>LR738715.1:88327209-88349609 GCA_902687465.1 Secale cereale | reverse complement strand
CCCCCCCGGGCCCGAGGCCGCAGCAGCCAGCCCGCGCCCCGCCGCCTAACCCTAGCCGCCGCGCCGCCGTCCCGCCACCGCCGCGCCGCCGCCCCGCTGCCGCCCGCCTCCGCCCACACGGCGCTGCCGCCGGACCCGCCGCCGCTCCGCCGGACCCGCCGACCGCCGCCGCCGGATCTTCGCCGGAGTACGCCGACTTCGAGGTAGCCATCGGTTTTTTTAAACCGATCGGTTTTTTTCGTAAAATCGTAGATTCGTTTTTTTAGGTTTACATCGGTTCGGTTTTTCTCTGATTTAGCTATTTAGCGGACGTTCGTCCGTACGTTCGTTTTAACGAACGCTTTTCGTTCGTTAGCAGCAGACAGCGAACGTTCGTTCGTTAGCCTGTTCGTCAGTTTTCTTTTTCGGGGTATTTATCCGTGATTATTCCGATCGCGATTTCTGCCCTGATCTTGTTTTTCGTTTTTCTTTTCGCTTGAGAGTCGGAATCAGGTGATTCAAAATCCCAGATCTTTGTCTCGACGCCCTCTTTCCGTTTAACCAACTTCAACAAAGTTTTGGATACTGTAAAGTTTGACTTTAGATCAATTAGTAACCGGAGCTCGTTTCTTTCGCAGTTTGAGTTTTGTTGCTTCTTTCTATTTGATTCTTTTTGCAAACCGGAGTTCTTAAGTTGAACTTTCTGGTTAGATCTTATCTTTTGGAGTTTTGCTTGTGCATCATTGCTTGTTTGCTTATGTATGCTATTGTTTGCTTGCGATAGAATACCCGGACTGTGAAGCGTGCTACTACGAGTCTCTAAGTTTTGCGAATCGTCAGCAAGGCAAGTAACACTTTGACCATAACTTTTATTACCAAGTTTTTATGCATTAGATCAAACCCTCACACATTGCATGAGTAGGATCTCTTAACTTGTGGGACTGGGAAGTAGATTGAGGTAGAACCTATTACCTGCATTATTTTCAAACCCTTGGGAGTTACTTCTACGTTTTCTTAGGTTGCTATACTATGCTCGTAGACGTGGTTTGGGTTTGAGTGAAATCCATAACAGATGTGAGTTTTACCTAAGGATTCAACTTAAGGTGGCTACTTGAATACACATCTGGGTGGATTGGTTGCAGGGCACCTGGGGAATCCAGTGTTTTCCTAGGAAATCCCGGGGTTCCGTGTGATTTTTCCTATGGAATGCCACCCAGGCTCAAAGGGATCATAAAACTATTCATGCTAGAAACTTCCGTGTGCAGCCACATGCCAATATGGGCCCTGTCATAGTTGAGTAAGATGTGGGAAACCTTTCCGTGATGGGCTAGCAGATGTAGAGGGATTGTAGGTGTACCGGCCTATCTATCCGGTTAAGGGGACCTCTTCGGAAAGACTGTGTCTCGGTCATCCGTTTCTCAAACACCATGCAGTGCGAGAAACCAAACGGAGGCGATCGAGTCTTGTGGGAAAAGTGCACAAACCTCTGCAGAGTGTACAAACTGATCATGATTAGCCGTGTCCCCGGTTATGGACATCTTGAGTATCTGGTACTTGAATTATTGGTTGATCTCATCACTCTATAATTTAATTTGTTGGGTTAATGATGAACTTTTAATTTGGGATTGAGTTGGAGGTACCTTCTCAATGATTTTCAACCAACATGATAGTTAAAATAAAATCTATTCCTTTGTTGTAGGGAAAAATTTGCTTTACGCAAAAACCTTAACCTTAGAGCCTCCACCAGCCAAATATGCATATAGTATAGCCTTTATTCGGTTATTTGCATCTTCTGTGTTATCTTGCCAGCATATTCCATGTGCTAACCCATTTTCGGGCTGCAACATATTATGTTGCAGATTTTTCAGACGAGGAATAAGACGTGCTAGGTCGTTTGTCATGCACTCAGCTATGCCGTTGGAGTTGATGGACTCACTTCTTCCAAGCCTTCCACTGTTATTTTGTTAGATGGCCTTAAGCCATAGATTTTGTAATAAGTTCTCATTGGAGACATTCGATGTAATAAGTGTGTGATTGCCACTCTGTTATAAATCCTTCAAGTAATGTGTGTGTCAGCATTACTGATCCAGCGATGACACAGAACACAGAGACTTCGGCCCATTCGGATCGTGGTCGCTACAAAGATGGTATCAGAGCACACGCTGACTGTAGGACACGACCACTAAGACAAAACCTAGATCACTCTTCTCTACTCATTTCTGACTTCTCTCCATTTTCTACTTCTTTAGGATGTTGGACCCAAGGAACAAGTTCACTCAACCGGATGAAGACACACCATTTGGACGACACTTGAAGGAAGTCACTAGGTACCTGAACATAGGAATACCAAGTTTTACCGGGACCTATACCGCTACCTTACCAGAAGAGGAGCGATGGAGCATTCAAGTTCAAATTCCCGAAAGAATCTTCGCACCCTCCACCGAGCCAATAGAGTTTTCTTTTGATGCACCAACCTAGAGCCTAGGCAAGAGCATGGCCGCCCACATCACGATGGGAAGGATCGGAGAAGTCTACAAGCAGGAGCTGAAGGACACCATCTACCAGATTTGTGGACGCCGAGATGAGCACTGGGATATGATCAGCACCCGGAAGGATAGGTCCATTGCAGCATTCATCCAGGAGTTGAACCAGCACATTCGACGACAGGAGCACCAGATGTGCGCTGGGAGGATAGAATTGAAGAAGGCACTAAACAGGAATTTGGAGATAGAGGAAGAACTTAAGTCTACTCGTGACGGATACGAGGAGGAGATGTTGATACTAGTGGAGAAGAATGATAATTTGACAAGGAAGCTAGGAGTATTCATGGGAGATCCAGCACCAGGAGGTGAAGAAGAGGAAGAAGAACCCAAGGAGATTCGTCCCGAAGATTACATTATCATCGATGACACGGATTCAGAACCCGATGATAGTGAAGACGAAGACTATGTAGATGAAGCTGGAGCAGACATCATGGAATCGTCCGCCGATCAATATTTTTATATGACCCCCCCCCCCCTGTGACTAGTAGTTTACCCCATATATTAGTATTTAGAGCACTCTTTGTAACGTTAGTTAGATTTGTAAGACCTTGCTTGAAATTGATTGGTGTGATATGATTGTGTTTGTCTCATGTGCATATGGGTAGTGATTTTCCCTTAGACCTCAATTCTGTTCTAATCTCTTCCCTCTACACCCATCAGATGCCTCCAAGACGTGAGCCCAGATTTGAGTTTCCCCCTAGGCTCACTCAGTTGATCCAGCAGCAGAACACCTTGATGCAACTTCTTGTCCAGAACACTCAGAACAACCAGAACAACAACAACAACCCTCCACCACCACCACCCGTGGACAACCTGACACGTTTCTTAAGGTTGCAACCACCCGTGTTTGCTAGCAGCATCGAACAAATAGTGGCTAATGACTGGCTACACAAGATTGGAAGGGATTTGACCACCGCCAATTGCTCTGACGCTAAGAAGGTGCGATTTGCCGCACACCAGTTGTCTGGACCAGCCGCAGCATGGTGGGAGAACTACACAGCCACTTTCCCTATAGCCAATGTCACTTGGGAGTAGTTTCAGCAAGCTTTCCGTACTGCCCATGTCTCAACTGGAGCTATGAGCATGAAGAAGCGGGAGTTTCGCAACTTGCGCCAAGGAAACCGTAATGTAGCCCAGTACGTGGATGAGTTTAGTACCCTATCTCGTTATGCCCCAGATGATGTGGCCACAGATGCCGCTAAGCAGGAGAGATTTATGGAAGGGCTAAATGATGAGATGAGCATACAGTTGATGGTGGCAACTTTCAACAACTACCAGGAGTTGGTAGATAAAGCTCTTATGATTGAAGGGAAGCACCAGCAGATTGAAAGCCGCAAGAGGAAGTATGGACAAGGAAGGAATAATTCTGGAGCCCAGCAGAAGCCCCGATTCACTCCGAATTCGGGAGGATATACCCATAACCATGGAATTCCCCACAACCACAATGGCCCTAAGAATGGAAATGGGAATGGAGCAAGTAGTAACCAGAGCCGCTCTACCCCGTCCACACCCGCTAAGAAGGATTTCAGCCACATCACTTGTTTCAAGTGCGGGAAGAATGGACATTATGCCAATGACTGCCCTGAAGCTAAGAATGGGAACGGCAATGGAAGCGCCGGGAAGAAGCCCAACCCGTTCAACAAAGGACAAGTGAACCACGTGATCGTGGAGGAGGTAGAAGAGCAACCAGATGCTGTTGTCGGTAAGTTTTTGGTTAAGACATTTACCGCAATAGTTCTTTTCGATACTGGTGCATCGCATTCATACATTTCAAGGGGATTCATAAATAGACATAGGATGTCCACCCGAGTTCTTAAGACCCCCATGTTAGTAAGTTCACCAGGAGCAGAATATATGGCACACCAAGGATGTTTTCAGACGTCATTGACCATAGGACGCCACACTTTTCCCTCTGACCTAATAGTCCTGGAGTCTCAAGGATTGGATGTGATATTAGGTATGGATTGGCTATCGAAGTATGGAGGTAACATCGATTGTGCCAGCAAGTCTATTTTGCTTACCACCCCGGAGGGAAAAAGGATTAAGTATGTATCTAGGCATTCGCCTATAAGGACGCAAGTACATTCTCTCACGGGAGTTGTTCAGGAGGAAGTGACAGTAGTAAAGGATTATCAGGATGTGTTTCCAGAGGAGTTACCTGGCATGCCACCGGATAGAGATATTGAGTTTTTGATAGAGTTGTTGCCTGGCATCGGACCAATATCTAAGAGACCGTATTGGATGCCAGCGAATGATCTGGAGGAGATCAAGAAGCAGATTAAGGAGTTATTGGAGAAAGGTTTTATTCACCGGAGTTCATCACCTTGGGGAGCCCCAGTGCTTTTGGTCGAAAAGAAGGATGGATCATTAAGAATGGTCGTTGATTATCGTGCGCTAAATGAAGTGACTATTAAGAATAAGTACCCACTGCCGATGATCAATGATTTGTTTGACCAACTCCAGGGAGCGAAAGTATTCTCCAAGATAGATCTACGATCTGGATACCACCAATTGAAGATCTGAGAGAAGGATATACCTAAGACGGCCTTCACCACACGGTACGGGCTATATGAGTATACTGTTATGTCATTTGGATTGACTAACGCGCCTGCCTATTTCATGAGTATGATGAACAAGGTGTTCATGGAGTTCTTGGATAAGTTCGTCGTGGTATTCATTGATGATATTCTGGTATACTCAAAGGATGAGGAAGAACATGCAGAGCATTTGCGTTTGGTATTGGAGAAACTCAGAGAACATCAGTTGTATGCCAAGTTTAGCAAACGCGAGTTTTGGTTTAAGGAAGTTGGATTCCTAGGGCATGTTATATCGGGAGAAGGTATAGCAGTGGACCCCGTCAAGGTGCAGGCAGTCACTGAGTGGTTGGCACCCACTTCAGTTGGAGAGATCCACAGTTTTCTTGGAATCGCGGGATACTACCAGAGGTTCATAGAAAATTTCTCCAAGATTGCAAAGCCAATGACGACATTGTTGAAGAAGGAGACAAAGTTTGATTGGACTGAAGAGTGTGAAGAAAGTTTCCAGGAGTTGAAGAAACGGTTGACGACAGCCCCAGTGCTGATATTGCTAGATATACGCAAGGATTTCCAAGTGTACTGCGACGCTTCACGCTTAGGACTTGGAGGAGTACTTATGCAGGATGGAAGAGTTGTTTCCTATGCATCCCGTCAACTGCGACCGCACGAGTTGAATTACGCGATGCACGATTTGGAGTTAGCAGCTGTAGTGCACGCACTGAAAACCTGGAGACATTACCTTATTGGAAACCGTTGTGATGTGTACACGGATCAGAAGAGTTTGAAGTACATTTTCACACAGAAGGAGCTGAACCTCAGACACAGGAGATGGTTGGAGCTTATAAAGGATTATGATATGAAGCTGCAGTATCACCCAGGAAAGGCCAACGTCATGGCGGACGCTTTGAGCCGGAAGAGTTATGCCAATACCCTAGTAAAAGGGGGATTGCTACAGGAGTTAGCATAAGATCTCAGGGAGCTTCATTTGGAGATAGTCCCTAGAGGTTTCGTGGCAATGTTGGAAGTTCAGTCGACATTGCTGGGAAAGATACTCGGATCCCAGAAGGATGATAAGGATATCGCAGAGATAAGGAAACGGATGAGTGAAGGAAAAGCCAAGGGATTTCGTGAGGATGAACACGACACCTTGTGGTTTGAGGATCGAATCTATGTGCCCAACGACCCGGAGATCAGGAAGTTGATACTGCAGGAAGCACATGATTCGCCATACTCGATACACCTCGGAAACACCAAGATGTATTTGGATTTGAAGGAACGTTTCTGGTGGACGGGAATGAAGAAGGATATTGCCGAGTATGTAGCAGTATGCGATGTATGCCAAAGAGTAAAGGCAGAACATCAGAAGCCAGCAGGATTGTTGCAGCCTATGCCGATACCCGAATGGAAGTGGGAGAAGCTTGGCATGGATTTTATCACCGGATTGCCCAGGACCAAAGTAGGATATGATTCAATCTGGGTAGTAGTGGACCGTTTGACCAAAGTAGCCCACTTTATCCCCGTGAAAACCACATACACCAGTGCGAAGTTGGCCAAGATATACATGACCAGGATCATATGTCTGCACGGAGTTCCGAGGACCATTGTATCAGATAGAGGAACACAGTTCACCTCAAAGTTTTGGCATCAGCTACACCAAACTTTGGGAACGAGGCTGGAATTCAGCACAGCCTTTCATCCGCAAACCGATGGACAGACCGAGAGAGTCAACCAGTGTCACATCCCTAGTTAGCACTTGCATTAGGACCTAGCTAGAGTGTGCATCATGTTTACTTTCAAAGAAACTTGAAATGGGATTAACAGAAACCCCAGCACCCCTCTCCTAACAACTAGGGTTTGATAAAATATTTTCCAATGTACCCAAAATGCCCTTCAAAATGTTCATCATTTCTGCCTTGGTCTTAAACCTCTGCCAAAAGTGGTGCACAATTTTCTAGGACAATCTAGGGCTTTGGATTAAATCATATGGTATTTGAATTTGGGCATTTAAATGCTACAAAATATTTTAAATGCTCAAATAATCATAAACTATAATGTTTCCTACTGTTCATAATATATACAGTAGGTATGACAAGTGTTATGAGTTATAAAAATGTTTAGGCATTTTTATTAAATGAACAAAGCTGCAAAAGAAATGAAACAGAAAAGAAAATAGAAAAAAAGGGGAGAGAGAAAACTTACCTGGCGCCCCACCCGGCCCACCTGCCGGCCCAGCCCAGCTACCGCTCCAGCGAGCTGCTTGGCTTGGCCAGGCAGGCAGGCAGGTGCTCGACGGCGACCGCACCGCGCGCCACGCAGCTGCCCGCCGCCTTGCTTCACCCCCTCGCCGTCCTGGAGGGATGGTTCGGACGTCCACGTCCTCCTCGACCCCGCAGACACCTCCACCTCCCCCCAGTTCCTCTCCTTCGCTCTCCCCGCGCCATGGCCGACGCCGCCATGTTCGCACCGTCGTAGAAGCCGCGTCCACCGTCGTCCCCGAGCTCCGCCTTGGTGTCCATCGTCTCCGCCGTCCTCGACTGCTTCGAACAGGCCGAGCCCCGAGCGCTCGCCCGCCCTGGAGACGCCCCCGACCTCTTCTTCCCCAACTCCGGCCGCGGAGATCCCCCTCGCCGTTCTGCTCAGCTCCGACCACCCCCGAGCTCGCTCCGGTGCTTGCTGCAACCCCTGTGAGCCTAGCTACCTCCTCCCCCTCTCCGTTGGCTCTCTTTTGCCCTGTAACGCACTGCACGAAGCTCGCCCACACGCACCACCGCCGTGCTCGCCGCCGGTGATGCTCCGGTGACCATTTGGTCACTGGCACCCGTCCAACTTACTCACCGCAGCACGTAGATGCGAACGGTGCTACGCACGCATCGCCTAGGCCCCTGCAGCCGTTTCTCCACACACGCCCGACGCCGGTCGCCGCCGTCGAGCTCGTTGCCGTCGTCTTCGGCCACCCCAGGTCCGGCGACCACCACCATCCGACGCGCAATAGCAAGGGCTATCCAACGCACCCAACCGCAGCTCGAGCCGTGCACCGTAGGCGTTTTCCGAAGCACGCCGTCGCGTTTGGCCTCGCCGGCGGCTAAACGCCGGCGAGTTGGACCTGTTTTGACCACGGGTTTGACCCCCTGGGTCAATGACATGTGGGCCCTGCCCGCAAGTCAAACCTAGTTTAGGTGTTAATTTAATTTTAATTAGTTAATTAGTTTAGTCACTGACACGTGGGCCCTGGCCCCACTGACAGCTAATTAGTTTTAGTTTAACTCTAATTAACTCAGTTAATTAGCTGTGACACTGACATGAGGGACCCACTGGTCAGGTTTGACTTGGACTAGCCCTGTTGACTTCCTGACGTTAGCATGATGTCATGCTGACGCAGTAAAGGTTTTTCTGGGATTTTTAGATTTAAAAATAATTCAGGAAATTCCAAAAAATACCCAAAACTTCAAAAAATCATATAAAATCAACCATAGCTCAGATGGAAAAGATTTATATATGAAAAATGATCAGAAAAATCCAATCTTTCCAATGGCACTGGTTTCATGCATGTTTGAACAAGTTAACTTGCTGTATACATCAAAAACATGATAATACACTTATTTAAATAATAGTTTGAACTTCAATTTGAATCCTTGATTCAAATAGGTTCAAACCCTTGTGGTTTTAGTTGCATTAGCCAACACACATGCATCTTGCCATGTCATAAACATGCATCATATTGTTGCATTTGTTTGTTAATGATTGTATCGCTGGTATTCTCTGTGTTAGGTCCTGCTCCCGAGGATACTGCTGCGTATCCAGTTGAAGAGCAGTACCCGACAACTACCTTGTCAGGCAAGCAATCATTGATCATTCCGATACAAACCCAATCTTCTCGCTCCTGCTCTCTTTTACTGCATTAAGGCAACAGCGCGTGAACTGCTACTTGCTGCGGTAGTTGAACCCTATTCCCTTGCATGACCTGTCATTGCCACAGTAAATAGTTGAAACCCACTAGCATGTGTAGGAGTTGATTGAGCCATGTGATGTGTGATCCACCATGCTATTTGTTTATGTTGCCTGCTATGCTTAGAGTTGTGTCTGGTCTGATTCATCTGGGTGATGGATCAGAGTGAAATGATATTACCGATAAAGAGAGGGAAGTGTGGAACACGCTTGGTAAAGGTATCGATGAAAGGACATGTAGGAGTACATGGTGGGTTGTTTCATTGGAATCGTCCATAGGACCCGAGATCTGTATGTGTGGTTCAAGTTACAGCTACTACCATGCATTGGGATCCTTAATTGACCCTCTCGGCTTATTAATTACCCTTGATCTCTGTCCAGGAGTTGCAACTAGTTTCTGGTGTTTATAGCTTACTGGAGGTCGTGCTCAACGCTGACCCTCGGGGTGGGTTGTGATGTGACAGGTACGTGGCACGGTGTACCGGTTGCCCGTTTGGTGACTCGGGAACCCTGTACACATCGTTTGGGGCCGTGGGCGACACCCCGGCCGGATCTCCCCACGGATGGAACCCAAATAGGCGATAAACCTGGACGAGAGACTTGAGTAGTTAGTCAGGTCGTGGCCGACACCCTCGCTGGGCTTCCGCTTGAAGGTTGCCGAGTACACGCCGAGTAAACGGCGATAAGTGGTGGAAGCATGTGTGAAGAGGTACACCCCTGCAGGGTTATCAATCTATTCGAATAGCCGTTGTTCGCGGTACGAACTACTTGGTTACTCTTACAGTTCATAGACAAGTTGATGGATACTACTAAAAGCCTCAAGATAAGTGTGAGTGCCGTGGATGGCCCTTCCGTAGGATGACGAAAGAGGATCCTCGGTAGTGTATTGATGTGGTGAGTAGAGGACTCGTGTTCGTAATAACATCTTGCAATCCGTTGAGAGTGTAGTATAGGTTAGCCAAGGTCAAAGCTGGCATTCTGCTATAAACTCCACTACCCCCTTTGATAATGTTGCATGTATGATAGGTTCTATGGTAAGACTTGCTGAGTACCTTTGTACTCATGTTTGCTTAATAACTGTTGCAGAGGAGAACCCTGCCCCTGCTGATGGGTTCTACATAGACGTTGACGTCGACGAGTAGCTTGACACCCAGACGGTGATCTGGAGCTTGTGAAGGGCCTTGTAGATAGTCAGGCTACACCAAGCCTGTTTTATTTTCTAAGTTGTCTGTACTCAGACATGTAGCTTCCGCTTGTGCTTGTATGACTGTATGACTTGAGTGTTGGGTCATGTGACCCCTACCTGTATGAATATGTTATGTATGGCTCTTGGAGCCTTTTAATAAAGTACTTTGAGTCATAGAGTTCTGTTGTGATGCAATGTTGTATTTGCACATATTGAGCATATTGCGTGTATGATTGAAATGCTTGGTATGTGTGGGATCCGACACCTAGTTGTTTTCCTTTGGTAGCCTATCTTACAGGGAAATGCCTCCTAGTGATTCCAATGAGCCTTGGTAGCTTGCTACTGCTCGGAACACGTAGGCTAGCCGGCATGTGTCCTTCTTCGTTCCTGTGTCTGTCCCTTAGGGGAAATGTCACGCGTTGTTCCTTTAAGTCCATGTAGCTTGCTACGACTTGGGTTCATACGTTGATGACCGACACGTTCGTTGCTGGGTCATGGATGCATGTCTCTGTAATTTAGTGCCACTTTTGGTTTATAACTAGCCATGTCGGCCCTGGTTCTCTGTCATATGGATGCTAGCGACACTGTCGTATACGTGTGCCGAAATGCGCAAACGGTCCCGGGCCAGGTAAGGTGGCACCCGTGGGGTTACCGTGCGTGAGGCCGCAAAGTGATATGACGTGTTACAACTAGATCGTTGTGACTTAGGATCAGGGTCCTGACAGCGTTGGCATCAGAGCTGGACTGCCTGTAGGTTTCTCAAGCCAAACTGGTCGATGTTGAGTCTAGAAAAATTCTTAGTTATATGTAGGGGAATTGATTGTGGAAGGGAACGTAAGGCTCTTTTTACTCCTTTACCTTATGCCCTTCTGATATGAGTCTGTCTATTCTTTCTACGGGGAATTAGGACTAGGCCTCTTATCCTTACTAGGTTCACGTGTTACTAATCCGTAGACTCTTAGGATTGTTGGTTTCAAGCCTCGGTTCAGTTTCTATCCTTTTAGTATGATGATTGTTGAACCGGAACCTTGATATGGAATTGTTGAGTGGCTATGCTATCATTTGTATGATGTCTCAAATCTTTTTTTGAGCATTTACAGTTGTTATGCTGCCCGATTTCTTCCAGAAACACTAATGCCTTTGCATTATTCCGTGTTTCAGATGTCTGGCCGCATCCCTCACCAAGTGGTTCGTTTGACTCGGTGCATTAATGTGCCCGGTCACACGGCCATGCTAGTCCGTGTGATGACTGAGGCCGGTTATCGCTGGTATCCTGAATACACCGTGGAGGAACAGTACCGGGATTTCAATCAAAGTCAGTATTTCTGCACAGTCCGGATATACCCCTCATATCCCGGAGCTAATGATCCCATCCATTGGTCTTATGGACTCGGGATTACCATCGAGATGGCAGTGCAGGATGCTGCTTATTCGATGATGACCATTCTCCGTGCTAGGCATGCCCTGTTGCTGAACACTGAGTTCTGTTACATGCCAGCCTCACTCCCCGGAGAGGAAGGCTACTACACTGGTCTGTATACTGATGCTGCTCATGAAGAGCCACTACTTCAGACTACTGTTCAGATGTTGGAGGATAGGGACCGTGAGGTCCGTGCCCTCCGAATGGAGCTGTATAACACTCGAGCCGCTCACTGGACTACTTTGACATGGCTTGCACCTTCTGTGCACGCCGGATACCTGGACATGCAGGATTTGTACCCTGTGCGGACTCGTCTGCCTGATCGCATGGATTGGCGTGACGTTGGGGGTATTACACCTCCACGTGGGCGTCGGTTACCACCAGCATCGGGACCGAGACCACACCCATGCCCCTATGGTCCACAGCCTTCGAGTGCTCGCGAGTTCCAAGATCCGTCTGTACCACTTCCAGGCTACGGTGGTAATCTTTACGAGGATTACTACGCGAATGTCTGAGCTAGTCCGTGGTAGTAGTAGTATTGTAGTAGTTGTATTTCCACAGTCCTGCGCGTCTTGTGGAATACGACTTACTGTGTACTGAGTTCCGGAGGTGTAGTTAAATAATGTATAGGAGCTCGGAATGCCTCTGATGGGATGTATCGTCTTTCACCGCAGTTGTACTTTAGCCTTGGCTTGTACTAAACTTTGTATGGTGTGTATGACCACTGGTGTATATATAGCAGTTTCTATATTACCATGTCGTACGGATGAACATCTCTGCATTCTGTGTCATCCATTACATTCTACACTTCTATGTCAAATTTTTGCCATCCTTGTCTAAACCGTTGTTTTGTTTTCCTAGGATGGTCAACACTCGCAACACTCCTGCTGCTCAGGAGCAGGGTGAGGCTAGTGGGGCTAGAGATGGAAATCTGCCCCAGCCACCCTCTTTGGCGGAAGTTATGCTTGAAGCAGAACGGAACAAGAGAGAGACCAACCGTCTGCTGGAACGCATAGAGCAGAACACTGGGTTCCGTCAGAGGAATGACGTGGTGTCAATCCACGATTTTATCAAGATGTGTCCACCAAAGTTCCATCACTCCACTGAACCTCTGGATGCTGATGGCTGGCTACGTAGTATCACCCACAAGCTACACTCTGCCCGTGTGGCCGAAGCTGACAAGGTTATCTACGCCGCCTACCATCTTGAGGGCCCTGCCAGTCTTTGGTGGGAAAACTTTGAAGCTATGCGTCCTGCTGGCCAAGTCACTACCTGGGTTGAGTTCAGTGAGGCATTCCATGAACACCACATTCCGGAAGGTCTCATGGATCGCAAGCGGGAGGAATTCTGCAATTTCACCCAGGGCCGTTTAACTGTGGATGGCTATAGTCGTGAGTTTGGTAATCTGGCACGCTATGCACCTGAGGAAGTATCCACCGATGCCAAGAAACAGGCGAGGTTCCGCAAGGGACTCAGCCCTGAACTTCGTCGAGATCTACGTCTGCACGAGTGCACTTCCTTCCAGAAGTTGGTTAACAAGGCTATCAGTGCTGAGACAGGCCAGACCGACTTCGAGGCCACCCGCAAGCATACTCGAGACTTTGGTTCCTCATCCGGCTCTGGCTCTCACAAGCGCCGTGTGTGGGTTCCTAACACTGCTCTACCACCCAAGTACACACCGAGGCCGTCCTATGAGGCGCCTCGCCCAACTCAACAGTTTGCAGCTGCTAAGACCTATGGAGGTCCACCCTCCAACTTTGCTCCACGCACCACCACTGTGACATGTTTCAAGTGTGGAGAACCAGGACACTACATGCGTGATTGTACCCAGAATCAGCCAGGAAAACCCGTTGGCCGTGGTAAGCCAACCGGCAAGGTGAACTATGTCAAGCCACTTCCCACTGCACGTGGTCATGTCAACTATGTTTCTGCCGAAGAAGCTTATGAGGATCCTAACGTCGTCCTTGGTAAGCTTCTCGTAAACTGCCATCCGGCATCTGTTCTTTTCGATACTGGAGCATCCCATTCGTTCATATCTGAGAGCTATGCTCGATTGCACAACATGACTTTTTGTGACATGCCTACTTCCATGGTTATTCAAACTCCTGGTTCAAAGTGGCAAACCTCTAGGGTAAGCCATGGAAATGAAATCCTTGTCGATAGACTTGTTTTCCTTGCATCTCTAATCGCTCTCAAGTCCTCGGACATAAACATCATCTTGGGTATGGATTGGATGACAACTCATTATGCCAAGATTGATTGCTTTACTAGGACCGTTCAACTTACACATCCATCCGGCAAGATAGTCAATGTCTTGGCCCGAATGGCTGAACGTCAGCTCTACTCTCTTAATGCCATCCCTCTACCAGAACTCGAAGATATCCCGGTAGTCCGTGACTTCCCGGGTGTTTTTCCAGAAGAACTGCCAGGAGTTCCACCTGACAGAGATGTCGAGTTCGTGATAGATCTTATCCCTGGAACTGTCCCAATCTCTAGGAGACCTTATAAGATGGCACCACTAGAATTAGCTGAGCTAAAGAAACAACTCGATGAGTCTTTGCAAAAAGGTTTCATCCGTCCTAGTTCTTCCCCTTGGGCTTGCCCCGTCCTTTCCGTTAAGAAGAAGGATGGAACGGAGCGGATGGTTGTAGATTACCGACCTGTCAATCTGGTCACCATAAAGAATAAGTATCCGCTTCCCAGGATCAACGACCTGTATGATCAGCTCGCTGGATCCTCAGTCTTCTCTAAGATGGATTTGAGGTTGGGCTACCATCAAATCAAAATCAAGAACGGGGACATTCCTAAAACGGCTTTCGTTACTCGTTATGGCCAATATGAGTACACTGTCATGTCCTTCAGATTAACCAATGCCCCAGCTACCTTTTCTCGGTTAATGAATTCTATATTCATGGAGTATTTGGATAAATTCGTCGTGGTATACCTCGATGATATACTCATTTTCTCCAAGAACAAGGAAGATCATGCCGAGCATTTAAGGCTGGTATTGACGAAACTTCGAGAGCACCGCCTTTATGCCAAATTCTCTAAATGTGAATTTTGGTTGCCAGAAGTAACCTATCTAGGTCATGTGATCTCTGGCAAGGGTAATGCTGTCAATCCCGAGCGAGTTCAAGCCGTACTTGATTGGACTCCCCCTGAATCGGTCAAGCAAGTTAGGAGTTTTCTTGGCTTAGCGAGCTATTGCCGACGTTTCGTCGAGAACTTCTCCAAGGTTGCTAAACCTCTAACCGAACTCCTCAAGAAAGATAAAAAGTTTGAGTGGACCCCACAGTGCGAGTCCAGTTTTCAGGAACTGAAAAGACGCCTGACATCTGCACATGTACTGGTACCACCAGACTTTTCCAAGGATTTTATAATCTATTGCGACGCCTCGCGACAAGGACTAGGTTGCATTCTCATGCAAGATCGTCAAGTGATTGCATACGCATCCCGACAGTTGCGTCCACATGAGGATAACTATCCTACTCATGATCTAGAGCTTGCAGCTGTAGTCCATGCACTTAAAACATGGCGACATTACCTCCTTGGTAATCGCTGTGAAATCTTCACTGATCACCAAAGTTTGAAGTATATTTTCACTCAACCGGATCTAAATCTCAGGCAAAGACGTTGGGTTGAGTTGCTCACCGACTATGACTTAGGAATCACTTACACTCCTGGAAAGGCCAATGTCATGGCTGATGCACTAAGTCGTAAGTCATATTGTAACAATTTAATGTTACAACAAAGTCAACCACTTCTCCACGAGGAATTTCGTAAGCTTAACCTTCACATTGTTCCTCGAGGATTCCTTTCCACCTTGGTGGTGAAACCTACCCTTATGGATCAAATCATAGTTGCCCAGCGGTATGATAAAGGCATATCTCGGATCAAGGAGAACATTGGTAGCGGAGTTGCTAGGAGTTTCTCTATGGATGATCGAGGTGTAGTGTACTTCGAGAACCGCTTGGTGGTGCCCAAGAAACCACAACTACGACAGATGATTCTTAAGGAGGCTCATGAATCTCCTCTCACGATTCATCCCGGTAGTACCAAAATGTATCAAGACCTACGTCAAAGATTCTGGTGGACTAGGATGAAGAGAGAAATCGCTCAGTTCATTGCTAATTGCGACGTTTGTCGTCGAGTCAAAGCAGAGCATCAACGGCCTGCTGGCACCCTTCAGCCTTTAGCTATTCCTGAATGGAAATGGGATAAAGTCGGTATGGACTTCATTACCGGGTTTCCCAGGTCCAGGAAAGGGAATAATGCTATCTTCGTCGTTATCGACCGCCTCTCTAAAGTAGCTCATTTCCTGCCTGTTCGGGAGAGTATTACCGCTAGCCAGCTAGCAGACTTATATATCTCTCGAATAGTATCACTACATGGTGTACCGTTGGAGATTAACTCAGACCGTGGAAGTCTTTTCACTTCACGATTTTGGGAAAGTTTCCAGAATGCTATGGGAACTCATCTCTCTTTCAGTACTGCCTTCCATCCGCAGTCAAGTGGTCAAGTGGAACGAGTCAATCAAATTCTGGAAGACATGCTTCGAGCCTCTGTCATTTCTTTCGGTATGGAATGGGAAAAATGTCTTCCATTTGCCGAATTCGCTTATAACAATAGTTATCAAGCCAGCTTGGGCAAAGCTCCCTTCGAAGTTCTATATGGACGAAGGTGTCGAACACCTCTTAACTGGTCAGTGACCGGGGAAAGACAATTCTTTGGCCCGGATATGATCCAGGAAGTAGAGGAACAAGTTTGCATCGTTCGTGAGAGATTGAAAACAGCCCAGTCTCGCCAAAAGAGCCAATATGATAGTCATCATAAGGCTGTGACTTTTGAAGTCGGCGATAAGGCTTACCTTCGGGTTACTCCTCTTAAAGGAACCCATCGCTTCGGTATCAAAGGCAAATTGGCCCCTCGTTACATCGGTCCTTTTCGCATTCTTGCCAAACGAGGAGAAGTTGCCTACCAATTGGAACTACCTCCGCACCTCTCCAGAGTTCATGATGTTTTCCACGTTTCTCAACTTAGGCGATGCTTCTCGGATCCTATCCGCGGAGTGGACCACGAAACGCTTGATCTCCAAGACAATCTCACATATCGAGAATACCCCGTTCGTATTCTTGATCAAACTGAGCGCACCACTCGACGCCACAATATCAAGTTTCTCAAGGTTCAATGGTCACATCATTCCAAGAGTGAAGCTACTTGGGAAAGGGAGGATCGTCTTCGACTTGAGTACCCCACCCTCTTTCCGGAGGAACCCGAATCTCGGGACGCGATTCTTTTAAGTGGGGGTGAGTTGTCACATCCCTAGTTAGCACTTGCATTAGGACCTAGCTAGAGTGTGCATCATGTTTACTTTCAAAGAAACTTGAAATGGGATTAACAGAAACCCCAGCACCCCTCTCCTAACAACTAGGGTTTGATAAAATATTTTCCAATGTACCCAAAATGCCCTTCAAAATGTTCATCATTTCTGCCTTGGTCTTAAACCTCTGCCAAAAGTGGTGCACAATTTTCTAGGACAATCTAGGGCTTTGGATTAAATCATATGGTATTTGAATTTGGGCATTTAAATGCTACAAAATATTTTAAATGCTCAAATAATCATAAACTATAATGTTTCCTACTGTTCAAAATATATACAGTAGGTATGACAAGTGTTATGAGTTATAAAAATGTTTAGGCATTTTTATTAAATGAACAAAGCTGCAAAAGAAATGAAACAGAAAAGAAAATAGAAAAAAAGGGAGAGAGAAAACTTACCTGGCGCCCCACCCGGCCCACCTGCCGGCCCAGCCCACCTGCCGCTCCAGCGAGCTGCTTGGCTCGGCCAGGCAGGCAGGCAGGTGCTCGACGGCGACCGCGCCGCGCGCCACGCAGCTGCCCGCCGCCTTGCTTCACCCCCTCGCCGTCCTGGAGGGATGGTTTGGTCGTCCACGTCCTCCTCGACCCCGCAGACGCCTCCACCTCCCCCCCAGTTCCTCTCCTTCGCTCTCCCCGCGCCATGGCCGACGCCGCCGTGTTCGCACCGTCGTAGAAGCCGCGTCCACCGTCGTCCCTGAGCTCCGCCTTGGTGTCCATCGTCTCCGCCGTCCTCGACTGCTTCGAACAGGCCGAGCCCCGAGCGCTCGCCCGCCCTGGAGACGCCCCCGACCTCTTCTTCCCCAACTCTGGCCGCGGAGATCCCCCTCGCCGTTCTGCTCAGCTCCGACCACCCCCGAGCTCGCTCCGGTGCTTGCTACAACCCCTGTGAGCCTAGCTACCTCCTCCCCCTCTCCGTTGGCTCTCTTTTGCCCTGTAACGCACTGCACAAAGCTCGCCCGCACGCACCGCCGCCGTGCTCGCCGCCGGTGATGCTCCGGTGACCATTTAGTCACTGGCACCCGTCCAACTTACTCACCGCAGCACGTAGATGCGAACGGTGCTATGCACGCATCACCTAGGCCCCTGCAGCCGTTTCTCCACACACGCCCGACGCCGGTCGCCGCCGTCGAGCTCGTTGCCGTCGTCTTCGGCCACCCCAGGTCCGGCGACCACCACCATCCGACGCGCAACAGCAAGGGCTAACCAACGCACCCAACCGCAGCTCGAGCCGTGCACCGTAGGCGTTTTCCGAAGCACGCCGCCGCGTTTGGCCTCGCCGGCGGCTAAACGCCGGCGAGTTGGACCTGTTTTGACCACGGGTTTGACCCCCTGGGTCAATGACATGTGGGCCCTGCCCGCAAGTCAAACCTAGTTTAGGTGTTAATTTAATTTTAATTAGTTAATTAGTTTAGTCACTGACACGTGGGCCCTGGCCCCACTGACAGCTAATTAGTTTTAGTTTAACTCTAATTAACTTAGTTAATTAGCTGTGACACTGACATGAGGGACCCACTGGTCAGGTTTGACTTGGACTGGCCCTGTTGACTTCCTGACGTCAGCATGATGTCATGCTGACGCAGTAAAGGTTTTTCTGGGATTTTTAGATTTAAAAATAATTCAGGAAATTCCAGAAAATACCCAAAACTTCAAAAAATCATATAAAATCAACCATAGCTCAGATGGAAAAGATTTATATATGAAAAATGATCAGAAAAATCCAATCTTTCCAATGGCACTGGTTTCATGCATGTTTGAACAAGTTAACTTGCTGTATACATCAAAAACATGATAATACACTTATTTAAATAATAGTTTGAACTTCAATTTGAATCCTTGATTCAAATACGTTCAAACCCTTCTAGTTTTAGTTGCATTAGCCAACACACATGCATCTTGCCATGTCATAAACATGCATCATATTGTTGCATTTGTTTGTTAATGATTGTATCGCTGGTATTCTCTGTGTTAGGTCCTGCTCCCGAGGATACTGCTGCGTATCCAGTTGAAGAGCAGTACCCGACAACTACCTTGTCAGGCAAGCAATCATTGATCATTCCGATACAAACCCAATCTTCTCGCTCCTGCTCTCTTTTACTGCATTAAGGCAACAGCGCGTGAACTGCTACTTGCTGCGGTAGTTGAACCCTATTCCCTTGCATGACCTGTCATTGCCACAGTAAATAGTTGAAACCCACTAGCATGTGTAGGAGTTGATTGAGCCATGTGATGTGTGATCCACCATGCTATTTGTTTATGTTGCCTGCTATGCTTAGAGTTGTGTCTGGTCTGATTCATCTGGGTGATGGATCAGAGTGAAATGATCTTACCGATAAAGAGAGGGAAGTGTGGAACACGCTTGGTAAAGGTATCGATGAAAGGCCATGTAGGAGTACATGGTGGGTTGTTTCATTGGAATCGTCCATAGGACCCGAGATCTGTATGTGTGGTTCAAGTTACAGCTACTACCACGCATTGGGATCCTTAATTGACCCTCTCGGCTTATTAATTACCCTTGATCTCTGTCCAGGAGTTGCAAGTAGTTTCTGGTGTTTATAGCTTAATGGAGGTCGTGCTCAACGCTGACCCTCGGGGTGGGTTGTGATGCGACAGGTACGTGGCACGGTGTACCTGTTGCCCGTTTGGTGACTCGGGAACCCTGTACACATCGTTTGGGGCCGTGGGCGACACCCCGGCCGGATCTCCCCACGGATGGAACCCAAATAGGCGATAAACCTGGACGAGAGACTTGAGTAGTTAGTCAGGTCATGGCCGACACCCTCGCTGGGCTTCCGCTTGAAGGTTGCCGAGTACACGCCGAGTAAACGGCGATAAGTGGTGGAAGCGTGTGTGAAGAGGTACACCCCTGCAGGGTTATCAATCTATTCGAATAGCCATTGTTCGCGGTACGAACTACTTGGTTACTCTTACAGTTCATAGACAAGTTGATGGATACTACTAAAAGCCTCAAGATAAGTGTGAGTGCCGTGGATGGCCCTTCCGTAGGATGACAGAAGAGGATCCTCGGTAGTGTATTGATGTGGTGAGTAGAGGACTCGTGTTCTTAATAACATCTTGCAATCTGTTGAGAGTTGTAGTATAGGTTAGCCAAGGTCAAAGCTGGCATTCTGCTATAAACTCCACTACCCCCTTTGATAATGTTGCATGTATGATAGGTTCTGTGGTAAGACTTGCTGAGTACCTTTGTACTCATGTTTGCTTAATAACTGTTGCAGAGGAGAACCCTGCCCCTGCTGATGGGTTCTACATAGACGTTGACGTCGACGAGTAGCTTGACACCCAGACGGTGATCTGGAGCTTGTGAAGGGCCTTGTAGATAGTCAGGCTACACCAAGCCTGTTTTATTTTCTAAGTTGTCTGTACTCAGACATGTAGCTTCCGCTTGTGCTTGTATGACTGTATGACTTGAGTGTTGGGTCATGTGACCCCTACCTGTATGAATATGTTATGTATGGCTCTTGGAGCCTTTTAATAAAGTACTTTGAGTCATAGAGTTCTGTTGTGATGCAATGTTGTATTTGCACATATTGAGCATATTGCGTGTATGATTGAAATGCTTGGTATGTGTGGGATCCGACACCTAGTTGTTTTCCTTTGGTAGCCTATCTTACAGGGAAATGCCTCCTAGTGATTCCAATGAGCCTTGGTAGCTTGCTACTGCTCGGAACACGTAGGCTGGCCGGCATGTGTCCTTCTTCGTTCCTGTGTCTGTCCCTTAGGGGAAATGTCACGCGTTGTTCCTTTAAGTCCATGTAGCTTGCTACGACTTGGGGTTCATACGTTGATGACCGACACGTTCGTTGCTGGGTCATGGATGCCTGTCTCTGTAATTTAGTGCCACTTTTGGTTTATAACTAGCCATGTCGGCCCGGGTTCTCTGTCATATGGATGCTAGCGACACTGTCGTATACGTGTGCCAAAATGCGCAAACGGTCCCGGGCCAGGTAAGGTGGCACCCGTGGGGTTACCGTGCGTGAGGCCGCAAAGTGATATGACGTGTTACAGCTAGATCGGTGTGACTTAGGATCGAGGTCCTGACAACCAGATCCTGGAGGACATGTTGAGAGCCTGTGCGTTAGATTATGGATCTAGTTGGGATGATAACTTGCCCTACGCAGAGTTCTCGTACAACAATAGTTACCAGGCCAGTTTGAAGATGGCACCATTCGAGGCATTGTATGGAAGGAGATGCCGAACACCGTTAATGTGGGATGAAGTTGGAGATCGACAGTTGTTTGGACCAGACTTGATCAAAGAGTCTGAGGAGAAGGTGAAGTTGATTCGAGATAGATTGAAGGTAGCTCAGTCCAGGCAGAAGAGTTATGAAGACTCGAAGCGCAAGGAGATAGCCTACGAAATCGGAGACAGAGCGTACTTGAGAGTATCGCCTCTGCGAGGAGTTAAACGTTTCGGAGTTAAAGGAAAGCTAGCCCCGAGATTTGTGGGACCTTACCGTGTTTTGGAACGCATGGGAGAGGTTGCCTATAAGTTGGAATTGCCTGAAGGATTGTCAGGAGTGCACGACATGTTTCACGTTTCGCAGCTTAAGAAGTGCCACGCGGAGATGGCCGACATACCGCTTAGAGACACAGTACCCCTGGAAGCAATTCAGTTGGACAATGATCTGACCTACGAGGAGAAGCCTGTTAAGATCCTCGAATTTTCGAGCAGAGTCACCCGCAGTAAGGTTATCAAGTTTTGCAAAGTTCAGTGGATTCACCACACCGAGGAAGAAGCCACCTGGGAACGAGAAGATGATCTACGCAAGGACCACCCACACATGTTCCCTAGGCAAGTCGAATCTCGAGGGCGAGATTCATTCTAAGGGGGGTAGGTTTGTAACATCCCAAATTTTCAATTTGGAATGTTATATATAGATCATATTGCATTGCATGCTCTTTGCATTTTTGTTTGTGGCGATCCTCGAAATTCTAAGCAACTCAAGGACCTACGGAGAGAGTTGAGAATTCTACCGTTTTCGTATTTGAGTTCACTCGAATACCGGTACGAGGACATTGTTGGTTTTAATTATTTTTCTCTCCTAAAAATATTTCTAAATACCATATGTGAGCGGAGATAATATGACTTCTCCAAAATAACACAAATATTGGAGGAAAAATGTTAAAATCACTTTTGGTATTTTTCTGGATTTATTTGCGATTTTATTTGCATAGGAAAATGTGCGTTTTTCAAAATCGCATTTAGGTCCGGGAAAAATGTTCACTTTGTCCTAAATATTATTAGAGGACGGTGAAAATTTATTTCGGGATTTTTGGAGTCTGTTTAGTATTCCTTTCGTTAGTTTTGCTACGTCAGGACTCTTTTAGAAAAAAACGAGCGAACCGACTCCGGGCCGTGTTAGCCCAAGACTCTGGGCTTTATAAGACCCCCCC
>LR738715.1:88283736-88327049 GCA_902687465.1 Secale cereale | reverse complement strand
CGAGGCCGCAGCAACCAGCCTGTGCCCCGCCGCCTAACCCTAGCCGCCGCGCCGTCGGACCCGTCGACGCCGCGCCGCCGCTCCGCCGGACCCGCCGCTGATAACCCTCAACCCTAAGGGATCGAGATAGTCTTAGCGGGTAAGAACAACCCAATTTATTTACTCGACACACGGGGAGCCAAAGAGTATTTATAAGCTTTAACAGTTGAGTTGTCAATTCAACCGCACCTGAAATATACTAACTTGCAGCAAAAGATAAGTGGTAACAGTGATATGATAGTGATGATAGTAATAGTAAAAGTAAACAGCAAAAGTAAATAGCAGTAGTAAATAGCAAAGGTAGCGACTAGTAACAAGCAAAGTTTAAAACACTGTAGGCTAGGGAGATGGATGGTTGGGCGTTGCATGGATGAGATAGTTTCTAACTCGGGGCACGGCACACGGAAAAGTAATGATCATCTAGGCAAATATCAAACATTAGGCATGTATCCCGTAGGTAGTTGTACGTGCTTGCAATAAGAACTTGCACAACATCTTTTGTCCTACCATCCCGCTACAAACGGGGCCAAAAGGAACTAATGGATATTAAGGTACTCCTGTCAAAGAGCACCGGAACAAAGCAATGAACTCAATGGATACATGTAATCCTCAAACTACGGACCATCCCCTTTGGTGTCCCAAGCTGTCACCTTTGGGATCGCCGGTTCCGAACCGTAACAGGTGCATACAACTCGTAGATAGGATCAAGAACACAAATATATTCATGCAAACACATATGGTTCAGATCTGAAATCATGGCACTCGGGCCCTAAGTGTCAAGCATTAAGAATAACAAGTTGTAGCAAAGATGATAAACACCATACTAGATGATAGGCAACATGCCCCCAACAATATGACAAACTATTACATGATCTAACTCATCCAATCCCTACCATCCCCTTCGCCTACAGCAAGGGAATTACTCACACATGAAGGGGGAAGTCATGGAGGGATGATGGAGTGGTGATGATGATGACGATGGCGACGATCTCCCCTCTCCGGAGGCCAAATCAGCCTCCAGATTAGCCCTCCCAAAGAAGAACAGAGGGTGGCGGCGGCTCCGCGACGAGAAACAGCGAAAGGACTCCCGATCTGGGGTTTCTGCCTCGGAGGAAAAAAATACGAGCTAAAGTAGGGCACCAGGGGGCGTGGGCCCCACCCAGGCGCCCCCCCCCGGCGCGGCCCGGGGGGGCGCGCCCACAGGGCGCCTGGGCACCCCCTGGCCCCCCTCTGGCCCCACTTCTGGTATGTTGTTTCTTCGGGTGCGTGGATTTTTCATGATTTTCGTGGATTTTTCTGAGATGCTTAAAAATCCGTTTTCTTGCACACAAATAAACCACTGCTGAAAACAGCGTCAGTCCGGGTTAGTTTAGTCCAAATCATGCAAGAATGAGGTCAAAACAATATCAAAAGTGTTTGGAAAAGTAGATACGTTTGAGACGTATCAACTCCCCCAAGCTTAGCATATTGCTTGTCCTCAAGCAATTCAGTTCAACGAACTGGACGCGACAAAGAAAACTTTGACAAACTCTTTTGCTTCATTAGATGTATATAAGCATGTACTACGAAAAGAGTCTAGCAAGTATTGAAACAGTACTTATGAAAACAATGCAAGGAGCAATCCTTCTTTCAAGTGACCAGTCACAAATAATTAAGGGTAAACAATATATTATTGAAAATTAAGACAAGATCACATTGCACATAGCTTGAGCATATTAAGGTGGTATCTCGCTAGCCTCCATGAGTGAAGCAAAACATAAATGCAGAGACTCCTCCAGAGTTTTAAAGGAGACTAGAACTAAGAACTTCAGAATAAATCATATCACAAGTATGCAGAAGACAACGTAATACTTTGGGACAATGCACATTACACTCAGAATGACAATTATGCTCTCCTAGTCAATGCTTTGAAGAAAGAAGGTGAGACTCTCGAACCATGGCTTTTATTGGCAAAGTTGAAAACCCGTGGTTGGAAACAAAAACTAAACATGTACCAGAGCTCTTGGTTTTTAAAAACAGAAGTAAACATGTTTTTGAGAGGTGCATATTTCGTCAACGAATGCTAGCAGATAACTCAATCACTTTTTAAGCTAGACAAGTCTTGAGGAACGGCTCCCGCATGAGGACGATCACATCCTCTTAATCTCCTTTGTTTATCACTGCCAAAGTTTTCTAATTTCTCATGAACAAAGCGTGAAGGAGGGTTTGTTTGTTATATTATCTTTTCGAGCCGGGCGCACTCAATGCCAGTTCCTTTTCATATTAGTGGTTCGCACATTATACATGCAATCCAGGGGTGAAACTTGTCCAACTTAAAGAGATCATGAATTAACTACTACTTCCTCATGAGCTAAAACATAGGCACAAAAAAAGAGAAATGTTTTTGATTAATTTCGAGATGGTACATGAAAGTCTTCGTTAGGAATGGCCGGTAAATACCATGTATAGGAAGGTATAGTGGACTCATATGGCATAACAGGTTTTAAAGGTTTTGGATGCACAAGCAGTCATTCCGCTTAGTACGGGTGGAGGTTTAGCAAAAGACTGGGAAGCGACCAACTAGGGAGCAATAACAGTCATAATCATGCAGAGCGACAAAGCAACATTGAATCGGGCATGAAAGTGATATAACTATTCTAAAACTCAAAGATCATCAAGGCAAGGTAGACTTTTTAGTCTTAAACATGTGTAAGCATGTGCCAAGTCAATCCAAAAATTCCCCAAAGGGAAATACCACCATAGTATGCCAGACTAGAAACAATGCAATGCATGTAGATCATTTCAATAACACATTATATACTCTAGTTATTCGAGACTAGCCACAAGGAAAGCATGAACAACTGGAAGAGCATTGTAAACATAGCACTATGTCGCTACAAACTGGTCTCTAGATCATAAGTACAGGCATATGTACAAAAGTAGAAACAATAAGAGTTCATACCGGTCTTCCCTGTTGCTTCCTTTCAGTCGATCTTCATCATTACTGCTTGTCACTTGCACGATCGAACGTAGGAAATATAATCAAATGCCATCACGGACTCGAGCTGATCTCTGAAAACAAAGCAAACTAAAGAGAGAAAGGAAATCTTTTTGGGTTTTTCAAAGGTTGAATAAAAGCAAAAGAAAAAGAAAATCTTTTTGTTGTTTTTGCAATATAGATGAATAAAGAGGAACGGGTAAAAACTTCGAAAAGATCAAAGCGAATAAAACGGATAATACAATGAAAAGGTGAGAAGGGCACGTACTCCCCCAAGCTTAGGCTTTTGGCCTAAGTTGGTAGCAGCTACTGTCCCCAGGAGCCTCCTGCTCCAGGGGTATGGTGGTGAGACCAAGGGTCGTAGAAGGATGATGGCGCGTACACCGAACTCCTCGGAGTCTCCCACGAGGAAGGTTCCGAGCGCCAAACAGAGGAAGACCCTTCACCAAACTCGGTGGCGGTCTCATCCTGAAAATGTGGTATCTCACCGTGCCTCTCCTCGTCGGGCACAACCCCCTCCATGGGGTTATGGAACTGATGCTGGACCATGAACTCATCGAACTGGACAACATCAAAGGACCATCCGTTCCTGCGAGAATAATCAAACAAAAGAGGTGCAGGTAGACGGATCTCGCGTTCCGCGGTAGTTCCGAAACACAAGATATAAACAAGGTTATCAAGCTCAGAACCCATGGTAACAAACTTATGCCTTTTCATAGCAGCAAGATCAAAGTTTAAATAAGTAAAAGGAGTATCATCAGGGTGTGGGGTGCCTCCAAGATGCTCTAAGATAAGCGTGGCATAAATCCCACCATATAAGTCCCCCTTGTTACCGTTCATAGCAAGGCGCCGAGCAATTAAGGTACCAATATTATAATCAGACCTCCCTGAGAGGGCTGCTGCCAGGATAGCAATATCCGGAGCAGAAATGTTGCTCGTGTTGTCACGAGCTAACACCCCTCTAGCAATATAATATGCAAAATACCTGAGGTGAGGAAACAAGATGCTGGAGATCTTCGACCGATGAATATCCCTCGTACCCATGCTGCAGAGAGAGTTGATGACGGTTTTCAGCTCGGAGGGCTGCGTGCCCATCCTTGCCGTCCTCCCAACGTTCGGCACACCTATTACTTCACAAAAATTTCCCAGAGTCATGGTGATAAGATCATTATAAATTTTAAACTCAATAGCACCTGAATCAGGATTATATCTAAAACTGTTAATGAAACCGGAGGTGAGTTTCTGATACTGAGTAACACGGCTCGTGACGAGTCATGTCAAACCTGCATTAGCACAAAGATTATAAAACTCATCCTTGATTCCCGCAGCTTCCATGAATACGTCACATGGATATGTCATCGCACGTGCTGGACTTGTATCTTCCAATAACTCCAGGGGCACATGATCTTCATTATATCTCACCCCGGCAGTCGATGGTGAAGCAGCGGCTCTAGTGACTCGATCGGAGTGTGCGGGCCTCCTCTTCTCAAGCCATCCTTTTGCCCTTCCTAATAAACTCATTTCTGAAATTTTTTACAATTCACAAAAACAAGGATTAAAACAAAGTGAGCTAAGGCAAACTACTCAACTCACTTGCCCAAGGCACAAACTTGCATCAAAACTTGGAAAACAACTTTCTACACATGCATGCAAGCTCATCTCTACAGCACCAAGAACTACTAAATACTCACAAATGAGGCCACCAATCAAAAATCTAATTGGAGGGGTGGAGGAGTCACATACCAGGGAGTATTTGCTCAAAATTTTAGCTCAAATGATGGGTTGTAGAGAGAGATCGAAGAATCGCCCCCAAGAACAGCAAGAACAAGAAGAACACGACCAGAACTCGGGTTTCTGGAAAAAGAGAGAGAGGAGGAGGAGGAAGAGGTACCTGGAGGGGGGCCTTGTGGGCCCCAGGCGCCCTGTGGGCGCGGCCAGGGGCTGGGCCGCGCCAGCTGGCCGCCTGGGCCACTGGTAGCCCCCCCTGGCTGGCCCCAGGACTTTTCGGGTCTCTCCCGTTGTGGAAATTTTTAATATAATTTTTCTGGAATTTTTCTGAAAACTTCACTGTTGAAAATTTTTCGAAGTTCAAAAAGCTGCGAAACTCTCTGAAAACTTGAAGTAGTTAGTAGTATTGTAAAGCTTCAAAAACATAGATACTTGGTACAGCAAGTATGACAACACTAAAAACAAAATGAAAACATAGAAAGCTCAACTTTTTATCCGTATATAACACGTTCATTAGTAAGGTTGATCAAGTCTTACCAACAAACAAGCGATATATAGAGCAAAAAATATCACCTCCCACAAAGCAATCACTGAACTTTTACCTTGATGGACATTGTCCCTACCATGATAGTTTTGTATTTGTGAGGCACATGTAGTGGACAGTCCCATTCTCCAATTTTCACGGTCTCGATATTCTCTATAGAGTTAAGGGCATGCCTCCTGTCGGTCTTCTTTGGAAAATATACCGTGTGTTCTTTATCATTCACATGAAAGGTAACCTTCCCTTTGTTGCAATCTATAATAGCACCTGCGGTGTTAAGGAAAGGTCTACCAAGAATAATGGACATGCTCCCATCCTCGGGCATGTCAAGCACAACAAAATCAGTAAGAATTAAACAATTAGCAATTTCAACTGGAACATCCTCACAAATACCTATCGGAACAGCGGTTGACTTGTCAGCCATCTGAAGGGAGATATCTGTAGGAATTAGTTTCTCTAAACAAAGCCTCTCGTAAAGAGAGAGAGGCATAACACTCACTCCCGCTCCAAGATCACATAAAGCAGTTTTGACATAATTATTCTTTATGGAGCAAGGAATGGTGGGTATACCTGGATCACCGAGCTTCTCAGGAATCTTTCCGCTAAAAGAATAGTTAGCAAGCATAGTAGATATTGCATCATTAGGAACTTTTCTTTTGTTAGTGACAATATCTTTCATATATTTTGAGTAAGGGAGTAACTTAATAGCATCAGTCAAGGGTATTTGAAGAAAAAGAGGTTTAATCCATTCACAAAACTTATTATAATGCTCTTCTTCTTTAGATTTGATGGACTTACCTGGAAAGGGCATGGGTTTCTGTACCCATGGTTCTTTCTCCGTCCCATGTTTCCTTGCGATGAAGTCTTCTTTAGTGTACCTCTTACGTTTGTCAGGTGCTTCTTCTTCTCGAACTTCAGGTGGATCATTCTTCTCATTCTTATTACCTTCAGGTTCAGCACCGTCTTCAGTCTCAGCATCAGAGATAGATACACTGTTGGGATCAATAGCTGGCTCTTCATCTGCAATAGGATCATTAGAATTGTCAGTCTCTTTATGTTTCTTTTTCTTATTTGGAGAGTCAACAATTTCTTCTTCCTGCATTTGAGAATCTTGCTCGATTCTCTTCGGATGTCCCTCTGGATAAAGAGGATCTTGAGTACTAGTTCCTCCTCGGGTCTTAATCCCAAAGGCCTGCAATTTATCTTGTTTGGCATTGTTAGCAAGTAAATCTCTTTGCACATTAGAAACTTGATCAAGCTGAGTTTGAACCATATGAAAATGCTTCACAAGACACTGAACATCATTAACTGTTCTATCTAAAACACCAAGCAACTTTTTGATAGCAAGGGAATTATCATGCAACTGACTTTCTATCCTCTCATTAAAATGATTCTGTTTCATAACAAAATTATCAAATTCATCTAAACATTGATCAGGAGGTTTACCATGAGGGATGTCACTTTCGTTGAAATCTAAAAGAGAGTGTACCTCTACCATAGGAGGGTGAGTGGTAGGCTCACACAGCTTCTCAATAGGGGGTAGATTCTTCACGTCTTCAGCTTTAATACCTTTCTCTTTGATAGACTTCTTTGCTTCTCGCATATCTTCGGGGCTTAGGACAAACATGCCCCTCTTCTTTGTTGGTGGAGGTGGTTCAGGGACGGACCAATCTTCATAGTTTTTGGCAATCCTGCCCATTAGTTCTTCCGCGTCGTCCGGTGTTCTTTTCCTGAAAACACAACCAGCACAACTGTCCAAATAGGACCTAGATTCATCAGTTAAACCAGCATAGAATATATCAATTAATTCATTCTTAGGAACTCCATGTCCTGGTCTAGCCTGAATCAAACTGCAGTACCTCCCCCAAGCTTTAGAAAGGGACTCATCCTGCAACTGTTTAAAATTATAAATTCTTTGTAAAGCAGCATGTTGCATATGAGCAGGAAAGTACTTATCAACAAAAGAGTGAGCTAGGTCCTGAGGACTCTTAATAGAACCGCATGGGAGTGAATCATACCATGCTTTAGCACCTTCCTTCAACGAGAAAGGAAGAATCTTGGTCACATAAAAGTAGCGCATCTTCTCATCTGTGGTAAACAGGCTACCTAGTTCACCAAGTTTAGTTAGGTGTGCAATAGCATCATCATTTTCTCTGCCATAAAAGGGGTCAGCTTCAACCATAGGTATAAGTGAAAGATCAACAGAGAAATTAAAATCAGGATCATCAATGCATATAGGAGATATAGCAAACTCAGGATTAGGGACGGTTTTGTTTTTCAAAGAGTGTTTTTCAAATATTTTCTTAATAGTTTTAGGGTCAGAGCAGGCAAACTCTGTCAGTTCCCTGCATAAGTCTTCATCAAGTATATAGTAATCATCATCAAGGAGCCTCTCCTGGAGTTTACTCAATTCAGGAAATTCATAAGTTTCACCAATAGGGTAGCGAGTAACAGGAAGTTCAATTCCATATTTTTCAGTAGCAGCAGTAATTTGTTTCTCAAGAGCATAACCAAGTGAACTAATATCATCATCAAAAGTAGTAGAAGCATCATCAAGTGTATCAGACATAGTAACAGATTCAGTAGGAGCATCATGTGGTGGTGGTGAGGCAAACTTACTCATAACAGAAGGTGAATCAAGCGTAGCACTAGTGCTCAGAGCAGTACCTCTTCTTGTAGTGGATCGTAAGATCGGAACCTTGGGATCACCTTTCTTACCCATAGTGAATAAAGTGCAGCGGGTAGGATATCTCAAGTAGACTTGTAAATATTGCTATGCTCCCCGGCAACGGTGCCAGAAAACGGTACTTGATAACCCTCAACCGTAAGGGATCGAGATAGTCTTCGCGGGTAAGAACAACCCAATTTATTTATTCGACACACGGGGAGCCAAAGAGTATTTATAAGCTTTAACAGTTGAGTTTTCAATTCAACCGCACCTGAAATATACTAACTTGCAGCAAAAGATAAGTGGTAACAGTGATATGATAGTGATGATAGTAATAGTAAAAGTAAACAGCAAAAGTAAATAGCAGTAGTAAATAGCAAAGGTAGCGACTAGTAACAAGCAAGGTTTAAAACACTGTAGGCTAGGGAGATGGATGGTTGGGCGTTGCATGGATGAGATAGTTTCTAACTCGGGGCACGGCACACGGAAAAGTAATGATCATCTAGGCAAATATCAAACATTAGGCATGTATCCCGTAGGTAGTTGTACGTGCTTGCAATAAGAACTTGCACAACATCTTTTGTCCTACCATCCCGCTACGAACGGGGCCAAAAGGAACTAATGGATATTAAGGTACTCCTGTCAAAGAGCACCGGAACAAAGCAATGAACTCAAGGGATACATGTAATCCTCAAACTACGGACCACCCCCTTTGGTGTCCCAAGCTGTCACCTTTGGGATCGCCGGTTCCGAACCGTAACAGGTGCATACAACTCATAGATAGGATCAAGAACACAAATATATTCATGCAAACACATATGGTTCAGATCTGAAATCATGGCACTCGGGCCCTAAGTGTCAAGCATTAAGAATAACAAGTTGTAGCAAAGATGATAAACACCATACTAGATGATAGGCAACATGCCCCCAACAATCTGTCAAACTATTACATGATCTAACTCATCCAATCCCTACCATCCCCTTCGCCTACAGCAAGGGAATTACTCACACATGAAGGGGGAAGTCATGGAGGGATGATGGAGTGGTGATGATGATGACGATGGCGACGATCTCCCCTCTCCGGAGGCCAAATCAGCCTCCAGATTAGCCCTCCCGAAGAAGAACAGAGGGTAGCGGCGGCTCCGCGATGAGAAACAGCGAAAGGACTCCCGATCTGGGGTTTCTGCCTCGGAGGAAAAAATACGGGCTAAAGTAGGGCACCAGGGGGCGTGGGCCCCACCCAGGCGCCCCCCCGGCGCGGCCCAGGGGGGGGGCGCGCCCACAGGGCGCCTGGGCACCCCCTGGCCCCCCTCTGGCCCCACTTCCGGTATGTTGTTTCTTCGGGTGCGTGGATTTTTCATGATTTTTCGTGGATTTTTCTGAGATGCTTAAAAATCCGTTTTCCTACACACAAATAAACCATACAGGTAGCTCTGCTGAATACAGCGTCAGTCCGGGTTAGTTTAGTCCAAATCATGCAAGAATGAGGTCAAAACAATATCAAAAGTGTTTGGAAAAGTAGATACGTTTGAGACGTATCAGCCGCCCGCCGCCGCCGGATCTTCGCCGGAGTACGCCGACTTCGAGGTAGCCATCGGTTTTTTGTTAAAAACCGATCGGTTTTTTTCGTAAAACCGTAGATTCGTTTTTTTAGGTTTAGATCGGTTCGGTTTTTCTCCGGTTTAGCTATTTAGCGGACGTTCGTCTGTACGTTTGTTTTAACGAACGCTTTTCGTCCGTTAGCAGTAGACAGGGAACGTTCGTTCGTTAGCCTGTTCGTCAGTTTTCTTTTTCGGGGTATTTATCCGTGATTATTCCGATCGTGATTTCTGCCCTGATCTTGTTTTTCGTTTTTCTTTTTGCTCGAGAGTCGGAATCAGGTGATTCAAAATCCCAGATCTTCGTCTCGACGCTCTCTTTCCATTTTACCAACTTGAACAAAGTTTTGGCTACTGTAAAATTTGACTTTAGATCAATTAGTAACCGGAGCTCATTTCTTTCGCAGTTTGAGTTTCGTTGCTTCTTTCGATTTGATTCTTTTTGCAAGACGGAGTTCTTAAGTTGAACCTTCTGGTTAGATCTTATCTTTTGGAGTTTTGTTTGTGCATCATTGCTTGTTTGCTTATGTTTGCTATTGTTTGCTTGTGATAGAATACCCGGACTGTGAAGCGTGCTACTACGAGTCTCTAGGTTTTGCGAATCGTCAGCAAGGCAAGTAACACTTTGATCATACCTTTTATTACCCAGTTTTTATGCATTAGATCAAACCCTCACACATTGCATGAGTAGGATCTCTTAACTTGTGGGACTGGGAAGTAGATTGAGGTAGAACCTATTACCTGCATTATTTTCAAACCCTTGGGAGTTACTTCTACGTTTGCTTAGGTTGCTATGCTATGCTCATAGACGTGGTTTGGGTTTGAGTGAAATCCATGACAGATGTGAGTTTTACTTAAGGATTCAACTTAAGATGGCTACTTGAATACACATCTGGGTGGATTGGTTGCAGGGCACCTGGGGAATCCAGTGTTGTCCTAGGAAATCCCGGGGTTCCGTGTGATTTTTCTTATGGGATGCCACCCTGGCTCAAAGGGATCATAAAACTATTCATGCTAGAAACTTCCGTGTGCAGCCACATGCCAATATGGGCGCTGGCATAGTTGAGTAAGATGTGGGAAACCTTTCTATGATGGGCTAGCAGATGTAGAGGGATTGTAGGTGTACCGGCCTATCTATCTGGTTAAGGGGACCTCTTCGGAAAGACTGTGTCTCGGTCATCCGTTTCTCAAACACCATGCAGTGCGGGAAACCAAACGGAGGCGATCGAGTCTTGTGGGAAAAGTGCACAAACCTCTGCAGAGTGTACAAACTGATCATGATTAGCCGTGTCCCCGGTTATGGACATCTTGAGTATCTGGTACTTGAATTATTGGTTGATCTCATCACTCTATAATTTAATTTGTTGGGTTAATGATGAACTTTTAATTTGGGATTGAGTTGGAAGTACCTTCTCAATGATTTTCAACCAACATGATAGTTAAAATAAAATCTATTCCTTTGTTGTAGGGAAAAATTTGCTTTACGCAAAAACCTTAACCTTAGAGCCTCCACCAGCCAAATATGCATATAGTATAGCCTTTATTCGGTTACTTGCATCTTCTGTGTTATCTTGCCAGCATATTCCATGTGCTGACCCGTTTTCGGGCTGCAACATATTACGTTGCAGATTTTTCAGACGAGGAATAAGACGTGCTAGGTCGTTTGTCATGCACTCAGCTATGCCGTTGGAGTTGATGGACTCACTTCTTCCAAGCCTTTCGCTGTTATTTTGTTAGATGGCCTTAAGCCATAGATTTTGTAATAAGTTCTCATTGGAGACATTCGATGTAATAAGTGTGTGATTGCCACTCTGTTATAAATCCTTCAAGTACTGTGTGTGTCAGCATTACCGATCCAGGGGTGACACAGAACACAGAGACTTCGGTCCATTCGGATCGTGGTCGCTACAGATTTGCACAAGGATATATAAGAAAGTAGGCAAACCTAATAAACAATAGAATATAGGCAAGCTCCCCCTAGATGTGTGCATACAATAGAGAGTTCTTTGGGTTGCACAACACACATACTAGGATCAATGCTCCCCCTATATTCTACAAATAATATACTCCTTGCATATAAAGAATAAGAGTCTACGCACAATAGTAAGGAGGATAAGATGAGCACATATAAAGGGTAAGTAAATTAACTGCTCACATCATAATATAGTAAAGACATAATAACGAGTTTAACGATAGTGGAGAGCATATGTCTTACACCATACGATAGTCTCACGCACACGACACAAACTCAAACAAGCAAACAAAGTTCGACAAACGACAAGCAAATAGAAACGGCACAAGAAGCAAATCCCACTCTCTCCCCTTTTGGCGTCGAGACACCATAAAGGGAAAGAGGACAACTAAGAAAGGTGGTAGCTCTGGCAGAAGATCTCAATCGTTATACTCTCCATCAGACTCCTGCTGCTCCTCGTTAGACTCAGACCACTTGTACCCCTGTTGGGCCATCCATTCTGCCTCAAAAGTGATGTTCTCCTCGGATCCATTTGACACATGTTCACCAAAGATCCTCATGATCTTCTTGTCATGCTGGCGAGATTGCTTGTGAGTGACATGTGCCCTGTACTGACCTTGAGCTTGCATACAGAAAAGGGCCTTCATCTTCTTCTTCAGCTTCTTAGCCCAAGATGGCTCAGACGAGGGAGGAGCATATCCTCCAGAACTTTCCTCAGTAGGCTCCTCCTCCACAGGCTCCTCGTCAGTACCCATTTGTGTTGCAGCAGCTTGTGCACGAGCAGCAGTGTTGGCCCAACGAGTCTTGATGCGAATACGGATGGGGTCATGACGAATACATTGTGGGGCCTCGAACTCCTCATCAGGGTAAAGGTGCTCCCAAGTCTTGGAGATGAGCAGAAACAGGAACGGACCGTAGATGGGCACCTTGCGAGTATAGATCGCAAAGCGAAGCTCACACCACATGATGTGCGAGATGTCAAGTGGTGGAGTCTGAGCAGGGCGAGCCTCCTCACACATCAGCAGCATGTCAACAAGGTAGGAGTGAATCTTGTCCTTGTCCCCAACTCGAGGAAACAAGGTGTTGCGGAAGATCATATGCATGATGTCCAGAAAGGGGTTCAACACCCATGTCTTCTTGCCACTTGCAAGTGTCTTCTCCACATAAAACGGTAACAAACGGTCTTTGTTGACAGCTTCTGGGTTGGCATGAGGCCGAGCTCCAATTGGGTTGTGGAGTCCCTCGTCAGCAACCTGACTCAGCTCCATGAATTCTTTCCAAGTAGCAGTCATCTTGTGACCATTTGTCATCCAAGTCATGGTGCGGTCTTCCTTGGTATGGAAGTGCACCGAAGCATAGAACTGAGCAACGATTTCTAGGTCAAAATCATGCTGAAAGGACATGATGTGCTCAAGCCCAAACTGCTCTACCAGATCCAGAGCCTCGGCAAAGTAGGCCCGGTTATCATCCCTCCGCATGTGGACCATGTCAACCCAATGAGCATCCACATACAGGTTGTGCTTTCTCTTGAGTACCTCTGTGTAGATACGATACTGCTGCTTGGTCCAGAATAGTTCATCTCCATGAAAATGAGCCCGGGGTTCTGCATACGGATTGATCTTCCTCCATGCCATGAACTCATTAGCTGGCATTTCCACCATGGTCATAGATGATTCCTTGTGCTTGTTGGTGGCGGTCTTGAACTTGCATTGGGGATTGGAGCCCTATGGCACATCACTAGGGGTGCGCAGACGCTTGGACCCGGTGTCACGGATGGGATTGGTGCGACGGACATCTGAACTGGAGCCACCACCTAAGACACAAACACAAGAACACGACGGAAACACAACGAGAATCAATGCAAAAGCCACAAAAAGCACAAGAAACATGTAGAAAGGATAATATGCATGTGCTACGAAGGAAATATGAACCAAGCGGTAGTACTGTTTGACGAACACGGAAGTAAAAAATTTAGTACCGCTTAGGGAGCGGTAGTACCGCTTGTAGGCTGCGGTAGTACCGCGCAGAATGCGGTAGTAAAAATTTACTTCCGCATAGTTACGGTAGTACCGCTCAGCAGAGCAGTAGTACTGTTTACACGACAGAGCGGTAGTACCGTGGTTAGCCAGCGGTAGTACCGCTCTGGTCAGATCTGAAAAGAACTGATCTAGACTAGAACGCGTAGAATGGCGAACGGTACTACAGCTGATCATAGTAACTTAGTGGCAGCATACTTACTAGCATTTCTATTGCAAAACCACTCTCCTACATCCTAATCTTCCATGGATAAGAACAAGAAGAACACTAGAACAACATGCATCTCCCCAAAACCTAAAAACAACAACCGGGCAAAAAGAAGAGGGGATTTGGGGAGAAACCTTCATCCATGGCAAGAGGTCGAGGTGGGGAACGATCCCACCGGTCGGAATGCGAGGAGAGTGGCCGGGGGAGGAGATCCCGTGAGGTCCTCCAGCGGCGTTCTTGAGAGGGAGAGAGAGAGACAACGTGGGGATATGAGATGAATGGGTATGGGGGAGTTGGAACTCCCCCTGCCCACTTATAACCCCCAGCCGTTCAGATAAGTGCGGTAGTACCGCGGTCATCGCGGTAGTACCGCCCGGGCGGAAGTACCGCACACGGAGCGGTAGTATCGCTCGACCAGCGGCAGTAAAAAATTACTGCCGTGCTGGTTGCGGTAGTACCGTACTCTCTTTGCGGTAGTACCATGACTACTCACGATAGTACCGTCCCTCCAAGAATTTGCAAGTTTCGACAAGAGGCTTTTAGCAAGGAAAAAACACACACGCAAGGCAAACGGGAAGAGAGACAACACACACACACACAAAAAAAACACCACACTAGACACTTCTCCAAGGAGGAGGTCGGTGGCCGAGGCCACCTATGTTTGAGTTATTTGGTATGGCATCGCAAAGAACTATCCTTGGGCCCATGACCAATACTCGTCTTGAAGCACTTATACCATCTAACATGGCAAATGACAAAGACTTGATCGATTTATGCATAATGGGGGGAGGAATAGTTCATTGAGAGAACAATACTCCCCCTATGTCCATTCCTACATCTAGACAAGATAAATATATAGAGTGGGAGGTGTGTGTGCAAAGTCTCAAGCCACATTGCTCAAATCGATGATATTTAGCTCATGCCTTAACTCGCGAAATCTCGCTTCATCCAACGGCTTCGTGAAGATATCTACAAGGTTATCATGAGTGTTGACATAGTGAAGCTCGATCTCTCCTTGCCGTATATGATCCCGGATGAAGTGATACCGAATCTCTATATGCTTCGTCTTGAAGTGTTGCACCAGGTTGAGAGAAATCTTGATGGCACTTTCATTGTCACACCAAAGAGGCACTTTGTCACAAGTGACACCGTAATCCTTTAAAGTTTGCCTCATCCATAGGAGTTGAGCACAACAACTGCCTGCTGCCACATACTCAGCTTCGGTGGACGAGAGAGACACACAACTTTATTTTTTGGAAGACCAACTAACCAGAGAGCAACCAAGGAATTGGCACACTCCGTAAGTGGACTTCCTATCCACTTTGTCTCCCGCCCAGTCCGAATCAGAGAAACCTACAAGGTTGAAGTTTGCTCCTCTTGGGTACCATAAGCCAAAGTTTGGGGTATGAGCCAAATATCGAAAGATTCGCTTGACTGCTACAAAGTGACTTTCCTTAGGTGATGCTTCAAACCGTGCACAGATTCCCACACTCAACATAATATCCGGTCTAGATGCACAAAGGTAAAGCAAGGATCCAATCATAGAACGATATACCTTTTGATCCACCGCTTTACCATTGGGATCAATGTCAAGTTGGCACTTGGTTGGCATTGGAGTAGTAGCCGGCTTTACATCACTTAGATTGAACCTCTTGAGCATGTCTTGAGTATACTTGGATTGTTTGATGAAGATTCCTTCTCTTCTTTGCTTGATCTCAAACCCAAGGAAGTACTTCAACTCTCCCATCATAGACATCTCAAAATGTGTGGTCATGAGTGCGGCGAACTCATCATTGAAAGCTTTGTTAGGAGAACCAAAGATAATATCATCAACATATAGTTGGCAGACAAACAATTCCCCATTGACCTTCTTAGTAAAAAGAGTGGGGTCGATTTTCCCAATTTCAAACCCACGATCTTGTAACAACTCGGTAAGATGCTCATACCACGCACGTGGGGCTTGTTTAAGGCCATAGAGTGCCTTATCGAGTTGATACACGTGATTGGGGAACTTAGGATCCTCAAACCCCGAGGGTTGTTTGACATATACCAACTCATTAATAGGACCATTAAGAAATGCACTTTTCACATCCATTTGTTGCAACTTAAAATTATGATGAGAAACATAGGCAAGCAACAAATGAATAGATTCAAGGCGAGCAACGGGGGCAAAGGTTTCACCGTAGTCGATACCCTCGACTTGGGAGTAGCCTTGAGCCACCAGACGCGCCTTGTTGCGGATGATAATGCCGTGAGCATCTTGCTTGTTCTTAAAGATCCACTTGGTTACAATGACATTACGGTTCTCCTTTGGCCTCGGCACTAGACGCCACAGTTTGTTGCGCTCGAAGTTATGGAGTTCTTCATGCATGGCATTAAGCCAATCAGGGTCTTCGAGTGCCTCATAGGCCTTCTGAGGTTCAACACAGGAGACAAAAGCTTGATGAGCACAATAGTTTGCTAATTGTCTACGAGTGCTTACCCCCCTTTTGATGCTTCCAAGAATATTCTCCATGTGATGTTCTCTGGAAGCAAGCCTGGAGGTAACTTTGCAGCACGACGCTCCAATTGCTCTTCAAGAGATAATTGAGGAGCACTGAGTTGATCATCTTGAGCGATGTCAGGAGCTTGATCTTGATCTTGAGCTTCCTCTTGATCTTGATCTTGCTCAGAGGATAGAACTTGGCCTTGTGCATCATTTGGTGGCTCCCCACCATCTTGTGATTGATCTTGTACTTGGCCTTGTTCGTCCGGTTGAGGGCCTTCACTTTGTTCTTCGGAAGTGTGTGGGTCTTGGGTTGGTGATGGTTCCACTTGAGTGGAACATTGTCCTTCTCCTTCGGCCACAAGGGGTTCCTCAATGGGTAGGATATATCCAACACCCATTCTTCTTATGGCTTGAGGAGGAATTTCATCACCTACATCACAAGTACCACTTTGCTCCACTTGGGAGCCGTTATTTTCATCAAACTCTATGTTACTCGTCTCCTCAATGAGTCCATTGGACTTGTTGAGGACACGGTAAGCATGAGAGTTTGCAGCATAACCAACAAATATGCCCTCATGAGCTCTAGATTCAAATTTAGACAAACGAACACCTTTCTTGAGGATGAAACACTTACACCCGAACACCCGGAAGTACTTGAGATTGGGCTTCTTCCCGGTAAGTATCTCATATGGAGTTTTGTTCAAGCCTTTGCGGAGATAGAGCCGATTGGATGCATGACACGCGGTGTTGATGGCTTCGGCCCAAAAGTTGTATGGAGATTTGAATTCCGCCATCATGGTCCTTACCGCATCCATCAGTGTCCGGTTCTTTCTCTCTGCTACACCGTTTTGTTGAGGGGTATAGGGTGTTGCATATTGATGTTTGATCCCCTCATCACTAAGAAACTCATCCAAGGTGTAGTTCTTGAACTCGGTGCCGTTGTCACTTCGGATCATCAAAATATTTGCTTCATGTTGTCGTTAAGCTTCATTTGCAAAGTTGATGGCGGTTTGTTGGGTCTCACTCTTCTTCTTGAAGAAGTATACCCAGGTGTATCTTGAATAATCATCCACAATCACCAAGCAATACTTTCTACCCCTAAGACTATCAAAAGATGGAGGCCCAAAGAGATCCATGTGAAGGAGCTCTACGTGTCTTTTTGAATAGATGATAGTCGTGGGAGGGTGAGTCGTCTCATGTAACTTTCCTTCAATGCAAGCCCTGCAAGCACGATCTTTGGCAAAGCTAACATTTGTTAGTCCACGGACATGGTCCCGCTTGAGAAGACTTTGCAAAGATCTCATATTGACATGGGATAACCGGCGATGCCAAAGCCATCCCACATCAACTTTAGCCATTAGGCATGTCGCGGTCTTAGTGGATTGCTTCGAGAAGTTAACCACATAAAGACCGTTCTCGACATGTCCAACATAGGCTACTTTAAGAGTCTTGCTCCACAAGAGGGCCACGGTATAAATATCAAAGAATGTAGCAAAGCCCATGAGTGCAAGTTGGCGAACAGAAAGTAAATTATATGCAAGGGACTCAACAAGCATGACTTTCTCGATCGTGAGATCATGAGAGACAACAACCTTGCCAAGCCCCAATACCTTAGAAGATGAAGCATCACCCCATTCGATGTTGGTGGCCATAGATGAACCTAGATGCACGTCCACCACCAAGTCTTTGCTTCCGGTCATATGATTTGTGGCTCCACTATCGAGCAACCATGACCCCCCACCAGAAGCAAATTCCTACAAGAGATCAATGCTTGGATTTAGGCACCCATTTGGTAATGGGTCCTTTGAGGTTAGTAATAAGGGTCTTAGGAACCCAAATAGACCATTCAATGTACTCATAAGAAGAACCAAAAAATTTAGCGAATACATGACCATCACTAGCACGACATAAAACATATGAAGGATTAAAGTTGCCGGCCATGTTTGATGGTATGGTGGGGTTTTTCTTGACACCACCACCCTTCACATTGTTCTTCTTCTTAGAGGCGCCCTCTCCCTCTTTCACAAAGGTTTGTCAGAGAGGGGGAGGTAGCTTGGTCTTGTCATTCTTCTTCTTCTTGGGATTAGGAACAAACCCAATTCCTTCCTTTGCCACAACCTCCTTTTGATTGCTCAAAAGATTGTTGAGATTCTTATCACCTTGTATGCATGTCACAAGGCCTTTCTCAAGTTGCTTCTTCAACTTGGCATTTTCTTCAACAAGATGCACATGCTCACAACATGGGTTAGTAGCATTTTCATTATCAATCAACACCATGCGAGGAAAGATAGCCTTTTCCTTGGTTAGCGAAACTTGGAGTTGATCATGAGACTCCTTGAGAGAAGCATGCATACCTTTCAAGGCCTTGTGAGCCTTGTCGAGTATAACAAACTCCTCCTTGAGTCTAGCATGGTCAACCCCAAGTTTTGCCTTCTCGGAATTAAGCATACGAGAGACAACTAAAGCATGATCGAGATCTTTCTTTAATTTAGCATGATCATCGTTGTGTGACTCCTCAAGATCCAAACGAAGACCACGCTCTTCCTCTAGGGCATTAGAGAGATCCGATATCTCATCGGCATAGTCTCGACTATGTCCTTCCATTTTAGCAATGGTCTCCTCGTGAGCCTCGATCATGTCATTAGCCTCACCGAGTTGTTCCAAGAGAGCAACAAAGTGCTTCTTGGGTTTGCCCTTGAGTTTGCTCATGAACAACTCAAATTCATTCTCTCCCTCCTTAGTTCCCTCACTCTCATCAATACAATCCGTCAATAAAGGATTAGAAGGGATGGTAGTATTGATGTTTGGGGTTACCTTGTTGGTGGCCTTGGCCATGAGACACTTGGCGGTGATGTTCTCATTTGGCGAGTCGAAGAGAGATGAGCGCGGAGTAGTAGCAATAGCAATTGTGGCCATGGTGACCACCTCATCATCTTCATCATTATCATCATCCTCAACATATTCTTCTTGGGCCACCAACCCTTTAGGAGGGGTCTTCTTGTTGAAGTTGTTCTTGTTGGGATAAGACTTGGCCTTATCCTTCCGGATAAGCTTGCCTCCAAAGTCTTCTCTTTTCTCATATGGGCAATCTACAACAAAGTGGCTTACATTCCCACAATTGAAGCAAGTCCTCACTCGTTGCTTGCCCTTGTTGCCACTTGAGTTGTTCTTGTTGAAGTTGGGCCTTGTGTTTTTCTTGTTGCCCCAAAATTGCCGTGAAGCAAGAGCCATGTGCTCATGATAGGCATATTTGGTGTCCTCGGGGCAACTCTCATCATCCTCCTCCTCCTCCTCTTCTTCCACACAAGCCTTGGCCTTCAAGGCAAGGTTCGGCTTCTTTGATCGTTGAGCTCTTAAGACCGCATTATCGGCGGTCTTATCCAAGATCCTCATAGCAACGAACTCATCCAACACTTCATTTGATGACAAGTGGTGGAAGACCGGTCTTTGGCGAATGACGGAGGACATGGCCTTATGGTAGGGCATCATGGCCTTGAGAAACTTGTGCTTGATCCAATTGTCATCCGTGTCCTTACTCCCATGATCTCGAAGAGAGACCGCAAGAGTGGTTAATCTCCGATAAAGTTCACGAGGATCTTCTTCTTCAATCATAGCAAACTCATCGGCTTCATCTTGCACAACTTCATAGTTCGAGCATTGAATGCTAGCGCTCCCCTTGTACATGGTGCCAACATGCTCCCAAGCTTCCTTGGCCACAATGAAGGGTCGAAGATGTGCAATGTCTTCGGGAGGGATAGCATCTTGAAGTATGCAAAGAACGGACTCGTTGAATTGATGATCCGCAGCTTCTCTCGGAGTTAAGTTGTCGGGATCACGTAGATAAAAACCTTGCTCAATAATTCTTCAAAGATTAGTAGAGCAATGATTTAAATGACGTTTGAAGCGAAACATCCAAGTAGCAAAATCAGATTTTTTTTTATAAACTTAGGAGGAGGCCCAACGGAATTTAAATGCGGTGTGGGAATGGGTCCTCCATAGTGAGTAGGAGGAGCGGAGTGGGCAAAGATCCCATTCCCATTCTTAGTGACCGGGGCTTGTTCACTACTAGCTTCTCCCTTGTCGGGAGTAGCCTCCGACACGATGGTAGCGGGACGAACCACTTCCAACGGTGTGGTGGATAATTTAAGCCCCTCAAGCAAATCTTTAAACATGCCTTTGACCTCGGTCGCTAGTGATTCTTTCAATGTGGTCATAGCCACATTGAACTCCTCATGAGAGATCGAGGCTCCCCCATCGGACGTAGGCAAGGACGGAGTTCCACCGGAATGTTCCTCCATCTCGACTACGTTGTCACCCATACTCTTTGGACGGTAAAGTCCTTAAAAAGAGACGAGGCTCTGATACCAATTGAAAGGATCGATATGGTTGACTAGAGGGGGATGAATAGGCAACTAACAATTTTTATCTTTTCTTAACAATTTAAATTAAGCAACAAAGTAAGTTGTCTAGATATGCTACTATGATGACAACTTATAGGACGCAAAGATAACAACCTCACAAGCAAGCTATATAAGATAAACAAGTAAAACTTGCACAAGTAAAGGGAAGAAATAACCACAAGAGGAACCGGTGAAGACGAGGATGTGTTACCGAAGTTCCTTCCCTTTGAGGGGAAGTACGTCTCCGTTGGAGCAGTGTGGAGGCACAATGCTCCCCAAGAAGCCACTAGGGCCACCGTATTCTCCTCACGCCCTCACACAATGCAAGGTGTCGTGATTCCACTAGTGGTGCCCTTGAAGGCGGCAACCGAACCTTTACAAACAAGGTTGGGGCTATCTCCACAACCGAATTGGAGGCTCCCAACAACACCACGAAGCTTCACCACAATGGAATATGGCTTCGAGGTGACCTCAACCATCTAGGGTGCTCAAACACCCAAGAGTAACAAGATCCGCAAGGATTAGTGGGGGACTCAAATATCTCTTGGTGGAAGTGTAGATCGATGCCTTCTCAAGCGATCCCGAGGAAATCAACAAGTTTGATTGGCTAGGGAGAGAGGTCGGGCGGAAATGGAGCTTTGAGCAACAATGGAGCTTAGGGGAGGAAGAGGTGAGTCTTCTTGGAGAAGAAGACTCCCTATATATAGTGGGAGAACAAATCCAACCGTTATCCCACATTTCTGCCCGTAGAGCGCGGTACTACCGCACGAAAGTTACGGTACTACCGCTTGGCCAGCGGTGCTACCGCTCTGGATGCGGTACTACCGCTGGAGCAGTATTAGCCTAGACTTAACTCTGTTGCGTTGACACACGGGCGGTAGTACTACTTGAGCGATACTACCGCTCATCCCTGCGGTACTACCGCAAGGCAGAGATAAGCAGGCTGAGGACAAGCACGGATGAAATAAAATACAACCGTAGCTACATCCGCAGAAATACGGTAGTAGCAAAAACACGACACGGTACTACCGCTTGACCCAAGCGATACTATTGCGTAGGATGAGGAAGTAAAAAATTACTTCCGCACCTACTACCGTACTAGGTACTGTGCCGGGCCAGCTACACGGTACTACCGTGCTCATGATGCGGTACTACCGCTTGGTGCGGTACTACCGTGCCCTGAGGTGGTACTACCGTGTGGCTGTGCGGTACTACCGCTTACAATGAGCGGTACTACCGCCTGCCAGGCAGTTGTACTAGTAGGAAGCCATGGTTTTGTACTTACGAGGAGAACAGCCGGAGCTCTAGAGAAGCAAAGGAAAGGTGGTGTGAAGTGTAGACGTGTACGTGTTGATTCCACCCAAACCTTTCCGAAGCGGACCCCCTCTTAATAGTACAGCTTTCCTATTACTCAAATCCACCAAAAAAGGAGCAAAAGGAAACACCGTCTTCAATAGGTTCTGAGGGGCACATAATCGTCTTGTGCCTAGGTGAGATATATCTGAAAGAGCTTAGAGCACACGATTAGTCCGCAAATGCATTGTCATCAATCACCAAAACTACTTAGGGAGAAATATACCCTTACACTCTCCGACCCGGTTAGCTCCCATGATCCGGCCCCAACGGCCTGCTCAAGGGATCCAGACCCGGCGCGCCAAGACTCCTCCAACAAGCCAGCCTAGCCCGTGGCGTGTTCCCCAATCTGACCGCGGGTCAGCTCCCGTCCCATCCCAGTCGTACGATGGGATGAGACGCCACCTACCGATGACCAGGGCAACAATACCTCGCCCATCCCCCTAGTCAGCCGAGGCGTGGCAACAGTGCAATCATCACCACCCATGACGCCGGTAGACGGTGACATGACGGAACGCACTGTGCCCGACTCAACTCGGCCACTCCCTGGCGTTCGACAAGACGGCACACAATACCCCCGTACACGGCGGGCCCCGCACCCGGAGAACCCGGCGAGCCCTGTACCCGTCGGGTCCGAGCGACGGCTTCCCGGACGATGACAATCCGGCCCCATGGCTTTGTAACATTACCATTTTATCCCTGGGGGGTTGGCCTATAAAACCCCCCAAAGCCCTCATGCATATGGGATATGCGCACTAGAGAGAACATGATAGACACACACCTCGGGAGAAGCAGCCCAAGCCCTGGCATGACTTCCTCCTTCCTCCATACAGCTCGAGGAGCAACTCTGTACTGATAAAATATCAACCACGCTCAGCAGGATTAGGGGTGTTATCTCTCCGGAGAGCCCCGAACCTGGGTATGTCTTGCATCCCGCGCTCGCTCATACCAACCTCGCCTCTAAAGCCCACCAGTGCCCTCGAGCCGCCTCCTATCTTTAGCCATCCCTTGGCATCTGTCGTGTGCCCACCACGACAATGACCTTCGTAATTCATACAATAAAGAGACAACCATAAGACTCCTGCCGGTTGCCGATAATTTACAAAACATGATCATCTCATACAATAATGTATAACTCATCACGTCTTGACCATATCACATCACAACATGCCCTGCAAAAACAAGTTAGACATCCTCTACTTTGTTGTTGCAAGTTTTACGTGGCTGCTACGTGCTTAGCAAGAATCGTTCTTACCTACGCATACAAAACCACAACATTTTTTTGTCAAGTGTGCTATTTTAACCTTCACAAGGACCGGGTGTAGCCATCTCGATTCAACTAAAGTGAGAGAGATAGACACCCGCCGATCACCTTTAAGCAGCGAGTGCTCGTAATGGTGAAACCAGTATCGTGTAAGCGTAATGTCGGTCCGAGCCGCTTCATCTCATAATACCGTCAAATCAAAGTATGACATGCTCGTAAGCAGTATGGATATTATCGCCCACAACTCATTGTGTTCTACTCGTGCATATCATCTACGCATAGACCTGGCTCATGATGCCACTGTTGGGAATGTAGTATTTCAAAAAAAAATCCTACGATCACGCAAGATCTATCTAGGAGAAGCATAGTAACGAGCTGGAGAGTGTGTCTACATACCCTCGTAGACCGAAAGCGGAAGCGTCTAGTGACGCGGTTGATGTAGTCGAACGTCTTCGCGATCCAACCGATCCAAGCACCGGATGTACGGCACCTCCGCGTTCAGCACACGTTCAGCTCGATGACGTCCCACAAACTCTTGATCTAGTTGAGCGTCGCGTGAGAGTTTCGTCAGCACGACAGCGTGGTGATGGTGATGATGAAGCTACCGATGCAGGGCTTCGTCTAAGCACTACAACGATATGATCGAGGTGTGTAACTGTGGGAAGGGGCACCGCACACGACTAAAATCAACTTGTGTGTCTATGGGGTGCCCCCTCCCCACGTATATAAAGGAGGGAGGGGGAGGAGGAGGAGGAGGCCGGCCCAAGGGGTGGCGCGCGCCCTAGGGGCGGCAATCCTACTCCAAGTAGGATTCCCCCCTTTCCTAGTCCTAGTAGGAGAGGGGGAAGGAAGGGGAGGAGAAGAAGAAGGAAAGGGGTGCCTTGTCCAATTCAGTTTGGGCTAGGGGGGCCGCGCGCCCCTAGCTGGCCACGCCTCCTCTTCCTCCACTTGGGCCCATGTGGCCCAATAACCCACCGGGAGGTTCCAGTAACCTCACGGTACTCCCGTTTTTATCTGATAACCCCGGGAACTCATCCGGTGTCCGAATATAGCCTTTCAATATATAAATCTTTATGTCTTGGACATTCCGAGACTCCTCGTCATGTTCGTGATCACATCCGGGACTCCAAACTACCTTCGGTAGATCAAAACTAATAATACTGATCGTCATCGAACGTTAAGCGTGCGGACCCTACGGGTTCGAGAACTATGTAGACATGACCGAGACTCATCTTCGGTCAATAACCAATAGCGGATCCTGGATGCTCATATTGGTTCCTACATATTCTACAAAGATCTTTATCGGTCAAACCGCACAACAACATACGTTGTTCCCTTTGTCATCGGTATGTTACTTGCCCGAGATTCGATCGTTGGTATCATCATACCTAGTTTAATCTCATTACCGGCAAGTCTCTTTACTCGTTTCGTAATACATCATCTCGTGACTAACTCATTAGTCATTTTCTTGCAAGGCTTATTACGATGTGTATTACCGAGAGGGCCCAGAGATACCTCTACGACACCCGGAGTGACAAATCCTATTCTTGATCTATGCCAACACCACAAACACCTTTGGAGACACCTGTAGAGCATCTTTATAATCACCAGGTTACGTTGTGACATTTGATAGCACACAAGGTGTTTCTCCGGTATTCGGGAGTTGCATAATCTCATAGTCATAGGAACATGTATAAGTCATGAAGAAATCAATAACAATAAAACTAAACGATCAAGTTGCTAAGCTAACGGATGGGTATTGTCCATCAAATCATTCTCCTAATGATGTGATCCTGTTGATCAAATGACAACACATGTCTATGGTTAGGAAACATAACCATCTGTGATTAACGAGCTAGTCTAGTAGAGGCATACTGGGGACACTCTGTTTTGTCTATGTATTCACACATGTACTAAGTTTCCGGTTAATACAATTCTAGCATGAATAATAAACATTTATTATGATATAAGGAAATATAAATAACAACTTTATTATTGCCTCTAGGGCATATTTCCTTCAGTCTCCCACTTGCACTAGAGTCAATAATCTAGATCACATCATCATGTGATTAACACCAATAGTTCACATCACCATGTGATTAACACCCACAGTTCACATCGCCATGTGACCAATGCCCAAAGGGTTTACTAGAGTCAACAATCTAGTTCACATCGCCATGTGATTAACACCCAAAGAGTACTAAGGTGAGATCATGATTTGCTCGTGAGATAAGTTTAGTCAGCGGGTCTGTTACATTCAGATCCGTATGCATTTCACAAATTTCTATGTCTACAATGCTCTGCATGGAGCTACTCTAACTAATTGCTCCCACTTTCAATATGCATCCAGATTGATACTTAGAGTCATCTGGATTAGTGTCAAAGCTTGCATCGGCGTAACTCTTTACGACGAACTCTTTATCACCTCCATAATCGAGAAACATTTCCTTAGTCATCCAGTAACTAAGGATAATTTTGACCGCTGTCCAGTGATCTACTCCTGGGTCACTATTGTACCTCCTTGCCAAACTCATTATAAGGTACACAACAGGTTTGGTACACAGCGTGGCATACTTTATAGAACCTATGGCTGAGGCATAGGGAATGACTTTCATTCTTTCTCTATCCTCTGCCGTGGTCGGGTTTTGAGTCTTACTCAACTTCATGCCTTACAACTCAGGCAAGAACTCCTTCTTTGACTGATCCATTTTGAACTTCTTCAAAATCTATTTAGGGTATGTACTCATTGAAAATCTTATCAAGCGTCTGAATCTATCTTATAGATCTTGGTGCCCAATATGTAAGCAGATTCGCCGAGGTCTTTTATTGAAAAACTCTTTTAAACAATACTTTATGCTTTCCATAACATTCTACATCATTTCCGATCAACAATATGTCATTCACATATACTTATCAGAACGGTTGTAGTGCCCCCACTCACTTTCTTGTAAATACAGGCTTCACTGTAAGTCTGTATAAAACCATATGCTTTGATCACCTTATCAAAGCATATATTCCAACTCCGAGATACTTGTACCAGTCCATACATGGATTGTTGGTGCTTGCATACTTTGTTAGCACCTTTAGGATTGACAAAACATTCTGATTGTATCATATACAATTCTTCTTTCATAAATCCATTAAGGAATGTAGTTTTGACATCTATTTGCCAGATTTCATAAAATGCGACAATTGCTAACATGATTCAGACAGACTTAAGCATTGGTATGGGTGAGAAAATCTCATCATAGTCAACTCCTTGAACTTGTCAAAAACCTTTCGCAACAAATCGAGCTTTGTAGACAGTAACATTACCATCGGCGTCAATCTTCCTCTTAAAGATCCATTTATTTTCAATGGCTTGCCGATCATCGGGCAAGTCAACCAAAGTCCACACTTTGTTCTCATACATGGACCCCATCTCAGATTTCATGGCCTCAAGCCATTTTGCGGAATCTGGGCTCATCATCGCTTCCTCATAGTACATAGGTTCATCATGGTCTAGTAACATGATTTCCAGAACCGGGTTACCATACCACTCTGGCGCGGAACGCACTCTGGTTGACCTACGAGGTTCAGTAGTAAGTAGTAACTTGATCTGAAGTTTCATGATCATCATCATTAGCTTCCTCGCTGATTGGTGTAGTGATGTCTACTACACAACCTTCTTCTTGTAGACGTTGTTGGGTCTCCAAGTGCAGAGGTTTGTAGGACAGTAGCAAATTTCCCTCAAGTGGATGACCTAAGGTTTATCAATCTGTGGGAGGCATAGGATGAAGATGGTCTCTCTCAAGCAACCCTGCAACCAAATAACAAAGAGTCTCTTGTGTCCTCAACACACCCAATACAATGGTAAATTGTATAGGTGCACTAGTTCGGCGAAGAGATGGTGATACAAGTGCAATATGGATGATAGATATAGGTTTTTGCAAACTGAAAATATAAAAACAGAAAGGTAACTAAAGATAAAAGTGAGCATAAACGGCGTGGCAATGATAGGAAACAAGGCCTAGGGTTCATACTTTCACTAGTGCAAGTTCTCTCAACAAGGATAACATAATTGGATCATATTACTAGCCCTCAACATGCAACAAAGAGTCACTCCAAAGTAACTAATAGCGGAGAACAAACGAAGAGATTATGGTAGGGTACGAAACCACCTCAAAGTTATTCTTTCTGATCGATCTATTCAAGAGTCCATAGTAACGTTCAATCTATCATAGAGTTCGTACTAGAATAACACCTTAAGTCACAAATCAACCAAAACCCTAATGTCACCTAGATACTCCATTGTCACCTCAAGTATCCATGGGCATGATTATACGATATGCATCACACAATCTCAGAAACATCTATTCAACCAACACATAGAACTTCAAAGAGTGCCCCAAAGTTTTTATCGTAGAGTCAAGACGAAAACGTGTGGTAACCCCTATGCATAGATTCCCAAGGTCACGGAACCCGCAAGTTGATCACCAAAACATACATCAAGTAGATCACATGATATCCCATTGCCACCACAGATAAGCACGTGCAAGACATATATCAAGTGTTCTCAAATCCTTAAAGACTCAATCCGATAAGATAACTTCAAAGGGAAAACTCAATCCATTACAAGAGAGTAGAGGGGGGCCATCATAAGATCCAACTAGAATAGCAAAGCTCGCAATACATCAAGATCGCGCCATCTCAATAACACGAGAGAGAGAGAGAGATCAAACACATAGCTATTGGTACATACCCTCGGCCCCGAGGGTGGACTACTCCCTCCTCGTCCTGGAGTGCGCCGGGATGATGAAGATAGCCACCGGAGAGGGATCCCCCCCTCCGGCAGGGTGCCAGAACGGGTCTAGATTGGTTTTCGGTGGCAACAGAGGATTTCGGCGGCGGGACTCCCGATCTAGGTTATTTTTCGGAGGTTTCAGTATATATAGAAGGTGTTGGAGTCGGGGCCAAGCAAAGGGGGGCCACGGGCTGTCCACGAGGGGGGGCACGCACCCTAGGGGGGCACGCGCCCCCAACCCTCGTGGGCAGCCCATGGGTCCTCTCGTCCCCCTCCGGCACTTCCTTGGCTTCTTTAGGTCCAAAAACAGCCTCCGTTGATTTTTCAGTCAATTGGGCTCCGTTTGATATTCCTTTTCTGCGAAACCCTAAAACAGGAGAAAAACAGAAACTGGCACTGGGCTCTGGGTTAATAGGTTAGTCCCAAAAATAATATAAAAGTCTATAATAAGGCCCATAAAACATCCTAGAAGGATAATATAATAGCATGGAACAATAAAAAATTATAGATACGTTGGAGACGTATCATGTAGGAATCACTGGAACTAGTTTCGGTGATGTACTACTTTCCAATTCGGGAGAAGGTACAATTACCTCATCAAGTTCCACTTTCCTCCCACTCACTTCTTTCGAGAGAAACATCTTCTCTAGAAAGGGTGTAACACCCCAAAATTTTTGGTTTGGTTTTTACCAAATGCTTTATTTGATTTAAAGGAGGTTATTGAAATTTTTCCTTTGAGAGACCCTCCTTCCCAAATTTTTGCTTCTGCCAAATCTTTTTGAGCCCTTCTCAATTTTTGATTCTGGTCTTGAGGGTCTTTCAACTTGGGTTGGTTCAACACAATTACTTTTGGATCATTTTACTATTTCTTTTGTTAAAAAGAACTCTTTTAAATCCTTGGATTTATCCCTACCTATTCAAAAGAATACCCTCTTGCCATAACCTTGGTGGGTAACTTTCTTCCAAAATCTTCTTCCCTATCTTGGGCCAAGTTAAGCATCATTTCCAGCAGGTTTCAACTTCTTATAGATTTTATTTCTATTTATTTAAACCACAAAATATTTTTTTGTCATTTATTTGGACCCTAGTGGTTTACAAAGGAACTACTAGATCTCTTTTGAATCCTGGCTCCAAATAAATTCCTAGGGCTAGTCCTTAGTACCCTCAACTCATATCCATCAAGACCTACTGGTCATCAGTTCAAAATTTTCAAAATATGCTTGCTGCAAGTTTGGGGCAGATTTGTCATTTTTGGTGAAATTCATTCTTCCTTCTTTCCAAAAATTCTGAGGAAATTCATACAGCCCCCAGATGCATCAAGAGACCCCCTCACCAAGTCCCAGCTCAAGGAAAATTCTCCACATGCATCAAACATTTCATCAAACACCTTTCTTGCACTGTTTCTGTTAAGTTCAGAGTTCAGTGTCAAACTTCAGTCTTCAGTGTCGTTTTCTTCAGTCGCCGTCGCCCATCTCGCCAGTGACTCGCTTGGCCACTTGTGCACTGCTCCCTCTCCTTATCCGTGCGCCGCATGGTCGGTTGGCCGGACGTGGGCGTCGGTGCTGAGCTGTCCCGTCGTCTCCGGCGAGTCCAGCGGCGACAGTACCGCCCGTGGCGGCCAACAGAGATGAACCCTGCAACACGGCGCCGCTCCGCACCGTCCAAGCCACCGGTGGCCTCCGCGTGTCCCTCTTCTCTCTCAGAGCGCGCTGCAGAACCGTCGCCGTGGCCTGAGTAGCGCAGAGCACGCTCTCTGCCGCCGACGAGCCCGTGATGCGCCGTTCCGTTGAAACAGCGGAGCAAGCCGGTTACGATCAAACTTAGGCGCGGAATGGAGCCAGTAGACCACACTGAAGATGCTCAGCCACCTAAACTACCTGTCCGACCCCTGCCTCGCCGTAATCCCCCGCCGGAGATACTCCGTCCGCGGCACCTCCCTCGCCAGCCTATAAATAGAGCTCCAGAGGCGTTGTGAAGCCACCGCGCCCACCACACCTCTCCATAACCTCGCCAAAACCACTCAAGGGGCCTCGGGAGGGCCTTCTTCCCCGACTCCGGCCGCCCCGATCCGCTTCGGGCTCCGGCAAGTTCCGCCCTGGTGAGAGCATCCCAGCTCCTCAAACTCGGTCAGCAGCCTCCTAGTCCACCACCTGGTCTAACCCAAGCTTTAATTCGTAGCCAGAAGCCCCGTCCAGTGAGATCCACCATCGCCCGACGCCGCCGTCCGCCGTCGAGGAAGTCGCCGACGTTGTGGTGCCTCCCTTCGGTCACTTCCACCACCCACCGACGCGGAAGAGCCTCCTGAACACGCCGGTACCTCCCCCTCCCTCTACCTCGCAGTAGTTCGCCGCCGGCGATCACCGCAGGCCTCTGGCGCCGGCGACTCTGTTCCCCTCTTTTAAACCCGACATGCGGGCCCCCCCTGTCAGCTTTCTCTTTTTATTCGAACCGTTTTCTGAAAACGCTTTCGGGCAAAGTGCGCTTCTCTTTTGGTTCGGCGTATTTTCATCCGAAACGTTTTCTGTTTATTCAAACTAACCCCTGGATAGTTTCTGTTTCATTACAGACTAGTCCCTGGGTCTGTTTTCTTTATAACTTTTAAACTAAAAGGGATTTTTAGTTGATTCTTTTTCTGTCATCTTTATAATTCTGCCTAGTTTTTTATCATATTTATTTGAAAAATATTTGGAACACTTTTTGCGCATGCCCGTATTTACGTAGTATTCGGTTTCTTTTTATACCGTAGATACCGACGGAGGTGACGGAGCCGCAAACTTCGCCGAACTAGACTCCGACTACTCCGAACCAGGCAAGCATGTTTGAACTTTTGATATGATGAGTGTTTTTCATGTTTGCTTGAGAGGCTTTTCTTACGGCATGTTTATATAAGCATTGTTGAATGTTATATTTCATGCATGGTAAGCTGCAAGTGAGATACAAACTTGATGAGACCATGATATGGAGAGAGACAACCTAGTCATGTTGTGGCATGACAGGTTGTAAGCTGGTATTGTTGGAGCATGCCAGTTCTTTAACATCTGTTTAACTCCGGTGTCGACGTGGGTCAAGTCTCGATCCCGTTCAATTCCCTTTTTGTGCTGCCACATGTTTTCTTTAAAGAATGCGGTTTAGTAAGTTGCAAACCTCTTTCTCGGTACACACCAAATAGAGAGGCCGTGATGAAGGTTCCATGGCCCTGGATTAAAGCCGTCATCCGGTCAGGGGGCATGGGTGTTTCCGGTTGGGACCGAGAGGGGGGCACCCCTTAGAGCGCGCGAATATAAATTTGATCCCATGCTATTCGAGGAGTGTCCTCCCCGCCTCAGGAGTTTTTCTTGAACGTTGCCTAGGGTGATTCCTAGCAACGGAATGTGAAATGGGTGTGTACTGGTTAGATGTGTTTTTCTTCTGAAATATCGTGAGCGGAACTAGTCCTTAGTGACTACTGAAATCCGTTGGCTGTGGTATAGTACAAACTCTGCAGAGTCAAAACCATTCGTGTAACCAAGTCCTTGTTCGAGGATGTTGGTTAGCTGATCCGTGTCAGTCTCAGTGTCAGGGTAAACCCGGTTAAATAATACTTGTGTGAATGGACTAACCTGTTTACTTTTATGTGCCGAGTATTCCTCAGGATGGTACTACCTCCAGGAACTACTCGAATTTTTCTTTGTTGATATAAGCCCTTTATGTGACGTCGCTCCGACGTCCGACTGTGGCATTCTTGTTATTTATTTTTTGATATAAGCCCTTTATGTGATGTCGCTCAGACGTCCGACTGTGGCATTCTTTTTAATTACTTTTGATATAAGCCCTTTCTGTGATGTCGCCCAGACGTCCGACTGTGGCATTCTTGTTATTTACTTTTGATATAAGCCCTTTATGTGACGTCGCTCAGACGTCCGACTGTGGCATTCTTGTTATTTACTTTTGATATAAGCCCTTTATGTGACGTCGCTCAGACGTCCGACTGTGGCATTCTTATTATTTACTTTTGATATAAGCCCTTTCTGTGATGTCGCCCAGACGTCCGACTGTGGCATTCTTGTTATTTACTTTTGATATAAGCCCAGTGCTAATTTAAATACTCACGTATGCATTATTACTCGAGTGCATCATGTTTGCATTTGTTATATCTTATGTCCAAACTGTTTTGCGAGTACATTCAAAGTACTCACCTGGCTTGTTGATTTGGCCAGATGTTGACGAAGGCGATCTTATGGATGAAGAGTTCGATAGCGAGTCCGACGCCTAGAGGAGTCCCAGTCAGTCCCTTGCGATCCTGGAGTTGGTCACTTGTATTATATACGCTTCCGCCACCATAATAAAATCATCAAGCCTCACTCCGGCGCTTGATGAGTGTAAGATATTGGAGTCACACCGCCCACACCGCTGTGACATATCCACTACCACCACATCCACGAGTTAGTAGTTATGCCACCATATCCAGTTGTGTCATATCCGCCTCAATGTATAATATTGGCGTGCTTGTAATAAATTGTTGAGCAGCCTCGGCTCAACCCTGTATAATATTTAGCACTTCTGGATTTCTGTATCAAGGATTTGTCTGCCAGTATGGAGGATTTCTCTATACTAGTTTGATGAAAGGGGCGATTTTTTCAATAAATGTTTTATTGGAAAACCGGTCCTGACAAAGGGTCCATTCTTAGCAACGAATATCTTACCTTCAGATCTGTGATAGAAGATGTACCCAAAATTTTCCTTTGGGTATCCTATGAAGACACATTTCTCCGACTTGGGTTCGAGCTTATCAGGTTGAAGCTTTTCACATAAGCATCGCAGCCCCAAACTTTAAGAAACGACAATTTGGGTTTCTTGTCAAACCACAGTTCATAAGGTGTCGTATCAATGGATTTACATGGTCCCCTATTTAACGTGAATGTAGTTGTCTCTAATGCATAACCCCAAAAACGATGGTGGTAAATCGGTAAGAGACATCATAGATCGCACCATATCTAATAAAGTATGATTACGACGTTCAGACACACCATTACGCTGTGATGTTCCGACTTGGGAGGGAGGGACAATGACGGCGATGCGCCTTCGACTCTTTTCAGTGCTTAATTTTTTTTATAATTTCTGATGTTCGTTATACTGCCATGATTAAAAGTGAATAGATCAGAAGTTTTTCTAAAAAAAGAAACAATTGCCATGCGCAGCCCAGCCCGACCCGACCCGACCCAAAAATCCCGGGCCGGGCTGAGCCCGAGTGGCCATCAGGCCGGGCTCGGGCTTGCAAAAAAATATATGCAATTTTAGCCATAGTCGGGGTGGGCTGACCGGGCGTTGTCGGGCTTTCTCAAGCTCGGGCCCGACTTAGGGCCAGTTCTTTTGGACAATTCTCTCAAAATTTACCTCCTCCCCAGCTTCTCTCAGAATTGCCACCCCATACCTTTTTTACAATTCCTCACTAATTAGATCTTCATTTTTTTCCTGAGAATTAGACCTTAATTCTGGGAGAATTGCCCAAAAAACTAGCCCTTAGTAGGCCCGTCCGGGCCGGGCCGGGCTTGGGCCTGGATTTTTAGCACCGGCTTTTTTTGCCCGGCCCAAGATATGCCTGGGTAGCCCATCCCATTCCCGTAAGTGACCAGCCATCCACACTGCCACACACGACACGAGTCCATCGAGGCGAAAAAGGAAAAACCCAACTCCACTTCTCTCCGAAAAGAAGAGAAGTAAAGTGGGGAAAACTGCACGCCGCGGCGTCTTCCACCTCCGAATTCGTCCCCCAAACCAAAACCAAATCCCTCGACAAAATCCCCAATCCCCGGCCATGGCGATGAGCCCCCACTCCCGCCGGACGCTGGAGCTGCCAGACGACGTCATGGAGGAGATCTTCCTCCGCCTACCGGCGGGCAACCCCGCGAGCCTCGTCCGCGTCGCCGGCGGCTGCAGGAGCTGGCGGGCCATGGTCTCGGACCCCAACTTCGCCCCCACCTACCGCAGGCTCCGCGACGCGCCGCCCATGCTGGGCTTCCTCTACAACTACCGCTCCACCGACGAGGGACCGCCCTACTGGACGTCCCACTTCCGCGCCGCCGCGGCCCTCCCCTCGCTGGTGCCCCGCGACCGCAAGCACTGGCGCGCTCTCGACTCCCGGCACGGCCTCGTCCTCTTCGACACCCCTGAGAGTGACGCGCAGCTCGTCGTCTCCGACCTCGTCACCGGCGAGCACTGGAAAATCGTCGGCCACATCACGTTTCCGGATGCGTGTAATGCTGCAGTGCTCTGCGCCAAGGACGGATGTGACCACCGTGATTGCCATGGCGGCCCTTTCCTCGTGACCTTGGTGGACTCCGTCGTGGTAGAGAACCAGAGGATAGCCAGCGCCATGTTCTACTCATCAGTTACTGGCAAGTGGAGCGACCCGACCTCCGTCGAGCAACCGAATGCCATCGATGCCAGGGGGCACAGTGCTGTGCTGGGAAATAAGGTCTATGTCCCCTGTGTGAAGCATGGCAGTGTCGTGGAGTACGACACGCGTGAGAACAAGCTATCTGTGATCAAGGTGCCATTTGAGGTCCAGGACCAGAAGCAGCCGCAGATTGACCTCATGGGGGTGGAGGACGGCATGCTACTGTTTGCGTCTGTGGTGAAGCCTAGGCTCTACCTATGGTCAATGGAGGTTGGTCCCAGAGGAGCTGCGGGACGGGTGCAAAGCAGGTTCATCGAGCTCGGGCCGTTGCTCCCTCGTCGTGGGCCGTTGCTCCCTAGTCGTGTCCTCGTGAACAACACGGAAGTGTCTGCGGTTGGTTTTGCGGAAGGTGTTGGTGTCATCTTCATCAAGACAAGGTCTGGGTTGTACACAATTGAGCTCAAATCAGAACAAAGCGACCAGGTGCACCGAGGGTACATCAATAAGGTCATACCCTACATGAGCTTCTACATTGGAGGTACAGATAACTGTTTCCAAACATGCACATTAAGTCATGAACTCTAAGCACACCATTGACTACTATTATTGCTTGTAGCTTAGATAGTTGAATAATTTAAGTCTGAGAGTTCCAAGCTAATGTGGTATGGGATTCCTAAACGTCGATGAGTATGTAGAGTTTTTCTTCTATTTTTCTGCATAACTAGATAGATATCTGTATGTGGGTCTGCTCGCATTTTTCTTGTTTTTGGGTGATTTGTAGAGATGTTAGGAAGTAGGAACCCATTCTTTGTGCTGTTATACTATTCATTCAGGTGTTGAGTCATGCTGGAGACCTGGGTGATTGTAGGTAACCATGAGTAACCCGTGATTTTTCATGGCATGTTGTTTTTGTGTCGATAGAAATCAGAGAAAATGATACAGTAGTCATGTGGAATTGGCGTTGGGCACATTAGCTAGGCAGCTGACTAAAGAATTCCATGGTGATTTATGTTTGTATAATTGGTGATTTATTTTTCATTGGCTGCGCTATTATATGTTATGCTGATTGGCTTTACTAGCCGGTGCCTTAGTTAAATTTGCTGACCATGTCCTAAGATTGGCAAGAGCAGTTTGCAAATCAGTCAAGCGATCGTAGCTTTGCTGTGAGCCAAGAGGTCTCTGGCACCCAAACATCCGTGTAGTGTTTTGGATAGGATAACCTAGTCCCAGGCATGCACTAGGCACTTGAAAGAGATGATATCATTGTTGCGTACTTACAGCATTGTAGGTCCAGATTGAACCGTGTTGTGATGTGGATGCTTCCTGTTATCGCTTCGTTGATTTGGTCAGCTATAAATGAAATGATTTTGAGAGCAGTGTGCTCCTCTCTACTCATCATGTCATCTTATGAAGCCTTGTCTCTACATGAGCTTCTACACTGGAGGTACAGACACGCATATTGAAGTCATGAACGCTAAGCATACCATCGACTACTATTATTGCTTACAGCTTAGATTGTTGAATAATTGAAGTCTGAGAGTTCCTAGTGTGGTATGTGATTCCTAAATGTCAAAGAGTGTGTAGAGTTTTTTCTTCTATTTTTCTGCATAAGTAGATACATATCTGTATGCATGTCTGCTCCTTTTTGTCTATTTTTTTGGGTGATTTGTAGAGATGTACTCCCTCCGTCCCATAATTTAAGAGCGCTTTTGACATTAGTGTAGTGTCAAAAACGCTCTTATATTATGGGACGGAGTAGGAAGTAGGAACCCATTCTTTGTGCTGTTATACCGTTCAGATGTTGTGTCGTGCTGCATACCTTGGTGATTGTAGGCAACCATGAGTAGCCTGTGATTTTTCCTGCCATCTTTGTCTTTGTGTTGATAGAAGCCAGAGACAAGGATACAATAGTTGTGTGGATGGCGTTGGGCAGATTAACTAGGCGGCTGACCAAAGAATTTAATGGTGGATGTATAGATTTATGTTTCATTGGCTGCCCTATTATATGTTGCGCTGATTGGTGTTACGAGTTGGTAAGCCTTAGTCAAAGCTTGCTGATCAGGCCCTAAGATTGCCAAGAGCAGTTTTGCAAAGCAAGTGATGAGAGCTTTGCTTTGAGCCAAGAGGTCTCTGGAACCCAAACATACTTCATATGAGCCTGCCTGAATGAAAGATACGGTTTCATTGTACTCCCTCCGTTCCATATTAGTCGTCGCTGATTTAGTATAACTTTGTACTAAATCAGCGACGACTAATATGGAACGGAGGGAGTAGCATTGTAGGTCCAGATCGAATCGTGTTGTGATGTGAATGCTTCCTGCTATCACTTTGTTTATTTGAACAGCTAGAAATGAAAATGATTTTGAGGGCACTCTCTAGTCATCATGTCATCTTATGAAGCCTTGTCTCTTATGGTGCAGCATGGAGGCCTTTGCGAGCATCTGATGAAGCTTAACGCGCAGTTGTTGATCCTACAATGATATAACCAAATGGCGCTAGGACTTGGGTTTACTTTTTCTGCCGAGGAAGAATTTGAAGTGAACTTGAGCCTCATTCACTGCCGGTTGTGTTGAACAGTTTGGTTAGTGTGGATGCGCTTTTGTCCTATTTGTGCTTGTGCCATAAACTTGAGTTTGTTTGGGTGCAGCTCAAACTGTCCGTCAGGAGAATTTTAGCGATGGGTTGATGGTTTTGTGGCATGAATTGGTGCAGATTTCTCCTTCTCTATCTTTGGCTGTTAGAGATGATGTTGGTGTCTTGAAAGGTCACTCTCCTGAGATTTATGGTGTGGAATCTCTCTATTCTATGCAGTAAGAAATTTGAGGGGAACTAAAATCCCCACCAGGGTTCATTTGTTTTTGTCTGTGGTTTCACGATAAAACACGCCTTTTTGGTGCAATTTCTCGCTTGTTTGTTGAATGGCCTGTGGTCAAGCTGTTATTCTGCTTTGTAGAGCTGTACTGTGGACTCTCCGGAAACATTGCAGTGATCTTCACTTCGGTCCAACAACCTGGACAGGAACACAGGTCTCGCGGTAAACAAAACTGCATCGTGTACTCGGGAGGTGGAGGCCGCTGTGGCTGGAGAAAAAAAGGCGGCCGCTGGCTCTGATGAAGATGGAGAAAATGCCCTGACGAGGTGAGTCGAACGCGGTTGTGGATTCAGTTTTTCTTTTTCTTTTATTTTTGAGAATAGTTTCTGCACAAGCAATTCCCCCACGACATTGAATCAGCTGAACCTGTTTCATTCCTGTTCTTTCTGGATGTAAAAAGATTTCACTCAAAGGATATGGTCCTTTAAGCAAGCAAAAATATCATCAGGTAGCCTATTGTTTCGTCCTGCAACTCACCTTTTTTCTTTTCCCGAATAACTGACCACTAGATCTGGCCATGGGCAGCCCGGCCCGACCCGACCCGGCATGAAAAAGTCCGCCCCGGCCCTACCTTGTCAATGGGCCGGGCTCGAGCCTAGATTTCAAGCCTGACGGCGGGGCCAGGCCGGGCCCAGGCCCGTCGTATTCGTGCGGTAACGAAGAGGTCCGAGGCCCCACGGGCCTTTAGGTGATGGGACGGGCTCGGTCCTGATTTTAGGCCTGACGGCCGGGCCGGGCTCGGGCCTGGGTTTTTGCATTGGGCTTTGATAGGCCCGGCCCGGCCCGACAGTGGCCAGGTATACTGACCACTAGTGCTACTGCACAACCAGGCATCAGGAAATAAGTCTCCGTTTCTGTTGGCATGTGTAGACCTGGCCAAACCTCGGGCCGGGCCGGGCCTACCAAAGCCCGGTGCAAAAACCCAGACCCGAGCCCGGCCCGGCCGTCGGGCCTGTTTTTTGGGCCCGAGCCCGGACCGAACACGCAAAAGCCCGACGGGCCTCGGGCCGGGCCCCTTCAGAAAAACGTGATTTTGACGGGCCCGGCCTGGCCAACGGGCTGAATATCTAGGCCCGAGCCCGGCCCGGGAGCAGCGTCGGGCCGGGCTGGGTCGGGCTTTTTCGGGCCGGGCTGCCCATGGCCAGGTCTAGGCATGTGTAAACAAGTTATGTTTTCTTGCTGTTATAAAAAAAGTTATGTGTTTTCTTGCTTGGCCACAAACACAATATTTTTTTGAATGTCTGCGGCTTTATTGAAGAAAGATCATATCAGATACGAGGATAGAATTAGGGAACAACGGTGGTTAATCTGTCTACTCCGTATCTACCAAACTGAAGCTAGCAATGGCGTGTGCTGCTCCATTTGTTTTTTTTTTCACAGGCCAAAAAAAAGTTGTTTTCGGGCGAAACTTTCTGCACGCTCGTAGAATGTGAAGATGTATGCATGAAATTGTTGTTTTGCCCATGGGTTGAGAATGTACTCAACCAGGTTTTTTTCTTCTATAGAAACAAGGTGCTGACCTGGCCGCACGTAAGGGTCCTTTTCCCCTCGGCCCAGCCCAGCCCCAGCCCAGATTGTGCTTTCGATGCATGCTTAAAAAAACTGCAATTTTTCCTCAAAAAAAAGCAATTAAATTAATAAAAAAACTGGTCCCGATGGGGCTTGAACCCATGACCTTCCGCATACTAACCAACTGAGCTACGGGACCACAACGAGTAATCTCCTATTAAATTATATTATAAAAAATTAGAATTAACACTTTTTTGTTAATGTGGCAAAAAAAAATTGTTCTTGAGAAACACGATGAACATGTGCGGCAGAGAATGGGCCAAGCTGCACTCGACGACCCACCGGTGATGGCCCGGCCGCGCGTAAACCTCTTCCCCTCGTCCCTCCTACACCCCACGCCGCCGTGCTTCTCCTCGAATCCAACCGCCGAATGCCGACACAGCAATTCGCCCCCAAATCCCCCGGCCAAAACCCATCTCCAGCGACGCCGGCCAAATTCCCTCTCGCGACGAGCCCGCCGCCTCCGTCGCAGCATGGCTGCAACTCGCGCGCTGGTGCTGGTCGACGACGCGATGCGCGAGATCTTCAAGCGCGTCCCCCCGGACGACCCCAAGAGCCTCGTCCGCGCCGCCGCTGTCTGCACGAGCTGGCACGGCATCCTCTCCGACGCCGACTTCACCCGCGAGTACCGCGCGTTCCACCGGGCGCCGCCCGTGCTGGGCTTGCTCCGCAACACATGCCACACGAGGTCGTGCGAAAAGGGGAGAATCGGACACTACACAAAGGAGTACGTGGTCTCCAACTTCGTCTCCACCGCGTCCTTCAGCACGCCGGCGTGCCGCGAGCGCCCCCACTGGCGCGTTCTCAACTCCCGGCATGGCCTCGTCCTCTTTGACACACCTAAAAGGGACAATGACTTCGCTATCTGCGACCTTGTCACCGGAGATGAGTGCACAATCAAGGCTAGCACTGACATCATTTGGAATGATTGATCTGTAGAGGATGAGGACGAGGAAGAGAACGAGGGCATACACTGGAATGCCGTGGTGCTATGTGCCAAGGACGGCTGCGACCACATCTACTGCCATGGAGGCCCTTTTCTGGTGGCCCTCGTCGGCTCGGACGAGGAAATGACCTTTGCCGCCGTCTACTCATCGAAAACTTGTAAATGGAGTGACATAGTCTCCATTGAGGAACCAAATGCCATCGATACGACGGGGCACACTGCCGTTGTGGGAAACAAGGTCTATTTCCCCTGTGAGGAGACAGCCAGTCTCCTCGATTATGGCATGGTTGGGCAAAAATTGTTAGTGATTGCGCTAGCTGAAGAAGAGGATGAGGACCTGCCGTGGCTTGACCTCTTGGGGGTGGAGGACGGGATGCTGCTGTTAGCGACTGTGATGAACTTTAGCCTCTGCCTATGGTCAATGGAGGCTGGTCCCAGCAAAACTGCAGTATGGGCGCGACACAGGGTTATCGAGCTCGAACCGTTGCTCCCTGCCAGTGCCCTCTTTTTTATGTCGGTGGTTGGTTTTGCGGAAGGTGTTGGTGTCATCTTCCTGAGTACAAAGGCTGGGCTGTACACAGTTGAACTCAGTTCAGGCCGAAGCAAGAAGGTGCAGGAGGAGACATCTTTTAGAGAAGTCATGCCATACACGAGCTTCTACACGAGGTACAGACTAGCCTCATACTGTTTCTCAAACATGCACATTAAGTCATGAACACCAAGCACACCATCGACAGTTATTACAGTTCTTTTGTTTGTAAGTAGCTTAGATTGATAGATCATTTTAGTTTGAGAGTTTTGAAGACAGCGTGTGATTCCTAATCATCGACGTGTATATAGAGTCTTCCTTCTCATGTTACTGCATAACTAGATATATATTTGTATGTAGGTCTGCTCTTTTTTCCTAGGCAACCATGACTAGCCAGTGATTTTTCCTACCATGTTGTCTTTGGTGTTGACTGTTGATACATACAAGTGAGAGGGAAAATAAATACAGTAGTTGTCTGGAATCAGCCTTAGGGAGGTTAACTAAGCAGCTGACCAAAAAGACCTTCATGGTAATAGTGTAGTTGGGGATGTACGCTTCACTGGCTGCCCTAGCATAGATGCTGTGCTGATCACGTTCAGCGGGTAGGTTAACTTTATCGGAGCTTTACTGATCAGGCCCCAGTAACACTAGGTCATTACTGCCCAGAACAGTTTACTGATCAAAGCTTTGCTCCAAGAGGATTCGTGTGCCCAAACGTCCTTATGGGCATTTTGGATAGGATAACCTAGTCCCATTCATGCTAATAGCATGTACTGAAGGGGAAAAGATGATTCCGTTGTTGTGTACCAGATGTCGCAACTTTTTATCTGAAATTTGACTTCCCTAGAATGCACCATGATAAATGCTTATGGGATGAGAATCAGAACAGCAGTACACCATTAATACTTCACCATCTGTTACAGTCAGCTATTTTTACAGTAAGCTACACATATTGTCGTCGAATAGATCTAAGCAGCTGCTATGTATTCTTACATTCAGTGACACATATTGAACATTAAATTGTTGACAAGATACTACACATATTAGACTGATAGCTTGGTGGGTTTATTTCACAAGCAACCAATGAAAAAGGCCTGTATTCAGATATGTCAGTTCTATCTATTTATTTATTTAAGCAAGTAGCATATGGAAGGAAGGTGGCATGGATCCTCTTGATGCCATCTTTTGGTACTAGTTGATCCACTGATTATTGCGCTTGTTGATCCAGTTTGAGAGGTTACTGTGTAAGAACATGCCATTATTTGGTACTCCCTCCGTTCGGAATTACTTGTCTCGGAAATGGATGTATCTAGAACTAAAATATGTCTAGATACATCCATTTCTGCGACAAGTAATTCCGAACGAAGGGAGTACTAGTCAATTAACTGATTATTGACAGAAAAAATGTTCCCATTGTTTGTTTGCTGCTTTTCTTGTTGGGATGCAAGTAGATGTAGTAGATAACAAATAAGAAGTCCATTTTTAACTTTGGTCATTGATAATAATAAACTAAAGTTATGTAACTGCAACTTGTTAACAACTGCTCCTTCTAACTTCGGTTGTTGATGCCTCTGATGTTGTGTTGGTATGTATGCCTGCTGGTTTGTTTGTTGTATGCATATTGTAAAAATGCCATCAGTTGTTAACGGCTTGTTTGTGCCACTATTTTTTTTTACTTTGGGGCTGTCACTTCTCTTTGAGATCACAAACATGTACTACCTCTGTACACTAATCTAAGACGTTTTTGCAGTTCAATTAGTTTACAAAGGGAGGACTACATAACTTGCCAGTATTCCTTTCAAAATATGTAGTGGGCCTCCTTTGTGGGAAACGAATTGCTAATCATTGTTTAATTGCATAACAGCATATAAACCGAAGCTATCTTCACATCTATTCTCCTACATGAGGATGCTGCAGAACAAGGGCGAAAGTACCGCAGCTTAGATCGATTCTTGTGTACTTTTCGGCGGAGAGGCTTCATATTTATTCGATGGATTTTTGCCCATGTCATGGTTGCAGAGATATCTGAGAATTTTTCACATGCTTTTGTTGCCATTTGACATTCAGAACTTGAGATATTGCCGCAATGGTCGCATGTTGATTATGTTCAAAGTTCGGAATTCTAGCTTGGAGAACAACGGTTTTGATCGCTATGATCGCTCATTGTGAAATTTGGTTCTTGTTTGTGTTACTATGAGCAGTATGTACCACTTATTCATGCCGATCCTCTAGAGGATTAACCGAATGCATTATAAGCGACATGGATTGCATATTGACAGGTATTTGGTCCCCAAGGGGTACTGGTGTAGGTTGGGGGATCACCTGATCCACTAGAGGATCCCCAAGGGGTATGCAACTGAAGGCAACCTTATGGTGCAACAAATAGGCCGATGGATTTCCTGCCAAGGAATGTTTTGAAATGAACTTGGGTGTGTTGGACGGTTTGGTTAGGGCAGATGTGCATTTGTACTCTTACTATTTGTGCTTTTGCCTAAACTGACACCAAACGCATCCATAGTGTTGCAATCCATCAAGGCATCTTTGTTTCACCTTGCAACACTATGGATGTGTTTGGTTGGTGTCAGTGTCACTCTATTCGATTCACCGTGCAATGGATTGCAATGCAATGCGCGCAGGGTTTCAACTGGGAGTTGTGGAAGAAGCAGGGGGGCTGGTACAACCACCTCAAGGCCCTCGCACTCCGTTTCCCCTCAAGGCCACATGCCGGGACGGCTGCACGACCTCGATGTGTCGAGGTACGGCGGAGCTCAGGGCCCTCGTCTTGGCCTTCCACAACAAAGGAATACGGTTCCATATCTTTGTCAAGCTGGGTTTCGTGGTGGCGAAGATATGGAACTCGCTCGCCTACAACGGCGAGGCCCTCCTCTTGGCCTTCCACAACAAAGGAATACGGTTCCATATCTTTGTCAAGCTGGGTTTCGTGGTGGCGGAGATATGGAACTCGC
>LR738715.1:88079676-88276108 GCA_902687465.1 Secale cereale | reverse complement strand
GGGGGGGGGGGGGGGGGGCTGGCCCCCCCAGGACTCCCCTGGTGACCCCCTTTGGCATATATTTAAGGTCCGTCGAGAAAACCCTGATTCCGGACCCCTTTTCTCCAGACGCGGTTCCGATCTCCGCCGCCATCGCCATCAAGCTTCGGGGGACCAGAATTCCTGTGCCGGCACCCTGCCGGGACGGGGAAGTGCCCCCGGATTCATCTCCATCGACGTTGCTTCCTCCCTCCATGGTGCGGGAGTAGTTTCTCCTCGGGGCTGAGGTTCTTACCAGTAGCTATGTGGTCAATTCTCTCTCCCATGATGTGATCTTCGTTGTGATCATAGGCTACGTTAATCTAGGGTGATCCCATGATGTTTCCCCTTCCTCTATGTATTGGATTGATGTACTCACTTGTCTTTATCTAGTATAATCCCCGAGACCAAGGTGACAGCGGTCTATTGGACATGGATTAGAAAAGTATTTTCATGAGTGATTTCCTCTCTTGTGTGTTGATTGAAGATTGAGAGTCTCTTGGTGCTTGTCTTTGACTATCCTTTAGATATGTTGTGGTGATTGTGGGACTCTCTTTGGATGGCCGCGGTGACATTGGGAAATCCTTAGAATGAGAACTACGAACTTTGAGGTGTGCTTTTGTAGCCCTACATAATTCTCGTCCTCTCTTGACCACGAAGGAATGACCTCCGAGTGTGTCCCCTTTGCATGTTTTATGGGAAATATCATGTGATTCGATTATGTTAATGTTGTTGGGAGTTGCCACTAGTGAAAGTATGAAGCCTAGGCCTTGTTTCCACCATTGCAATACCATTTGCGCTCACGTTTACCACTTGTTTGCTTGCTGCACTTTTTATTACAGATTTATATTACTTTGTTTTGCCATCCATATCTCTTGCCATTTAACATCTCTTCGCCGAACTAGTGCACCTATACATCTAACAAGTGTATTAGGTGTGTTGGGGACACAAGAGACTTCTTGTATCTTAGTTGCAGGGTTGCTTGAGAGAGACCATCTTCAACCTCTACTTCCCTGAGTTCGATAAACCTTAGGTCATCCACTTGAGGGAAATTTGCTGCTGACCTACAAACCTCTGCGCTTGGAGGCCCAACATAGTCTACAAGAGTAGAAGCGTGTGTAGACATCACTCGCCTACAACGGCAACGGCAGGCCGTCGCACAACCAAGACCAGTGGCAGAGATATGGAACTCGCTGGCCTACAACGGCGACGACCTGCCGTCGCACAACCAAGACAAGTGTCGGCAGGGGCTGGTGGACTGGGTGGAGGCGGCCTCGCCGTCAGCCATGGCGTTCGACTACGCCACCAAGGGGGTGCTGCAGGCGGGCGTGCAGGGCGAGCTGTGGCGGCTGCACGACAGGTCCAGGAAGGCGGCCGACATGATCGACTGGCTGCCGAAGAGGGCCGTCACGTTCGTCGATAACCGACAATCGTAGGCCCGAGACCATGCTTGTCGGTTATGATGGAGTGACGAGGACAAGGACGTAGGGTTAGATGCGACCTCATGGTCGTGCAAGTGGCCGCCACCCTACGAGGATGTCGATGCGGCCATCCACTGAACTGAGTAAGCGGAATGGGTGTCCAGTGGTGCCAGAGTGGAGACCGAGGGGTGGATGTCAGTGCCTTACTGGCGATCGGCGAGGTGATTTGAGTTTCGTGCGGGTCAATTTTTCAATGCGACCGGGCAATCAAACAGCCCAAAACATCCCGCGCGGGCCTGGTTGGGCCTAATGCAGGCTACCAAGCACATCCTTGGGTACCGCTTAGTAGGGCTCCTAGATTCAAGGCATTGCACCAATGCCAGCCTCCAATACCGGCGGCACCGCCATCAGTGCGAGTTTGACGTCTGACTCCGAGGAGGCCAAAGACAAGCCCATGCCTAAGACCACATGTCGGTTATGATGCAGTGCAGAGGACACATACATGAGAGGGGTGGGGGTGGATGCGACCTCACACCCATGCAAGTGGCTGCCACTCGACAGATGCCAACGATGCCATCCAGAGAACCGAGGGAGGGGAAGGGGTGGCCGGGTGCCAGAGTGGAGACCAAGGGTGGATGTCGGCGCCATAGTTGTGCTCTGCGGGGTGGGGCAGGGGAGCGCCCAAGTGCAATTTTTGACAGGATATTCCTTCTATGACGACATGAGTTATTATCAATACGTGTGAATATAGAAGTCGATAATTCATGATCCCTCAAAAAAAGTCGATAATTCATGAGTACTTAATTTGTTTTTCAAAACAATGGATTCTTAAAAGGGAAGCGTTGCTGGTCGGGCCGCCGGCCGAAACGTTCCGCCGGTCGCGGTCCGTGCGTTGGATCTCTTTTGATCCAAAGGCAACCGTTGTGCCAGGTGTACCCCCCGCTACGCGCACCGGTTTGCAGCGACCCACTCGCCCAGATTTGTTGCAACCGTATCGGCCGAACCCACTCGCCCGACGCAGCGGTTTTCATTTGGGCGAGTCTGTGCGAGAGAGGAGCAGAGGGATGGATCCGGCGACGGGAGGGGCGATGTGCGGCGGCGCCTGAGATCTCGCTCCCCCGACCCTGATGGATCCACCGGCAGGTATTCCCCCATCCCCCACCCCCTCGCGCCCGTTCTCCCTTCTGTCGTTTGCTCGGGCCCCAACTGGTCGCCGGATCCGTCCCTTCTCCCATCTAGTCCACTAGTTTCCGCCCCCAACTGGTCGTTTGCTCGGGCCAGTGGTTTGTTCCGCGGCGGGCTGCTGTTTAAGGTGGATTTATGACCTGTAGGATTTGCTCCCATGGGAGGAACAATTCGGGGGCAGCAGCTACTGGTTGCATTTAGGAGCTCCCCTGTTTTGAGCTGTAGAGTGTTCGGAATTTATACTGGTTGCATTTAAGTTGTTGTCATACACTGCTGTATAGCGATCTAGGTCAATGAGCTTCTACTTTGTTACAATTATAGTGTGGAACGCACCAACTAGTGGACTAGATGGAGAATTGGAGGTGTTGATCTGTCTGTGATGTACTATAGTAGATGATGGCAAGCGATTCCGGCCGGTCGTCTCTGCAGGGGGGGGAGGGGAATTGATGCTGACGACTTAGATGATAGGAATTTTTGGCAGCTGTGAGCCCGTGACCTGTGAACGGCTGATGCATTAGGCAACGACTATTTTTGTTGGTGATAGAAAAAAACAGAAACTGCTCCAGCAAAAAAAACATTATGGTTCCAGCAAAAATGCACCGTCTTCGACGGTTGCAACCAAAATAACCTTGCCGGATCCAGCAAAAATTTTGCAGGTTGTAGCAAAATAAAAGCCTGTGCTAGCAAAAATACTTGACGGATGCAGCTTGGATGCAGCTTTTTCTACCACCATGTCGTAGCAAAACAAAAACCTGTGCTACCACAATCGGTTCCAGCACCGGTCATGTTTGGATGCAGATTTTTCTCTTTGTTGTTTCCAGCAAAAATACTTGACGCCACTTGTCGTGTCGTTTTGTGTCCCGGCTCTTCTTGACACTACTTTTTGTGTGCTTGTATTGTTTCATAGCATCCATATGTGTGCACATATGTTCTTTTTGCTACCTATTGATGATGCAGTTTGTAGGCTTTTATTGACTTGTTTTTTCCTTTTTGTAGATATTGCAGGACCCTCTGGTGAGAATGAGGGGATCAAGAAGGTTAAGAAGAAGATTAAGAAGAAAGGCAATCTATGTGGATTCAAGTCAAGGTTTAACTCAAAAAGGCTGGCTGAAATTAGGAAGCAAGTATCACCGGAGAAAAGGAGAATCATTAGGGAGGGACCGTTTGGAGACTTGTTGGACATCCGATCTTTCAAGGCGCCCCACGAGCTCATTAAGTTTGTTGTGATGAACACGAATCACATACTCTCTGAGTTCAAATACAAGAACAAATCCATCAACTTCAGCAAGCTCATGGTGAAAAGGATTTTCAATGTGCCATCTGGTGATAGACCCGTGAAGCTTCTCAAGAAGAGTGATGAACATGATCTTCGCACCATCTACAAGGATGGCAGCAGGGCTCCAATCGCCCATGTTGTCAAGTTGCTCATTAGCTGCAGCGATGAGGATGTTGTTATGATAAATAGGACTTGGGCACTCCTTGCGTCGGCAACTGTTTTGTGACCATGCACTGGCAATATGGTGAATCTTTAGTATCTAGCTTCCTTGGAAGATATGTCTGCGGTGCATGAATTCGCTTGGGATGAGCACTTGTTGGCACGAGCGATGGAGGAGGTCGTAGTCTTTCAAGAGAAGAAGAGGATGCGAGCAAATACAGAAAAAGAGTTTCAGATCGCTTCATGCCTTTCCATGTTAGCGGTATGCAACGCAACATTATGAAATACCTTCATCTACTTTCTTTGCTGCATGAAACCTTCTTGCACATTATCTATAGCTTGCATATATGTTTATGTTGGCTAATGTCTTTTTCCATTTCTAAGCAGATCATATACATGGATCATGTTGATATCCCGGCCGGCCTCCCAAGTGAGCCTGTCATTGATTATTCCGTGCCGAGGATACGTTTTGTTTGTCAAAAGGATTTTGATTGGTTGGATAAAGTTGACAAGAACAAGCTCACTCTTGGGTAACCTTTCTACGGGAAACACACCCAAGTAATTTTGCTACATCCCGCCCCATATATTTCTTTTGCTAATGGAGTATTAACACCCCTATGTTTCTTTTGCGAACTAAATTTGCATTTAGCAATCTTTGCTTTTACATTTAGTGTAACATCCCAAATTTTCAATTTAAAATGTTATACATAGATCATATTTGCATTTCATGCTTTTTGCATTTTGTTGTGGCGTTCCTCGAAATTCTAAGCAACTCAAGGACCTACGGAGAGAGTTGGGAATTTTACCGTTTTCGTATTTGAGTTCGCTCGAATACCGGTACGAGGACAATGTGATTCTAATTATTTTTCTCTCCTAAAAATATTTCTAAATACCAAATATGAGCGGAGATAATATGACTTCTCCAAAATAACAGAAATATTGGAGGAAAAATGTTAAAAATCACTTCTGGTATTTTTCTGGATTTATTCGCGGATTTATTTGCATAGGAAAAATGCGCGTTTTTCAAAATTGCATTTAGGTCCGGGAAAAATGTTCACTTTGTCCTAAATATTATTAAAGGACGGTGAAAATTTATTTCGAGATTTTTGGAGTCCGTTTAGTATTTCTTTCGTTAGTTTTTCTGCTCCGGGACTCTATATAAAAAAAAAGTGAACCGAACTAGACTCGTATAGGGTCGGGAGACTGGGCTTTATAAGCGCCAGCCCCGCCGGCCCAAATCGCCAAGCCGCCAGCCCGCAGCCCCGCCCCGCGAAAGCCTAGCCGCTGTCGCCTAGCGCCGCCGCCGCCGCTGCCGCCGCTGCCCGCGACTGCCGCCGCCGCCCGCTGCTGCCCCGCCGCCCCGCCGCCACGTGCCACCGCCGCCGCCGCCCGCCGCACCACCCCGCCGCCCCGTCGCCGACGCCGGACCGCCGGACCGCCGCTGCCGTCTCGCCGGAGTTCGCGAGGTAGATGCCGTTTTTTTAGTAAGAACCGCTCGGTTTTTTCCTGTAAAACCATAGATCTGTTTTATTAGATTAGATCGGATCGGTTTTCGTCGGTTTAGTTATTTAGCGGACATTCGTCCGTACGTTCGTTTTAACGAACGGTTTTTGTCAGTTAGCCGCAGACAGCGAACGTTCGTTCGTTAGCCTGTTCTTCCGTTTTTCTTTTTCGGGGTATTTATCCGCGGTTATTCCGATCGAGATTTCTGGCCTGATCTTGTTTTTCGTTTTTCTTTTCGCTCGAGAGTCGGAATCAGGTGATTCAAAATCCCAGATCTTCGTCTCGATGCCCTCTTTACGTTTAATCAACTTGAACAAAGTTTTGGCTACTGTAAAATTTGACTTTTGGCCAATTAGCAAACCGGAGCTCGTTTCTTTCGCAGTTTGAGTTTCATTGCTTCTTTCGAGTTGATTCTTTTTGCAAACCGGAGTTCTTAAGTTGAAATTTCTGGTTAGATCTCTTATTTGAGTTTTACCTGTGCATTAGTTAAGTACTTATTGTATGCTTGTTTGTTTGCGATAGAATACCCGGAGTGCGCCGCTTGCTACTTTGAGTCTCTAGGTTTTGCGGATCATCAGCAAGGCAAGTAACACTTTGATCATACCTTCCAATTACCCACTTTTTATTGCATTAGTCCAACCCTCACACTTTGCATGAGTAGGATCAATTAACTTGTGGGATTGGGAAGTAGATTGAGGCAGTACCTATTACCTGCATTACATTCAAACCTTTGGGAGTTACTTCTACGTTTGCTGTTAGGACATGCTATGCTCGTAGACGTGGATTGGGTGAGTGAAATCCATGACAGATGTGAGTTTGTTAATTAATGGTTCAACTTAAGGTGGCAACATTAATACACATCTGGGTGGATTGAGGCATCTGGGTATTCTAGTGATTGCCTGTTTTTCTTTTGGACCGCCACCCAGGCTCAAAGGGATCATGAGATTATTCATACTAGAAACTTCCGTGTGCAGCCACAATGCTATTATGGGCTCTAGCATAGTATGAGTAAGTCGTGCGAACTCTTACAGTGGTGGACTAGCAGATGTAAGGGATGTAGGTTGGTACGGTCCGTTCGATCGTAAGGTGCTAGCGCTTCTGAAAGACTATGTCTCGGTCATCCGTTTCTCAAACACCATGTAGTGCGAGAAACCAAGCGGAGGCGATCGAGTCTTGTGGGAAAAGTGCACAAACCTCTGCAGAGTGTACAAACTGATCATGATTAGCCGTGTCCCCGGTTATGGACGTCTTGAGTATCTAGTACTTGGATTTTCATGTGAATCTCATCATGTTACTCTAATTTAATATTGTTGGGTTTAATGATTATTTAATTCGGGTTGAGAGGATGTCTATCTTCTCAATGATGTTTCAACTACCATGATAGTTAATTAAAATCTATTTCTTTGAAGTAGGGAAAAATTGGCTTTACGCAAAAACTTAACCATAGAGCTTTCCACCAGCCATATTGCATGTAGTATAGCCTTACTTTCATTGCATTCTCTTGTGTTACCTTGCCAGCATATTCCATGTGCCGACCCGTTTTCGGGCTGCAACGTTTTATGTTGCAGACTTTTCAGACGACGAGTAAGATGCCTTTTAGGTCGTGGTTCTATACTCAGTGATGCCGTTGGAGTTGATGGACTCACTTATCTTCCAAGCCTTCCACTGTTATCGTGTTAGATGGCCTTCAGCCATATTATTTGTAATAAGTTCATCGTTGGACTATCGATGTAATAAGTGTGTGATTGCTACTCTGTTATAAATCCTTCAAGTACTGTGCGTGTCAGCATTACTGATCCAGGGATGACACTGATGCACAGAGATCAGACTGTTTGAGGTCTGGTCGCTACAAGATGGTATCAAAGCACACACTGACTGTAGGACATGACCACTAAGACAAGCCCTAGAGCACTATTCACTCTTCTCTTTTCTGACTCCTCATCTTTTTCTACTCTTTAGGATGGTGGATTCAAAGCACAAGTTCATGCAACCGGATGATGATACACCATTTGGACGACACCTGAAGGAAGTCACAAGATATCTAAACATTGGACTGCCAAGTTTCACCGGAACCTACAATGCCACTCTACCTGAAGAGGAGTGTTGGTTGATTCAAGATCAAGTTCCAGGAAGGACGTTCGCACCCGTCACCTCACTCATAGCATTTTCTTTTAATGCGCCTACATGGAGCCTAGGCAGAAGCATGGCAGCCCACATTGCTATGGGAAGGATTGGGGAATTCTACAAGCAGGAGCTAAAGGACACTATCTACCAGATTTGTGGACGCCGCGATGAGAATTGGGATATGACCAGCACCCGGAAGGATAGGTCCATTGCAGCCTTCATTCAGGAGTTGAACCACCACATTCGTCGCCAGGAGCACCAGATGTGTGCAGGGATGATAGATTTGAAGAAAGCCCTAAATAGGAATTTGGAGCTAGAGGAAGAACTCAAGTCTACACGCGACGGATATGAGGAGGAGATGAAAATACTTGTGGAGAAGAATGACTATTTGACCCGGAAGTTAGGGATACTTATGGGAGAAGAAGACGAGGAAGAAGAACCCAAGGAGATTCCACTGGAAGACTATATCATCATAGATGACACAGATTCGGAAGCTGAGGATAGCAAGGACGAAGACTATGAAGATGAAGCTGGAGCAGATATTATGGAATCCTCTGCCGATCAATATTTCTAGATGACCACCCTGTGACTAGTAGTTACTTCCATATATTAGCTTAGAGCACTTTTGTAACGATCGTTAGATTTGTAAGACCTTGATTGAAATTGATTGGTGTGATATGATTGTGTTTGTCTCATGTGCATATGGGTAATGATTTTCCCTTAGACCTCTTTTCTATTCTAATCTCTTCCCTCTACACCCATCAGATGCCTCCAAGACGTGAATTTGAGTTTCCCCCTGAGCTCACCCAGTTGATCCAGCAGCAGAACACCCTGATGCAACTTCTTGTCCAGAACACTCAGAACAACCAGAACAACAACAACAACAACAACCCTCCACCACCACCACCCGTGGACAACCTGACACGTTTCTTAAGGTTGCAACCACCCGTGTTTGCTAGCAACATCGAACCAATAGTGGCTGATGACTGGCTACGCAAGATCGGAAGGGATTTGACCACCGCCAATTGCTCGGATGCTGAGAAGGTGCGATTTGCCGCACACTAGTTGTCTGGACCAGCCGCAGCATGGTGGGAGAATTACACAGCCACTTACCCCGTAGCCAATGTGACTTGGGATCAGTTTCAGCAAGCTTTTCGTACCGCCCATGTCTCAACTGGAGCCATGAGTATGAAGAAGCAGGAGTTTCGCAATCTGTGCCAAGGAAATCGTACTGTGGCTCAGTACGTGGACGAGTTTAGTACCCTATCTCGTTATGCCCCAGATGATGTGGCCACAGATGCCAAAAAGCAGGAGAGATTCATGGAAGGGCTGAATGATGAGATGAGTGTACAGTTGATGGTGGCAACTTTCAATAACTACCAGGAGTTGGTTGACCGCGCCCTAATGATTGAAAGGAAGCATCAACAAATTGAAAGTCGCGAGAGGAAGTATGGACAAGGAAAGTATAATTCTGGAGCTCAGCAGAAGCCCCGTTTTACCCCTAAAGCGGTAGGACAGTTTCAGCATACCCATGGAGGAGGTAGCTCGCACAATCACAATGGCACCAAGAATGGCAATGGAAATGGGAATGGAGCCAATGGAAACCAGAACCGCCCTACACCGTCCATACCAACCAAGAGGGATTTCAGCCATCTCACTTGTTACAAGTGCGGGAAGAATGGACATTATGCCAATGAATGCCCAGAAGTTAAGAATGTGAACGGCAATGTGTCGGGGGAAACTGTCCACCCACGAACACCTATGGGACCGGAGCCCCTTCTACGTTGCGGTAAGGGAGCGGAGGAAGCACGGAGAGCAGATCGAGGAGCACACGTGGGCAGTTTACCCAGGTTCGGGCCACGCGGACGCGTAAAACCCTACTCCTGCTTTTGGTTGTATTAAGTTCTTTGGGCTCGGGAGCTTGGAGATCTACAGTACCAGCTGCACCGAGCGGGGGAGTGGGCGAGTTCCTAGGATCGAACCCCCTCTACCTTGTGCATGGGCCTCCTTTTATAGTTCAAAGGGGTCACCGACAGGTGCCAATCGTAGAGGAGGGCAAAAATGTAAATTTGGTGGTAGTTGTAACAGTGCATGAACAGTGGTCTTCACCTAACTTTGACAGTGGGGGACAAAGGCATTGAATGCCCGTCACCGCCGACCCCAAAAGCGTCCGTCCATGCGTCTCCGTTCACCACGGCGATGGCCTCGTCACCGCGGCCTGCCACCGTGTACCCCAGGCTGCACAGCGGCCTGCCACGCGCCCCTGGAAGGGCCCTAGGGCGACGCGTGGACAGACGAGCTGGAGCGCAGGCACACAGTGTAAGTCTCCCCCGGCAAGCACCTTGCCGGGGGGTTGCTATCTTGCCGGGCCCGGTAGCTTGCCGCTCTCCAGGCCCTGTCGGGGCGCGCGATGCGCCACGATACATCTTCTGAAGTGTTATTCTTTGGTCTTCCTGGCAAGCACCTCCGGCCAGGGTCTTGTGCTGAAAAGATGTCTTTGAGCCTGGTACGGCCTTCCCGGCAAGCTCCTCTTGCCGGGGTCTTGTCTCTTAACTTAAATACTTTGTTCTTGAATGGCTTCATAGGGACCAGAGCGGACCTTGGCGAGCGCGTGGTAAGCCCTGCCACGGGAAGCTATTACTGCCCATGCACAAGTTGGGGTACTAAGGTACCCCTATCTTAGTACACCGACAGGACCCCCCGGGCCTGGGCCACACACGGTGCCGAGCGCTGTTGGGCCAGGCCCAAGACAGTGCACGGGCACACGCGGCCCACGGCGCGCCGTATCCTTCTCCTTATCCGCCGCATCCCTCCCTAACAGCACGCGTCAATTGCGGCGTCATGGGAGAGATCGTGGCCTGTTCTTTAATGGGAAATGCGGAACGTCCCCCACTCCCCCCTTAAAAGCAGAGGAAGCAGGGGCAGTTTCCCTCCATTGCCTTCATTGTGTCTTCAATCTCCAGAAACCCCCGTCGCCCTCTGCCTCCGCAAAGGTCGACGGAGAGCTGAGCTCCACTCCCTCCGCCGCATCCAACACCCGCAGCGCCGGCGACCTCCTAGCCTCCCTCCTTGCCGCCCCCGCCATGGCTCCGAAGAGTGACAAAGCGAAGGGCGACAAGACGAAGAAGGAGAAGTCCGAGCAGGCGGCGAAGTTAGCAGCCATGCGGAGGAAGAGGGTGGTCTTCCCGCCGAGGCTCGGCGCGAGGGAGCTCCGGGACAAGTATTACTTGTTCTGGGCGAGGGAGACGAAGGCTCATCCCCGCACCAGAGTCCTCCCTGCCGTCGCCTTCGACATGTTCCCCGGCGGGTACTTTTACTTTGCCGCATTCTTCCACTGTGGTCTGTGCCCTCCGTTATCGGAGTTCTTTTGTGATGTGATGAATACGTACGGCCTCCACCTCCTCGATTTCACTCCCAATGCCGTCCTCACCTTGGCCGTTTTCGCACATCTGTGCGAAAACTACGTAGGAGTCCACCCAAATGTAGCTCTCTTCCGCCACTTCTTCACGCCTAGAGTAGAGTCCGGATCCCCACTCTCCGGCGGCATCTCATGGATCTTTAGGTCAAACAAGAAAGAGGCGTACTTGAAAGGGGAGCTTCACGGCAAGTGGGAGGAGTGGAGGGCGGATTGGTGCTGGGTTCTGGAAGAGAAGCCTGAGCCGTTTACCTCGTCGCGCAAGACTCCAATAGTGCGCGGCAAGGATTGGAGCGAATTGGCCCCGGAGGACGACAAGTTGGAGATTGCCCTCATTAGGATTCTTCGTCTCCGGGCCGCCAATCTGACTGTGGGCGAAGTTGGGGCTGATTTCCTCTGCCGCCGCATCGCCCCCCTGCAGGAAAGAAAGAGACCTGCTTGGGAGTTCGGCAACGCGGCAGACCGCATGAGGTTGCGCCCCGGGTTGAACTACAATTTCACCATCCTGGAGCTGAAGGGGATGGTCCGGGAACAGTTTAAGCATGACCCCAAGCATCCAGAGTGGTTCAAGCCGTCGGTGGGAGTGGTGCCATTATGCAACAACACCTCCCTCAATGCCATACGCGCGGTGATGCCCGAGTGTGACTCCCACGGGGTCGTCCCCACTTGGCTGGTGCCTTCAGCGGAGACCGTGCAAGCCTTCTTCGACAACTTGGTCGAGAAGCCCTGCAACGCCGAGGAGAAGAAGGGCCTCACCCGGGAGACCACCGATCGGGATGTAGCGTACATTGCCTCCAGAATGGAGGAGGCCGCCGCGGCTGCGGCCGCAGGCGAATTTGGATATACTGTGGACGAAGCAGAAGCGGCGGACGCAGTGAGCCAAGACGAGGAGGCAGAAATCCTCAAGCTCCTGAAGATTGCGCCCGAGGAGTTCGCCGGGGAGCCTTCCGGGAAGCTTGCCGGGGCGAGCGAGGCTGCCGGGGCGAGCGAGGCCGCCGGGCAGGGGACCGAGTCCAGCGGGCCCGCCGAGGAGGAAGAGGATGCTGAGTCCGGAGATTCTGACGAAGACTCCGGTGGTTCTTTGAATCTTGACGACGCCTCCTCATCCTCGGAGAATTCTCCTCCACCACCAAGCCCTCCGCAGCAACGGCAGAAACGTCTCCGCAAGGTCGCCGAGCCGGCGCGGCCACAGGCGCCTCGACAGCAGCCGAAGCGCCGCGCGACGCGCGCCGCCACGACGAGCGAGGTTGTTAAGGAGGCGTCCCGGGCCCGAGCGACAAGCGGAGGGGGATCCTCCCGCAGTGGCTCCGGCGCCCCTTCTGTTCCTCGGTCCTCGGCGACGACTGGTGCTGGGTCTTCACAGCCCACAGCCCCGGAGCCCGCCAAGCGCCCGAGGGAGCCTTCTCCTCCAGCTCCTCGCGCTGGAGCGCATCAGGCGGAGTTCGACTTCTCCGGCCTCAGCTCCGACGAAGAGGAGGAAGAGTAAGCACTTGTACTTTCAATTTCCATTTGATTTTGTCTTGTTTTCTCTTGCTTGGTTCTGATTCTGATCTTGTTTGCTTTCCAGGACCTTGACCCAGTGGATGGCGAAGAGGGCCAAAATCCCTGTGGTCAACATCGAGGATGACGAGCCTGCCGCAGCGATGGAGGATGCGCCAGCGGCAAACTTGCCGGACCAGCCCGCCGCTCCGGGGAGCAGCCCCCAGCGCAGCCCCCAGCGTGAGTCTATGTGTTCACTTTTCCGCTCGATGGGTGCGCTTGAGGTCGTTATCCTTGCTGATATTTTTTTGTCTTGTGCAGAAGTGGAGCCGCAACCGCAGGAGCACCAAGAGGTCGCCCCCGACGAGCCGCTCGCTCCACCCTCCCCGCCAAGGATGAGCTCCCCGGCGAGGGAAAGTGCTCCACGAAGGACGGGTACTCCGCCAAGGGCGAGTACCCCGCCAAGGGTGAGCAGCCCGACAAGGGTGAGCACCCCGCCAAGGGAGAGGTCCCCGGCGAGGGACCCCGTCGTCGAAGAAGTCCGCGAAGGTAAACCTTGTAATTTCTTCTTCTTGGATTCGTCTTTTTGGATATTTGGCTTGACGATATTTCTTTTCTTTTTCTTCTACTAGATCCTCCCGCCCCGGAGCCGATGGAGACGGAGGCCACCGCCGAGGAGGAGGTGCACGGCAACGGCGGCAACGCCACTACCGCCGAGGGAATGGCTGGAGCCGACGAGCCAGCCGTCGAGGAGACCGCCCCGACCGCTGACGCTACGGCTGGGGAAGGGACCGGCAACCGCACTGCTGGCCCGGAGGCCGCAGGAGCGCCGGCCGCTGCACCGGCCGCCGACCCTTACGCCACCGAGGCTGGGCAGGGGGTCTATCTGGAGGCCTCCAACGGGGTCTTTATACAAGTCCCGTGGGCGTCCTCATCAAGAGCACCCGCGGAGGGGGAGACGTTCGACGGAGAAGTCCTTGCCTCCGCCGGGTTGAAGGTCATTGATGCGCCCGACAGCAGCGATGAGCCCGAAGAGGAGCGACTCCTTCGCCGGCTCCTGGCCTTGTACCGGGCCAGGCAGGCGAAGTTGGAGTCTCGGGAGGCTCTGGCTGCCAAGGCTGGTGCTGACCTGGAGAAGCGCGCCGCGGAGCTCCGCGCCGCCAACCAGGCGGCCCTCCGGAACTTGGAGGAGGAGCGCGAAGAGCTTGCCGGGGCGCAGCAAGCATTTGTCCTCGAGAAGGCCGAGGTCCAGGAGCAGCAGCGACTGGCCGCCGAGGAGCTGTCTCGGCGGGAAGGAGAACTCAACCAGCGGAAGGTCGACCTCGATAGCCATGAGGACGACCTCACCGCCCGGGAGCGAGCCGCTGGCAGGGCTCTGAAGGAGGCGAGGGACGCCGCTGCTGCCGCGGAGACTGCTAAGAAGGATCTGGAGGCCAAGGTGGCGCAGATGGAGCTGTTCTTGAAGGCGAGTGAAGAAAGGGTCACTGCGCTCAACGTGGCGCGGGAGAAGGACGCCCATACCAACTCTGAGCTGCAAGTCCGCCTCTCCGAGAAGGGCAAAGAGCTCACTGACGCCAGGAACTCCATTGCTGATTTAGAGCTGAAGGTCTCCACCTTGACCGACTCGCTCGACGCCGCCCGGCACTGCGAGACGAAGCTCAAGGACGAACTCCGCAAAGAAAGGGCCTTGGTGGAGAGCGCCGCCGTCTCGCAGAACAACTTCAACCGGGCAGTGGAGCAGTGGACTGATGAACTCGTCACCTCCGCCGCCAATATTGATATGGAGATGATGGCGCTGAGGGCGGAGCACCTCGTGTACTCCCCGGACGAGAACCTCCCGCACAGCGCCAAACTGAGTCTGTTCTTCAGGGGAGTGGCGCCGGCGCTTGCGCGGCTGCGGGAGAAGATCCCCGTGCAGCTGGCCGACGAGGCGCGTCGGCTCTGTATGGGTACCATGGAGTGGGTCCTGTCGAAGATTGTCTACCGCAACCCAGGGATCAACCTCGTCAACGTCCTCCGCACCTTGCCGCCCGAAGCTGACCAAGAGGCGTTGAAGGCCCAAGTTGCCCACATCGTCGCCAAGGTGGGCAAGATCTAGAGGATCGACGGAGACCGAAGAGACTAGGCACCTTGCTTCCATCGCCGCTGTCAATTAAGTCATAGGCAGTAGTTGGTTAGAAACAGCGGCAAGCCATCTCTGTAATATATACTTTTATTTTGGATGATCAGTGCAATGTTATCTCCCTTGCTTAGTCCCTTCACTTTGTATGCTTTCCACCTTACGTTTTTAGGGAACTTGCCGGCAAAGGGACCCTTGCCGCGAGCGCTGAGTGCGGGACTCTTAGCAGCCTGCTGGCAATGTCCTTGCCGGCAAGAAACCTTGCCGCAGCTAGTCGCAGCACACTTAGGTTGTTGAGCGAACTCGAGAACGAAGCAAGGGCGCGACACTTGTCGCAGCTCACTTACGCCGTTGAGCGTGCTCGAAACAAGGTAAGGGCGCGGCCAGCCACGGGTAGGTTCCTCCACGCACAGGTTTTCCATACAAAGTGTGGTTGTTCAAGGAAGACAACTAATAAATTTAAAAATTTGAACTGCTTCAAATTCTGGCAACTTAGCTTTCATGGGTTGTTTGCTTCCCGGCAAGGCTTCTCTTTCTTGGTCAGCACTTGGTTCCTTGCCTCCATCTCTTTCCCCCCGGCAAACTTGTGCGCGAGGAACACTTCTTCTGTTTTAAGAGAGAAAGGAAAAGAGGAGGAAACACAAGTATGGAGCCTTGTGGCTTGTTACTGCTTACCGGGGATGTGTGCTGCACAAAGTGTCATATGATGCATGCAAGTAAAAAAGAAAAGCATGAAATGACAAATAGTGCGAAGCACAAAAGTTTTACTGATGCACGGGGTCTGCGCCCGCCTTTGTACAAAGGTTTACATGCAACAGCGGCAAGAATTGTACAAAAGGTGGTTGCCGGAGCGGATCACGGCAACCACGCCTTATGGGTGAAACTTGCGAAGATGCTCTATGTTCCAGGAGTTGCTCACCGGTAAGCCTTCTTCGGTCTCAAGGCGGACAGCGCCGGGCCTCGCGACTTGTCTCACCCGATAAGGGCCTTCCCACTTTGGCGTCAACTTGTTGGAATTCTTGGCGGACTGAACGCGCCAAAGAACAAGGTCGCCTTCCTCGAGACTCCTGGCCTTGACCTTGCGGCTATGATAGCGACGCAAGGCTTGCTGGTATCGAGCAGCTCGTACAGCAGCCTGGAGACGTTCCTCCTCGAGGAGCAACGCATCATCTTGCCGCAGTTGCTCTTGCTCGAGCTCATCGTAAGCGAGCACTCGAGGAGACCCGTATACGAGTTCCGTGGGGAGAACTGCCTCTGCTCCATAGACAAGAGCAAAGGGTGTCTGTCCGGTGGCTCGATTTGGTGTCGTCCTGATTGACCAAAGAGCCGCCGGCAAATCTTCTATCCAGTTTCTTCCGCACTTGTGCAGCCTGTCGAAGGTTCTTGTCTTGAGCCCGCGCAGCACTTCAGCATTTGCCCTTTCTGCTTGACCATTGCTCCTTGGGTGAGCAACAGAAGCAAAACAGACCTTGGCGCCAAGGTCTCGGACGTACTGCATGAAGGTGCGGCTTGTGAACTGTGTGCCGTTGTCGGTGATGATCCTGTTAGGGATTCCAAAACGGCAAACTATTTACCTGAAGAACCTGACTGCTGACTGTGCTGTCACTTTCCTCACTGGTTCCACTTCTGGCCACTTTGTGAACTTGTCGATTGCTACGTACAAGTACTCAAAGCCTCCGACGGCGCGGGGAAAGGGGCCGAGGATATCGAGCCCCCAGACCGAGAAGGGCCAGGACAAAGGGATCGTCTGGAGAGCTTGAGCTGGCTGATGTATTTGTTTGGCATGGAACTGGCATGCTTCACACTTGGTCTCTTGTGCAGTTGCATCTTGGAGGGCTTCTGGCCAAAAGAAACCTTGCCGGAATGCCTTCCCGGCAAGTGCTCTTGCGCCAATGTGGTGGCCGCATATGCCTCCATGTATCTCTGCCAACAGCTTCTGTCCATCTTCCCGGGAAATGCATTTCAACCTGACACCGTTGAGTCTTCTTCTGTACAGTTCGTTGTCAACGAACTGGTACATACTTGACTGTCTGGTTATCTTCTCTATCTCTTCTGGTTCTTCGGGAAGTTCCCCAGTTTGGAGAAATCGGACGATTTGCTGTGCCCATGTTGGAGCTTGGGGCTCAACAACAAGGACTAAAGGCAACTGGGCTTCTGCGGGAAGAACCTGCGGCTCTGCCGGAGCTGAAGGCTCCCCGGCAAGCCTACCGGGGCAAGGCTTGTCGGGAACGCCTGCTTCAACTGTACAGACCCTCGGGTCCGCAGGAACAGACTGTTCCTCAGCATGTTGGTTGTTGACCTTGGGGACCTTGGCGGCGGCTTCAGGAAGATCCGCCGGTAAGTAGTCGCCGGAGATCAACTTCCTCTTCTTGCTCTGCCCAACTGATGGTGTAACGGATGGCTGAGTCAGCTTGAGCACGAAGGTCCCTGGTTCCACAGGTAACTTCATTGCAGCACACTTTGAGAGGCCGTCAACAATATCATTTTGAGCTCTTGGAACGTGCTCCATCTGCAGGCCTTCAAAGTGTTCTTCAAGCTTCCTCACCTCAACGACATAAGCTTCCATCAGAGGGCTCTGGTAACTCTTGTTTACTTGTCGGACCACCAGTTGTGAATCTCCCCGTACAATCAACTTCTTGATCCCAAGTTCGGCCGCAATTCTGAGGCCGGCAAGCAAACCTTCATACTCCGCAGTATTGTTTGTCGCTTGCTCCTTGGGAAAGTGCATCTGAACAACGTACTTGAGGTGCTCTCCGGTGGGCGCTATGAGTACCACGCCGGCACCGGCGCCTTGCAGCGAGAAAGCACCGTCAAAGTACATTATCCACTCCTGGCTTGTTTCTTGGACGGGGACGCTTGTCTCTAGAATTTATTCATCTGGTGTTGGGGTCCATTCTGCTATAAACTCTGCCAAAGCTCTGCTTTGTATAGTTGAAGTACTCTCAAACTTGAGGCCGAAGCTCGACAGCTCCAGTGCCCACTCGACGATCCTGCCTGTTGCTTCTGGATTTTGCAATATCCTCTTCAAGGGAAAGCGAGTGACCACTGTTATCTCGTGTGCTTGGAAGTAATGGCGCAGCTTTCTCGAGGCCATGAGGAGGCCGAAAAGCAACTTCTGCACCCCAGAGTATCTTGATCTAGCCCCCTGCAGGAGGGAACTCACAAAATAAACTGGGCGCTGCACCATCTTCCTTCGCACCTCTCCTTGTTCCTGCGCAGACTTGTCCTTGTCGGGGCCAGAGCTTGCCGGGGAAGCCCCCTGCTTTTCACTGGATACGCTTGCCGGGGATGTGGGTTCCTCATCTGCCTCCCTCTCCGCAACTAACGTAGCACTAACCACTCGATTGGTTGCCGCTAAGTACAGCAGCAACTTCTCTTGTGGCCTAGGTGCGACAAGTGTTGGAGTGGAGGACATGTATCCTTTCAAATCCTGCAGCGCTGCCTCCGCTTCCGGAGTTCATTTCATAGGACCCGCCTTTTTCAAAATTTTGAAGAAAGGCAGGGCGCGTTCTGCAGACTTTGAAATGAACCTACTGAGGGCAGCCACACAACCAGCAAGTCTCCTTACGTCCTTGACGCGCTTCGGGGCCTCAATCTGCTCGATGGCTTTTATCTTGTCGGGATTGGCTTCAATCCCCCTCTGGGACACAAAGAACCCGAGAAGCTTGCCGGAGGGGACTCCGAAGACGCACTTCTCGGGGTTCAGCTTGAGTTGTATCTTGCGCAGATTCTCAAAGGTTTCTTGTAAGTCTTGAATCAGGCTATCCTTGCTCTGGCTCTTGACCACTATATCATCCATGTAGGCCTCTACATTTCTGTGTATCTCTGGCTCAAAAGCAGTATGTACCACCCTTGCAAATGTTGAGCCTGCATTCTTCAATCCAAAAGGCATGCGTATGAAGCAGTATGTGCCACATGGAGTAATGAATGCAGTCTTCTCTTCATCTTCTTCGGCCATGAATATCTGGTGGTAACCTGAGTATGCATCAAGGAATGAAAGTAACTCACATCCGGCGGTGGAGTCAACACTCTGGTCGATACGCGGCAAGGGAAATGGATCCTTGGGACATGCTTTATTCACATCAGTGAAGTCTATACAAAGTCTCCACTTCCCATTAGCCTTGCGCACAACAACTGGATTGGCTAACCACGTAGGATGGATTACGCCTCTAACTAGGCCTCCTGCTTCCAATTTCTTTATCTCCTCGGCAATGAACTCTTGACGCTCCACAGCTTGCTTCCTAACCTTCTGCTTGATGGGTCGCGCATGAGGACAAACAGCAAGCTTGTGCTCAATTACCTTCCTGGGAACGCCGGGGATGTCAGACGGTTGCCATGCAAACACGTCGACATTCGCCCGCAGGAAGGCAACGAGCGCGCTTTCCTATTTGGGGTCGAGTGTAGCACTGATGGTGAAAGTACCACCAGTGCCGTCCTCCTTGGCGGACACCTTCTTGGTTGCTGGTGGAGCTGCCATTCCTTTCTTGCACTTGCCGGTGGAGCTCGATGGTGCGTCCTCAACGGCAGCGCAGCACTCCGAAGAGGTGCGTTTGCCGGAGTGGGCTCCAGAGCTCTTGCCGGACTTGGTCTTGGTCTTCCCCCGAATCAAGCTGACAAAGTCTTGGTCTTGGTCTTGGTATCCCATTGTATGGCAATGGGATATCGGCGACGTCGAACGTGATCCTCTCCGTCCTGAAGTTGAGCTCCCCGCCAAAGGTCACTGGCAGCGTGATCTTCCCCTTCGGCTTGCTCCTTCCCGGGTTGATCCCTTGGAACGACCCGGTTTCTTCGAGCTCGCTGTCGGGGATCTGCAGCTTCTTGATCACAGCGGAGGAGATCAAGTTGAGGCTGGCCCCGCCGTCAACCAACATCTTGGTGACCTTGAGGTTGCGGATAGTTGGTGAAACCAACATCGGCAAGCACCCGACCGCGGTTGTGCGGTCAGGGTGGTCCTCAAGGTCGAAGATGATGGGCATGCCGGACCACTTCAGCAGCCTGCGTGACTCGACGGGTGGCTCAGCTGCATTCACTTCCCGCACCCACTGCTTGAGTTGGCGGTGAGAAGTGTGCAGGGAAGCACCTCCGTCGATACACAGGACCTCTGTGGCCTTCTGGAACTCCTGCTCGCTGTTGTCTCCTTCTTCCATGTCTTCATCGTCATCTTCGTCCTCATCCTTGTCGCGGCCCCGGGGAGGTCTGTCACCTTGCCGCTGCTTGGCCTTGCCGCGGCGCCCTCCCCGGCCATTGAACGACCGCTTCTTGCTGGGCTCTCCTCCGCCCCCTTGGGCCTTCTCCTTGTCGCGACGCTCGTATTCAGCCTTCTGCTGCTCTACGAGGTACTCTACCCTCTTGCAGTTCTGGAGATCGTGGCCCTTGGTGCGGTGGATCTTGCAGTACTGCTTGTCGGAGCCGTCCTGCTTGTCGGCTGCCGCTACAGGGCGGGCTCCTTGCCGGAGCCACCAGCCTTTGTCTTCTTGGCGGGAGCCTCCTTGCCGGACTTCTCGACAACTAGCACCTCCTTGCTCTTCTTCTTCTTGTTCCGCCGCCGGCTTTTCCTTGCCGGGGCGGCATCCTCGCTGTCGCTTCCTCCTGCGCCGGTATCCTCTCCGGGGAGTCTCCTCCCCTCTTCAGCACGTGCACATTTATCAGCCAGAGCGTAAAGCTCACTGACGTCCCGGATCTTGGTCATGGCCATCTCCTCCCTCATCCAACGGTTACGCACGTTCTGGTGGAACGCGCTGATAACCGCGGCAGGGTGGACATCGGGGATGTTGTGTTGCACACGGCTGAACCTTTGGATGTATTTGCGCAGGGATTCTCCCTCCTTCTGGGCAAGGATGTGGAGATCGCTCTCTTGGCCGTGGGGTTTGTGGCCGCCCGTGAAGGCGCCAACAAACTGGTGGCACAGATCCTCCCATGAAGAGATGGAGTTCTCCGGCAAGTGCATAAGCCAAGACCTGACGTTTGGCTTAAGCACAAGCGGGAAGTAGTTGGCTAGGATCTTCTCGTCGCGTCCCCCGGCAGCCTGCACCGCAATGGTGTAGATGCTGAGGAATTCCGAGGGGTGTGTCTTGCCGTCGTACTTCTCGGGTACGTCGGGCTTGAAATTCTTCATGCTGGGCCACTGGACTTGCCGCAGCTCTCGGGTGAACGCAGGGCAACCTGCCGCGTACGGCAAGTCGCCCGGTTCACCGGGCGCGTGCATGTCAACAGCAGTCCCAGCGCGCTGGTCTGACTGTCTTCTGGCTTCTCTTCGGCGCTCAATGCGAGTTCGAGCGTCCTCTTGTCGCCTATCTTCAAGGACTTGGCGCTGATCGCGGCGAGCCCGCGGGTCCGACGACGCCGTGGAGTCATCGTCAACGTTGATCCAGCGGGGTGGCGATTTCTGCTTCCGCGGCGGGGAGTGCACAGTAGTTGCACCCCCGGCGGTCTTGTCTCCATCGGCCTTCGCTTGGTCGACTTGCCGCGGGCGTGATGTCGCCGGCTGCTGCAGCGTGTCGTTGTTGGCGAAGGCGATGAGGCTCTAGATTGTAGCCCTCCAGTCTTCGGCTTTGTCCGCCGCTGGAGGGAAGTCGAGGAGCAGTTGGGCTCTAGCAAGAGCTTCTGCTGGAGAGGAGGGAAGCGGCGGCGAGCGGTGCGAGGAGCGAGATATGCTCGGACTCCTAACAGGGTTAGAAGGAGCAGGATCTCGCCCCGGCGACCGCGCCCTGCTCGTACCAGCGCGCTGGCCTTGAGCATCCCGCGACCCACCGGTTTGTCCGCGTCCCAGCAAGCGTATGGTACCTCCGGTACCTCGTCGCTGCTGGTCCGGCACCTCCTGAGAGGGACGTGGTGCGTGCACGGACGCCGAGGCCTTGGAGTTTGCCCGGTCGTCCGTCTTGTCCTTGGACTTGGTGGCGCCGTGAGTCTCCTCGCCGGCGACCACCCTTCCGCCGGCGTCTCCTCCACCAACCGTTGGTTCTGGTGGTGGTGGGATCGACGCGGACGGGCCTGCGACCTCCGAAGCCTTCTTCTTCGGAGGCATGCTGATGTCGTCGATGAGGTTGATGAAGCTGGAGAAGTTGATGAAGAATGTGCCCGCGTGAGCGCCGGATCAGGTTCGCATGACCTCGACGCCCCCTACCTGGCGCGCCAAAGATGTCGGGGGAAACTGTCCACCCACGAACACCTATGGGACCGGAGCCCCTTCTACGTTGCGGTAAGGGAGCGGAGGAAGCACGGAGAGCAGATCGAGGAGCACACGCGGGCAGTTTACCCAGGTTCGGGCCACGCGGACGCGTAAAACCCTACTCCTGCTTTTGGTTGTATTAAGTTCTTTGGGCTCGGGAGCTTGGAGATCTACAGTACCAGCTGCACCGAGCGGGGGAGTGAGCGAGTTTCTAGGATCGAACCCCCTCTACCTTGTGCATGGGCCTCCTTTTATAGTTCAAAGGGGTCACCGACAGGTGCCAATCATAGAGGAGGGCAAAAATGTAAATTTGGTGGTAGTTGTAACAGTGCATGAACAGTGCATGAACAGTGGTCTTCACCTAACTTTGACAGTGGGGGACAAAGGCATTGAATGCCCGTCACCGTCGACCCCAAAAGCGTCCATCCATGCGTCTCCGTTCGCCACGGCGATGGCCTCGTCACCGCGGCCTGCCACCGTGTACCCCAGGCTGCACAGCGGCCTGCCACGCGCCCCTGGAAGGCCCCCAGGGCGACGCGTGGACAGACGAGCTGGAGCGCAGGCACACAGTGTAAGTCTCCCCCGGCAAGCACCTTGCCGGGGTTGCTATCTTGCCGGGCCCGGTAGCTTGCCGCTCTCCGGGCCCTGTCGGGGCGCGCGATGCGCCACGATACATCTTCTGAAGTGTTATTCTTTGGTCTTCCTGGCAAGCACCTCCGGCCAGGGTCTTGTGCTGAAAAGATGTCTTTGAGCCTGGTACGGCCTTCCCGGCAAGCTCCTCTTGCCAGGGTCTTGTCTCTTAACTTAAATACTTTGTTCTTGAATGGCTTCATAGGGACCAGAGCGGACCTTGGCGAGCGCGTGGTAAGCCCTGCCACGGGAAGCTATTACTGCCCGTGCACAAGTTGGGGTACTAAGGTACCCCTATCTTAGTACACCGACACAATGGAAGCGCGGGGAAGAAGCCCAACCCGTTCAACAAAGGACAAGTGAACCACGTGACTGTGGAGGAGGTAGAGGAGCAACCAGATGCGGTTATAGGTAAGTTCTTAGTTAAGTCCTTTACTGCACTCGTTCTTTTCGATACTGGTGCATCGCATTCATACATTTCAAGGGGATTCGTGGATAAGTATAAGCTGCCGACCCGAGCCCTTAGATCGCCCATGTTAGTAACCTCGCCAGGAGCGGAGTATATGGCTAAGTCATGGTGTGATCAGTTGCCCCTAAGGATTGGTAATTACATTTTCCCTTCGGACCTAATAGTATTGGAATCTCAAGGACTGGATGTTATATTAGGCATGGATTGGTTATCTAAGTATGAAGGGAATATTGAATGTGCCAGTAAGACTATTTTGCTTACTACGCCGGAAGGAAGAAGGATCAAGTATGTATCCCGGCATGAGTCAAAGAGGAACAGGTTAAATTCCTTGTCAGGAGTTGTTCAGGAGGAAGTGCCAGTAGTGAAGGATTATTCGGATGTGTTTCCAGAAGAACTGCCAGGAATGCCACCGGATAGATATATAGAGTTTTTGATTGAACTTTTGCCAGGCACCGGGCCAATTTCTAACAGACCATATAGGATGCCCGCAAAGGATTTGGAGGAAATCAAGAAACAGATTAAGGAATTACTGGATAAAGGATTCATATGCCCAAGTTCTTCGCCTTGGGGTTCACCAGTACTTCTAGTGGAGAAGAAGGATGGATCGTTAAGAATGGTTGTTGATTACCGAGGATTGAATGAAGTAACGATCAAGAACAAGTACCCATTGCCGATGATCAATGATCTGTTCGATAGATTGCAAGGAGCTAAGGTATTTTCCAAGATCGATCTGCGATCAGGGTACCACCAGTTGAAGATCCGAGAGCAGGATATACCTAAGACGGCCTTTACCACTAGGTATGGGTTGTACGAGTATACCGCTATGTCGTTTGGTCTGACAAACGCACCGGCATACTTTATGAACCTGATGAACAAAGTGTTTATGGAGTATTTGGATAAGTTCGTCGTAGTGTTCATAGATGATATGTTGATCTTCTCGAAGGATGAAGAGGATCATGCAGAGCATTTGCGATTGGTATTGGAGAAGCTCAGAGAACATCAGTTATACGCCAAGTTTAGCAAATGCGAGTTTTGGTTGAAGGAAGTCGGATTCCTCGGACATGTTATATCCGGAGAAGGAATAGCAGTAGATCCCGCCAAGGTGGACACCGTGACAAATTGGGAAGCACCGACAACAGTTGGAGAGATCCGGAGTTTTCTTGGACTCGTAGGATACTACCGAAGATTCATCGAGAATTTCTCAAAGATTGCAAAGCCAATGACGGAGTTGCTAAAGGACACCAAGTTCAGTTGGACAAAAGAATGTGAGGCCAGTTTCCAGGAATTGAAGAAAAGGTTGGTGTCATCCCCTGTGTTGATTCTGCCAGATCAACATAAGGATTATGAGGTGTACTGTGACGCTTCACGTCGAGGACTTGGAGCTGTTCTTATGCAGGAAGGAAGAGTTGTTTCGTATGCTTCACGACAACTAAAACCTCATGAACTGAACTATGCCACCCACGATTTGGAGTTAGCAGCCGTAGTGCATGCATTGAAGACGTGGAGACATTTTCTTATTGGGAACCATTGTGAAGTATATACGGATCACAAGAGTTTGAAGTATATATTCACTCAGAAGGAGCTAAATCTTAGGCAAAGGAGATGGCTGGAACTCATTAAGGATTATGACATGAGATTGCATTATCATCCCGGAAAGGCTAACGTAGTAGCCGATGCGCTAAGCCGTAAGAGCCATGTCAATACCCTAATGACGGAGGAATTTCCAAAGGAGTTAGCCGAGGACCTACGAGAACTACGTTTGGAGATAGTTCCGAGAGGCTATGTAGCAACATTAGAAATCCAGGCTACCCTGATGGATAAAATCCGAGAAGCTCAGAAAATAGACCAGGAGGTTGCCTCTATAAAGGAGAGAATGAGCGAAGGAAAAGCTAAAGGTTTTCTTGAGGACGAACACGACACCTTATGGTTTGAGGACCGCGTTTATGTGCCCAATGACCCGGAGGTCAGGAAGTTGATTTTACAAGAGGCCCATGATTCACCGTACTCGATTCACCCAGGAAATACTAAGATGTATTTGGATTTGAAGGACATTTTCTGGTGGACCGGTATGAAGAAAGATATCGCGGAGTATGTAGCAGTTTGTGATGTATGTCAGAGAGTGAAGGCAGAACATCAGAAGCCAGCAGGATTGTTACAACCTATGCCAATACCCGAATGGAAGTGGGAGAAGCTTGGCATGGATTTCATCACCGGATTGCCCAAGACCAAAGCAGGATATGATTCAATCTGGGTAGTAGTAGACCGTTTGACGAAGGTAGCCCACTTTATCCCTGTGAAAACCACATATACCAGTGCAAAGTTGGCAAAGATATACATGACCAGAATCGTATGTCTGCATGGAGTTCCGAGGAGCATTGTATCAGATAGAGGAACCCAGTTTACCTCAAAGTTCTGGAATCAGTTACATGCAACTTTGGGTACCAGGCTAGAGTTTAGCACCGCGTTTCACCCGCAGACAGATGGACAGACTGAAAGGGTCAATCAGATTTTGGAGGATATGCTGAGAGCCTGTGCATTAGATTACAGATCTAGTTGGGATGACAACTTGCCCTACGCGGAGTTCTCATACAACAACAGTTACCAAGCCAATTTGAAGATGGCACCGTTCGAGGCATTGTATGGAAGGAGATGCCGAACACCGTTGATGTGGGACGAAGTTGAAGACTGACAGTTGTTTGGACCAGACTTGATCAAAGAGTCTGAGGAAAAGGTGAAGTTGATTCGAGATAGACTGAAAGTAGCTCAGTCCAGGCAGAAGAGTTATGCAGACTCGAAGCGCAAGGAGATAGCCTATGAGATCGGAGACAGAGCATACTTGAGAGTATCGCCTCTGCGAGGAGTTAAACGTTTCGGAGTTAAAGGGAAGTTAGCCCCGAGATTTGTGGGACCTTACCGTGTTTTGGAACGCATGGGAGAGGTTGCCTATAAGTTGGAATTGCCCGAAGGATTGTCAGGAGTGCACGACGTGTTTCACGTTTCGCAGCTTAAGAAGTGCCATGCGGAGATGGCCGATATACCGCTTAGAGACACAGTACCCCTGGAAGCAATTCAGTTGGACAGTGATCTGACGTACGAGGAGAAGCCTGTTAAGATTCTCGAATTTTCGAGCAGAGTCACTCGCAGCAAGGTTATCAAGTTTTGCAAAGTTCAGTGGAGTCACCACACCGAGGAAGAAGCCACCTGAGAACGAGAAGATGATCTACGCAAGGACCACCCACACTTGTTCTCTAGCCAAGTCGAATCTCGAGGGCGAGATTCATTCTAAGGGGGGTAGGTTTGTAACATCCCAAATTTTCAATTTGGAATGTTATACATAGATCATATTTGCATTTCATGCTTTTTTCATTTTATTGTGGCGTTCCTCGAAATTCTAAGCAACTCAAGGACCTACGGAGAGAGTTGGGATTTTATCGTTTTCGTATTTGAGTTCGCTCGAATACCGGTACGAGGACAGTGTGATTCTAATTATTTTTCTCTCCTAAAAATATTTCTAAATACCAAATATGAGCGGAGATAATACGACTTCTCCAAAATAACAGAAATATTGGAGGAAAAATGTTAAAAATCACTTTTGGTATTTTTTCTGGATTTATTTGCGGATTTATTTGCATAGGAAAAATGCGCGTTTTTCAAAATTGCATTTAGGTCCGGGAAAAATGTTCACTTTGTCCTAAATATTATTAGAGGATGGTGAAAATTTATTTCGGGATTTTTGGAGTCCGTTTAGTATTTCTTTCGTTAGTTTTTCTACGCCGGGACTCTATATATATAAAAAAAGTGAACCGACTTAGACTCGTATAGGGTCGGGAGACTGGGCTTTATAAGAGCCAGCCCCGCTGGCCCAAATCGCCAAGCCGCCAGCCCGCAGCCCCGCCCCGCGAAACCCTAGCCGCCGCCGCCCGCTGCTGCCCCGCCGCCGCCGCCCGCCGCACCACCCCGCCGCCCCGTCGCCGAGGCCGGACCGCCGCCGCCGTCTCGCCGGAGTTCGCGAGGTAGATGCCATTTTTTAGTAAGAACCGCTCAGTTTTTTTTTCTGTAAAACCGTAGATCTGTTTTATTAGATTAGATCGGATCGGTTTTCGTTGGTTTAGTTATTTAGCGGACGTTCATCCGTACGTTCGTTTTAACGAACGGTTTTCGTCAGTTAGCCGCAGATAGCGAACGTTCGTTCGTTAGCCTGTTCGTCCGTTTTTCTTTTTCAGGGTATTTATCCGCGATTATTCCGATCGCGATTTCTGCCCTGATCTTGTTTTTCGTTTTTTTTTCGCTCGAGAGTCGGAATCAGGTGATTCAAAATCCCAGATCTTCGTCTCGATGCCCTATTTACGTTTAATCAATTTGAACAAAGTTTTGGCTACTGTAAAATTTGACTTTAGGCCAATTAGCAAACCGGAGCTCGTTTATTTCGCAGTTTGAGTTTCATTGCTTCTTTCGAGTTGATTCTTTTTGCAAACCGGAGTTCTTAAGTTGAACTTTCTGGTTAGATCTCTTATTTGAGTTTTACCCGTGCATTAGTTAAGTACTTATTGTATGCTTGTTTGTTTGCGATAGAATACCCGGAGTGCGCCGCTTGCTACTTTGAGTCTCTAGGTTTTGCGGATCATCAACAAGACAAGTAACACTTTGATCATACCTTCCAATTACCCAGTTTTTATTGCATTAGTCCAACCCTCACACTTTGCATGAGTAGGATCAATTAACTTGTGGGATTGGGAAGTAGATTGAGGTAGTACCTATTACCTGCATTACATTCAAACCTTTGGGAGTTACTTCTACGTTTGCTGTTAGGACATGCTATGCTCGTAGACGTGGATTGGGTGAGTGAAATCCATGACAGATGTGAGTTTGTTAATTAATGGTTGAACTTAAGGTGGCAACATTAATACACATCTGGGTGGATTGAGGCATCTGGGTATTCCAGTGATTGCCTGTTTTTCTTTTGGACCGCCACACAGGCTCAAAGGGATCATGCGATTATTCAGACTAGAAACTTCCGTGTGCAGCCACAATGCTATTATGGGCTCTAGCGTAGTATGAGTAAGTCGTGCGAGCTCTTACAGTGGTGGACTAGCAGATGTAGGGGATGTAGGTTGGTATGGTCCGCCCGATCGTAAGGTGCTAGCGCTTCTGAAAGACTATGTCTTGGTCATCCGTTTCTCAAACACCATGTAGTGCGAGAAACCAAACGGAGGCGATCGAGTCTTGTGGGAAAAGTGCACAAACCTCTACAGAGTGTACAAACTGATTATGATTAGCCGTGTCCCCGGTTATGGACGTCTTGAGTGTCTAGTACTTGGATTTTCCTGTGAATCTCATCATGTTACTCTAATTTAATATTGTTGGGTTTAATGATTATTTAATTGGGGTTGAGAGGATGTCTATCTTCTCAACGATGTTTCAACTACCATGATAGTTAATTAAAATCTATTCCTTTGAAGTAGGGAAAAATTGGCTTTACGCAAAAACTTAACCATAGAGCTTTCCACCAGCCATATTGCATGTAGTATAGCCTTACTTTCATTGCATTCTCTTGTGTTACCTTGCCAGCATATTCCAGGTGCTGACCGTTTTCGGGCTGCAACGTTTTATGTTGCAGACTTTTCAGACGACGAGTAAGATGCCTTTTAGGTCGTGGTTCTATACTCAGTGATGCCGTTGGAGTTGATGGACTCACTTATCTTCCAAGCCTTCCGCTGTTATCGTGTTAGATGGCCTTCAGCCATATTATTTGTAATAAGTTCATCGTTGCACTATCGATGTAATAAGTGTGTGATTGCTACTCTGTTATAAATCCTTCAAGTACTGTGCGTGTCAGCATTACTGATCCAGGGATGACACTGATGCACAGAGATCAGACTATTTGCGGTCTGGTCGCTACATTTAGGTTATGGCAACCTTCTTATTTCCATCACTCATGTTTTGTTTTCCTAGATCCGGAGTTTGTGCAACACCCCCTACGGAGCACAACTCATGGGACAGGAAGTTGGTGCTGAAGCAGCCAGTGGGCAGGGAGTTGGTGCTGAAGCACCTAGTGGTCAAGGAAGCCAAATTCATGGTGCTGAATTTCAAGCAAAGGACTCTCAGTCAAACAAGGCTCAACAAAATGTTGATGCTGAACCACACCTATCATCATCGCTAAATGATTGGCTGCATTAATCATTCCCTAGCATGCAAGATCTAAGTGTATATACTTCTCCCTTCGCATTATTTTTGTTATACCCAGTTGCAAGTGTTTTTTTTGCTGCATCCTTCATTCTGATGTGCTACAACCATGTATTGTTGTTGCTTCATGTGTGGTTTAAGTTCATACATACTAGGTTTTTTTGCTACATCCATATGTTTAGTTTGCTACATCCATATGTTTAGTTTGCTACATCATATGTTTATTTTGCTACATCCATATGTTTAGTTTGCTACATCCATATGTTTAGCTTGCTACATGCATATCTTTATTTTGCTACATCCATATGTTTAGTTTGCTACATCCATATGTTTAGCTTGCTACATGCATATGTTTATTTTGCTACAACTACATTCTATTTTCTGCTTCATCCATATCATAATTTTGCTACATCCATATCAGTAATTTGCTACCTTGATGTATAGATCATCTGTTATTTTTGCTTCATGCATGACATTAAAATGCTACAATGACATTGCTTTAATTTGATTCATAGTGACACAGCAACATACCTACTTTGTTTCTCACTTCATCATTTGTGCCTTTTTTTACATCCAGACTTTTTCAAAATCTTGATGTAGTAGATGACTAAAATGTTCAAATCTTCATCCTCTTGTAGGTACCAACTCAGTTTCAAATGCTGTACGACAAGCATAAGGGTATTTTTGCATCGTAGGTTGATGCAGCAGTAGGCAAGCTTGGACAGTGTTTAAAGGGATTGCAGTGCAACCGGATGGCCGCTCTCCTTCGTGATGTTGGAGACGCCATCACAGCTACCAATGAGCCCAACTTTTCATTTGAAGCACCATCATCTAAAGCTGCAAATGATGGTAGTGGAGCTGAATCTCAAGATGATGGTGCCGCTAAAGCTGCAAATGATGGCAGTACTGCTGAAGCTCAAGATGATGGTGCCGCTAAAGCTGCAAATGATGGCAGTACTGCTGAAGCTCAAGATGATGGTGCCACTAAAGCTGCAAATGATGGCAGTGCTGCTCAAGCTCAAGATGATGGTACAACACCCAGCATGAGCAAGGATGAAGTCACTGGATTGAACCTACAAGTTGAAACAGAGGTTGCTAAAACTCGTGAGCAACAAAGAGTGAGGTTCGAAATGGATGGCAACGTCTCACCTCACAGCCCCCCACTCTTCTATGATGCACCTAGGAGTGCGACAGCTGGCATTTGGGATGACGAGCCATCATGTGAGTTGTTCCCAAAAGGCTCCGAAGACTATGAGTTGATGCATTGCACGGACGAGCCTACAATCAAAATGAGGACAGTCAGCCCCATCTTTGCAAACATCCCCGTGTTTCCTGTTTCAGACGACGATGACAGCCCAAGTATGCTTCCTTCCTCTTGCATCATTTATTTTTGTTATTCTTCATGTCATTTTTCACATTTGTGTGAATGCAGAAAATTCTTTTTTGTACAATCTCTTGCAAACTCATCCATTTCTTGTTTTGCTACAGCTCCCACGATGGCAGCTACAAAAGAGCAAATTGTTGATGTAAGTAGTGGCCCTAGCACACATGATAAGAACACTAGGAATAAGAGGATGGCTAAAGTCCCGGCCATCTAAAATGCCAAGGCAAAGAAGCAAAAGGTTGATGAAGTTGCAGCTATGTATGAGAAGTATGTTAAGCATGGGAAACCATTGAAGAAATCACTACCCAATGAGCAAGTGTGAGTTACCTAAGCCCTACATGTTTTTGATTTTTTTTATTTTCTGCTCGAAACAAATGATTCATTTGATTGCAACTATGGTAACAGGACATCGTTCATCAAGATAGGTGGTTTTTACATTGGTTACAAGAAATTCCTTGCATGCTTGAAGCCTCGCGGGGATATGAATGATGAGGTTATGTCATTATGTATTGAGATGAACAACCTCGCATCTCGTGCACCAAGCAATAGTGTTTTGAAGAAATACATGTTCTCGGTCCACGCGGGGGTAAGGTTTTGTAAAAACAAGGAATGCTTCATTCCTTTTTTCTTCACATTTTTGCTGCAACACACACTAACCATTGTGTTGTTTCTTTCAAGTAGATCCTACTAAAACAAGACCCATCAACCTTCCGAGCACCAGATCTCATGCCCGAGCTTGAAAGGGCTGTCACAAAGTTCAAGGTTCAAAAATTTGACCTCGTAAGTTTCCCGAGAGCCTTCTTTTGTTTCACACCACAAAACACTTTCAAATATGCATCCAATGATGCGACGTTGCTGTAACATTTTTAAAAAAGCTTCAACCATGCTTTCAATAAGCTTCAACCATGCTTTCAAGATGCTTCAACCATGTTTTAGTAAAGCTTTTAGAAAAGCTTCAACCATGTTTTCAAGATGCTTCAACCATGTTTTAAAAAAGCTTCAACCATGCTTTCAGTAAGCTTCATCCATGCTTTCAAGATGCTTCAACCATGTTTTAAAAAAGCTTCAACCATGCTTTCAGTAAGCTTCATCCATGCTTTCAAGATGCTTCAACCATGTTTTAAAAAAGCTTCAACCATGCTTTTAGTAAGCTTCATCCATGCTTTCAAGATGCTTCAACCATGTTTTAAAAAAAGCTTCAACCATGTTTTTAAAAAGTTTCAACCATGCTTTCAAGATGCTTCAACCATGCTTCCAATCAGAGTCTAAAACAACTAACTTAAAAAGTGCTTCCACCTTTCTGACTTTCTTTTGTTTTTCCAGCTCTTTTTCACAATTGTTCATGACCGCCATTGGATACTTGTTTGCGCAAACTTGCTTCACAAACAGTGGAACGTTTTTGACTCAATCAATGGAAAAGGAAAACAATCTCCTTTGAAGAAGCAGGCCAATAACCTGGTAGGCTTGTGCCCTCTATTTAATTTCTGTTTTCCTTTTTGATTCATCTACATAAACGCCATGTTGTCATCTTTACACACCTCATTTTATTTTTCAAACTTATGTGTGTGTTTTCTGTGGTAGATCACAAACTTTTCAAATCTCGCGCAAGAGTGCAGCGAATTCAATGTCAATGTTGGATCTTTCACCCGTGTTGACCTAGAGGATTACCCAAAGCAAAACAACCTGTGAGTTTTCTTTTTTCTTTTTGCTTCAACCATGTGTTGCATTTCAACAATTTTGTTGTTTCCACTATGCATGGAACTATGATGGAGAACTTAATTTTTATCCCACAGGTGTGATTGTGGTTTTTTTTGATCTCAAATATGTGGACAACTATGATGGAAAAGCTGTGAGGGACTTCAAGCAGGTACACATTTTTATTTTTTTTGCCTTGTCATTTTTGTTACAATCTATTTTCTTTGTTTTGAATACTCATGCAGCAACATACTTGCTTACTTTTTGCATTCATATTACAGGAGGACATGGTGCGATACCGCATGCATGTGGCACACAACCTCTTCACTCACCCAATGAACAATGCCCCAAAGGAGCGGCCATTCCAGCAAGAGTTGGCGGCTTGATTTTCTGGAAGGTTCAAGATGAAGAAGCTCGTTTCTTTGTTAGGTTTAGATCATGAACGAGGTGGTAGTGTTTCAATAGGATTAAAGTAGTGCGCGTTCGTATGTAAACTGATGATACCTCCGGTAAAAACAGATGTGTTCTTTTTTTGGCATGTAAAATGATGACAACTTGATCTTTAGGCGAAGCACTTCTTTTGTGTTTAATGGCATGTGTTCTTCTGTTTGCCAACATGATCATGCTGGTTCTATCGGATGTTTTTTTTGTTTCGCTTGTTCTGAAATATGAAAATATTTCAAACTTCACCCATCACAAATAAATTGCTGGAAGCTCACAGAAATTAGCTACATCCCTACAAATTTTTTGATGGAAGCATAATGTAAAAAAGCTTCAAAATTTATACTGAAAAAATATTACTACCAAACATTTTCTATATTGCTACATTCTAATTGCAATTGAATTACTACAAGCTTCAAAAGCCAATTTTTGTTGCATAGCAAAAATCAACACTTTAAATCATTGAAGGCTTTTTCGTTTCCCAACTTGTTATTTTTGCTTCAACCATGTTTCCTAAAAGCTTCAACCATATTTAAAAAAAGCTTCAACCATGTTTCCTAAATGCTTCAACCATGTTTCCTAAATGCTTCAACCATGTTTCCTAAATACTTCAACCATGTGTTCTAATAGCTTCAGCCATTATTAAAAAAAGCTTCAACCATGTTTGCACAAAGCTTCAACCATGATTCCTAAAAGCTTCAACCATTAAAAAAAACTTTAACCTTTGTTTTCTAAAAGCTTCACCCATGTGTTAATAGCTTCAACCATTTGTTCTAAAAGCTTCAACCATGTTTCCTAAAAGCATCACCATATTTTCACAAAGCTTCAACCATTTAAAAAAAAGCTTCAACCATGTTTCCTAAAAGCATCACCATATTTTCACAAAGCTTCAACCATTAAAAAAAAGCTTCAACCATGTTTCCTAAAAGCTTCAACCATTTGTTCTAAAAGCTTCAACCATGTTTTCACATAGTTTCTAAATCAACTCTCATAAAACAGCAACATTCTGCATTTTCACACCACACATGTAGTAATATGTTGCAATCCCACAAAACAAACATTCACAAGTAGCCAACACAACTTTTTATCGCAAATCATGGGGTGTTACAATGCAAGTCATCATTTTTGCCTCACGAAACATCCTAAAGGGTAAGGATTGTTTCAACACCCGGAGCTTTCGCGCTCGCAGTCAAAGCAAGAACAGCAGCAAGGAGTTGGCACTCCTTCACGTTGTGACCCTCATCTTCACAATATTTGCATGAAGTCTTCTTTTCCCTTGGCTTTGGAGCTTTCTTTGTTTTTGCTGCGTCCTTCTTTGCTTTCTTCTTCATTTCATCTTCCCGAATCTCAATTAGTGGCTTCCTTCGCTTCTTGTTTTCCTTTGGCCTCCCCTTCTTTGCTGACTTTGGTGGGTTCCGCAGTCCTACGGGGGGTGGATCTCACTGCCCTGTACTTGGACCCCTGAGACTTGTTCATTTGCTGCAATACCTTGGGCTTCTTCGTCTCCTGCAACACCATCCGTTGCTGCAGCTTTCATTGCAGCAACCCCAACAATGCCCTGATCAATTAGCCCAGAGACAAAGCTATAAGCTTCATCATTGAAGCATGCATCAGAAGCGAGTTTCCCAAACTTCTGGCAGAGAGAGTTAAACCCCAGGGTGTTTGTTGTGGGGACGCCGAAGTGCATAGCTCTATGCCCTTCGCCCGGTTCAGGCGCAAGGTCAGTTGCAATCTTAGACCATCTCGGAAGCATGTAAGTCATAGGTATTGTTTGCACGTTCATGTGCACCATGACACGGATGATGTGTGGGCAGATCAGCCCGCACATCTCAAACATGTTGCAGCTACACATGTATGTCTGATCTTCAGGGGTAACACGCACCGTGTACACTTTAGGGTTGACGCCATCATTTGCAACAAGCTGAAACCAGACGACACCCCCTTGCACCTGATATTGAAGCCCAAAGCCTGTTGACTTAGCCAATAGTTTTTGAAACTTGGAAAATACTTCTCTTGTATAGAAATCTGCAGCCTGCTTTTCAATGTTGTAACTGCAAACAAAAAAAGCTTCAAACATCAACAAGAATTGCTACATATGTTTCCAAGAAATGTTTCAACCAAACTGTACTGGAAAACAGCAACAAAAAATGATACCAAGAATTTCTACAACCATCAACAAGAATTGCTACATATGTTTCCAAGAAATGTTTTCAACCAAACTACAGAAATGCTACATGACTTTGGACTTACTTGCCCCACAGTGGTGGCCTCGTTGTTTCATTGATGAAGCCAGCATTGTCCTCACGATCAAGCATTAGCTCTTGGCAAAGCTCAAACTGTTGCACAAACGTCCAAACCGAGTCTCCATGATGATTTAAAGTCTTGAAGTAGGAATTTAGGCCCTCAGACCGCCCGGTTGTGCCTGTGAATGGGAAGAACTTTTTCCTAAAGTACACAGGAGCCCACATCTTCCTAGTGTTCCACATGTTTTTTAGGTGTTTCTTATCAGCCACACCAAATACCTCGACCATATGCTTCCACCTTTTTTCAAACTCCTCAATGGTGTCCGAACCATTGATGCAACCATAGAATTCTTCAGCAAAATGCTCATCCTTGCCCAGCATCTTCCCTAGTTTTGTACGTGCAACCCGGAAGACGTGCCACTTGCAACATCTGTGTGTTGTCTCCGGGAGCACCATTGAGATGGCTGTAGCCATTGCCTGGTCTTGATCAGTCATAATGTTCAATGGATGCTCGTTATTCATTGCCAATATCCATTGCTCAAAGACCCACTTGAATGTTTCAATGGTCTCATCAGGCAACAAAGCACAACCCAAGCAAACGGTGTGTGTCTGGTTGTTAATGCCAACAATCGGAGCAAAGGGTAGGTTGTAGCGATTTGTGCAGAATGTGGTGTCGAAAAACACACAATCTTTGTACTTTGGATACAAGGCCCTTGTTCTACCGTCAACCAAGAAAAGCGCCCTAACAGCTCCATCTTTTTCTAGCTTTGAAAAAAAGAAGTTGGGATTCTCCACTTGTCTTCTCTTAAAGTACTCAATTGTGAGCTACAAATCACGCTCTGACATGCCTCTTCGTAGCTTTGCTCTAGCATTTGTCACATCAGTCTTCACATATGGCAAACTCCTTGGATCGCAACACCGTGCATCTCCAAGCAAGCCCATCATATTAGCTGTTGATATGTTGCGATAGTGCAGCGAAGTAATGTACTGCATGTCTGCATCTGGGATTTTTCTATGAGAGCGGCAAAATCTCCAACGACCCCTTTGTAACATCAGTTGGTGTGTGTGATCAGCCACAAAAACGGTCACAATCCAACTACCGTCTTTGAGGCTAACACCCATGTGAGCCTTGCAATCATACCTCTCCAGCCTATTTTCTTTGTCTCTTGTCATCCACATCCATATAGATGCCAGCTCGTTTGCTTGCTGATTTTTTATTACTAGTATAGCTCATGTCAGTATCATCGCATCTATTTGTTGAAGCACCGTCAGAAATGCATCCACAGACATTCTTTGAAGGATCTTTACGTGAGTGTATGCACTCGAAAACTCTGTAGATTAGAATGCGGTTCTGCTCCGGCCTTGTTCTTCTACTATACTTTGATGTCACAATGCGAGTTCCGAAGCCCATCTTCGATGCATATTCGTTGTAAACACGCTGAGCTTCTTCAACATTGTCAAAAACCATTCCAACAAAAGGGACACTTGGCTGCGATGATATATCTTCGTCTGGTTCATCAACAAGGGTTGTAGCATTTCCATTGGCATTTTCAGTTGCAAGATGGGCATTTCTTTGATTTGGAGCTGCACCTTCCGTGTTCAGCTGCAAGGATTCATTACTATCCGTTCCTGGAGTTTCATTCAAATCAATACCATCGTCTTCTCCTTGCTGCGCAACATTTTGTAGTTCATCATCAAGGAAAATAGATGGCTCCACAGCAACATTCTGCAACAAAATCAGCGCCGAAGTCAATTTCCCTCTTTGTTTTTTGCTTCGTGAAAAAATATGCACAAAGCGCGAACATAAAAAGTGGATCCATGTATCATTTTAGGATGTAGCATGTAACATACAGGTAGTAGCATGTAGCAACTTCAGTACACACTTGTAACATTTTACTAGTAGACAGCAGGAAGAAACTTTTTTACTAGCATTAATTGACAACATCTCAGAAATATTTCAGAAAAATCAACACAAGTATTTTGACAACATGTTTTTCTCATCTCATGCTCAACTATCAAAGGTTGCAACATTTTTTATGTGAAAGAAAGGATCTAGGGTTGCAATTGGAATTCATACCAGATCGATTTCATCGCGGCCATGCCGTGCTGCATCTTGGAAGACCACATCAGGGTTGTAGTAGCATTGCAGCACCGGTCCACTACCACCAGTTTCTTGTCGCCCCAGGGGACTTCGGCCATGAACGGCAGCGGCGCTCGAGCCCAAATCCATGGCGGCAAGTATGTCATTACGGATGTAAGACATGCTTGAAGCAAATTCAAGGCCGCTTGATAGACAGGGGAGCACCTCCTCGAAGTGATTCGGACACGGGGACGCGGGGGAACAAAAATCTGGCGGATCTGGCCGCCGCCGCCGCGTGTCGGGGACGGGCAGACGCGGGGGGATCCAGCTCCCCTGTTTTCTCGTTGTGGTGGGTCGAAACAACGGTTGCAACAATCCAGTAGTTTTTTGCTTCAACGGTTGGTTCGGCGGAGACTCGCACGTAGATCCGACGGTCGACGCCAACTGCATCGGATGGCTGGGCCTCGACCGGCCCAACTGTTGGGCCGGCGCGCCGTCGCAGATCGCTGGCCTTCTTAAAAATAGGGGTCACCTTCACTTTATCTTATGTACATTACGATCACTCATTTTTTATTTTTTTTGCATATGCTAGCACAGCTAAAATGAAGTATCTCTTAGAAAATTCCTACTATCTCCAACAAAGAAAGACCATTTTCAGTGGAGTATAATTTTACTCTCTAAAAATATTCGGCCATTTACTAGAGTTGCTCTAAAAGGATGCGATTCTATCCCGAAAAGTAAGACTCTGGCTTTAATGCTAAAGTTTAGTACTGGGCCGAGCGTACTTACCTACTTAGACAAGAGGGATACTTATAGATCTCTATGAGCTATGAACTTTGCTACAGCTACGGATAGTTTTCACGGAAAGTTGTTACGGAGATGAGGTAGGGACTTGGGATTCACCACGATTTGGGTCCCACAGCTTAATTCACGGGTTGAGCCTCAACGAGATTACGACACCCCATCCTGTAACTTTGGTATGTACGCTCGTTTCTGTGGGACCCAAATCGTGGTGAATCCCAAGTCCCCACCTCATCTCCGTAACAACTTTCCGTGAAAACTATCCGTAGCTGTAGCAAAGTTCGATGAGCTATGAGCGTAAGGCAAAGTGGGCAAGACTTTAATTAGAAAGTGCCTATGATGTGCAACAAAGAGGGTGTAGGTGCCAGTGATGGCACCAAACGTCCCGAGCAGCAAGATGGCGACGATCGCCGCGACCTCGACGCGATGTATGCCTTTGGCTCTGTAGATCTTGAGGTAGCAGAGGCAGGGAAAGAAGACTATGCCCATGACGCTGAGGAAGGAACCGATGAACGACATGAGGAACCCGAAGAACGGCACGAGACGCCACCACGACCGTGCTCACAAGAACGGCGGTGCCAACGGCCACCCTCGCCGGCCCACTCCCCAGTGGCGGAGGCAGGGGGGTGCTAGCACGGGCCCTGGCCCAGGCCAACATGCAGAAATTTTCACTACACAAGCTATTACCTGCTGCTAATTATGTGTATTATCATGATTTTGTTGGCTTTGGCCCTCCCCAACAAGATTTAACATCAGTTGGCCCCCGATGAAGTTTTCCTGGCTCCTCCACTGCCCACTCCCCACGACCAAGAGCCTCTCCTCGATCGCCGACGTGATGGGCGCGACGAGCAGCGCGTACTTGGTCAGCGGGTTGATGAGGGCCATGACGATGGCGACCTTGGTGTAGAGCCTCCTTGATGGCAGGTTGAGCGTCACCTGCGACTGCACGTCGTCGCCGTATATGAGGTAGCCCAGCACCGCCATGAAGCCGTAGTTGAGGCTGCAGAGCGCCGAGGAGAAGAGCAGCACTTGGGAGAATTGCTTATTGTTCTTCATGGACGAGTATATCGTGGGGAAGACGGCATGGCCGGTGAAGCAGACGAAGTAGAGGCCGAGGGAGGTGGGCAGGCCGGCGAGGTTGAGGACGTTGCCGCTCCCGCGGAACCCGGACTCAGAGACGCCGGCCCAGACGAGCAACGCCGTCAAGGCCGCCGACGCGACGAGCCCGAGCGCGGACACGTAGGCGAGCACGCCGAGGTTCTTGAGCCAGGTGGTGGGCAGCACGACGGCGCCGGCCAGGACGATGAAGAGCTGCTTCCCGCGCAGCCGGTAGCCGGCGAGCAGCTCCACGCCGGCGCCGGGGAAGAGCTTGTCGAGGTTGTCGCCCTCGAGGACCAGGAAGCTGACGGCGACGAGGTAGAGCTCCACGTACATGAACAGGGCAACGGTTCTCCGGCCGGCGGCGCCGAAGGCCCGCTGGCCGACGTCCGGGTAGGTTGTGGCGACGGAGCCGTCGGCGCGCATGCAGCGCCCTATGAGCGTGCCGGTGTAGCAGCACACGGCGCCGACGACGGCGAAGAGCACCAGGCTGAGCCACCCGCCCCGCGAGGCCGCGACACCGCGTACGGCATGGAGATCACCCCGACGCCCGACACGGCGTTGGTGAGGTTGAGGCACGTCGTGGCGAAGGAGGCGCCGGCGCTGCGATGATAAGGAGGGAGCTGCGCCTCGGCGTCGCGGCCAGCCCGCTCCCCCGTGGCCGTGAGAAGAGGCTTGCCGAGGGCGCTCGCCGTCGCAGCGAGGCGTCTCGTCTGGTGGGCTTCCATCTCTGAACGGCCAAGATAGATGATGCGGTTGATCGTTCGGACGATTGATTGACGCTGCTGCCTTGCGGGGCTGTTTATAGTGCTGGTGTGTGAGATTTTGGCACGTGACGGTCTGTCGCCAGTCTGCCGATGCATGCAATGCAACGAGCCAACGATGACTGCAACATCGGTCAGTCAAGGGATTTTGACACGTGAAACACCGAGTTTTTCACCTTTGCTAGCTCCACTCATGTGGTCCATGTACGTGGACTCTAGTACACTTCACACTCGTCGCGTCGCGCGCTAAGTCGCTACCTTCACGTACGTGCTAGGACACGGCCTGCGTGTGGGCTGACGCTTGCCTGTTCGTGATAACTGTGCGTTTTCAGTCTAGGCACGTGCATGACAACCGTGTAACTACTTTGTACCCGCAGAAGAAACCTAGCCCGTTTTAGAGAGAACGTGACAGTTTATGATTGGATGGTTAGAAAGGTGGCTGTACGTTCAGCCCACACTAAATCTGTCTTTGCTCAGTGTTCGGCTATACGCGGCAGACAAGAATAACTCCAACTTGGATCGGAGAATGATGGGAAGTTCAAGCGTTTTGTCGACAATAACGCGCTCAAGGAGCTCTTCTTGCATGGGCGCAAATTCATGTGGAGCAACGAAAGGGAGACGCCCACGCTCACAAAGATTGACCGTGCATTCGTCTCCATCGATTGGGAGCTAGATCACCCGGAATGCTTCCTGCAAGCATTATCTACTGAGTACCACTGTCCATTACACCTCACGCTTCAAGAGCCGATGCATATTAGAAGGCGGTTCCGCTTTGAGAAGTTTTTCAAAATGGACGGTTTTTTAGACGTCGTCAAGGAGGCTTGGACTTGTGATCCGGATATCACAGATCCTTTCATGAGGCTAGATATCTTGCTTCGCAACACGGCTAGAGCTCTTGCCACATGGGGTCAAAAGGAGATAGGAAATAGCAAGTTGCAAATTGCCATCGCAAACATTGTCATCATGCGGTTCGACCGTGCTCAGGAAAACCGTATGCTTACGGAGGAGGAGAGATGGCTTAGAAAAACTCTCAAGCAGCTTGTGCTACGGCTGGCATCCTTAGAAAGGACCATTGCTAGGCAGAGGTCGAGGATAACATGGCTACAAGAAGGGGACGCAAACACACAGTTGTTTCACTTGGTGGCGAATGGGAGGCGTATGAAGAACTACATACCTTCTTTGACCATGGATGGGCGTATTATCACTGATCAGAAAGGCAAGGAGGAAGCCTTTTACAAGGCTTACAAAGACTTGTTGGGCAAAGATGTGGTACGAGAGTTCACTCTGGATTTGGAGGGCCCGGGAGTCGCCCACACCGACCTCTCAGAGCAGGACCGAGTGTTTACTAAGGACAAGATTTGGGTGGTTATCAAGGACGTGCCCACGGACAAGGCACCAGGGCCGGACGGGTTCATAGGCCTGTTTTTCCAGAAAGCTTGGGAGGTGATCAAGGTGGATCTCATAGCCGCGATCCACAAGCTTTTTCTTGGAAATGGAACGGGTTTGGGGAGATTAACCCAAGCTTTCATCACTCTACTACCAAAGTCTCCGGAAGCATGCACTGTATTTGATTTCCGACCTATATGTCTAGTGCATAGCATGCCCAAGATTGCCTCTAAACTTCTAACAACTAGGCTCAGGCTGCACATGGGAGAGATTGTCCAGGCGAACCAGTACGCTTTCATCAATGGGCGATGCTTACATAATAATTTTCTTCTGGTGAGGCAAATGGCACGCTCGATGCACCGAAGGAAAGCGAAAGGAGTGCTACTCAAGCTAGACATAACTAAAACTTTTGACTCCCTGCCGTGGCCGTTTTTGTTTGAAGTCCTAAGAGCTAAAGGATTCTCGGAGCGTTGGATATCTTGCATCGCAATTCTTCTTACCACTGCCAGCTCAAGAGTGTTAGTAAATGGATATGTAGGTGACAAGTTCATGCATGCTAAAGGCCTAAGGCAAGGGGATTCGATATCTCCTTTGCTTTTCGGTATTTCCATGGATGTCCTTACGGCAATTATTATCAAGGCGCATGAGGCTCGAGTGATGAGTAATATCAACGGATGCAGCCCGATGCAACGCCTATCCTTGTATGCTGATGATGTTGTACTATTCATCAAACCAACATGGCCAGATCTCCTGTTCGTTAAGGAAATTCTCACCATCTTCAGAGTGGCATCGGGGCTGAAAGTGAACTTTGCCAAATCAGCGGCAATCATGATCCGAGCAGAGGCTGAGGATGAGGAGCTTGTCAAGTCGGCACTACCCTGGAAGATCTCCACCTTCCCATGCAAATACCTAGGGGTCCAGTTAAGCATCAAACAACTCAAAAGATCCGACTGGCAGCTGATTATGGATGCGACCCTTCACATCTTGCCAGGATGGCAAAGGGGCTTGGTGACTAGACCTGGGAGGCTTATCCTCGTCAACCAAGTCATGAGGGCGTGGGCCACACATCATCTCATGATTGCTGAGGTGCCAAAATGGGCTCTAGAAAGAGTGGACAAAGGTTGTCGAGCCTTTTTTTGGGCCGGGACAGAGGAAGTGAATGGTGGCAAGTGTGTGGTCTCCAGGGCAAGGGTCTGTAGGCCAAAGCACCTGGGCGGTTTGGGCGTCATTGACTTATTTAAGCATGGCATTGCATTGAGATTAAGATTGGAATGGATCAGGCGGATGGATGCATCCAGGCCCTGGCAAGGCCTCAACTTGACCGCAGACAAAAAGGTAGACCCAACTTTTGGAAGTCTTGTTAAATGGAAGGTTGGAGCGGGAGAAAAATAATCTTGTTTTGTAAGGATCGGTGGCTCCATGGCGCAACCATCACAGATCTAGCCCCCTGGTTCTGGCGACAGTTCGTACACAGGTGGCCAACGGGAGACTGGTACGTGATTCTATGTGCATGCATGCATGGATGAACGACGTAGTGGGTGACGTATGCACGGAGGGTCTAATCCAGTTCATCGGACTTTGGGAGATCTTCTCAGAGGTTCAATTGGATGCTCAAACTGAGGACAACCCCATTTGGGCTTGGAATGTGACAGGAATCTACACAACATCATTAGCATACAAGATGCTATGTGAGGGAGGAGTTAGATTCCACTCCTTCGGAGCAATTTGGAAGTGTTGGGCACCACTTGCGTGTAAAATTTTCATGTGGCTGGCAGTGCAATATCGACTGTGGATGTCGGATAGAAGGACTAGACATGGTTTGCAAGACCAAACGTCGAGATGCTACTTATGTGACCAGGAGGAAGACACGGTCGACCGCATATTGCAACAATGTGTGTTCTCGCGACGAGTGTGGTACAGTTGCATTGCTAGGATGGATCTCAGGATAGAGTTATGCCCAACATATATGACTCTCGGTTGGTGCAATGGTGGACGGAAGCTATGAAATGAATACATAAACAAACTCGGAAAGGATTTGATGCTCATCTGCTGGACACTATGGAAGCAGAGAAACGCAAGGGTGTTCGGATCGAGCCAAATCAAGAACGAATGGGATACTGTGGACATGATCTTCGACGATCTGAGGACTTGGGCCGCGGCAGGAGCATTTGGAGAGCAATTTATATATGAGTGGTAGAGTAGCGTGAGGAGTGGGGTCGAGGCTTGGTTACGGTCGGTTTGTGACTCCTAGCTAGCGCAATTGTAAAACTCTTGTACATATTTTCTCCCTTCTATAAAGATAAGGTACGACTTTGACGTACCCTAAAAAAAAGTGTTCAGCTATTCATTGAGCACTTTTTTAAGGTACGCAAAAATGAGGCTCTCTGCTGGGCGCTACAATGACGGACAGATTTTACATAGTTTATGGAATGGTGCTAGCAAACCGTGTTTGGTTGGATATTATAGAGGGTGATGTACGGGCCCTACCCCCGAAAATGGGTGAGGTAATTAGTGTAGAGAGGCCTGTAAACTCTCCGTAGTCGTCCGTGCATTTAGAATTATCCCTGCTGGGTACCTTCTAAAAACACTAGGCCTATTTACTCGCACACGGTGCCGCCGGGACTTTGCCGAGTAGCGCTACAAAAATACTTGACATAGGCAACAAACTCGGTATCAATTCAAATACATTCTGCAGCAGCCTTTCGTCTAACGGTATGTTCCTACTTCACAATATATATTTATTAAGCTACTTTTTTAGACAATTTATTAAGATACTAAGTACCGTACATTCGAAGCCTCTTGTTGCATCAGGGGACTGTGTCACTAGTGGAAAAAGAGTCATTTGTCCCGGTTCATAAAGGACATTTGTCCCGGTTGGGGAACCAGGACTAAACGGTCGATACAAATGCCCTAGATCATTAGTCCCGGTTCTTATATACCAACCGGGACAGATGGGCCTCCACATGGCCACTATGGCTTGCTCAGGCAGGGGGGCCTTTTGTCCCGGTTGGTAGTACCAACCGGGACAAATAAGCTTCCACGCGTCAGCAGTTCAGGGGGCTAGGGTTTTTGTTTTTTTTTTCTGCAAGGGGGGAGGGGGTTTGGGGGGGTTTTGTAGGGTTAATTTAGGGGTTTCATATATTGTGTTAGCTAGCTAATAGAGAGAAGTGTCCTCTCTTATCTCCGTGCTTGCTCATATAACAATGCATCATCATAATTAATAATAAATCATCATCGTCGTTGTCATAATAAAAAAGTCATACTCAACATCATCATCATCTCACAACTTCTACTCGTTGTCATAATAACAAGTCCTATTCATCATCATCATAGTCATCTAACAACTTCTTAGCACATGATCATGAATAGCCAGACTTAATTAATCACACCCTCTTTAAGGTGAAATAGCATAAAACAAGATAGGCCCTGACTGTCCATTACGGAGAATGCAGATTATCCTGTCTCCAATTCTTGGCTTTCGCACAATGTTGCTTCCATGTAGCTCCCTACGATTGACCATACATTTTTTTCCTATCTTTGATTGTCATGTCTTCATTGGTTTTAGAAATCCGATATGGACAGTGATGTGTAGGATGATGACCTGACGAGTACGGTAATAAGCTCATACCATTAAGGTGACATTTCTGAAACATCAGATGAGGCACACAATCCGAAGAGATTTTCTGTTGAAAAACATAGTAATAACTTCGTAGTTAGTAATGTAGTTTAGTTTTAGAAGAATTTATGCAAAGATGATCGGGCACAAATCTTACCATGACATCTCCATGGATGTTACCGTAGTTCAACACGTGCACTAGTGGCATGTATTGACCATAATGTGCAGGAGTTTTAGAATAGATATTGTAATTCTCAAGATAAGTAAATAATGAGACAAGATGATCTTTCTTCTGACAAGTTAATTTTGCACCATCAGTGTAATGGGTTCTGTCTACCATCTTCCGTACATTTCTTGAAGAATGGAAATAAGTTGTTAATGGAAATAAGATGTCAATTATTTTGAAATAAAGAATATAAATTACTTAATAAATATGTTTGAGAAACTCACATAGAGGTAGAACAGGAAGCGTATCAACAAGGCCCCACATGCCATCGTCATCATCACCAAGGTCAAAGGTGACATACATACCCTCCTGAAAATCATATGCCTTGCACAGTGCTCTCCAATTCGAGCAATCAAAATGGGTTACGCTATCCGAGTTGTATAGATTTACAAGAAAATCATAATCATGATGGGTCCTGAGATGAATTTTGTTTGTCTCCATACTTTCATGATCTTCAAAATCCAGATGCTCGAAGAAATAGCGTCTTGCATGGCATGTGATAGGCTAGTCAAATTGTAAAAGATGAAAATTACACATTATATTGAAGAAGCATAAGTCATGCTTAATTACCAAACAAGACTTGTCGTGTTGCATACTGTCTCAAAATCGAAGGCCTCATCGAGCTTGACACTGAAGCATCGACTGTCTACCAGGTGTGGCCTTTCGCACTGACCCCGGTCGTCGCCACACCAGTCGCACGCCGGGATCCTATCGTCATCGTCAGACGCCATTTCCTACATATTGTAGCACAAGTCATGCCAAAATTCAATGGTTGAAAATATAAACAAATACATTTCAAACTATCTTAATTATAGGACTCATATTGAAATGGTGATTTGGTTGGACTCCAGTTTGAGCATTCAATAAGCAAAACTAAATCATCTCTTGCATCCGTACATCGTCGAATATTATCACTAATACATCTCGAATAGTATCATACATATAGCATCACTAATTAATACAGCTAAAACCCTAGCGAACGGCGAGTATCGGCGTGGGCGATGGACACCCAAAGAGAAGGAGCCATCATAGGATCATAGCTCCAGTGAGATCCCTGAAGAACCTGCAAGGTATTGTCGAACCTGCCCTCCAACGCAACCATGCAGCGACGGACGTGCTCATCCTCCTCGCTAACACGGTGACGTACAACCTCCACAGGGTCCTCAAGCCTCCGCACCGTCACAGGCCCATGCGCCCGCCACCAAAGAAGGTTCGGGTCAACAACGGGTTGGCTCCTCACCAAGCTGTGCCCCCCGGAAGGAAGCACCTCCCAGTACCAGCCCGGCGGAGCCCAGTCCCGAACATGACCCCTTGATGTCTACTACACAACCTTCTTCTTGTAGACGTTGTTGGGCCTCCAGGTGCAGAGGTTTGTAGGACAGTAGCAAATTTCCCTCAAGTGGATGACCTAAGGTTTATCAATTCGTGGGAGGCGTAGGATGAAGATGGTCTCTCTCAAGCAACCCTGCAACCAAATAAAAAAGAGTCTCTTCTGTCCCCAACACACCCAATGCAATGGTAAATTGTATAGGTGCACTAGTTCGGCGAAGAGATGGTGATACAAGTGCAATATGGATGGTAGATATAGGTTTTTGTAATAAGAAAATATAAAAACAGCAAGGTAACTAAAGGTAAAAGTGAGCATAAACGGCAGTGCAATGATAGGAGACAAGGCCTAGGGTTCATACTTTCACTAGTGCAAGTTCTCTCAACAAGGATAACATAATTGGGTCATATTACTAGCCCTCAACATGCAACAAAGAGTCACTCCAAAGTAACTAATAGCGGAGAACAAACGAAGAGATTATGGTAGGGTACGAAACCACCTCAAAGTTATTCTTTCTGATCGATCTATTCAAGAGTCCGTAGTAACGTTCAATCTATCATAGACTTCGTACTAGAATAACACCTTAAGACACAAATCAACCAAAACCCTAAGGTCACCTAGATACTCCATTGTCACCTCAAGTATCCGTGGGCATGATTATACGATATGCATCACACAATCTCATATTCATCTATTCAACCAACACAAAGTACTTCAAAGAGTGCCCCAAAGTTTCTACCGGAGAGTCAAGACGAAAACGTGTGCCAACCCCTATGCATAGATTCCCAAGGTCACAAAACCCGCAAGTTGATCACCAAAACATACATCAAGTGAATCACATGATATCCCATTGTCACCACAGATAAGCACGTGCAAGACATACATCAAGTGTTCTCAAATCCTTAAAGACTCAATCCGATAAGATAACTTCAAAGAGAAAACTCAATCCATTACAAGAGAGTAGAGGGGGAGAAGCATCATAAGATCCAACTATAATAGCAAAGCTCGCGATACATCAAGATCGTGCCATCTCAAGAACACGAGAGAGAGATCAAACACATAGCTACTGATACATACCCTCAGCCCCGAGGGCGGACTACTCCCTCCTCGTCATGGAGAGCGCCGGGATGATGAAGATAGCCACCGGAGAGGGATTCCCCCTCCGGCAGGGTGCCAGAACGGGTCTAGATTGGTTTTCGGTGGGTACAGAGGCTTTCGGCGGTGGAACTCCCGATCTAGGTTATTTTCCGAAGGTTTCAGTATTTATAGGATTTTTTGGCGTAGGGCACAAGTCACGGAGGTCTCCGGGTCGTCCACGAGATAGGGCGGCGCCACCACCTGCCCAGGGCACGCCCCCACCCTCGTGGGCAGCCCGTGGCTCTCTTGGCCCAACTCTTTTACTTCGGGGGCTTCTTTTGGTCCAAAAAAATCATCAAAAATTGGCACGTCAATTGGACTCCGTTTGATATATCTTTTCTGTAAAATTCAAAAACAAGGAAAAAATTGAAACTGGCACTGGGCTCTAGGTTAATAGGTTAGTACCAAAAATCATATAAAAGTGTATGACAAAGCCCATTAAACATCCTAGAAGGATAATATAATAGCACGGAACAATCAAAAATTTTAGATACGTTGGAGACGTATCAGCATCCCCAAGCTTAATTCCTGCTCGTCCTGGAGTAGGTAAATGATAAAACAGAATTTTTGATGTGGAATGCTACCTAACATAATTTTCAATGTAATTCTCTTAATTGTGGCATGAATGTTCAGATCTGAAAGATTCAAGACAAAAGTCTATATTGACATAAGAAATAATAATACTTCAAGCATACTAACAAAGCAATCATGTCTTCTCAAAATACTATGGCTAAAGAAAGTTACCCCTACAAAATCGTATAGTCTGGCTATGCTCCCTCTTCATCACACAAAATATTCATATCATGCACAACCCCAATTTCAGCCAAGCACTTGTTTTCATACTCTATTCTTTCAAACCTTTCAACTTTCACGCAATACATGAGCGTGAGCCATGGACATAGCACTATGTGGAATAGAGTGGTAGTTGTGGAGAAGACTAGGCGTATCAATGGGCCATGGAGATGCCCATCAATAGATATCAATGTGAGTGAGTAGAGATTGCCATGCAACGGATGCACTAGAGCTATAAATGTATGAAAGCTCAACAAAAGAAACTAAGTGGGTGTGCATCCAACTTGCTTGCTCACGAAGACCTAGGGCATTTGAGGAAGCCCATCGATGGAATATACAAGCCAAGTTCTATAATGAAAATTCCCACTAGTATATGAAAGTGACTAAACATGAGACTCTCTATCAGGAAGAACATGGTGCTACTTTGAAGCACAAGTGTGGAAAAAGATAGTAGCAATTGTCCCTTTTCTTTTCTTTTTTGGGCCTTTTTTTCTTTGGCCTTTTTTGTGTGGAGGGGCTTTATTGATTTATCCTTTCCTCACATGGGACAATGCTATAATAATTACGATCATCACACTTTCATTGAATTACAACTCGATACTGATACGTCCAAAACATATCTATAATTTCTGCTTGCTCCATGCCACTTTTGGGTGATATTGCTATGATATTAATACACTTCCATACACTTTTGATCATATTTGGACTAACCTACTAATCCAGTGCACCCCAGTGCCAGTTTCTGTTTACGGCTGTTTTTGTATTCCAGGTTTTCACATTACGAGAACTGTCAGGAAAAATCCAGAAAAATTATATAAAAAATCAGCGTTCCAGAACCTACCTTGCGCCCGAAGTACAGCCGGGGGGGGGGGGGCACCAGGGCCCCAGGCGCCCTGGCGGCGCGCCCCCTGGGCCGCGCCGGGGGGGCGCCTGGGCGCCCCGAGCCCCGTCTGGTGCCCCCTTTGGCATATATTTAGAGCGTCCTTCGAAACCCTCGGGACGGAAACTCTTTTTTGCGATCTCATCTCTGTTCCGCCGCCGCCGCCGCTTCCAAGATCGGGAGCACCAGGAGAACTCTTCCCGGCACCCTGCCGGAGGGGAGGATCACCATCGGGAGCCTCTCCACCACCATGGACGCCTCCCGGATGAGTTGTGAGTAGTCTCCCTTGGACCATGAGTCCATGACCAGTAGCTATGTGATGTTCTCCTCCCGTTCTTGTGCTTCACTAATTAGTGCTCGTGAGCTGCCCTACATGATCGAGGCACATATGTAATCCTTATGCTGTTGCTATGATGAGTTTGCTGGGATCCGATGGATTATGAGATTATGTTCAGATTGTGATTGAGTAATATATTTGATCTACCTCTTTTATATTTATGTTCATAAGTAATTCTTGCATGTTCTCCGTTGTTATTTATTGCTTTGGCCAAGTAATAGGTAGTGACTCCAAGAGGGAACGTTATGCTCGATTGTGGGTTCATGCCCCTCGATGACTAGCTTGAGTGATAGAAACATGAGTCTAGGGGATGTGCTGTTGCCACAAGGGGGAAAACAACGGTGCTTGTGCCCGCGGGTGCAAGGATTGTTTACTTTACGCAAAGTTCTTTTAATGCAGTTGTCTGTTGCTTTGAGTTTACACTATGGGTGGGGCTCGCAACTTAATACCAGCGAGATGTTCTGGATAGATATCTCAAGGTGGATGATTAGTAGTAGATATTGATGGATTTCGGTCTACTTACTTTGGCGTACCGCCCATGCTTTGAACCTCAACCTTTCTTGCAATGTAGTCAGCATTGGTTTGCGTTCGTGGTCCTGTCAATTGCCCGGCTGTAATTCGTTTACCTCACATAGCCGTTTTATCGTCTTTTGGGAGCGAGACATCACTAGTGAACATCATGAGACTCCGGTCCATATTACCATCATTGATCACATCCGCTATTTACTTTTCGCTTTTATTTACTATTGCAATTATATCTATCACTACTATCATTTGCGTTTAATCCTTTGTGAACTACAAGGCCGGAGGGATTGATAACCTCTCTGTACTCGTTGGGAGCAAAGTTATTTGTATCTGTGTGCAGGTCCACGTTGATTGCTAATATCTGGCGCCGTTAGCAGTTGACACCTACTTGTTGAACCTAGGAGTCTCTGGGGATTCGATCCTTGGCATCTTTGCTAAGGGAAAAACTTCCACAACACTGCATCTCACACCTTCCACTTGGGGTAACCAACGAGGGGTTAGAGGCCCATCAAGGAGTTTTTCTGGCGCCGTTGCCGGGGATTCCCTCTTCAGGATAGGGGAGTTGCACGCTATCTTTTACCTTTGCTTTTTAGTCTTGTTAGTTTACCTTTCAGTTTTTGCTTTAGTACCTTTTATCGAAAATCACAAAAATAGTTATCTTGCTTGCTTGCTACTATGGGTTCCACCGAGAACACCAAGTTGTGTGACTTCACTAGTCACAACAACGATGACTTTATCAGCAGACCTATCACTACACCTGCCACTTCAGCACCTTCATATGAAATTAAACCTACTTTACTGAACTTAGTCATGAAAGATCAATTCTCCGGTGCTGGAGATGATGCTGCTTTACACTTAAACAACTTTGTTGAACTTTGTGATATGCAAAAGTACCAAGAAATAGATGGTAATATTGTTAAGCTTAAGCTTTTTACCTTTCTCCTTGAGAGGAGGAGCTAAAATTTGGTTTCAGTCTTTGCCTAGAAATAGCATAGATTCATGGGACAAGTGCAAAGATGCTTTTATCGGAAAATACTATCCACCTACTAAAATTATCCAACTTAGAAGTAACATAATGAATTTTAAACAATTGGATAATGAACACGTTGCCCAAGCTTGGGAACGTATGAAATCTCTTATCAAGAACTGCCCTACTCATGGTTTGACTACTTGGATGGTTATCCAAACTTTTTATGCATGCTTGAACTTTACCTCGCGGAACTTGTTAGATTCGGCCGCGGGAGGAACTTTTATGTCAACTACACTTGGTGCTGCCACAAAGCTTCTCGATGAGATGATGACCAACTATTCCCAATGGCACACCAAACGCGCTCCAACAGGTAGGAAGGTAAACTCTGTCGAGGAGATTTCCTCCTTAAATGAAAAAGTTGACTTGATCATGTCTCTACTTTCGAAGCAATCTTACGTTGATCCTCGCGATGTTCCTTTAAATTATTTGATTGTTCAAGAACAAGTAGATGTGAACTTTATCTCTAGAAACAATTTTAACAACAATGCTTATAGGAGTAACTTTGGTAACAATCCTAGACCGTTCCCCTCTAATTCTTATGGGAACAACAATGCTTATCCTAGTACCAAGAACTCCACTACTGAACTAGAGACTATGCTTAAAGATTTCATCAATACCCAAAAAGCCTTTAATAAGAGTGTAGAAGAAAAACTACATAAACTAGATGATCTTTCTTTTAAGGTAGACCATTTAGCCAATGAGGTAAAATTGCTAAAAATTAAAACTTCTCCTCTTGAGGAGAGGAAGGTCACTCCCATTAATGCTACTCAAGTGCAAATTAATGAAAACATTGGGATGATGGCTAAACTTAAAGAGAGATGGGCTAGAGAAAGGGAGGAAGAAGATAGAATCAAACTCTTAGCCTTCCTACCCACCACACTGTTGCTACTATCCAAGTTGTTGAGGATGTTCAAACTCTTAGCACCCAATGTACTCCTGGTGCCATTGGACCTATTAATGGTGATGCTATGACTATAGAAACTACCAAACAAGTGAACCTAAAGGACACCACTACCACTTTACTTGATGCTAATGACCTTGATTTTGATAATTGCACTCTTACCGAAATTATTGATTTCCTTCACAAGATGTCTAGAGACCCCCGCACTAGCATGCTTAACCTTGCCTTTACAGAGCACATCACTAATGCTCTCATCAAAGCTAGGGAGGAGAAACTTAGAGTAGAAGCCTCCATACCTAGAAAGCTAGAAGATGGTTGGGATCCTATGATAAAAATTAAATTGAATGACTTCTCTTGCTATGCATTATGTGATGTTGGAGCTAGTACCTCTGTTATGCCCAAAAGAATATATGATATGCTTAAATTGAAACCTTATGATTCTTGTTCTTTTGGTGTTCGTCTCGTTGATTCTTCCATAAAGAAACCTTTGGGGAGGATCGACGATGTTCTTATCGTTGTTAATGATAATTATGTTCCCGTTGATTTCACTATTATGGATATTGAATGTGATCCTTCATGTCCAATTATTTTGGGACGTCCCTTTTTACGCACCGTTGGTGCTATCATTGACATGAAAGAGGGTAATATAAAATTTCAGTTTCCTCTCAAGAAAGGGATGGAACACTTCCCTCGTAAGAAGATCAAGTTACCTTTTGAGTCCGTTGTACGGGCTAGCTATTCTTTTACTCTTGATAAAACTTGATCTATATGCATTATGCCTAGCTTAAAGGCATAAAAGAAAGAGCTTTTGGGAGGCAGCCCACATGAATAATTTTTTTGCTTTTGTTGTGTCTTGATGTTGTTTACTATAGTAGCATCATCATTGTATCTTTGCTTTTCATATTTGTGCCAAGTATAGCCTCTGATTGCTAGAAAGTTCAAAAGTTGTGAGGTGTTGTCCAGGAAACAGATTCTGTCCTTGGATAGAAAAATTCGTATAAAATCACCAGATCATCTTTTTGGTCTGAATTTTTTCGACAGCGTTTTCTATATAGTTGTATTTCGTGCGTCTGTTCTGAGTTTTTTGATTAGAGTTGCAGAAGTGCCCCGAACAAATCATTTACTACCTGCTGTTCTGTTTTTCACAGATTCTGTCCTGTTTTGCATTTCCTTCATTTTGCAAATCAAGAGCTTGCTTTTTCTTTGCGAAAACCTTTTGGCAATCTTGAGAAACAGTAGAACTTCAAGAATATCTTTATTTCCAGAAAGGAACAATTATTTTATTAAGGGTACTTACCTCGCTAATCAGATTATGATGAGTTATGTATGAAGGGAGTTTTCAAGTGTGCGAGGGAAGATGATAAAAAGATTCAGGAGTGTCAAGCGCTCAAGCTTGGGGATGCCCCCGTGCACCTCCAAGAAATATTCAAGGAGACTCAAGCGTCTAAGCTTGGGGATGCCCCCGTGCATCCCCTTCTCCATCAACATTATCAGTTCGTCTTTCGTTCCGCTATATTTTTATCAGTTCATGTGTTATGTGCTATGCTTGGAGCGTCTTGCTTTTAGTTTTCTTTTTAGTTTTTCATAACGAGTCGGAACTCAGCGTTCTTTATGTGGGAGAGAAACACGCTCCACTTCTACCAAGAACATAACATAGAATTTTCATGTCTATCTTTGCTGTGTGTGTTCTTTGTCTTTTAATAGCTACTATCATGTTCAGCTCTTAGTATTCATGCTTATCTTTTCAAAGAGCTTTTGTTTAGTTGGTTGCTTGAACTCTCTTTAATTACCATGCTCACCTTATTAAGAGAGTTTGCTTCCATTGCATTGGTTGATATGTCTATGATAAAGATGCTACGTGCATAATGGCGCTTAGTAGTTCAGGTTTTCTTATGGTTAGTCTCAAATAGCTGGGGGATTCCCAATGTATTATTGGAATACCAACTTGATTTGTTTGCCTATGATGTGGTATGGTTTAGTAATATCTTCCTTCAAGAATTTATTTTGATTGACTTGGCGTATGCTCACGCATATTTAAGACTGTAAAGAAAGTCTGTCAAGCCTTGATGATCTTTTATTTCTGAGTAGCGATATAACTTCCATGCCTGATTCAATGTTGCTTTGTCGCTCTGCATGATTATGACCGTCATTGCTCTCTTAGTTGGTCGGTCCCAGTCTTTTGCTAACCTCCACCTGTACTAAGCGGACTAACTTTGCAATACATAGCTTATGGGAAAGTAGCTTAAAAACTATTGTGGTAAAGAATATGTTGCTTATGTATCTTATTTCTTATAAGTTGCTTGCTGAGCGGTAACCATGTTTCTGGGGACGCCATCAACTGTCACACTTTTGTTGAATATCATGTGAGTTGCTATGCATGTTCGTCTTGTCTGAAGTAAGGGTGATTTGACATGGGTTGAATGGTTGAGTATGCATATTGTTAGAGAAGAACATTGGGCCGCCAACCAAAGCCATGTATCATGGTGGAAGTTTTAGCTTGGACATTAATCCTCAATCTCTTATGAGAATATGCTTATGCATTAAAGAGGAGTCCATCATCTATTTTCTATGTTGTCCCGGTATGGATGTCCTCAAGTTGAGATCTATCAAAAACGAGAAATCAAATGCGATTTATCTCCTTGGACCTTTGTACAGGTGGCATAGAGGTACCCCTTTGTGACACTTGGTTGAAACATATGTAATGCAATGATAACCCATGGAAATCCGAGCTAATTAGGACAAGGTGCGAGCACTATTGGTATTCGATGCATGAGGCTTGCAACTTATAGGATGTCTTATGCATGACACATATGAAGTACTACTACCGTTGACAAAATTGCTTCTATGTTTTCAAAATAAAAAAAGCTCTAGCACATAACCATTCTTTTACTTTTATGTTGAGTCTCCACCTTCTTTCTTCAAGCACCGACTACTGAGAGCATGATTGTCATTCTAAGTGTAATGTGCATTGTTCCAAAGTAGCATTGTCTTTTGCATGATTGTGATATCGTTTATTTTGAAATCATTGTATCTAGTCATCACTTAAACCTTGAAGGTGCCCCTGCATTTATGTTTTGCTTCACTAAAGGGGGCAAGCTAGATATCACTTTATCATATTTTCACACCATGTTCATCGCAAATCTTTTTGATGTTTCAGTTTCATATTGTAAAACTTTCAGTCCTTTGTGATTTTCTCATGAGGCAACTTAATTACTATAGAATCATTGTCTCAGTAAGCTTTTGTCATATGACTATGAAAAAGTCCTATATGGTTAATAGCATGTCACCACAGAAATTATTCTTGTTATCATTTACCTACTCGAGGACGAGCAGGAATTAAGCTTGGGGATGTTGATACGTCCAAAACGTATCTATAATTTCTGCTTGCTCCATGCCACTTTTGGGTGATATTGCTATGATATTTATACACTTCCATACACTTTTGATCATATTTGGACTAACCTACTAATCCAGTGCACCCCAGTGCCAAGTTTCTGTTTTCGGCTGTTTTAGTATTCCAGGTTTTCACATTACGAGAACTGTCAGGAAAAATCCAGAAAAATTATATAAAAAATCAGCGTTCCAGAACCTACCTTGCGCCCGAAGTACAGTCGGGGGGCCCACCAGGGCCCCAGGCGCCCTGGCGGCGCGCCCCCCCTGGGCCGCGCCGGGGGGGCGCCTGGGCCCCCTGAGCCCCGTCTGGTGCCCCCCTTTGGCATATATTTAGAGCGTCCTTCGAAACCCTCGGGACGGAAACTCTTTTTCGCGATCTCATCTCTGTTCCGCCGCCGCCGCCGCTTCTAAGATCAGGAGCACCAGGAGAACTCTTCTCGGCACCCTGCCGGAGGGGAGGATCACCATCGGGAGCCTCTCCACCACCATGGACGCCTCCCGGATGAGTTGTGAGTAGTCTCCCTTGGACCATGAGTCCATGACCAGTAGCTATGTGATGTTCTCCTCCCGTTCTTGTGCTTCACTAATTAGTCCTCGTGAGCTGCCCTACATGATCGAGGCACATATGTAATCCTTATGTTGTTGCTATGATGAGATTGCTGGGATCCGATGGATTATGAGATTATGTTCAGATTGTGATTGAGTAATATATTTGATCTACCTCTTTTATATTTATGTTCATAAGTAATTCTTGCATGTTCTCCGTTGTTATTTATTGCTTTGGCCAAGTAATAGGTAGTGACTCCAAGAGGGAACGTTATGCTCGATTGTGGGTTCATGCCCCTCGATGACTAGCTTGAGTGACAGAAACATGAGTCTAGGGGATGTGCTGTTGCCACAAGGGGGAAAATAACGGTGCTTGTGCCCGCGGGTGCAAGGATTGTTTACTTTACGCAAAGTTCTTTTAATGCAGTTGTCTGTTGCTTTGAGTTTACACTATGGGTGGGGCTCGCAACTTAATACCAGCGAGATGTTCTGGATAGATATCTCAAGGTGGATGATTAGTAGTAGATATTGATGGATTTCGGTCTACTTACTTTGGCGTACCGCCCATGCTTTGAACCTCAACCTTTCTTGCAATGTAGTCAGCATTGGTTTGCGTTCGTGGTCCTGTCAATTGCCCAGCTGTAATTCGTTTACCTCACATAGCTGTTTTATCGTCTTTTGGGAGAGAGACATCACTAGTGAACATCATGAGACTCCGGTCCATATTACCATCATTGATCACATCCGCTATTTACTTTTCGCTTTTATTTACTATTGCAATTATATCTATCACTACTATCATTTGCGTTTAATCCTTTGTGAACTACAAGGCCGGAGGGATTGACAACCTCTCTGTACTCGTTGGGAGCAAAGTTATTTGTATCTGTGTGCGGGTCCACGTTGATTGCTAATATCTGGTGCCGTTAGCAGTTGACACCTACTTGTTGAACCTAGGAGTCTCTGGAGATTCGATCCTTGGCATCTTTGCCAAGGGAAAAACTTCCACAACACTGCATCTCACACCTTCCACTTGGGGTAACCAACGAGGGGTTAGAGGCCCATCAGATACTAGAACAAAGTATGACTTATATGAATGCCTCTGGTGGTGTACCGGGATGTGCAATGAATCAAGAGTGACATGTATGAAAAGTTATGCATGGTGGCCTTGCCAAAAATACGATGTCAACTACATGATCATGCATGGCAATATGACAATATGATGCGTGTCATATGAACGGAACGGTGGAAAGTTGCATGGCAATATATCTCGGAATGGCTATGGAAATGCCATGATGGGTAGGTATGGTGGCTGTTTTGAGGAATAATATGGTGGCTGTTTCGAGGAAGGATATATAGTGGGTGTATGGTACCGACGAAAGTTGCGCGGTACAAGAGAGGCTAGCAATGGTGGAAGGGTGAGAGTGCGTATAATCCATGGACTCAACATTAGTCATAAGAACTCATATACTTATTGCAAAAATCTAGGAGTCATCAAAACAAAGAAATCAACGCATGCTCCTAGGGGGGAGGTTGGTAGGAGTTAACCATCGCGCGCCCCCGACCTCCACACAAAGGTTGACACTTTACAAATACCTCATGCTCTAACTTCGTCACATAGCGGTTCACCATACGTGCATGCTACGGGAATCACTAACCTTAACACAAGCATTTATCAATTTCATAATAACTCCACTAGCATGACTCTAATATCACTATCCTCATATCTCAAAACAATTATCAAGCATCCAACTTCTCATCATATTCAATGCACTTAGTGTGATAGTTTTTACTACATTGAACTTGGATGCCTATCATGCAGAGGCTAGTTTTATAGCCAAAGCACATTACCATTGTGTTTTAATAGACTCTCAAAAGGATATAAGTGAAGCATGAGAGTTCCACAATTTCTTCAAAATAAAACCACCGCCGTGCTTTAACAGATATAAGTGAAGCACTAGAGCAAACAACAAACTACTCCGAAAGATATAAGTGAAGATCAATGAGTAGTTGAATAATTATGTAACTATGTGAAGACTCTATAACAATTAAGAACTTCAGATCGTGGGGTATTATTCAAACATCAAGCAAAACAAAATAAACTAAATTGACGCTCCAAGCAAAACACATATCATGTGGTGAATAAAAATATAACTCCGAGTATAGTTACCGATGGATGAAGACGAAAGAGGGGATGCCTTCCCAGGGCATCCCCAAGCTTAGGCTTTTGATTGTCCTTGAATTTTACTTGGGGTGCCTTGGGCATCCCCAAGCTTAGGATCTTTCCACTCTTTGTTCCATAGTCCATCAAAGCAATGCTCAAAACTTGAAAACTTCACAACACAAAACTTAGACAAAAATCTCGTGAGCTCCGTTAGTATAAGAAAGCAAACCACTACTCAAAGGTACTGCAATGAATTCATTCTTTGTTTATATTGGTGTTAAACCTACTGTATTCCAACTTCTCTATGGTTCATACTTCCCAATACTACTCATAGATGCATTGAAATAAGCAAACAACACACGAAAAAACAGAATTTGTCAAAAACAGAACAATCTTTAGTAATCTGCAGGTTTCGCATACTTCTGTAACTCCAAAAAACTTCAAACTAAATTGATAAACGTGAGGAATTTGTCTACTAATCATCTGCAAAAATAATCAACTAAATAGCACATCCAGTAAAATATGGTGACCATTTTAGCGAGCGCTAACGATTCTGTTTTTCACAGCATGATCATATAGACTTCACACAAGTCTTCCCAAAGGTTCTACTTGGCACAAACACTAATTGAAACACAAAACCACATCTAAACAGAAGCTAGATGCAATATTTATTCCTAAACAGAAGCAAATTTTTTTTACAAAATTGGGTTGCCTCCCAACAAGCGCTATCGTTTTACGCCCCTAGCTAGGCACTTTGATTTCAATGATGTTCGCGTAAAAGATAAGAATTGAAACATAAAGAGAGCATCATGAAGAATATGACTAGCACGTTTAAGTGTAACCCACTTCCTATGCATAGGGATTTTGTGAGCAAACAACTTATGGGGACAATAATCAACTAGCATAGGAAAGGAAAACAAGCATAACTACAAAACTTTAAGCACATAGAGAGGAAACTTGATATTATTGCAATATGTAGAAGCATATGATCCTCTCTCATTATAATTTTCAGTAGCATCATGAATGAATTCAACCATATAACCAACACATAAAGCATTCTTTTCATGATCCCCAAGCATATAGATTTTATTACTCTCGACATAAGCAAATTTCTTCTCATGAATAGTAGTGGGAGAAAACTCAACAAAATAATTATCATGTGAGGCATAATACAATTGAAAACTAAAATCATGATGACAAGTTTCATGGTTATCATTATTCTTAATAGCATACAAGTCATCACAATAATCATCATAAATAGGAGGCATGCTTTCATCATAATAAATTAACTCATCAAAACTTGGGGGACTAAACATATCATCTTCATCAAACATAGCATCCCCAAGCTTGTGGCTTTGCATATCATTAGCATCAAAGGTATTCAAAGAATTCATACTAACAACATTGCAATCATGCTCATCATGCACATATTTTATGCCAAGCATTCTATGTAATTCTACTTCTAGTACTTGAGCCCAATTTTCCTTCCCATCATTTTCACGAAAGATATTAAAAAGATGAAGCATATGAGGTAACCTTAATTCCATTTTTTTGTAGTTTACTTTTATAAACTAAACTAGTGATAAAACAAGAAACTAAAAGATTCGATTGCAAGATCTAAAGATATACCTTCAAGAACTAACCTCCCCGGCAATGGCGCCAGAAAAGAGCTTGATGTCCACTACACAACCTTCTTCTTGTAGACATTGTTGGGCCTCCTCGAGGAGAAGTGCATCATCTTGCCGCAGCTGCTCTTGCTCGAGCTCATCGTAAGCGAGCACTCGAGGCAACCCGTATACGAGTTCCGTGGGGAGAACTGCCTCTGCTCCATAGACAAGAGCAAAGGGTGTCTGTCCAGTGGCTCGATTCGGTGTCATTCTGATTGACCAAAGAGCCGCCGACAACTCCTCAATCCAGTTTCTTCCGCATTTGTGGAGCCTGTCGAAAGTTCTTGTCTTGAGCCCGCGCAGCACTTCAGCGTTTGTCCTCTCCGCTTGGCCATTGCTCCTCGGGTGAGTAACAGAAGCGAAGCAGACCTTGGCGCCAAGGTCTTGGACGTACTGCATGAAGGTGCGACTTGTGAACTATGTGCCGTTGTCGGTGATGATCCTGTTAGGGATCCCGAACCGGCAAACAATTGACCTGAAGAACTTGACTGCTGACTGCGCGGTCACCTTTCTCACTGGCTCCACTTCCGGCCACTTTGTGAACTTGTCGATGGCGACGTACAAGTACTCAAAGCCCCCGGCTGCACGAGGAAAAGGGCCGAGGATGTCGAGCCCCCAGACCGAAAATGGCCAGGTCAAAGGGATCGTCTGGAGAGCTTGAGCTGGCTGATGTATTTGCTTGGCATGGAACTGGCATGCTTCACACTTGGTTACTTGTGCAGTTGCATCTTGGAGGGCTTCTGGCCAAAAGAAACCTTGCCGGAACGCCTTCCCGGCAAGTGCTCCTGCGCCAATGTGGTGGCCACATATGCCTCCATGTATCTCTGCCAACAGCTTTTGTCCATCTTCCCGGGGAATGCACTTCAACCTGACACCATTGAGTCTTCTTCTGTACAGTTCATCGCCGACGAACTGGTACATACTTGACTGCCTGGTTATTCTCTCTGCTTCTTCTGGCTCTTCGGGAAGTTCTCCAGTTTGAAGAAAATGGACAATTTGCTGCGCCTAGGCTAGAGCTTGAGGCTCAACAACAAGGACTAAAGGCATTAGTGCTGATGCGGGAACGTCAGCTTCTACGGCAAGAACCTGCGGCTCTGCCGGAGCTGGACGTTCCCCGGCAAGCTTGCCGGGGCAAGACTTGTCGGGAACGCCTGCTTCAACTGTACGAACCCTGGGGTCCGCAGGAGCAGACGGTTCCTCAGCAACTTGGTCGTTGATCTTGGGGACCTTGGCGGCGACTTCAGGAAGATCCGCCGGTAAGTAGTCATCGGAGATCAACTTTCTCTTCTTGCTTTGCCCAACTGATGGCGTAACGGATGGCTGAGTTAGCTTGAGCACGAAGGTCCCTGGTTCCACAGGTAGCTTTAGTGCAGCACACTTTGACAGGCCGTCTGCGATGTCATTTTGAGCTCTTGGAACGTGCTCCATCTGTATGCCTTCAAAGTGCTCTTCAAGCTTTCTCACTTCATAACCGTAAGCTTCCATCAATGGGCTCTGGTAGCTCTTGTTCACTTGGCGGACAACCAACTGCGAATCCCCCCGCACAATCAGCTTCTTGATCCCAAGTTCTGCTGCGATTCTGAGGCCGGCAAGCAAACCTTCGTACTCACCAGTGTTGTTCGTCGCTTGCTCCTTGGGAAAGTGCATTTGGACAACGTACTTGAGGTGTTCGCCGGTGGGCGCGACAAGCAGCACGCCAGCGCCGGCGCCTTGTAGCGAGAAGGCACCATCGAAGTACATTACCCATTCTTTGCTCACTTCTTTGACGGGGACGTTTGTTTCTGGAACTTCTTCATCTGGCGTTGGTGTCCATTCTGCTATGAACTCTGCCAATGCTCTGCTCTGGATAGTCGAAGTACTCTCAAACTTAAGACCAAAGCTTGACAGTTCCAGTGCCCACTCGACAATCCTGCCTGTTGCTTCTGGATTTTGCAATATCCTCTTCAGCGGAAAGCGAGTGACCACTGTTATCTCATGTGCTTGGAAGTAATGGCGCAGCTTTCTCGAGGCCATAAGGAGGCCGAAAAGCAGCTTCTCCACCCCGGAGTATCTTGACCTAGCCCCCTGCAAGAGGGAACTGACAAAATAAACTGGGCGCTGCACCATCTTCTTTCGCACTTCTTCTTGCATATGCGCAGACTTATCCTTGTCGGGGCCAGAGCTTGTCGGGGAAGCCCCCTGCCTGTCGCTGGACGTGCTTGCCGGGGCTGTGGGCTCCTCCTGTGCCTCCCTTTCCGCTACCAACGCATCACTAACCACTTGATTGGTCGCTGCTAAGTACAGCAGCAACTTCTCTTGCGGTTTAGGTGCGACAAGTATTGGAGTGGAGGACAGGTACTCTTTCAAGTCTTGCAGCGCTGCCTCCGCTTCCGGAGTCCATTTCATTGGACCTGCCTTTTTCAAGATTTTGAAAAACGGCAGGGCGCGTTCTGCAGACTTAGAAATGAACCTGCTGAGAGCAGCCAAGCAGCCGGCAAGCCTCCGTACATCCTTGACGCGCTTTGGCGCTTCTATCTGCTCAATGGCTTTGATCTTGTCGGGATTGGCTTCAATCCCCCTCTGGGACACAAAGAACCCGAGAAGCTTGCCGGAGGGGACTCCGAACACACACTTCTCGGGGTTAAGCTTGAGTTGTATCTTGCGCAGATTCGCAAAAGTTTCACCTAGGTCTTGAATCAGGGTATCCTTGTCCTTGCTCTTGACCACTATATCATCCATGTAAGCTTCCACATTCCTTTGTATCTGTGGCTCAAAAGCAGTGTGGACTACCCTCGCAAATGTTGAACCCACATTCTTCAATCCAAAGGGCATGCGTATGAAGCAATAAGTGCCACATGGAGTAATGAATGCGGTCTTCTCTTCATCTTCTTCAGCCATAAATATCTGGTGGTACCCTGAGTATGCATCAAGAAATGAAAGCAACTCACATCCCGCCGTGGAGTCAACGATCTGGTCAATGCGCGGCAAGGGAAATGGATCTTTGGGACAAGCTTTATTCACATCAGTGAAGTCTATACAAAGCCTCCACTTCCCATTTGCTTTGCGCACGACAACAGGGTTGGCCAGCCACGTGGGATGAAGTACACCTCTAACAAAGCCTGCCGCTTCCAGCTTCTTGATTTCCTCAGCGATAAACTCTTGGCGCTCCACCGCTTGCTTTCTGACCTTCTGCTTGACGGGCCGCGCGTGAGGACAAACGGCAAGCTTGTGCTCAATTACTTTCCTGGGAACGCCAGGGATGTCAGACGGTTGCCATGCAAACACGTCGACATTCGCCCGCAGGAAAGCAACGAGCGCGCTTTCCTATTTAGGATCGAGCGTGGCACTGATGGTGAAAGTACCACCAGTGCCGTCCTCCTTGGTGGACACCTTCTTGGTTGTAGGTGGAGCTGCCATTCCCTTCTTGCACTTGCCGGTGGAGCTCGATGGTGCGTCCTCGACGGCAGCGCAACACTCCGAAGAGGTGCGCTTGGCGGAGTGGGACCCAGAGCTCTTGCCGGACTTGGTCTTGTTCTTCCCCCCGGGAGCTTCAGCGGCAAGTGTCTTGCTATCTGTTCCAGCTGCTGCGTCCCGGTAGTTCTTGTCGGCGCAGATAAGCGCGTCTTTCTTGTCGCCGGGGACAGAGATGACGCTTATCGGGCCTGGCATCTTGAGCATGTTGTATGCGTAATGAGAGGCTGCCATGAACTTGGCCAGCGCTGGACGGCCAAGTATCCCATTGTATGGCAACGGGATATCAGCAACGTCAAAGTTAATCCTCTCAGTCCTGAAGTTTAGCTCTCCGCCAAAGGTTACTGGCAATGTGATCTTCCCCTTCGGCTTGCTCCTTCCCGGGTTGATCCCTTGGAACGTGCCGGTCTCCTCGAGCTCTCTGTCGGGGATCTATAGCTTCCGGACCACAGCAGAGGAGATCAGGTTCAGGCCGGCCCCGCCGTCAACCAACATCTTGGTGAACTTGAGGTTGCGGATGGTTGGCGAAACCAACATCGGCAAACACCCGACCGCAGTTGTGCGGTCAGGGTGATCCTCTATGTCGAAGATGATGGGCGTGCTGGACCACTTCAGGAGCTTGCGCGACTCGACGGGTGGCTCTGCTGCATTAACTTCCCGCACCCATTGTTTGAGTTGGCGGTGGGAAGTATGCAGAGAGGCACCTCCATCGACGCACAGAACTTCTGTGGCCTTCTGGAACTCCTGTTCACTGTTGTCTCCGTCGTCCATGTCCTCGTCCTCGTCTTCGTCCTCGTCCTTGTCGCGGCCGCGGGGAGGTCTATCCCCTTGCCGCTGCTTGGCCTTGCCGCGGCGTCCTCCCCGGCCATTGAATGGCCGCTTCTTGCCGGACTCTGCTCCACCTCCCTGAGCCTTCTCCTTGTCGCGACGCTCGTACTCAGCTTTTGTACTCGACCCTTTTGCAGTTCTGGAGATCGTGGCCCTTGGTGCGGTGGATCTTGCAGTACTGCTTGTCGGAGCCGTCCTGCTTGTCGGCGGCGGCTACAGTGGCAGCTTCCTTGCCGGAGCCACCAGCCTTAGTTTTCTTGGCGCCAGCCTCCTTGCCGGACTGCTCGACGCCCAGTACTTCCTTGTTCTTCTTTTTCTTATTGTTCCGCCGCCGGTTTTTCCTTGCCGGGGCGGCATCCTCACTGTCCGTTCCTCCTGCTCCAGCATCCTCTCCGGGGAGTCTCCTCCCCTCTTCAGCGCGCGCACACTTGTCAGCCAGGGCATAAAGCTCACTGACGTCCCGAATCTTACACATCGCCATTTCCTCCCTCATTCTACGGTTACGCACGTTCTGATGGAACGCGCTAATAACCGCGGCGGGGTGGACGTCTGGGATGTTGTGCTGGACGCGGCTGAATCTCTGGATGTATTTCCGCAGGGACTCTCCTTCCTTCTGGGCGAGTATATGAAGATCGCTCTCCTGGCCATGGGGCTTGTGGCCACCTGTGAAGGCACCGACAAACAGATGGCACAGGTCGGCCCAAGAAGAAATAGAGTTCTCCGGCAAGTGCATGAGCCAAGATCTAACGTTTTGCTTGAGCTCGAGCGGGAAGTAGTTTGCCAGTACCTTCTCGTCTCGTCCCCCGGTAGCTTGCACCGCAATGGTGTAGATGCTGAGGAACTCTGAGGGATGGGTCTTGCCGTCGTACTTCTCGGGTACGTCGGGCTTGAAGTTTTTCATGCTGGGCCACTGGACTTGCTGCAGCTCACGGGTGAACGCAGGGCAACCTGCCGCGTACGGCAAGTCGCCCGGTTCCCCGGGCGCGTGCATGTCGACAGCGGTCCCAGCGCGTTGGTCGGACTGTCGTCGCGCTTCTCTTCGTTGCTCGATGCGAGTTCGAGCGTCTTCTTGTCGTCTGTCGTCGAGGACTTGGCGTTGATCGCGGCGAGCTCGCGGATCCGACGACGCCGTGGAGTCGTCGTCGATGTTGATCCGGCGAGTCGGCGATTTCGGCCTTCGCGGCGGGGAGTGCACGGTAGTTGCACCCCCGGCGGTCTTGTCTCCATCAGCCCACGCCTGGCTGACTTGCCGCGGCCGCGATGTTGCCGGCTGCTGCGGCGTGTCATTGTTGGCGAAGTCGATGAGGCTTTGGATGGTAGCCCTCCAGTCTTCGGCCTTGTCTGCTTCTAGAGGGAAGTCGAGGAGCAGCTGAGCTCGGGCTAGAGCTTCTGCTGGAGTGGAGGGGAGCGGTGGCGAGCGGTGCGAGGAGCGAGATATGCTCGGACTTCTAACCGCGTTAGAAGGACCAGGTTCTCGTCCCGGCGACCGCGCCTTGCTTGTGCCAGCGCGTTGGCCTTGAGCGTCCCGCGACCCGCCAACTTGTCCTTGACCCAGCAAGAGGATGGTACCCTGCGTACCACGTCGCTGCCGTTCCGGCACCTCCTAAGAGGGGCGCGCCGCGTGTACGGACACTGAGGTCTTGGAGTGCGCTCGGTCGTCCTTCTTGTCCTTGGACTTGGCGGTGCCGTGAGTTTCCTCGTCGGCGTCCGTCCTTCCGCCAGCGTCTACCCCACCAACCGTTGGTTCTGGGGGTGGCAGGATCGACGCGGACGGGCCTCCTACCTCCGAAGCTTTCTTCTTCGGCGGCATGTTGATGAAGTTAACGAAGTTGATGAAGTTGCTGAAGGCTGCGCCCGCGTGAACGTCGGATCAGGTTCGCACAACCTCGACGCCCCCTACCTGGCGCGCCAAAGATGTCGGGGAAACTGATCGCCCACGAACACCTATGGGACTGGAGCCCCTTTTCGGTACGGCAAGGGAGCGGAGGGTGCACGAAGAGCGGATCGAGGCGAGCACACGGGCAGTTTACCCAGGTTCGGGCCGCATGGATGCGTAAAACCCTACTCCTGCTTTGTATTGTGTTCTTAGCTCGGGAGCAAGAAGAGCTATAGTGCTGGTTGCTAGATACGCCGAGCCTGAGAGTGATCCAAGATTGGAACCCCCTCTACGTTGTGCATGGGCCTCCTTTTATAGGTCAAAGGGGTCACCGACAGGTGGCAACGTAGGTGAGGGTAAAAACGTAAAAATGGTGGTAGTTGTAACCTGAACTGCGGGTCCCGTATGTCAGTGTCACTGTGCTAATTAGGTTAAATAGAGGCTGGCCCCACCTATCAATCACCTAGGGCGGTCATTAGCACTAATTAAATGGTGTTTTCACCGGAGTTTGGCCAGAGGCGAGGTGCTGGGGCGGCAGGGTGCAGAGCAGGTCGAACGGGTGGGCGCGCCCGGCTCGTGGGAGCGTGCAGAGCACGGGGCAACGCTCAGGCGCAAGCTTTAGTGGCTGCAGCGGCAGCGGTGGCATGGGCAGTGTCGAGGAGCTCTCGGGGATGACGGGTAGAGGACGCGAGGGACGACGGGGCAAGGGGGAATCGGGTCAGCGGCTCACCTCGGAGCCGCAGGGATGGTTAGTGGGCTCGAGGACGCGCCGGAGTGGCCGAATCGATGGAGAAGGGCGCCCGAGCCGATGCTTGAAGACGATGGAGAGCGTTCGTGCTCGCGTGGGTTGGGGCAACGACGACGGCGACGACGGGCGCGGGCAGCGGCGGGGGCGACATGCGGCGTCTTGGCAGCCTGGCGGCGATGGGGCAGGGCGCGGCACGACGACGGTGACGAGGAGCGGCCTGGCGGCGTTGGGGGAGAATGGGAGCAGTTGGGGAAATTTTCCTAAGTGTTGGGTTATATAGCCACACCTTTAGTCCCGGTTTGTGGCATAACGGGACCAATGGCCCCCTTTGGTCCCGGTTCGTGCCACCAACCGGGACCACATGTCTGTTTTGGCCAGGCGAAAGGGCGGGAAGCACAACCCATTGGTCCCGGTTGGTGGCACCAACGGGGACTACAGGGGTGCATTGGTACCGGTTGGTGCCACGAACCGGTACCAATGCACCCCTGTAGTCCCGGTTGGTGCCACCAACCGGGACCAATGGCCCTGTGCTGCCCCGCAGCCAAAATCTTTAGTCCCACCTCGCTAGTTGAGAGGGGCGCGTATTGTTTCTAAGCCCCACTGCCGCACCCCTCTCGAGCTCCTCGCCTTTGCATGCTTACGGGCCTAACATGACACTGCTATGCCTGTGGGCCTACTGGGCCTTCTACGGGCTTGAATCCTGGCCCATGGTTGGGTTTCTAGTCGTATTCAGGCCGTGGTGGCCCAGTAGGTGGAATTTTTTTTGTTTTTTGCATTATTTTTTCTTTTGTATTTTGCTTTATTTTTTAGTTCTTTTTGCTTTTAGGTAATAAAAATTATAAACCTCCTGTTAGTGCCATTTGTTTTACAATTTGAATAGTTTAAATTTGAATTTTTTGAAATTTGTGTGAATCACTAGTTTTTGAATAACTTTACTATAAAAATAAATTTTTGAGTGATTCTTTTTCCCGCTATTTAATATTACTATGTTTATCATTATATTCAAAAACTAATTTTGTTATTTTAGTTTCCAACACAAAAATTCTTTATGATAATTCCTTTTGCTATTAAAGTTTCCTACATATAATACAAGTTTATAAAAGTTTTTTGAGTTGATTCATTTTGCTATTGGAGTTTTATAAAAGCATTCTAGTTGATTCTTTTTGCTATTGAAGGATATTATAGTTTTGTTTTAGTTGATCATAACAGAATATTTAATTGATTATTTTTAGTTCATTCTTTAATTGATTATTTTAATTGATTATTTTTTAGCTAAATGACCCTGAAATTGAAAAGCATTTCAAATGAACTCTGAAAAGGTTGAAAGTTGGCATGTCATCATCATTTCACCCACATAGCATGTGCAAAAAAGTAGAGAGGGTTACGGCAAAAACGGGATGCACTTCGTGTACAAAATGGACTATTTGTTTCGAGGTATCAAGTTTTAGACAAAAACTCATCTGTTACAAAGGGATTTCATTTTTAAACTTATTTGAACTACAGACTTTTTCTGTGTTCAAAATGCACCATTCAAAGCTACATCATCAATTTTTCAACCATTTCTGACTACATTTGTTATTTTTCATGAATTTACTGAATTTTTTGAGCTATAAGACCCTGAAATTGAAAAGCATTTCAAATGAACTCTGAAATGGTTGAAAGTTGGCATGGTATCATCATTTCACCCACATAGCATGTGAAAAAAGTAGAGAGGGTTACGGCAAGAACTGGATGCACTTCATGTACAAAACGGACAATCTCTTTCGAGGTATCAGGGTTTCATACGGAAACTCGTCTGTTACAAAGGGATTTCATTTCTTCACATGTAACTGCAGTGATATTCTAGATCAAAGGCATCATCATAATAGTTGTGGAGAGAAAGTCTTCACTTTTTCTTTGCTTGTGTCCCTTGCTTATTGCGCCGTAACCATGGATAATCTTCATCGTTTATCAGGGTGCTTGGGGTCAGCCTTGACTTTGAAGGGGGGAATTTCATGAAACTTTTCATAATCTTCGGAAATGTCTGTCTTGCCCTCCACTCCCATGATATATAATTAAGTGTGTCAAAAACCATTACAGAACATCATGGATAGATAAGTGATCAAATTAATATAAGTTCATCATCACATTAAATTCAAAGTACATGCATAGCTCTCTAGAGCATCTAATTAAACCATACATTGAAACAATGTAGAACATTTCAACGCAACAACAAATGCGATCATAATCGCAACCAAGGTGACAATTGATCCAACAACATAATGATACCAAGCCTCGGTATGAATGACATATTTTCTAATCTTTCTAATCTTCAAGCGCATGGCATCCATCTTGATCTTGTGATCATCGACGACATCCCAACATGCAACTCCAATATCATCTTCTCCTCCTCAATTTTTTTTAGTTTTTCCTTCAAGTAATTGTTTTCTTCTTCAACAAAATATAACCCCTTGACAATAGGGTCCACCTTGATCTTGTGATCATCGACGACTTCCACAACATGCAACTCCAATTCCATCTTCTCCTCCTCCATTTTTCCAATTTTTTCTTCAAGTAAATGTTTTCCTTTTCAACTAAATTTAACCTCTCCACAAGAGGGTCGGTTGGAATTTCCGGTTCAACTACCTCCTAGATATATAAAACCATCTATGTCACGTTGGTCGGCATAATTCTCATAAACACTAAAACAAATAGTTATAAATTAAAGATAATATACCACATCCGAATTGCATACAAGACGAGGGCCGACGTGGGCGGATATCAAAACCATCGCACTATATAATAACAAGCAATAATAAAAGTAAGAAAATTAGACAAATATCTATCTAAAGCAATAATAACAAGCAATAATAAAAGTAAGAAAAGCATAGACAGAACAAGAGGCTCACCACGATGGTGCCAGCGACGAGATCGGCGCGGGCGATCGATGGCGGTGAAGACGGGGACGGGACGTGACGGACCGCTAAACCTAGACAAATCTCAAAGAAAATTGAGCTTGGAGTTCGAGCTTTGAGAGGAGCTTAACTAGTGTGGATCGAGCATGTCATCGAAGGCCTCATGTGCATAGGAGGTGAGCTAGAGCTCCAATAAGCTATCCCCTCGTCGGCCAGAAAAAACAGAGCAGTGGAATGGTGGGCGAGGGGGTATATATAAGCACCCCATTGATCCCGGTTCGTGGCTGGAACCGGGACTAAAGGCCCCCCTTCTGTCCCGGTTCTAGCCACGAATCGGGACCAATGGGTGTGGGCCAAGAGCGAGGACCATTGGTCCCGGTTCGTGCCTGGAACTGGGACAAATGGGTCCAGACCAACCGAGACAGATGCCCCACGAGGCCCGGCCAGCCCCCTGGGCGCACGAACCGGGACGTATGCCTCCATAGGTCCCGGTTCGTAAGTCAACCGGGACTAATGGGCTGGCCAGGCCCGAACCAAAGCCCTGTTTTCTACTAGTGTGTGGGTGCCATGGGCCTCGCCTGTTAGGGAGTGTGTCCTTGAGTCGGTTGGGTTTTCTTGTTTTGTGAAGGTATTGTTTAGGTTTTTAAATGTATTTTTACATGTTTTAGTAGTGTTTTTGGTTTTTCTTGTTTTTTCTTTTACCATTTCTTCTTATTTTTATTCTATTTTTGCAATTTAATTCATGATATATTTTAAAATTCATGAACATTTCTATAAACTATGAATATTTTTATAAATCACATGAATTTTTTAAATTCATAAACACTTTCAAAAATCATGAATTTTGAAAATTTTAATATTTTTTTAAAATTTGTGAACGTTTTACAGATTCACAATTGTTTGAAATCCACAAATATTTTAAAATTTCTAAACATTTATCTAAAATTCATGTTTTTCTAATTCACAACATTTTCAAAATCTATTATTTTTAAAATAATAGAACTTGTTTTGATTTAATGAACTTCAAATAAAAAAAATATGATAGTTGGTTTTTCTTAGCTTGAAGTAGAGCAAGCAAAAAAACAAACAAAGCAAGCGGAGCAGAGAGCAAAGCTGAGCTAGCGAGAGCTTCATTGACTCATGCTTGTGAGCGTTATAACAGCAACTCCACGGTTTTAATGTGGAATAAGAGCTCCCAAGGGGCTCAGACAACCACCACTGGGCTAACATTAAGACCAAAATATGCAAGGACACCACACTCATGCATCTAACATCTCTACTGTTCTCTCAGAACAAATATTGCCTTGAAAACAACCCAACACGATATATAAATAAATAAAAACCCGCCAAAGCATAATTAAATCCAGCCTAACGTAGATAAACTCTGAACAAAACAACTAGCACAGGGACTGCCCGTAACACATACGATCGCAATCTTTGTGGGTAGGTCCTGTCGCAGATGAAAAGATACGAATGAGAAAGACCTCAAATTTGATGACTAGAGAGGAGATGATCGCAAAACAACGGTCGCGGGTGCAATGTTTAATTGACGGTGGTAGAAATACAACCTTTTTCACGTGAAAGCTAAGGAGAGATCGCGAGTTAATAAGATCAAATCGATTAAAAACCGAGACTGGTCACATCACAATTGGAGATGGCAGCAAAGGTATTTTATCAATCGCTATTCACCGCATAAAGGGACTCAAATCCAGATATTATTACCGCTTGTGTGCTGGTAGATGAGCTGATGACTGGACGTCTTTGTGAGACCATTACAGATATGGATGTGCGGAGAGCTTTGTTCATGATGCATCTTAACAAATCACTAGGGCGTGATGGGTTTACCACTGAATTTTATATTAGGCACTGGCCCTTAATCAAGCATTCAGTTTGCGAGGTAGTTAGGAATTTTTTTGAAATTGGAGTGATGCCAGAGGATGTGAACAGGACAGTATTGGTGCATATTCCCAAAAAAAAAACCTCAAGATTTGACCCAATACAGGCCGATTTCTTTATGCAATGTGCTTTATAAAATAGCCTCAATGGTGCTTGCACCTAGACCAAGACCGATTCTTGAGGAGATAATTGCAGAAGAGGAAAGTGCGGTCGTTCCTGGGAGAATTATCACGGATAATGTCTTCATCACTTGTGAATGTATACATTACCTAAAATGGAAGAAAGGGACGATCTGCGCGTGTGCTATTAAGCTGGATATGGCGAAAGCCAATGACCGTGTGTTGTTTTTGGATAGTTTGGACTTCAGGTGTTGTCTAGCTGATGGTGCGTGTTGATTATATTGATAAGATTAGAAACATAGGATAGACTAGGACATATTCTGTCTTGTATTATACTCCTAGTAGATCATGTACTCCTATATATATGTCCACGAGGCTCATGCAATACATAAACCATTCCACCAAATCCTTCTCTCCCTTCTAACATGGTATCGGCCTTACCTCGATCCTAAACCCTACCCGCCATCGCTTCCGCACCCGCGCGCCGCCCCCGGTGTTGGAAATATGCCCTAGAGGCAATAATAAAAGAGTTATTATTATATTTCCTTGTTCATGATAATCGTTTATTATCCATGCTATAATTGTATTGATTGGAAACTCAAATACATGTGTGGATGAATAGACAAACTTTGTGTCCCTAGTAAGCCTCTACAGGACTAGCTCGTTGATCAAAGATGACCACGGTTTCCAGGTCATAGACATGAGTTGTCATTTGATAACGGGATCACATCATTAGGAGAATGATGTGATGGACGAGACCCAAACGTTAAACATAGCTTTTGATCGTATAAGTTATCGCTATAGTTTTCTGCATGTCAAGTATAAGTTCCTATGACCATGAGATCATGTAACTCACTGACATCGTAGGAGTGCTTTGTGTGTGCCAAACGTCGCAACGTAACTGGGTGACTATAAAGGTACTCTACAGGTATCTCCGAAGGTGTCTGTTGAGTTGACATGGATCGAGACTGGGATTTGTCACTCCGTGTGACGGAGAGGTATCTCCGGGCCCACTCGGTAATACATCATCTAAATGAGCTCAGAGTGACTAAGTGGTTAGTCACGGGATTATGTATTACAGCAACGAGAAAAGAGACTTGCCGGTAACGAGATTGAACTAGGTATAGAGATACCGACGATCGAATCTCGGGCAAGTAACATACCGACGAGACAAAGGGAACTGTATACGGGATTGCCTGAATCCTTGACATCGTGGTTCATCCGATGAGATCATCGAGAAACGTGTGGGAACCAATATGGGTATCCAGATCCCGCTATTGGTTATTGACCTGGGAGTGTCTCGGTCATGTCTACATGATTTCCGAACCCGCAGGGTCTACACACTTAAGGTTCGGTGACGCTAGGGTTGTTAGTGAGAACAGTGCATGGTTACCGAAGGTTGTTCGGAGTCCCGGATGAGATCCCGGACGTGACGAGGGTCTCCGGAATGGTCCGGAGACGAAGATTGATATATAGGATGAAAGGTTTCGGAGTCCGGAAGTGTTCCGGGGAGTATCGGGAAATCGGCGGATTACCGAAAGGGGTTTCGGGGTCCCGGAAAGGAGTTTCGGGCCTAGTGGGCCACAAGGGGGGACACAACAGCCCTCATAGGGCTGTGCGCCCCCCCTGGGCCCTCTCCTCATGCGCAAGGGGGGGTGGCCCCCCCTAGGGCTGCCGCACCCCTATGGAGTAGGGGGCAAGGCACTTGGGGGGGGGGGAAACCCTAGCCTCCTTGGCCGCCGCCCCCTCCCCATCTCCCTGGCCGCCGCCCCTAGGGTTAAACCCTAGGGCGCCCCCTCCCCTCTCTTCCCCCTATATAAGGAGAGGCAGAGGGAGGGCAGCCACACACGTTTGTGCCTCGGTGCTGCCCTCCCTCTCCCACTACAATCTTCGTCTTTCCCGCGGTGCTCGGCGAAGCCCTGCTGGAATCCTCCTCCACCATCACCACCACGCCGTCGTGCTGCCGGTGTCTCCATCAACCTCTCCTTCCCCCTTGCTGGATCAAGAAGGAGGAGACGTCCCCGAGCTGTACGTGTGAAGAACGCGGAGGCACCGTTGCTTCGGTGCTAGGATCTTCGGCGATCTGAATCGCGACGAGTACGACTCCATCAACCGCGTTCTTGAACGCTTCCGCTTAGCGATCTACAAGGTATGTGGATCCAACTCTCCCCTCGTAGATGTATCTCCTAGATTGATCTTGGTGAACGTAGGAAATTTTTTTGTTTCCCATGCAACGTTCCCCAACAGTGGCATCATGAGCTAGGATCTTGCGTAGATGCTTTCACGAGTAGAACACAAAAGGGTTTGTGGACGTTGATGTTTAGATTGCTTCCCTCCTTAGTCTTTCTTGATTCAGCGGTATTATGGGATGAAGCGGCCCGGACCAACTTTACATGTCCACGTACATGAGACCGGTTCCATCGACAGACATGTGACTTTTGTTGCATAAGATGGCTGGCGGGTGTCTGTCTCTCCTATCTTAGTTGAATCGGAACAGAACAAGGCGGTCCTTGTAGAAGGTTAAATAGCAACTTGAATATCACCGTTGTGGCTTTGCGTAGGTAAGAAGCGTTCTTGCTAGATACCCATAGCAGCCACGTAAAACATGCAACAACAAATTAGAGGACGTCTAACTTGTTTTTGCAGGGTATGTATGTGATATGATATGGCCAATGACATGATGAGATATATTTGATGTATGAGATGATCATGTTGTAATAGTTAATATCGACTTGCATGTCGATGCATACGGCAACCGGCACGAGCCATAGGGTTGTCTTTAATTTTTGTATGACCTGCGCGTCAATCATTAAGCGCTTTGTAATGCTTTACTTTATCGCTAAACGGTAGCAATAGTAGTAAGAGCATGGTGGGCGCGCGACAACCCCGATGGCGACACGATGATGGAGATCATGATGATGGGGATCATGGTGTGGCGCCGGTGACGATGGAGATCATGCCGGTGCTTTGGAGATGGAGATCAAAAGCACGAGTTGATGGCCATATCATGTCACTTATGATTTGCATGTGATGTTAATCCTTTTATGCATCTTATTTTGCTTAGGACGACGGTAGCATTATAAGATGATCCTTCACTAAAATTTCAAGATAAAATTGTGTTCCCCCCGAGTGTGCGCCGTTGCGAAGGTTCGTCGTTTCGAAGCACCACGTGATGATCGGGTGTGATAGACTCTACGTTCGCATACAACGGGTGCAAGACAGTTTTGCACATGCAGAACACTCGGGTTAGACTTGACGAGCCTAGCATGTACAGACATGGCCTCGGAACACGGAGGACCGAAAGGTCGAGCATGAGTCATATAGTAGATATGATCAACATGTTGATGTTCACCATTGACACCACCTCATCTCACGTGATGATCTGACTTGGGTTGGTGAAATTGGATCATGTCACGCTCGAATGACCGGAGGGATGTCAATTTGAGTGGGAGTTATAAATAATTTGATTAGGTAATAACTCACTTATCATGAACAATAGTCTAAAATGTCTTTGCAAATTTTTGGTTGTAGATGGCTCGCGCAGTAGCTCCCCTGAATTTTAATGCGTTCCTAGAGAAAGCTAAACTGAAAGATGACGGGAGCAACTTTGTGGACTGGCTCCGCAATCTGAGGATCATCCTCACAGCTGCCCAAAAGGTTTATGTCCTAAATGCACCGCTAGGTGACCCCCCCGCTCCTACAGCCCCTGCAGACGTTTTGAACGTCTGGCAGACACGTTCGGATGACTATTCGATAGTGCAGTGTGCCATGTTGTACGGCTTGGAAGGAGGACTTCAAAGGCGTTTTGAATGTCATGGTGCATATGAGATGTACACGGAGTTGAAGTTCATCTTTGAAAAGAATGCTAAGATCGAGAGGTATGAGACCACCGATAAATTCTTTGCTTGCAAGATGGAGGAGAATTCGTCTGTCAGTGAACACTTACTGAAGATGTCTGGGTACTATACCCGCATAGCTGATCTGGGACTTGTGTTCCCGGATGAGGCTATCATTGACAGAATTCTCCAGTCACTCCCTCCAAGCTACAAGAGCTTCGTGCAGCAGTATAACATGCAAGGGATGAACAAAACCATCGCCGAGCTGTTCTCGATGCTGAAAGTCGCTGAGGCAGACATCCAGAAGGAGTATCAAGTGTTGATGGTCAATAAAACCACCAGTTTCAAGAAGAATGGCAAGGGCAAGAAGGGTAACTCTAAGAAGGGTGGCAAAGCAGTTGCTCATCCAGTGAAGAAACCCAAGGCTGGACCTAAGCCAGAGACTGAGTGTTTCTATTGCAAGGGGAACGGCCACTGGAAGCGGAACTGCCCCAAGTATCTGGCAGACAAGAAGGGGGCCAACAACAACAACAAAGGTATATTTGATATACATGTTATTGATGTGTACCTTACCAACTCTCGTTGTAGTGCCTGGGTATTTGATACCGGTTCGGTTGCTCACATTTGCAACTCTAAACAGGAACTGCGGAATAAACGGAGGCTGGCGAAGGACGAAGTGACGATGCGCGTGGGAAATGGTTCCAAGGTTGATGTGATCGCCGTCGGCACGCTCGCTCTTCGATTACCATCGGGATTAGTTATGAACCTGAATAATTGTTATTTAGTGCCTGCGTTAAGCATGAACATTATATCTGGATCTTGTTTATTGCGAGACGGTTACTCATTTAAATCAGAGAATAAAGGTTGTTCTATTTATATGGGTAATATCTTTTATGGTCATGCACCCGAAGTGAGGGGTTTATTCTTATTGGATCTCGATAGTGATGATACACATGTTCATAACATTGATGCCAAAAGATGTAGAGTAGTTAGCGATAGTACCACTTACTTGTGGCACTGCCGTCTGGGTCATATCGGCGTAAAACGCATGAGGAAGCTCCATGCTGATGGACTTTTGGAGTCTCTTGATTTTGAATCACTTGACACATGCGAGCCGTGCCTCATGGGCAAGATGACAATGACCCCGTTTTCAGGAACAATGGAACGGGCAAGTGACTTATTGGAAATCATACATACTGATGTGTGTGGTCCGATGAGTGTCACGGCGCGCGGTGGATATCGTTATTTTCTCACCTTCACTGACGACTTAAGTAGATATGGGTATATTTACTTAATGAAGCATAAGTCTGAAACTTTTGAAAAGTTCAAGCAATTTCAGAGTGAAGTTGAAAATCATCGTAACAAGAAGATCAAGTTCCTACGATCTGATCGAGGGGGAGAATATCTGAGTTATGAGTTTGGCAATCACTTAAGAAAATGTGGAATCGTTTCACAGTTGACGCCACCTGGAACACCACAGCGTAATGGTGTGTCCGAACGTCGTAATCGAACCCTATTAGATATGGTGCGTTCTATGATGTCTCTTGCCGATTTGCCACTATCGTTTTGGGGATATGCGTTAGAGACAGCTGCATTCACTTTAAATAGGGCTCCATCTAAGTCCGTTGAGACAACACCGTATGAACTATGGTTTGGTAAGAAACCTAAGTTGTCTTTTCTCAAGGTTTGGGGTTGCGATGCTTATGTCAAAAGGCTTCAGCCGGAAAAGCTCGAACCCAAAGCGGACAAATGTGTCTTCATAGGATACCCAAAAGAAACTGTTGGGTACGCCTTCTATCTCAGATCCGAAGGCAAAGTGTTTGTTGCTAAGAACGGGTCCTTTCTCGAGAAAGAGTTTCTCTCGAAAGAATTGAGTGGGAGGAAGATAGAACTTGATGAGGTTATTGAACCTCTGCTTCAACCAGAGAGTTGCGTAGCACAAAAAGATGTTTTTGTGGAGCCTGCAGCGGTTGAAGAGGAAGCCAATGATGATGATCAAGATGCTTCTGATCAAGTTACTACCGAACCTCGTAGGTCGACAAGGGTACGCACTGCACCTGAGTGGTATGGTAACCCTGTCTTGGAGGTCATGTTGTTAGACAACGGTGAACCTACGAGCTATGGAGAAGCGATGGAGGGCCCGGATTCCGACAAATGGTTAGAGGCCATGAAATCCGAGATGGGATCCATGTATGAAAACAAAGTATGGACTTTGGAAGTATTACCTGAAGGGTGGAAGGCCATTCAGAATAAATGGATTTTTAAGAGGAAGACGGACGCTGACGGTAATGTCACCGTGTATAAAGCTCGACTTGTGGCAAAGGGTTTTTCACAAGTTCAAGGGATTGACTACGATGAGACTTTCTCACCGTAGCGATGCTTAAATCCGTCCGAATCATGTTAGCAATAGCTGCATATTTCGATTATGAAATTTGGCAGATGGATGTCAAAACAGCGTTCCTTAACGGTTTTCTTAAGGAAGAGTTGTATATGATACAACCGGAAGGTTTTGTCGATCCAGAGAATGCTGACAAAGTATGCAAGCTCCAGCGTTCCATTTATGGGCTGGTGCAAGCATCTCGGAGTTGGAATCTTCGCTTTGATGAGGTGATCAAAGCGTTCGGGTTTATGCAAGTTTACAATGAAGCTTGTATTTACAAGAAAGTGAGTGGGAGCTCTATAGCGTTTCTAATATTATATGTGGATGACATATTGCTGATTGGAAACAATATAGAACTTTTGGATAGCGTGAAGGGGTATTTGAACAAGAGTTTTTCGATGAAGGATCTCGGGGAAGCTGCTTTCATATTGGGCATCAAGATCTATAGAGATAGATCAAGACGCTTGATAGGACTTTCACAAAGTACATACCTTGATAAAGTTTTGAAGAAGTTCAAAATGGATCAATCCAAGAAGGGGTTCTTGCCGGTATTGCAAGGTACAAAGTTGAGTAAGACTCAATGCCCAGTAACTGCGGAAGATAGAGAAAAGATGAGTGTCGTCCCCTATGCTTCAGCCATAGGCTCTATCATGTATGCAATGTTGTGCACAAGACCAGATGTCAGCCTTGCCATAAGTATGGCCGGAAGGTTTCAAAGTAATCCTGGTATGGATCACTGGACAGCGGTCAAGAATATCCTAAAGTACCTGAAAAGGACTAAGGAAATGTTTCTCGTTTATGGAGGTGATCAAGAGCTCGTCGTAAAGGGTTACGTCGATGCAAGCTTTGACACTGATCCGGATGACTCTAAGTCTCAAACCGGATACGTATATATTCTCAACGGGGGAGCGGTAAGCTGGTGCAGTTCCAAGCAAAGCGTGGTAGCCGATTCTACATGCGAAGCGGAGTACATAGCTGCCTCGGAGGCGGCAAAGGAAGGTGTCTGGATGAAGGAGTTCATAACAGATCTTGGAGTTGTGCCTAGTGCACTGAACCCAATGACTCTGTTCTGTGACAACACTGGTGCCATTGCTCTAGCCAAGGAACCAAGGTTTCACAAGAGGACCAGACACATAAAGCGACGCTTCAATTCCATCCGCGATTCAGTCAAGGAGGAGGATATAAACATTTGCAAAGTACACACGGATTTGAATGTTGCAGATCCGTTGACTAAGCCTCTTCCACGGGCTAAGCATGATCAACACCAAGACTCTATGGGTGTTAGATTCATTACCTTGTAATACTAGATTATTGACTCTAGTGCAAGTGGGAGACTGTTGGAAATATGCCCTAGAGGCAATAATAAAAGAGTTATTATTATATTTCCTTGTTCATGATAATCGTTTATTATCCATGCTATAATTGTATTGATTGGAAACTCAAATACATGTGTGGATGAATAGACAAACTTTGTGTCCCTAGTAAGCCTCTACAGGACTAGCTCGTTGATCAAAGATGACCACGGTTTCCAGGTCATAGACATGAGTTGTCATTTGATAACGGGATCACTTCATTAGGAGAATGATGTGATGGACGAGACCCAAACGTTAAACATAGCTTTTGATCGTATAAGTTATCGCTATAGTTTTCTGCATGTCAAGTATAAGTTCCTATGACCATGAGATCATGTAACTCACTGACATCGTAGGAGTGCTTTGTGTGTGCCAAACGTCGCAACGTAACTGGGTGACTATAAAGGTACTCTACAGGTATCTCCGAAGGTGTCTGTTGAGTTGACATGGATCGAGACTGGGATTTGTCACTCCGTGTGACGGAGAGGTATCTCCGGGCCCACTCGGTAATACATCATCTAAATGAGCTCAGAGTGACTAAGTGGTTAGTCACGGGATTATGTATTACAGCAACGAGAAAAGAGACTTGCCGGTAACGAGATTGAACTAGGTATAGAGATACCGACGATCGAATCTCGGGCAAGTAACATACCGACGAGACAAAGGGAACTGTATACGGGATTGCCTGAATCCTTGACATCGTGGTTCATCCGATGAGATCATCGAGAAACGTGTGGGAACCAATATGGGTATCCAGATCCCGCTATTGGTTATTGACCTGGGAGTGTCTCGGTCATGTCTACATGATTTCCGAACCCGCAGGGTCTACGCACTTAAGGTTCGGTGACGCTAGGGTTGTTAGTGAGAACAGTGCATGGTTACCGAAGGTTGTTCGGAGTCCCGGATGAGATCCCGGACGTGACGAGGGTCTCCGGAATGGTCCGGAGACGAAGATTGATATATATGATGAAAGGTTTCGGAGTCCGGAAGTGTTCCGGGGAGTATCGGGAAATCGGCGGATTACCGAAAGGGGTTTCGGGGTCCCGGAAAGGAGTTTCGGGCCTAGTGGGCCACAAGGGGGGACACAACAGCCCTCATAGGGCTGTGCGCCCCCCCTGGGCCCTCTCCTCATGCGCAAGGGGGGGTGGCCCCCCCTAGGGCTGCCGCACCCCTATGGAGTAGGGGGCAAGGCACTGGGGGGGGGGGGAAACCCTAGCCCCCTTGGCCGCCGCCCCCTCCCCATCTCCCCGGCCGCCGCCCCTAGGGTTAAACCCTAGGGCGCCCCCTCCCCTCTCTTCCCCCTATATAAGGAGAGGCAGAGGGAGGGCAGCCACACACGTTTGTGCCTCGGTGCTGCCCTCCCTCTCCCACTACAATCTTCGTCTTTCCCGCGGTGCTCGGCGAAGCCCTGCTGGAATCCTCCTCCACCATCACCACCACGCCGTCGTGCTGCCGGTGTCTCCATCAACCTCTCCTTCCCCCTTGCTGGATCAAGAAGGAGGAGACGTCCCCGAGCTGTACGTGTGAAGAACGCGGAGGCACCGTTGCTTCGGTGCTAGGATCTTCGGCGATCTGAATCGCGACGAGTACGACTCCATCAACCGCGTTCTTGAACGCTTCCGCTTAGCGATCTACAAGGGTATGTGGATCCAACTCTCCCCTCGTAGATGTATCTCCTAGATTGATCTTGGTGAACGTAGGAAAATTTTTTGTTTCCCATGCAACGTTCCCCAACACCCGGGACGGTTGGACTCCATGACCGGCGCCGGGGGCCACACCGCCCGTACCTAGGGTTCGTTCGCCGATCGTGTTGACCGGCTGCCCTAGAGAGTCTTTTTTATGATCCTTTGATCCGAGTTTTCTCTCGCCGGACGCTTTAATTGGTGTTTTTTTGGTTTTCCGATCTATACTTGATCGTTTTGTGTCGCCTACCGTCGTCGTCGACCCACCGCGCCTCTACTTCGACACCGATGCAACCGGCCGGCTTCTTCACCGACCCAGCGGCTTCGCGCGACAAGCAGCCCCTCAAGGTCACCGTCCGCGGACCGGCCCGCCCGTCGATCTACGATGGCCGTCATCGTCGGCTTCATCTCGGACTCCGCCGCCACCCATTTCCACCGAGCGGCGTCCCCGACCTCATGCGTGATTGGCTTGATCACCCGCTCGCCAAGGTGATCTGCCTCATCTACGCCCCGCGACCGACCTGGCCCGTCGGTTGCACGCTCCTCCGTAGGTCCCGTGAAGATCGTCCTGAGTACAACGCGCATCTACACCGATCGAGCATCGGGCTGCCGCTCCGTCGCCCCGTCGGGCCGCAGCGTCGTCGCCCCATGGTTCTCCCCGGCGACTGCACCGATCTGTGTCACCGCTGCGTCGCCCCTTCGGGCCATAGTGCTGCGGCCCGCGGTCCACCGCCACCCTGAGCCAGTCCGCTCCATGCTGTCACAGTGGCTGCAAACGACCATCGCATCACCGCTGCGTCGTCCCGTCGGGCTGTAACAAGCGTGGCACGTGATCCACGCCATTGCCCGAGGCCATCCCCGCGGTTGTACCATCCCGCGCCCAGCTGCCGCACCGCCCCTTAAGACTGTAGCACTGTGGCTCGCGGTCCCCGGAACCGCCCCGGGGTCTTCCGCCATCGCCCCGACCTGCCCGCCGCCGTTGTGTCGCCCCTTCGGGCCGTAGCACCTCGGCCCGCGGTCCACCGCTGCCCCCGCGCATCGACCTCTCATGGTATGCGCTGCGTCGCCTCCCTTGGCATGGGAACGCCACCATCCGCGTCGGTCTTCGTCATGCTGTTGGGTTCTTCGCCTACTTCGAGCACCGCCGCCGTGCTCCTAACCTAGCTGCCGCCGCCGGCCACCACCGCCGCTCTTCTTCGGCCGCCGCCGCCCGTCCACCCATCTTCATCTTTGTCAAGCACCAGCCCGTCGCCAGCGTCGTCGTCTTCTTCCTCGACCACTTCGTCTACTCTGACCACCGTTGTGGACATCGGCCCCGCGACGATTGGCGCCACAACCATCGTCAAGTCCTTCTTTGCTGGCCTCTCCGACATCTCCGACATAGCGTACAGCTCGTGCAGGTCCCTCTTCTACACATGCCCAATGCTGGCAACCCCGATGCGTGCCTTCATCCACGATGTGTCCCCGGGCCCGGTAAGCCCGGATGCTTTGTCAACTACGTCTTCGTCCGTCTATGCATGCCTGGTGCTGGCAACACTGACGCGTGCCTTCGACTACGATGTGTCCCCGAGTTTGGCACACCCGGCGCTACGGATCGTCAACAACGTCTTCTTCCCGGCGCACCACTACTTCGACACCATTACACCCATGACTGATTCGGTGCTTCCTTGCGCCCGCGGCTCCTTGGTGACTTCCTCGACACGGCTACCCCAACTCGACATTGACCATGGCGTTCTTCGCACAACTACCTCAACCATGGCTACACCATCGTACGCTCTCGGCTACATCGACAAACGACACAAAGGCCTACCGCCTTGCTTGAGCAACCTCGTTGGTTTCCACTCCAGCCACGACTTCCGCGATGCATCGACCATTACGACTGTGGGGTGTGTCTGTCGGCTTGCCTTCGGATTCTTCTCCGGCCTCACTGTCTGCATTGCTACCGTTGTGACTGCGGGGAGGGGGGGATGTTGAGTATATTGATTAGATTGGAAACATAGGATAGACAAGGAAATATTCTGGCTTGTCTTGTACTCCAAGTAAATCATGTACTCCTATATATATGCCCACGAGGCTCAAGCAATACATCAGCCATTCCACCAAATCCCTCTCTCCCTTCTAATAGTGCGTGCTGCAGCTACAAGGAATTGATCATTGTAGCGGGATGTTTCTTTTTTATTTTTCTTCTTTTTGTCTTTTGGTTGTGTGCATCCGTAATATCTTTATGACATTATGTTGTTGCAGATGCTGGATGTAATTGGTATCTCTACGATATTAATATATTTCCTTTGTCAAAAAAGTGGCAACTCTTCATCAAGTTCAAGACCTTAGTGCGAACCTTGAGTCTTTTCAGCTCATTTATGCTCCAAGGGAAGCAAATGAGTTAGCACTTCTTTGTGCCAATCAAGCCACTTCCTCTAGGCGATGCTGCATGTGGATGAATTATGACTGCAATCCTGTAGTTTAACGAGTAAAGCTCTGGACGGCAGAAAACACTGTTAGAGAAAAAAGAACATGTCCCACGACAGAAGAACGACGCGACGAAGTGCGCGTTAGCCTCTATCTAAATAGATGCCTGGAAAACTCCAAGGTATGCTTAGTGGTGGAGCTTGATGGAGATTTTTTTAGGGGTAAAGCTGAGCTTTATAGATTAATAGTGTCCCGGCATGTCACCCGAGACACAAACAACCACTTGGGGCAGTACACCAGAGTTCCAACTAATACTGTTATTTGGAGAACACAACCGACCTATCGATGCTAACTCATGAGCTACAGAATTGGCCTCTCGCCTACAGTGGTACACTCTTAGGCTCGAAAACTACAACTTGAGCTGCAGCTTGATGTCCTCAATGACAGCGGCATATGGAGATGAGTCCACCTTTCGAAGATCGAGCGCTTCCGCCAGCAGCTGATAGTCTATTTCAAATATGACCCTAATGGCTCCAAGGCCAGTTGCTACATCGATCGCTACTGCCATAGCGCTGACTTCCGCACCGAATGCATCAGAAATATTTTCCCCTCGCCCCGCATGCACGGCTATAACATCACCAGCAGCGTCTCGGACCATGACTCCCCAGTCTCCGTAGGAGTCCCTGATACGTCTCCACTGGACGGTGATGGGTTGGATGAGATTTATCATGTAATCGAGTTAGTTTTGTTAGGGTTTGATCCCTAGAATCCACTATGTTCTGAGATTGATGTTGCTATGACATTGCTATGCATGCTTAATGCTTGTCACTAGGGCCCAAGTGCCATGATTTGAGATCTAAACCTACTATGTTTTCATGAATATATTTTTGTTCTTTATCCTATCTTGCAAGTCTATAGTCACCTACTATGTGTTTTGATCCGACAAACTCGGAGTGACAATAACCGGGGCACTTCCCGGTGATGACCATAGTTTGAGGAGTTCATGTATTCACTGGGTGCTAATGCTTTGGTCCGGTACTCTATTAAAAGGAGGCCTTAGTATCCCTTAGTTTCCATTAGGCCCCCGCTGCCACGGGAGGGTAGGACAAAAGATGTCATGCAAGTTCCTTTCCATAAGCACGTATGACTATATTCGGAATACATGCCTACATTATATTGATGAATTGGAGCTAGTTCCGTGTCACCGTAGGTTATAGCTGCTACATGATAAATATTATCCGACACCTATCATTGCCGATCCATTGCCTACGAGTTCGTTCCATATTGATCTTTGCTTTGTTACTTTCGTTACTGCTGTTGTCACCAACACTACAAAACTGCTACGGTCACTTTTACCACCATTACCGTTACTTCCATACTACTTTGCTACTAAATACTTTGCTGCAGATATTAAGTTTTCTAGGTGTGGTTGAATTGACAACTCAGCTGCTAATACTTGAGAATATTCTTTGACTCCCCTTATGTCGAATCAATAAATTTGGGTTGAATACTCTACCATCGAAAACGGTTGCGATTCCCTATACTTGTGGGTTATCAAGACCTTTCTCTAGCGTCGTTGTCGGGGAGCATAGCTCTATTCTCTGAGTCACTTGGGATTTATATCTGCTGATCACTATGAAGAATATGAAGAATCTTAAGGATGACAGAACAAAGATCGTTCCCTCTAGAACGAGGGGAGGTAAGGAACTGCCATCTAGCTCTGCACCTGATTCACCACCTGTTTTTAGTAAACTTGCTACACCTACACCTGCTATTGAATCTGATATGTCGCATGATAAATATGATGTCACTTCTATTATGAATGATGCTTATGACTGTTACTAGAAACACAACAAAGTCTAGCACTACTCAATGGAAGAGAATTCTTATGCATGGCTACAAGATAGTGGATTGCTAACTGAAATTAATGACTTTCCAAAGGGGACTTTGCCATAGGAAATGCAGATTACACGCTGCAGTCATAAACAAAGATATATATATATATATATATATATATACATATATATATATATATATATATATATATATATATATATATATATATATATATATATATATATATATATATATATATATATATATATATATATATATATATATATATATATATATATATATGAGCATGCCAACCATGGCAACATAGCATGAGAATGAGTGGAAGTGGTACTCCACTACCTCAAAAAGAGCAAGCCTGCACCACCGACTCTGACACCTTCCTAATCCTCCACATGCTGGGCCACAACACTTGCATTGATGGATGAATTCAGAAGGTAAGACTTGGATGTTGCAGTTCATGGTGCCTGAAACAACCTCATCAATTTCAGCACAACCTTTTGGATGGATGAACCGTAGGTTTCTACTCACATATGGATCCACCTAGGAATTTCATGGACTAATCTTCCCTTGCCAAAGAGCCTTGCCCCCCTGTGTTTCTGCAGCTGGAGCTGGGAGGATATGGTCGGTTGGAGTGGGAAGCGAGGGAGTCGGGAGGTGTCGAGGGGAGTTGCTGCATCTCAGAGATGCATACAGGGATGAGTGTGATGGCGAGGCCGATTACGAAGCCGGCAATGAGGTGCGCAAGTAGGAGGCCGTGTACGAGAGCTAATGGCCGCGGTGGACAACAGTGATTGAGGCGGCGGCGTGGCAGCCGCACGTGATGCACATCGCTCAGTGGCGGCGGCGGTGGATGGTGCCCAAATAAGAAGACACCTAAGATTGGGAGAAGTGGCGAGGCATTACCTAAGACTGGTGTAACATTCCAAAATTCTAAATTTTGGAATGTTATAATAATAGATAGAATTGATTGCTGTTTGATGTGCTGTGTGAAATGGAGTGAAATTTGAACTTTTGTAAGTTAAATGAGAGGGAATAAAATGACTTTCCCAAAACTTTCACTTTGCTTTTGATATCCGAGGGAATTGAAATTCTTTTCAACATGAAACCCTAGAGTGAATATAATATGACTTCTTCCATTTATTTTAAATGATAAAGGGTTTGAAAGGATTTTTAATTTCAATCTCGAGATATTTAGAAACTTTAAGCAACTCAATGATTTTCCCGAGAGAAGATAAAATGACTTCTTTAAATTATAGGAAATATGAGTTGGAAGTTTTCTGAAATTTTCTGCAACTCAAATTCAAATATTGAGTTATTTGGGTTTTATTCAAATTATTTTTCTCCAAAAATAAATTACATGGGAAATAGGGTAACATGATTCCCTACAGCAGAAAATTGGAGAGAAATAAATTTGAATTCGTTTTGGAATTTTAAAGTGATTTTTATTGGTTTTTATTTGCATTAGTAGCACCTTTTGATTTATTAGCATTTGTGGGCATTTTATTTGACAGTAGGAAAATGTTCATGTTGTAGGATTTCTTTTTCTGCAAATTTTGATATATAATATGACCATAGGATATTTTTATTTATTTTGCTTTTATTCGTTTTATTGTCTGTTAAAAAATGTTTAAAAAAATGTTCCTTCGCCGACTAGGCCGGCCCAGCTTCCGGCAGGCCGCGGCCCAGCTCGCCCGCCACCCATCTTCCAGCTCGGGACGGAGTCTCGAGCAGTTACGACGCCGCCGCCGTGACACACCAGGAAGCCTCGCCGCCCGACCCCTTCCCCACGCAAAGCCGCCGCCCCTTGCGCCTATTTAATGCCGCCGCCCCTCCTCTCTCCCCCTCCCTTTGCTCACGCCGCCGCCCCTCCCGCATCTCGCCGCCGCCGACGTGCAGCAACCGCCGCCGCCGCAGCTTCGCCGCCGCCGCCGCCCCGCTCCACCGCGCACTCGCCGCCGTTGCTGTTAGCTGGTGCCGCCGCCCGCGCTGCGTGCCGTCCCGTCCACAGCCGCCGCCGTCTACCCTCCCCTTGCCGGAGTTGCTAGAGCTTGCCGGAGTCCGCTCCGACCCGGTCCGATCCGCCAAACTGGCGGTTCTCTACAGAAAGCCTTCGAGGTAAAACCGCCCCGGTTCGGTTTTTATTTTCGGTTAGATCTAGATCGGTTTTCTTTAGAATAGTTAGTTAGTGAACGTTCTTTAGTTAGGGTTTTGCAGTGAACGATTTTCGTTCGTTAGCATCCAGTAGCGAACGTTCGTTCTTTAGACTTTTCTTTTCTGTTTAGTTTTCGGCCAGGGACTTAGATGTAAATATTTCTTTTACAGATTAGCCCATAAACTTCTTTCGGCCATAACTTTTCACCAGTTGGTCCAAATCAAACGAAACCAACACCCACATCTTCGTTATGATCCCCTCTTTCCAGTAATATAACTTAAACATGTTTTTGAAAATTTTAAAATTTGAATTCAACTAGTTTTAGATTTGAACTTCGTTTGATCATAACTTGAGTTTTGTAACTCCGTTTGAGTTGATTCTTTTTGCAAATCGAAGCTCTTGACCTAAACTTTCCGATAAGGCCAAATTCACATAATATTGGTACTGTTGGAAATTGTTTTATGTTTCAAGAGTCATTCATTTGTTTTCGAAGTGTTTATTCGTTCTGTCCAATCTTGTTGAGTGATTGCTTATGTGTGGTTACTATTGTTTGCTTACGATAGATTGATTGGAGTGTGACGAGTAGATCTATCACGTGTTCTGAGTGCGAATCATCTTCATCAACATTGCAGGCAAGTTCACACTTTGATCATATTTTCCAAGACCCAGTTTTCATTGCATTAGTTATATCCTCAAACACATTGCATCAGTAGGATCTCTTAACTTGTGGGACTGGGAAGTAGATTAAGGTAGAACCTATTACCTGCATTATTTTCAAACCCCTGGGAGTTACTTCTATTATGCTTAGGTTGCCATGCTATGCTCGTAGACGTGGTTTGGGTTTGAGTGAAATCGATGACAGATGTGAGTTGTTAATTAAGGATTCAACTTAAGGTGGTTACTTGAATACACATCTGGGTGGATTGGTTTGGGGCACCCTGGGAGTGAACCAGTGGATTGCCCGGACACCTGGGGTTGCCAGTGTTGTCCTAGGAAATCCCGGGGTTTCCGTGTGATTGTCCTATTGGAATGCCACCCAGTCTCAAAGGGATCATATAATATTTTCATGCCTAGAAACTTCCATGTGCAGCCACATGCCAATATGGGCTCTGGCATAGTTGAGTAAGTTGTGGGAAACCTTTCCATGATGGGCTATCAGATGTAGGGGGATTGTAGGTGTACCGGCCTATCTATCTGGTTAAGGGGACCTCTTCGGAAAGACTGTGTCTCGGTCATCCATTTCTCAAACATCATGCAGTGCGAGAAATCCAACGGAGGCGATCGAGTCTTGTGGGGAAAGTGCACAAACCTCTGCAGAGTGTACAAACTATTCATGAGTAGCCGTGTCCCCGGTTATGGACATCCTTGAGTATCTAGAAGTGGATTATTTGTTGATCTCATCACTCTATAATTTAATTTGCGGGGTTAATGATGACTTTAATTTGGGATTGAGATGGGGGTACCATTCTCAACTGTTCATGATTTGAATTTAACAAAGTAGTTAAATAAAATGCATTCCTTTGTTGTAGGGAAAAATTGGCTTTACGCAAAAACTTTAACCTTACAGCCTCCACCAGCCAAATATGCATGTAGTTGTAGGCTTTGTTCATCATTATCATTACAGTCTGAATTTGCCAGTACATTCAATGTACTGACCCTTTGTGGCTACAACGTCTCATGTTGCAGGATTATCCTACAACAAGTAAGTGATACGTTAGGGTTACGATTTCTACACTCAACTTTGCCGTTGGAGTTGATGGGAATCCACGACCTTTGTTGCTTCCGCTATGATCGATTGAGGTAATAGTATTTACGTTACTTAATACATGTGATTTACCTCTGTTATAAATCCTCGAGTACTGTGTGTGTCAGCATACCGATCCAGGGATGACACAGAACACAGAGACTTCGGTCCATTCGGATCGTGGTCGCGACAAGATGGTATCAGAGCACATGTTGACTGTAGGACGTGACCCTAGAAACTGGCCAGACCATAAAGAAGGATTTCTCAAAAACTATCTTTTTTGAAAAGGATTCTTATCTCTCTTCTTTTTTGAGCTTTGTCAAATCTTCCCTCTGACCTTAAATAGTTAGACAATACCCTTTACCATTTAGACCACTTCGGAGTAAAGAGGATTTCAGCATGCCTTGGAAGTGTTGAAGCTACAACAATGGATACTTCGAAGATTTGAAGAGTTAACAACTTTGAAGAGATGATGACCTTTAGAAGACCAACCCCCTGTTATGTACTTACGTTAGATGCGACGACTGTGAGCCGTCATTTGTTTGATGGTTTCTGACGGCCAGAAACTAAAACCATCTTTTCAAAACCATTGTTTGTATTGAGTGTATCTCTCTCCATCTCCCAACTCTCATCCCAAAACCCTTGGATCCAATAGAGGATGACTGAAGATAGACTTGAAGTCTCTGGACCAATGACCCAACAGGAGGCAGAACTATGGATACAAAGCATGGAGAACCACTTCAGGAAGAATTTAGTTGAAAGGAAGTATGAGGTTCAATACGCTCTTCAGTACTTTACAAAAAGTGCTACAACATGGTGGATGATGCATCAAGCCATACAAGGATGTAGTGAAGCAGGAAGTTGGAAGGAATTCAAGGAAACGTTGTTGAAATCCCATCTCATCCGAGAGCGTGGTGACAACCCGAAGAAGAAACGTCGTGCCTGCAGGATTTGTGGAGAAATAGGACACACCCAGGAGGAGCACAAGGATGAATGCCCTAATTGTGAAGGGAGTCACCTAGCTGAAGAATGCCCAACTAGGCAGATTACTTGTTTCTTGTGTGAAGGGACTACCCACTACCCTGCTCAGTGTCACATTTACCCCATGGTGCAACGAACTGTCTAGCAGAAGAAAGAAGCAATGAAAGAAGTCCTCAAGGAAACCTTAAAGGAATCCGCGATGGAGGAAGATATTGACGACCCTGATGGAGAGGGACTAAATAGATATTACTCTCGTGCTTGCTATGCATGTGGAGAAAAAGGACACCTTTCACAACATTGCACGAAGGAAAGCCATGAGTATTTGGGAGACTTCCCAACAGAAGAAGTGGAGTTTGATCCACAGAAGATAGAAGAATTGGTAGGAACGAAGAAGTTGAGGAAGAGAAAGAGCATGTGTCCTCAGAAGAACCCAATTTTTGCGGAAAAGGACCTGAGTCACATCACATGTTACCGGTGCAAGGATTTAGGTCATTATGCTAGCAACTGCCCAACCAGGAAGCGGAGAATCTAGTGAACCAGGATAGTCGCCATGAAGTCCCTAGATTGTCTTATGTCATTAGTTTACACTGCAAGGAAGTAGGGCATTTTGCCAGAGAAGTTTCAGACCGCATGAAAGATGATCAGAGTAGTTGAGATCTGGAAATTAGAATGAAGCATGTAGCTAAATGTGGAACACCCTTTTTACGATGTTGAGTTGAGTTATGGAAAGAACATTGTAATAGTTCGTGAAGCAAATGAAGTTGATACTTTTGGAGTCCAAGAAGGAGATGCTATAAGTCGTTGGATGATTGTGAAATGCCTCTCTTGCTATCTCACCCAGACCAAAACCTAGGACCCATGGAGAAGTTGACCCCAAACCTTTCTCGGACAAACGACCCTGTTTTATCCAAGGATGTCCGTATGTTGTCCTGAAAACCCCTTCTGTCTTATGCTTACAGATAACAACCCTTTTCGAGTCTTTTCTCAAAGGCCCGGAAACCATCATGACCCTAACTAGTGATCAGGATTATCCCAAGATCCTGAAGGAAATGATGAAGCATATTCACCTGGAAGGAGATGCAGTTTACAAGGGTTATCCCTTCATGGAGAATGGACTGTGTGAAAGGAGTTTTCCCAAAGACTATGGGTCAATACTTTTTCATCTCTCGAGTACCACGACCAACATTCTTCGACTCTGTTCGTGAAGCTGCTATGGAGGCCATACGTCAAATTGGAGAAATACTCGAAGCAAGACTTCGTTATACCCAGGGATGCCTGAGTATGATGCATGCAGATATGGTGGAGATGAAGCACACAACCAATAGTATGAAGCAAAAGATTGATGATTTTAAGAATCACGTTGCACAATTCCGATGGGACTGAAGCGTCCTTAGCTAGGACAAAGGAATAAAGATGAGATGAATGTTTGACCACACCCCACTATGTGGATGGCAACATTTGTAGTGAAGCACCTTTGTAACTGGAGTGTTGAATACTGGTTCAAGTAGTAATACGAGATTTGATATGAGGAGAATATGGATTAAGGATGAACCAGTGCGTTTTGTTTAGGGCGATACCTTATTTTGTGAACCCCGGACCAATAAGAAAGGAAAGTGTTGCTCCAAGGAGTAGAGTTTGCACAAATAAATTGGAGTTTATTTTTGATATGAGGCTTACCCCAAGAGTATGAAGGAAAGAAGTACAATTGGATTTTTAAGAGGGTGTAAGGCTGGAGTATGCAACTACAGTGACCCCAAGGATTGAGTTATGGATACACAAGTTCTGACGTGGACCCTTTAGCCGAGGACCTAAGGAGGCTACATAATCACCAGGGAACCACGGGACTTGTTAATAGTTATGTGTATCTGCTGTAGTAAAGCAGTGCAGTTTGCTATTGATTGTACCAGGAAGAAGGAGTTTTGTGCTAAGTAGTTGAGTTGAAGCCTGCAATGGAAGTGCAGTAGATCGGAGTGAGTTGAGAATCAATACAGTTGGTGTCATGGTATTGATTTTGGAAATCATAAGTTGGCACTATAAAAGTGATGAGTGAAGACATGATGCATGGCATAAGATTTTGAAGAAACTAGTGTTATTCATTTTAAGTGTGGTAGAATCCAACACCGTTACCTGAATACACTAGCTAGTGGTTAGATATGTACGACTTGGAATGGTTGGCCCAAGGATGATTGTGAGTAATCACACTCAGTATTGAACCAAGAGAAGTAAGGGATAATTGGATGGATTCTCGAAAACCAAGGAAGTTGGATGTCGGAAGTATGACCAGTTACAACCCGAGGATGAGACCAAGTGTTGCTAGTGGTGAGATGGGCCATAACCCACATGCCCAGGACCTGTCAAGAAAGCAGGCACACTCTTGCTGAAGGAAAACCCCTGGAAGAAGTTACGACCTTTGTCAATAGACGATTTTATAGGTGGTTACGTTAAACCCGAGGGTTGTGAAAAAACGATAGATATTTTGTTGGGCTTGCAGAATCAATGGATTTATCCGATCTTAGTTCGTTGACAAGAGAAAATTCTACAATGCTTGTGAGGATGACCGAGTGTTAGAATACGAGATTCACTAAACCATATACAAGGTAATGATTTGGGTGCGGGATGGATTGATCACCATATCGATTTACTCTTATTATTCGCCTCTGTTATACGGGATGGTAAATCTGAGTGACTTACCTATAGTAGAGAGACGACGATGTCAAAACTTTGTTTAAACCTTAGAATGGTATAGAAATTTTTCCCTTGTACATGGCAGCTGTTGCCAACCGTAGGATATACGGTGAGTATGAAGCCCAGACCCGTTTTCTGCAGGAACCTAGTTGAATTGTTTGATGACCACCATGAGAGAACGATATTTGTTAGTATTGGCGCCAGACCTGTCAGTTAAGAAGAACCAGTCCCGAAAGAACCTTACCAAGATGAATGGCACAAGAATTGAGGACAAAGGTTAAACCCCTACCGAAGGAGCCCCAAGAAGGAATTATCCCGAAGATTTGAGAAGATCGACACTGTCAACAATAAGGATGGAGTACTTGAGTTTTGAAGGAACCGTAACCATCATTCTAAGTGTGGTAGCACACTAGGCCACACCAATCAGTGGAATTGTTAGAAGACCCCCAAACCCTAACCTATTTCTTGTTAGTCTCTCCGAATCTCGAGGACGAGATTCATTTTAAGTGTGGTAGGTTTGTAACATCCCAAAATTCTAAATTTAGGAATGTTATAATAATAGATAGAATTGATTGCTGTTTGATGTGTTGTGTGAAATTGAGTGAAATTTTAACTTTTGAAAGTTAAATGAGAGGGAATAAAATGACTTTCCCAAAACTTTCACTTTGCTTTTCATCTCCGAGGGAATTCAAATTCTTTTCAACACGAAACCCTAGAGTGAAGATAATATGACTTCTTCCATTTATTTTAAATGATAAAGGGTTTGAAAGGATTTTTAATTTCAATCTCGAGATATTTAGAAACTTTAAGCAACTCAATGATTTTCCTGAGAGAAGATAAAATGACTTCTTCAAATTATTGGAAATATGAGTTGGAAGTTTTCTGAAATTTTCTGCAACTCAAATTCAAATATTGAGTTATTTGGGTTTTATTCAAATTATTTTTCTCCAAAAATAAATTACATGGGAAATAGGGTAACATGATTCCCTACAGCAGAAAATTGGAGAGAAATAAATTTGAATTCATTTTGGAATTTTAAAGTGATTTTTATTGGTTTTTATTTGCACCAGTAGCACCTTTTGATTTATTAGAATTTGTGGGCATTTTATTTGACAGTAGGAAAATGTTCATGTTGTAGGATTTCTTTTTCTGCAAATTTTGATATATAATATGCCTATAGGATATTTTTATTTATTTTGCTTTTATTCGTTTTCTTGTGTGTTAAAAAAATGTTTTAAAAAAATGTTCCTTCGCCGACTGGGCCAGCCAGCTTCCGCCAGGCCGTGGCCCAGCTCGCCTGCCGCCCATCTTCCAGCTAGGGACGGAGTCCCGAGCGGTTACGATGCCGCCGCCGTGCCACACCAGGAAGCCTCGCCGCCCGACCCCTTCCCCACGCAAAGCCGCCGCCCCTCCCGCCTATTTAATGCCGCCGCCCCTCCTCTCTCACCCTCCCTTTGCTCGCGCCGCCGCCCCTCCCGCATCTCGCCACCGCCGACGTGCAGCAACAGCCGCCGCCGCAGCTTTGCCGCCGCCGCCGCCCCGCTCCACCGCGCACTCGCCGCCGCTGCTGCTAGCTGCTGCCGCCGCCCGCGCTGCATGCCGCCCCGTCCGCAGCCGCGCCCGGAGCCACCGCCGTCTGCCCTCCCCTCGCCGGAGTTGCTGGAGCTCGCCGGAGTCCGCTCCGACCCGGTCCGACCCGCCAAACCGGCGGTTCTCTACAGAAAGCCGTCGAGGTAAAACCGCCCCGGTTCGGTTTTTATTTTCGGTTAGATCTAGATCGGTTTTCTTTAGAATAGTTAGTTAGTGAACGTTCTTTAGTTAGGGTTTTGCAGCGAACGATTTTTGTTCGTTAGCATCCAGTAGCGATGGTTCGTTCTTTAGACTTTTTCTTTTTCTGTTTAGTTTTCGGCCAGAGACTTAGATGTAAATATTTCTTTTACAGATTAGCCCCTAAACTTCTTTCGGCAATAACTTTTTACCAGTTGGTCCAAATCCAACGAAACCAACGCCCACATCTTCGTTATGATCCCCTCTTTCCAGTAATACAACTTAAACATGTTTTTGAAATTTTTAAAATTTGAATTCAACTAGTTTTAGATTTGAACTTCGTTTGATCATAACTTGAGTTTCGTAACTCCGTTTGAGTTGATTCTTTTTGCAAATCGAAGCTCTTGACTTAAACTTTCTGATAAGGCCAAATTCACATAATTTTGGTACTGTTGGAAATTGTTTTATGTTTCAAGAGTCATTCGTTTGTTTTCGAAGTTTTTCGAAGTGTTTATTCGTTCTGTCCGATCTTGCTGAGTGATTGCTTATGTGTGGTTACTATTGTTTGCTTACGATAGATTGATCGGAGTGTGACGAGTAGATCTATCACGTGTTCTGAGTGCGAATCATCTTCATCAACATTGCAGGCAAGTTCACACTTTGATCATATTTTCCAAGACCCAGTTTTCATTGCATTAGTTATATCCTCAAACACATTGCATCAGTAGGATCTCTTAACTTGTGGGACTGGGAAGTAGATTGAGGTAGAACCTATTACCTGCATTATTTTCAAACCCTTGGGAGTTACTTCTACGTTATGCTTAGGTTTCCATGCTATGCTCGTAGACGTGGTTTCGGTTTGAGTGAAATCCATGAAAGATGTGAGTTGTTAATTAAGGATTCAACTTAAGGTGGTTACTTGAATACACATCTGGGTGGATTGGTTTGGGGCACCCTGGGAGTGAACCAGTGGATTGCCCGAACACCTGGGATTGCCAGTGTTGTCATAGGAAATCCCGGGGTTTCCGTGTGATTGTCCTATTGGAATGCCACCCAGGCTCAAAGGGATCATATAATATTTTCATGCCTAGAAACTTCCATGTGCAGCCACATGCCAATATGGGCTCTGGCATAGTTGAGTAAGTTGTGGGAAACCTTTCCATGATGGGCTAGCAGATGTAGGGGGGTTGTAGGTGTACCAGCCTATCTATCTGGTTAAGGGGACCTCTTCGGAAAGACTGTGTCTCGGTCATCCGTTTCTCAAACATCATGCAGTGCGAGAAATCCAACGGAGGCGATCGAGTCTTGTGGGGAAAGTGCACAAACCTCTGCAGAGTGTACAAACTATTCATGAGTAGCCGTGTCCCCGGTTATGGACATCCTTGAGTATCTAGAAGTGGATTGTTTGTTGATCTCATCACTCTATAATTTAATTTGTGGGGTTAATGATGACTTTAATTTGGGATTGAGATGGGGGTACCATTCTCAACTGTTCTTGATTTGAATTTAACAAAGTAGTTAAATAAAATGCATTCCTTTGTTGTAGGGAAAAATTGGCTTTACGCAAAAACTTTAACCTTACAGCCTCCACCAGCCAAATATGCATGTAATTGTAGGCTTTGTTCATCATTATCATTATAGTGTGAATTTGCCAGTACATTTAATGTACCGACCCTTTGTGGCTGCAACGTCTCATGTTGCAGGATTATCTTACGACAAGTAAGTGATACGTTAGGGTTACGATTTCTACACTCAACTTTGCCGTTGGAGTTGATGGGAATCCACGACCTTTGTTGCTTCCGCTATGATCGATTGAGGTAATAGTATTTACGTTACTTAATACATGTGATTTACCTCTGTTATAAATCCTCGAGTACTGTGTGTGTCAGCATACCGATCCAGGGATGACACAGAACACAGAGACTTCGGTCCATTCGGATCGTGGTCGCTACAACTGGCCTCAGGCTGGGCGAACCGCCTAAAACCAACCTAAATGTTGCCCGAGATAGGGAGAAAGAGCGTTCTAAAAAATCACAAGTCTTTGCCATTTTCTACTAGTGTGTGGGTGCCATGGGCCTCGCCCGTTAGGGAGTGTGTCCTTGGGTCGGTTGATTTTTTTCTTGTTTTGAGAAGGTTCTTTTCTGGGTTTTTAAATCTATTTTTACATGTTTTAGTAGTGTTTTTTGTTTTTCTTTTACTGTTTCTTCTTATTCTTATTCTATTTTTGCATTTTAATTCATGATATATTTTTTAAATTCATGAACATTTTTATAAACTATGAATATATTTAGAAATCACATAATTTTTTAAAATTCATGAACACTTTCAAAAATCATGAATTTTGAAAATTTTCATAATGTTTTTAAAATTTGTGAACGTTTTACAGATTGACGATTGTTTGAAATCCACAAATATTTTAAAATTTCTGAACATTTTTCTAAAATTCATGTTTTTCTAATTCATAACATTTTCAAAATCTATTATTTTTAAAATTCTTGAACATCTTTTGATTTAATGAACTTCAAACAAAACTATGATAGTTGGTTTTCCTTAGCTTGAAGTATAGCAAGCAAAAAAACAAACAACGCAAGCGGAGCAGAGAGCCGAGCTGAGCTAGCGAGAGCTTCATTGACTCATGCATGTGAGCGTTATAACAACAACTCCACGGTTTTAATGCGGAATAAGAGCTCTCAAGGGGCTCAGAAAACCACCACTGGCTAACATTAAGACCAAAATATGTAAGGACACCACACTCATGCATCTAACATCTCTACTGTTCTCTCAGAACAAATATTGCCTCGAAAACAACCCAACACGATATATAAATAAGTAAAAACCTGCCAAAGCATAATTAAATCCAGGCTAACGTAGATAAACCCCGAACAAAACAACTGGCACAGGGACTGCCCGCAACACATACGATCGCAATCTTTGTAGGCAGGTCCTGTCGCAGATGAAAAGATACTAATGAGAAAGATCTCAAAGTTGATGACTAGAGAGGAGATGATCGCAAAACAATGATCGTGGGTGCAAAGTTTAACCGAGGGTGGTAGAAATATAGCCTTTTCATGTCAAAGCTAAGGATAGATCGCGAGTTAATAAGATCAAATCTATTAAAACCAAGACTGGTCACATCACAATTGGAGATGGCAACATAGGTATTTTATCAGTCGCTATTCATCGCACAAAGGGACTCAAATCCGGAGATTATTACCGCTTGTGTGCAGGTAGATGAGCCGATGACTGGACGTCTTTGTGAGACCATTACAGATATGGAGGTGCGGAGAGCTTTGTTCATGATGCATCTTAACAAATCACTAGGGCCTGATGGGTTTACCACTGGATTTTATATTAGGCACTGGCACTTAATCAAGCATTCAGTTTGCGAGGTAGTTAGGATTTTTTTTTTTGAAATTGGAGTGATGCCCACTACAAAAAAAGACACATCTGTGACATTTTGGACCAAACGAAACTTTTTTCTGTCATACTTATGACACTTCTGTGACAATAATTGTGACAAAAGACGGTATCATCATAGATGTGGTGGGGTCCTACTACTATGACAAAAAATCATGACAAAAAATGGGCTTTTCGTCCTGGGTGGGCCGGAGACGCAGCTACATGACATTCTTTGGACCGTCCATGACGGAAAAAACCATGGTAGAAGCGAGGGCGAGGAAAATATCGGGGTGTTCCCGGTTACGATGGGTGATCGGGGCCGAGCGATGCACGTTTCTCTCGTACACGCTGATACGTCTCCAACGTATCTATAAATTTTGATTGTTCCATGCTATTATTTATGAAGTCTTGGATGTTTAATGGGATTTATCATTCACTTCTATATCATTTTTGGGACTAACCTACTAATCCAAAGGCCTAGTCCAGATTGCTGTTTTTTGCCTTTCAGGGTTTTGCAGAAAAAGAATATCAAACGGAGTCCAAACGGAATGAAACCTTCGCGAGAGATATTTTTGGAGAAAATCACGCACACGGAGCTTGAGAACCACGTCAGGGGAGCATTGAGGCGCCCAAGAGGGTGGGGGGCGCGCCCCCTACCTCGTGGGCCCCTCGAGCGTCCCCCGGTGTCCTCCTTCCTCCTATATAAGTCTACGTACCCCAAAACCTTCGACAATAGAGAGAAAACCCTAATTCCATCATCGTAACCTTCTGTTCCCGTGATATCTCATCTTGGAGCCTGTTCCGAAGCTCCGTCGGAGGGGGATCCTTCACGGAGTTCTTCATCATCATCATCATCACCCTCACCATGAGTTGTGGGTAGTTTACCACAGACTTTCGGGTCCATAGCTAGTATCTAGATGGCTTCTTCTCTCTCTCTCTGGATCTCAATACAAAGTTCTCCTCGATCTTCGAGGAGATCTATTCGATGTAATCTCTTTTTGCGGTGTGTTTGTCGAGATCCGATGAATTGTGAGTTTATGCTCAAGATTATCTATGAGAAATATTTGGTTCTTCTCTGAACTCTTTATGTGTGCTCATAATATCCATGCAATTCTCTTCGAATTATTGGTTTGTTTTGGCCTACTAGATCTATAGTTCTTGCAATGGGAGAAGTGCTTGGCTTTGGGTTCAATCTTGCGGTGTCCTTTCCCAGTGACAGTAGGGGCAGCAAGGCACGTATTGTATTGTTGCCATCGAGGTTAAAAAGATGGGGTTTATATCATATTGCTTGAGTTTATCCCTCTACATCATGTCATCTTGCTTAAGGCGTTACTCTGTTCTTATGAACTCAATACACTAGATGCATGCTGGATAGCGGTCGATGTGTGGAGTAATAGTAGTAGATGCAGGCAAGAGTCGGTCTACTTGTCTCGGACGTGATTCCTATATACAATGATCATGCCTAGATAGTCTCATAATTATTCTCTTTTCTATCAATTGCTTGACAGTAATTTGTTTACCCACGGTAGAATATCGCTATCATGAGAGAAGCCACTAGAGAGCACTATGGCCCCCAGGTCTATTCTCAACGTATCAATCTACATCTACTTTAATTTTACCGCCTTTATTTGCTGTTCTTATAAACCTAAAATACCAAAAATATAAACTGTCATCTCTATCAGATCTCACTTTCGTAAGTGACCGTAAAGGGATTGACAACCCCTTATCGCATTGGCTGCGAAGTTCTTATTTGTTTGTGCAGGTGCGAGGGACTCGCGCGTGGTCTCCTACTGGATTGATACCTTGGTTCTCAAAAACTGAGGGAAATACTTACGCTACTGTGCCCCATCTCCCTTTCCTGTTCGAGGGAATACAACGCAAGCTCGAGAAGTAGCAAGAAGAATTTCTGGCGCCATTGCCGGGGAGGCTTACGCAAAAGTCATATACCAAGTACCTATCACAAACCCTTATCCTTCGCATTACTTTTTTTCCTCGTTTTCCTCTCCCCCACTTCACCCTTGCCGTTTTATTTGCCGTTCTTCTGCAGTGTGTTTTCCATTTGTTTGCTTGTGTGCTGCCTGCTTGCTTGTTACTATGGCTCTCCCCATTAGTGTTGACCCTCACCTCAAGAGGCTGGAGGAGATTGAAAACAATGTTAGACATTTTATGACTATACAATTTGAGCATAATGACTTTTTCAGAAGTGAGCTTAAATAATAGTAAATTTTTATGGAGTATATGAATAAAGACCTTGATGATATGTCTAAAGAATTTTATGGCTTGAAATCTCAGTTTCCTCATCTTGAGAACTTGATTGCCCAAATTTCGGATAAACAGTCCACCTTGATCAATAAGATGGCTGCTAAACCGGAAGAGCATGTAAATAAAGATGAAGATCTGAAAGTAATTGATGTGTCTCCTAATAGATCCTTGTTTGCTAGTATAAATCTTGATGAAGATAGGACTAGAGATAATTCTGCTTTAAGGTGTCCCAATGATTCGGAGTTTTTAGATCTTGATGCTAAAATTGCTAAAAGTGGGAGTGAAGAGATTAAAACTCTGCATAGTGTTGAACCCACTACTTTGGATTTCAAGGGATTCAATTATGACAATTGCTCTTTGATTGATTCTATTTCCTTGTTGCAATCCGTACTAAATTCTCCGCATGCTTATAGTCATAATAAAGCTTTCACTAAACACATAGTTGATGCTTTGATGCAATCTTATGAAGAAAAACTTGAGTTAGAAGTTTCTATCCCTAGAAAGATTTATTATGAGTGGGAACCTACTATCAAAATAAAAATAAAAGACCATGAATGCTATGCTTTGTGTGATTTGGGTGCTAGTGTCTCCACTATCCCAAAAACTTTGTGTGATTTGCTAGGTTTCCATGAGCTTGATGATTGTTCTTTAAATTTGCATCTTGCGGATTCCACTATTAAGAAACTGATGGCTTCTCGCCCCTCGTTGGTTACCCCAAGTGGAAGGTTAAGATGTAGCGTAGCGGCAAATTTCCCTTGGCAAAGATACCAAGGATCGAATCCCGTGAGACTCCGAGGGTCAACAAGTAGGTGTCAACGACGCCAGAAACTTAGCGGTTGACGGGACCTGCACACAGATACAGATAACTTTGCTCCCAACGAGTTCAGAGAGGTTGTCAATCCCTCCGGCCTTGTTGTTTACAAAGGATCAAACACAAGAGATAATAATGATAGCTATGACTGCAACTAGGAAATAAAAACAAGAAGTAAATAGAAGGTGTGATCAGCGGTGGTAATATGGACCGGGGTCCCATGATGTTCACTAGTGATGTCTCTCTCCCAAAAGATGATAAAACAGCAAAGCGAGGTAAACAAATTACAGCTGGGCAATTGACAGGATTATGTGCGCAAACCAATGCTAACTATGCTGCAAAGAAAGGTAGAGGCTCAAAAGCATGGGTGGTACGCCAAGGCAAGTAGACCGAAATCCATCTGCATCTACTACTAATCATCCACCTTGAGATATCTATCCAGAACATCTCGCTGGTATTAAGTTGCTAATCCCACCCAAAGTGTAAACTCAAAGCAACAGACAACTGCATTAAAAGAACTTTGCGTAAAGTAAACAATCCTTGCACCCGCAAGTACAAGCACCGTTGTTTTCTCCCTTGTGGCAACAGCACATCCCCTAGACTCATGTTTCTGTCACTCAAGCTAGTCATCAGGGGGCATGAACCCACAATCAAGCATAACGTTCCCTCTTGGAGTTACTACCTACTACTTGGCCAAAGCAATAAACAGCAACGGAGAACATGCAAGAATTACTCAAGAACAAAGATATAAAAGAGGTGAATCAAATATATTACTCAAACACAATCTGAACATACTCTCATAATCCATAAGATCCCAGCAAACTCAGCAAAGCAACATCAGAAAGATTACACATGTGCCTCGATCATGTAGGGCACCTCACGAGGTCTAAACCATGAAGAGCAAAGAGGGGAGGAGAACATCACATAGCTACTGATCATGGACCCATGGTCCAAGGTGGACTACTCACGACTCATCCGGGAAGCGTCCATGGTGGTGGAGAAGCTCTCGGTGGTGGTTCTCCCCTCCGACAGGGTGCCGGGAAGAGTTCTCCTGATGCTCCCGATCTTGGAAGCGCTGCGGCGGCGGAACAGAGGCGAGATCGCGAAAAAGGGTCCTGTCCTCGAGGGTTTCGGGACGAGAGGGATATATATGCGAAGGGGGGCAGCCAGAGGCGGAGCAGGGGCCCCAGGCGCCCCCCTGGCGCGGCCAGGGGTGGGGCCGCGCCAGGTGGCCACCTGGGCCTCCGCTGGCTCCCCTCTGGCCCATCTTTGGTTCTTCGCGAAGCTTCCTGTACGCTGATTTTTCCTATATTTTTCCTAGAATTTTTGGAGCACTTTTAATATGGGGGAAACCTGAAATAGAAAAACAGCAGAAACAGGAACTGGCACTGTGGTGCACTGAGTTAATAGGTTAGTCCAAATATGATCAAAAGTGCATAGAAGTGTATCAATATCATAGCAATATCACACAAAAGAAGCATGGAGCAAGCAGAAATTATAGATACGTTTTGGACGTATCAACATCCCCAAGCTTAATTCCTGCTCGTCCTCGAGTAGGTAAATGATAACTAGCATAATTTCTGTGGTGACATGCTATCAACCATATAAGAACTTTTAAGTAAAGCAATCAAGGCATGTAATTCAATTCAAGTCATAACAAGCAAGAGTCTATATTAGCATTGTAACAAGCAACATAAGAACATAAAGGTGCAAGAGCTCTCGCTGTCCGTGACTCGAATGTCTCCAAATGGTGTTTGCGTGCAAGAAAGGGGATAGGGACATACGAGAGAGTAAAACATAGTTTTGTATTGTTGAGAACTTAATCTACTAAAGTTTCACACTTGGTCTTCTTTGGAATCTTATCTTGACTCATCCCCAGACCACTAGCCAGGTACAAGTCAAAATGATCCACTCCCTTTCGATATTTTGAGCACTCATGCAATGGATGAGCGTAAGCAAGAAAGTTGACACTTAGGATGGCAAAGAGAGAAAAATGATGAAGGGGGAAGACAAAAAAGGTGTGAAAGGCTCACATCAATGAGGACAATCATAGGCGAGAGAAAGCTATGTGATAGATATGATGTGAGGAGTAGGGATTGCCATGCAACGGATGCACATATGAGCTAAGGTAAGCTCTCCAATGGAACTAGTGGGGGTGCATCCAACTTGCTCGCTCAAGAAGACCTAGAGCTCTTTTGAGGAGGCTCATCATTGGAATATACAAGCCAAGTTCTATAGTGTGAAGGTCCCCACATAGCTATATGCATGAATGATAATCTCTATGGAGTACAAGGTATAAGATGGAGTACGAGTGTGGATATCTCAAAAGGAATAGTAGTGTGCCCCCTTCTCTCTTTTTATTTCTTTTTCTCTTTTTTCTCTTTTTTTTTTATTTTTTTGTGGCCTCAATGGCTCTTTCTATTTAACTCTCATTTGTCCTCTTTGGGATCTTTTGATTTTGTCCTCTTTGGGATCTTTTCCTCACTTTAGGGGCAACACTCTATAAATTACAAGAAGTATAGAAGATCTTTCACAGTTTACAAGAGTACTCAACATAAAGAAGATGAAACTATCATGATGTATGCAAATGTATGCCTCTGCCGGTGTAGCAGGATATGCAATGATACTAGCGCGTCATGTAGCAATGATTAGGGCAAGGCCCAACTAGCATGCGGCTCATTGATCAAGCAGAAGCATGTATGAAATGAAGATCAAGTCATGAGAAGATGGATGTTGCATGGCAATGTATCTCAGAAAGGCTATGGAAATGCCTTGATAGGTAGGTATGGTGGCTGTTTTGAGGAAGGATATAATGAGGCTTATGATGACAGAGCGTATCGTGCCAAGGATTTGGATGCACCGGCGAAGTATGCGCCAACTCTCGAGGTGAGAAAGGGCAATGCACGGTACCGAAGAGGCTAGAAAAATATGGCTAGGTGGAAGTGTCAACTTTCGAATACTCACATTAGTCCGAAGAACTCATGCACTTATTATCGGTAACTCTCAATCTAATTATGAGGTTCACAAAGAGACAAGTACCCCGAGGAGGAGTGTATGGGGGTTTGGTTATCCTTGCGCATCCTCGACTCATGGTACGTGAGTGTACTCTAATATTCGATCCCTCCAAAGATTAGTGATCCATCTAGTAGCTAAAGTTCTCAACTATTTTGTAGGTTTTCGAAAATAAACACGGATTGCCCAAAATACGACATCTATCACTAATAGGCTAAAGCTCTTGACACCAAAAGTTCAGACATTACTCATGGCAATACCTCAAAACTATTGCAAGTTACTACTAAAACTAAATAGCAACCTCAATCACCTACTTTAAGTTAAGACACACAACTCAGTGCAACAGGCAAACTCTCTTAACAAGATAAACATGAAAACTCAAGAGAGTTCAGCAACCAACTAAACAAAAGCTCTTTAAAAAGAAAAGCATGAAAACTAAGAGCTAAACATGACAGCAACTTTGGAAAGACAAAGAACACACACATCAAAGATAAGTATGAAAATCCTATGTTGTGTTCTAGGTTGAAGTGGAGCGTGTTTCTCTCTCACACAAAGAAAGATGGGTTCTAACTTGTTATGAACAGCAAGCAAAGCTAAAGAAAACTAAAAAAGGAAACTAAGAGCGAGACGCTCCAAGCATAGCACATAACGCATGAAGTGATAAGAATATAGTGGAACGAAAGACGAACTGATAATTGTTGATGGAGAAGGGGATGCATGCGGGCATCCCCAATCTTAGACGCTTGAGTCTTCTTGAATATTTCTTGAGGGTGCACGGGGGCATCCCCAAGCTTGAGCGTTTGACCCTCCTGAATCTTCTTTTATCATCTTCCCTCGCACACTTGAAAACTCCCTTCATACATAACTCATCATAATCTGATTAGCGAGGTTAGTACCCACAATAAAATAATTTTTCCCTACTAGAAATAAAAATAATCTTGAAGAGCTACTATTTCTCAAGATTGCCAAAAGGTTTTTGCAAAGAAAAAGCAAGCTCAAGGTTTGCAAAACGAAGAAAAGGCAAAACAGGACAGAATCTGTGAAAAACAGACCAGCAGGTAGTAAATAATTATTTCGGGGCACTTCTGCAACTCAAATCAAAAAACTCAGAACAGATGCTCGAAAGCCAATTGTATAGAACACGCTGTCAAAAAAATTCAGATCAAAAAGATGATCTGGTGATTTTATTCGAATTTTTCTGTCCAAGGACATAATCTGTTTTCTGGACAGCACGTCCCAACTTTTGAACTTTCTTGCAATCGGAGGCTAAACTTGGCACAAAGCTGAAAAGAAAAGATACAATGATGATGGTACTGTAGTAACAAACATCAAGACACAACAAAAGCAAAATAAAACCTAATTCGTTGTGGGCTGCCTCCCAAAAGCGCTTCCTTTTATGCCTTTAAGCTAGGCATGATGCAAAAAGAGAAGATCAAGTTTTATGAAGAGTAAGAGAATAGCTAGCCCGTGTAACGGACTCAAAAGGCAACTTAATCTTCTTTCTAGGGAAGTGTTCCATCCCTTTCTTGAGAGGGAATTGGAATTTTATATTCCCCTCTTTCATGTCAATGATAGCACCAACGGTGCGAAGAAAAGGACGTCCAAAAATAATTGGACATGAAGGTTCACATTCAATATCCATAATAGTAAAATGAACGGGAACATAATTGTCATTGACAATGATAAGAACATCGTCGATCTTCCCCAAAGGTTTCTTTACGGAAGAATCAACAAGACGAACACCAAAAGAACAAGGATCAAAAGGTTTCAATTCAAACATATCATACATTCTTTTGGGCATAACGGAGGTACTAGCTCCAACATCACATAAAGCATAGCAAGAGAAGTTATTCAACTTAATTTTAATCATAGGATCCCAACTATCTTCTAGCTTTCTAGGTATGGAGGCTTCTACCCTAAGCTTCTCCTCCCTAGCTTTGATAAGAGCATTAGTGATATGCTTCGTGAAGGCAAGATTAAGTGTGCTAGTGTGGGGATCTCTAGACATCTTGTGAAGAAAACCAATAACTTCAGAAAGGGTGCAATTATCAAAATCAAGGTCACTACTATCAAGTAAAGTGGTAGTGGTGTCCTTTAGGCTCACTTGTTTGGTAGCTTCTATGGTCATAGGAGTTTCTTCTTCTACGGTTGAGGTCATAGCATCACCATTAATAGGTCCAATGGGACTAGGAGTGCATTGGGTGCTAAGAGTTTGGATATCCTCAACAACTTGGAAAGTAGCAACAGTGTGGTGGGTAGGAAGGCTCTTAATTCTATCTTCTTCCTCCTTTTCTCTAGCCCATCTCTCTTTAAGTTTAGCCATCATCCTAATGTTTTCATTAATTTGCACTTGAATAGCATTCATAGGAGTGGTATTCCTCTCCTCAAGAGGAGAAGTTCTAATTTTAAGCAACTCTACCTCATGGGCTAAATTGTCTACCTTCGAAGAGAGATTATCTAGTTTTTCTAGTTTTTCTTCTACACTCTTATTGAAGGCCTTTTGGGTAGTGATGAAGACTTTAAGCATAATCTCTAGTTCAGAAGTGGATTTCTTGGTGCTAGGATAAGCATTGTTGTTCCCATAGGAATTAGAGGGGAACGGTCTAGGGTTGCTACCAAAATTACTCCTATAAGCATTGTTATTGAAATTGTTTCTAGAGATAAAGTTCACATCTATTTGATCTTGAGCAATCAAAGAATTTAAAGGAACATCATGAGGATCAATAGAAGATTGCTTGGAAAGTAGAGACATGATCAAGTCAACTTTTTCATTTAGGGAGGAAATCTCCTCGACAGAATTTACCTTCCTACCTGTTGGAGCACGTTTGGTGTGCCATTGGGAATAATTGGTCATCATCTCGTCGAGAAGTTTCGTGGCAGCACCAAGTGTAGTTGACATAAAGGTTCCTCCCGCGTCCGAATCTAACAAGTTCCGCGAGGTAAAGTTCAAGCCTGCATAAAAAGTTTGGATAACCATCCAAGTAATCAAACCATGAGTAGGGCAGTTCTTGACAAGAGATTTCATGCGTTCCCAAGCTTGGGCAACGTGTTCATCATCCAATTGTTTAAAATTCATTATGTTACTCCTTAATTGGATAATTTTAGCAGGGGGATAGTACTTCCCAATAAAGGCATCCTTGCACTTGTCCCAAGAATCTATACTATTCCTAGGCAAGGATTGAAACCAGATTTTAGCTCCTCCTCTCAAGGAGAAAGGAAAAAGCTTAAGCTTAACAATATCACCATCTACTTCTTTGTACTTTTGCATATCACAGAGCTCAACAAAATTATTTAAGTGCAAAGCAGCATCATCTCCAGCACCGGAGAATTGATCTTTCATAACTAGGTTCAGCAAAGCAGGTTTAATCTCATAAGAAGGTGCTGAAGTGGCAGGTGTAGCAATAGGCGTGCAGATAAAGTCATTGTTGTTATGACTAGTGAAGTCACACAACTTGGTGTTCTCGGTGGAACCCATAGCAGCAGCGAGCAAGATAACTATTTTTGTGATTTTTGGTAAGGGACACTAAAGCAAAAACTGAAAGGTAAACTAACAAACTAACAAGACTAAAAAGCAAAGATAAAAGATAGCGTGCAACTCCCCTATCTTGAAGAGTGGAGTCCCCGGCAACGGCGCCAGAAACTTGCTTGATGGCTTCTCGCCCCTCGTTGGTTACCCCAAGTGGAAGGTTGAGATGTAGCGTAGCGGCAAATTTCCCTTGGCAATGATACCAAGGATCGAATCCCGTGAGACTCCGAGGGTCGACAAGTAGGTGTCAACGGCGCCAGAAACTTAGCGGTTGACGGGACCTGCACACAGATACAGATAACTTTGCTCCCAACGAGTTCAGAGAGGTTGTCAATCCCTCCGGCCTTGTTGTTTACAAAGGATCAAACACAAGAGATAATAATGATAGCTATGACAGCAACTAGGAAATAAAAACAGGAAGTAAATAGAAGGTGTGATCAGCGGTGGTAATATGGACCGGGGTCCCATGATGTTCACTAGTGATGTCTCTCTCCCAAAAGACGATAAAACAACAAAGCGAGGTAAACAAATTACAGCTGGGCAATTGACAGGATTATGTGCGCAAACCAATGCTAACTATGCTGCAAAGAAAGGTAGGGGCTCAAAAGCATGGGCGGTACGCCAAGGCAAGTAGACCGAAATCCATCTGCATCTACTACTAATCATCGACCTTGAGATATCTATCCAGAACATCTCGCTGGTATTAAGTTGTGAATCCCACCCAAGGTGTAAACTCAAAGCAACAGACAACTGCATTAAAAGAACTTTGCATAAAGTAAACAATCCTTGCACCCGCAAGTACAAGCACCGTTGTTTTCTCCCTTGTGGCAACATCACATCTCCTAGACTCATGTTTCTGTCACTCAAGCTAGTCATCAGGGGGCATGAACCCACAATCAAGCATAACTCTCCCTCTTGGAGTTACTACCTACTACTTGGCCAAAGCAATAAACAGCAACGGAGAACATGCAAGAATTACTCAAGAACAAAGATATAAAAGAGGTGAATCAAATATATTACTCAAACACAATCTGAACATAGTCTCATAATCCATCAGATCCCAGCAAACTCAGCAAAGCAACAGTAGAAAGATTACATATGTGCCTCGATCATGTAGGGCAGCTCACGAGGTCTAAACCATGAAGGGCAAAGAGGGGAGGAGAACATCACATAGCTACTGATCATGGACCCATGGTCCAAGGTGAACTACTCAGGACTCATCCGGGAAGTGTCCATGGTGGTGGAGAAGCTCCCGGTGGTGGTTCTCCCCTCCGGCAGGGTGCCGGGAAGAGTTCTCCTGATGCCCCCGATCTTGGAAGCGCTGCGGCGGCGGAACAGAGGCGAGATCGCGAAAAAGGGTTCTGTCCTCGAGGGTTTCGGGACGAGAGGGATATATATGCGAAGGGGGGCAGCCAGAGGCGGAGCAGGGGCCCCAGGCGCCCCCCTGGCGCGGCCAGGGGTGGGGCCGCGCCAAGTGGCCGTCTGGGCCTCCCCTGGCTCCCCTCTGGCCCATCTTTGGTTCTTCGCGAAGCTTCCTGTACGCTGATTTTTCCTATATTTTTCCTGGAATTTTTGGAGCACTTTTAATATGGGGGAAACCTGAAATAGAAAAACAGCAGCAAACAGGAACTGGCACTGTGGTGCACTGAGTTAATAGGTTAGTCCAAATATGATCAAAAGGGCATAGAAGTGCATCAATATCATAGCAATATCACACGAAAGAAGCATGGAGCAAGCAGAAATTATAGATACGTTTTGGACGTATCAGAAACCTATGGGAAGAATTAATTATGTTCTTATTGTTGCCAATAGGAATTATGTGCCCGTAGATTTCATTGTTCTTGATATAGATTGCAATCCTTCATGTCCTATTATTCTAGGTAGACCTTTCCTTAGAACGATTGGTGCAATTATTGATATGAAGGAAGGAAATATTAGATTCCAATTTCCGTTACGGAAAGGCATGGAACACTTTCCTAGAAAGAAAATAAAATTACCATATGAATCTATCATGAGAGCCACTTATGGATTGCCTTCCAAAGATGGCAATACCTAGATTTATCTTGTATCGTGCCTAGCTAGGGGCGTAAAACGATAGCGCTTGTTGGGAGGCAACCCAATTTTATTTTTTGTTTTTGTTGCTGTTAGGGAATAAATATTGCATCTAGCCTCTGATTAGATGTGGTTTCATGTGTTGTTTAGTGTTTGTGCCAAGTAGAACCTTTGGGAAGACTTGTGTGAAGTTTATGTGATCTTGCTGTGAAAAACAGAATCGTTAGCGCTCGCTAAAGTGGTCGTCAGATTTTACTGGAGCGTGATTTTAGTTGATTCTTTTTGCAGATGATTAATAGAAAAATTCCTCAAATTTACCAATTTAGTTAGAATTTTTCGGAGTTCCAGAATTAGGCGAGACCTGCAGATTACTACAGACTGTTCTGTTTGTGTCAAATTCTGTTTTTCGTGTGTTGTTTGCTTATTTCAATGCATCTATGAGTAGTCTTAGGAAGTATGAATCATAGAGAAGTCGGAATACAGTAGGTTTAACACCAATATAAACAAAGAATGAATTCATTGCAGTACATTTGAGTAGTGATTTGTTTTATTATACTAACGGAGCTCATGAGGATTCTTGTCTAAGTTTTGTGTTGTGAAGTTTTCAGGTTTTGAGTATTGCTTTGATGGACTATGGAACAAAGAGTAGCAAAGGACTAAGCTTGCGGATGCCCTTGTCACCCCAAGGAATTCAAGGATAATCAAAAGCCTACGCTTGGGGATGCCCCGGGAAGGCATCCCCCCTTTCGTCTTCATCCATCGGTAACTATACTTGGAGCTATATTTTTATTTGCCACATGATATGTGTTTTGCTTGGAGCGTCTTGTATAATTTGAGTCTTTGCTTCTTAGTTTGTCACAATCATCCTTGCTGGACACACCTATTTGAGAGAGTTAAATATAGCCTAGGAATCGTTAGAACACTCTATGTGCCTCACTTATATCTTTTTAGTTGAATAGTTTTTGCTCTAGTGCTTCACTTATATCTTATAGAGCACGGTGGTGGTTATATTTTGTAGAAATTTTTGAACTCTCATGCTTCACTAATATCTATTTGAGAGTCTATTAAAACAGCATGGTAATGTGTTTAGGCTAATAAAACTAGTCTTCACATGATAGACATCCAATGTCAATGTAGTAAAAAAATTCACACTAAGTGCATTGAATATGATGAGATGTTGGATGCTTGATAATTGTTTTGAGATATGAGGATAGTGATATTAGAGTCATGCTAGTGGAGTTATTCTGAAATTGAGAAATACTTGTGTTAAGGTTAGTGATTCCCGTATCATGCACGTATGGTGAACCGCTATGTGACGAAGTTAGAGCATGATGTATTTGTAGAGTGCCAACCTTTGTGTGGAGGTCGGGGGTGCGTGATGGTTAACTCCTACCAACCTCCCCCCTAGGAGCATGCGTTGATTGCTTTATTTTGATGACTTGTAGATTTTTGCAGTAAGTATATGAGTTCTTATGACTAATGTTGAGTCCATGGATTATAGGCACTCTCACCCTTCCACCATTGCTAGCCTCTCTCGTACCGCGCAACTTTCGCCGGTGCCATAAACCCACTATATATCCTTCCTCAAAACAGCCACCAAATTATTCCTCAAAACAGCCACCATACCTACCTATCATCGCATTTCCATAGCCATTCCGAGATATATTGCCATGCAACTTTCCACCATTCCATTCATATGACACGCTTCATATTGTCATATTGCCATGCATGATCATGTAGTTGACATCGTATTTGTGGCAAGGCCACCATGCATAATTTTTCATACATGTCACTCTTGTTTCATTGCACAAACCGGTACACTGCCGGAGGCATTCATATAGAGTCATACTTTGTTGTAGTATTGAGTTGTAATATCGAGTTGTATTGAAAGTGTGATGATCATCATTATTAGAGCATTGTCCCATGGGAGGAAAGGCTAAATCTTTAAAGCCCCTTCACAAAAAAAAGGCCAAAGAAAAAAAGAAAGGCCAAAAAAAAGGAAAAAGAAAAACAAGAAAAGAAAAAAAGGGGACAATTGCTACTATCTTTTTTCCACACTTGTGCTTCAAAGTAGCACCATGTTCTTCATTGTAGAGAGTCTCATGTTTAGTCACTTTCGTATACTAGTGGAAATTTTGATTATAGAACTCGGCTTGTATATTCCAATGATGGGCTTCCTCAAATGCCCTAGGTCTTCGTGAGCAAGCAAGTTGGATGCACACCCACTAGTTTCTTTTGTTGAGCTTTCATACATACTTAGCTCTAGTGCATCTGTTGCATGGCAATTCCTACTCACTCACATTGATATCTATTGATGGGCATCTCCATAGCCCATTGATACGCCTAGTTGATGTGAGACTATCTCCCCCTTTTTTGTCTTCTCCACAACCACCTCTATTCCACCCATAGTGCTATGTCCATGGCTCACGCTCATGTATTGCGTGAAAGTTGAAAGGTTTGAAAAGATAGAGTATGAAAACAAGTGCTTGGCTGAAATCGGGGTTGTGCATGATATGAACATTTTGTGTGATGAAGAGGGAGCAGAGCCAGACTATATGATTTTGTAGGGATAACTTTCTTTGGCCATAGTATTTTGAGAAGACATGATTGCTTTGTTAGTATGCTTGAAGTATTGCTATTTCTTATGTCAATATAGACTTTTACCTTGAATCTTCAGATCCGAAGATTCATGCCACAATTAAGAGAATTACATTGAAAAACTATATTGGTTAGCAATCCACATCAAAAATTCTTTCATTATCATTTACCTACTCGAGGACGAGCAGGAATTAAGCTTGGGGATGCTTGATACGTCTCCAACGTATCTATAATTTTTGATTGTTCCATGCTATTATTTATTAAGTATTGGATGTTTAATGGGCTTTATCATTCACTTTTATATCATTTTTGGGACTAACCTACTAACCCAAAGGCCCAGTCCAGATTGCTGTTTTTTGCCTATTTCAGGGTTTTGCAGAAAAAGAATATGAAACGGAGTCCAAACGGAATGAAACCTTCGTGAGAGATATTTTTGGAGAAAATCACACACACGGAGCTTGAGAACCACGTCAGGGGAGCATTGAGGTGCCCACAAGGGTGGGGAGCGCGACCCCCTGCCCAGGGCGCGCCCCCTACCTTGCGAGCCCCTCGAGCGTCCCCCGGTGTCATCCTTCCTCCTATATAAGTCTACGTACCCCGAAACCTTCGACAACAGAGAGAAAACCCTAATTCCACCGCCGTAACCTTCTGTTCCTGTGAGATCCCATCTTGGAGCCTATTCCGGAGCTCCACCGGAGGGGGATCCATCACGGAGTTCTTCATCATCATCATCATCGCCCTCACCATGAGTTGTGAGTAGTTTACCATAGACTTTTGGGTCCATAGCTAGTATCTAGATGGCTTCTTCTCTCTCTCTGGATCTCAATACAAAGTTCTCCTCGGTCTTCGAGGAGATCTATTCGATGTAATCTCTTTTTGCGGTGTGTTTGTCGAGATCCGATGAATTGTGAGTTTATGATCAAGATTATCTATGAGAAATATTTGGTTCTTCTCTCAACTCTTTATGTGTGCTCATAATATCCTTGCAAGTATCTTCGAATTATTGGTTTGGTTTGGCCTACTAGATCTATAGTTCTTGCAATGGGAGAAGTGCTTGGCTTTGGGTTCAATCTTGCGGTGTCCTTTACCAGTGACAGTAGGGGCAGCAAGGCACATATTGTATTGTTGCCATCGAGGATAAAAAGATGGGGTTTATATCATATTGCTTGAGTTTATCCCTCTACATCATGTCATCTTGCTTAAGGCGTTACTGTGTTCTTATGAACTCAATACACTCGATGCATGCTGGATAGCGGTCGATGTGTGGTTTAATAGTAGTAGATGCAGGCAGGAGTCGGTCTACTTGTCTCGGACGTGATGCCTATATACAATGATCATGCCTAGATAGTCTCATAATTATTCTCTTTTCTATCAATTGCTTGACAGTAATTTGTTTAACTGCCGTAGAATATAGCTATCATGAGAGAAGCCACTAGAGAACACTATGGCCCCCGGGTCTATTCTCAACGTATCAATCTACATCTACTTTACTTTTATCGCTTTTATTTGCTGTTCTTATAAACCTAAAACTAGCGTTGTGACCCGCGCATTTGCGCGGCTAGACTTTATATACAATGTTATGTTTGGTGTTTTTGTCAAACACTTCCTTTCTCGCAACTCGTTATACGATTTGCTTCGTCAAGACATTAGCTTTGGCATTTATCACATTGTGGACAAACTGTAGCTAAAAGCAAGCCTTGGTGAAAATATGAATATACTCTCATAGAATTTTTTGATAATTAAAGAGCACCTGTATTGAGGTTCGAGCGTGATTTGTAACACCATTAGCTCTAGTTTTACATCCTTCACTCCTCTCTTGATGTGTGTATCCGCCAACAGACTTCTCGTGGGAGTTTTTCTACTAAGAAAGAATTAAATCTAACAAATATAAGAAACCTCTACTTGGAAGTATTTCTTCACACTCTTACATATATTTTACAGCTAAGCAGTCCTTTTTGAATTCCAATCCTTATACTACTTCATCTCTGTTTTCATCTTCTGGTGTGCTTGTAAACTTTGTATGTGTAGCTACTCGTGTTCCTAGTTCCCAAATTGTCTACATCATTTCTGCCATTCAGATCAAACTCCTATATATTTGAGTGTATGCGAGCTTATCTACCGGTTCCTCTATTCAAAGCTTGCTGACTCGTATGCTAAGTATAATGGAAGTCGGCCCAAGCAGGTGATTGTCTCCAGTAAACCATAACGAAAAACTTTGTTGCTTTAACTAATCTTCTCCTCAAAAAGGTTTTTGATTCCACCTCTATAACAAATATGGATGTAAAAAATTAATAAAAAAAATATGAATGTAAAAATAACATTGTCCAGAGCTTATCGATTTTCCTTGGAACACAAAAATTAGCCTTAAGTCACTGGCATGCATATCACGTGTGTGTTGTCATCCATTGAGGTTGAGCCAGCTTGTTGGTATTCCACGGACCTCGCCGAAGCCTATGTCCACCAGCAGAAAATTGTGGAATCACCTAAGTAATATTCTCATGCTAAGAGTGTGTTTCTCATGCCCGGCTTCTTTATGCACCGTAGAGAGTCAAGGCGTTGGTGCACCCTCTCCCGCAGTGTAGCATTGAGCTTCTTCTGGCTGAAGCACCCACTGGTGTGTGTGCGCGCCTACATGCTACTGGCGTAGTGTGCCTGCCATGATGCACCCATGTTGTAAAGTTATAAGCAAGAAAAAATCTTGTAAAATTATATTTTGACCATGTGCAGTGAAAGCTCAAAATCTACCCCTGTTTATACATGGACCAAAAAACAACAATTGCACTACCTGTGTATCTATGGTCTGGTCAAATTCCTTTGCCATCCAAAAAAAGTTAGCGTTCATATAAAAAAACTAACCGTGACCAATACTACATAATGACTGGCTGATGTCATCGATTGCATCATCCATATATTAAGCCGTTCCTTTTTGTTTTACAAATAGCTCGTGGAACTGGGATTCCAGCCTCTCTTACACGTATTCTGCTAGGAGATCTTTCCTATCTGGTAGGGTCTTATGGTCGGACTCTTCCCTTTTTTCTGATCTGGACTCTTCCATATTGCTGGCTGCCTAACTTTTTTTTTCTGTTTCCATATACTTGTAATGAAACACCAACGTGTTGAACAATTAGTATATGACATGTGACATGTCAAACCTTCTATACATCCTTTCGTGCACTCTTTTATTCTTTCCAAACTTTTCACGTGTGAACTAAAAAAAAACTTTTTTCACGCATCTTGTATGTGTCGGTTTATTATACACGACCTTATTACTTTAGGCATGTAACGCAATATCTTTAAATCTCAGCCATACATATTACTTATCAACGATCTATATATTTTTGGCTCATGTGGAAGAATGTCGTGTCTTGTTTGTCTTTTGTCTTAAGTATATAATAGATACCAAAAATATAAACTATCATCTCTATCAGATCTCACTTTCGTAAGTGACCATAAAGGGATTGACAACCCCTTATCGCGTTGGCTGCGAAGTTCTTATTTGTTTGTGCAGGTGCGAGGGACTCGCGCGTGGTCTCCTACTGGATTGATACCTTGGTTCTCAAAAACCGAGGGAAATACTTACGCTACTGTGCTGCATCTCCCTTTCCTGTTCGAGGAATACAACGCAAGCTCGAGAAGTAGCACACGCACGCGCGTGGGTGCGAGGCGTTGGGCTCTAACTGAACCCGAGCGAGGCGTTGGGCTCTAACTGAACCCGAGCGATTGCACTGCAGGCTACGCATTACTGAACCTGAGCGATCGATCGATGGCTGTTAATTGAACATGATCGAGCGATTCCTTCGCTACTGCTGCTAACTGAAGCCGATCGATGTTGCCTCAGCATGAACAATGAGCATTGTTGGGGGGGGGGGTTTGGATGAACAGTTCCCGGTGGGGGTGGATGAACAGGACCCCGTGGTGTTGAACAGGACCCCGATCGATCGAGGCGGTTGGGGCTGGATGAACAGGACCCCGTGGAGGGCTGGATGAACAGGACCACCCCATGGAGGGAAGGATGAACAGTAGACGGTGGAGGTCTGGATGAACAGTAGACGGTGGAGGGGTGGTTGAACAGGAGCCCGTGGAGAGGGCTGGTTGAACAGTAGCCGGTGGAGTAGTGATATGTCCATTTTGCATCATGCTTATATGTTGATATTTATTGCATTATGGGCTGTTATCACTTGTTTTGTCACAACACTTATGCCTTTTCTCTCTTATTTTACAAGGTTTACAAGAAGAGGGAGAATGTCGGCAGCTGGAATTCTGGGCTGGAAAAGGAGTAAACTCTGGAAACCTATTCTGCACAACTCCAAAAGCCCCCAAACTCAACAGAACTCCATTTAAGAAAATATAAAAAATATCTGGCGAAAGAAGTTCACGAGGGGGGCCACCGGCTGTCCACGAGGGTGGGGGGTGCGCCCCCCTTCTCAGGGCGCGACCCCTGTCTCGTGGGCCCCCCGAAGGCCCCCCGATGCCCATCTTCTCCTATATGAGGTGTTTTGACCTGGAAAAAAAATCATAAGGAGGCTTTCGGGACCAGACGCCGCCGTCTCGAGGCGGAACTGAGACAGAAACCAATCTATGGCTCCGACAGAGTTGTTCTGCCGGGGATACTTCCCTCATGGATGGGGAAATCATCACCGCCGTCATCACCAACAACTCTCCCATCTTGGGGAGAGCTATCTTCATGAACAACTTCACCAGAACCATCTCCTCTCAAACCCTAGTTCATCTCTTGTATCCAATCTTTGTACCCAAACCTCAGGTTGGTACCTGTTGGTTGCTAGTAGTGTTGATTACTCCTTGTAGTTGATGCTAGTTGGTTTATCTGGTGTAAGATCATATGTTCAGATTCATTATGCATATTAATACCCCTCTGATCATGAACAATATTATGTCTTGTGAGTAGTTACTTTTGTTCCTGAGGACATGGGAGAAGTCTTGCTATAAGTAGTCATGTGAATTTGGTCTTCGTTTGATATTTCGATGAGATGTATGTTGTCTCTCCTCTAGTGGTGTCATGTGAACGTCGACTACATGACACTTCACCATTATTTGGGCCTAGAGGAAGGCATTGGGAAGTAATAAGTAGATGATGGGTTGCTAGAGTGATAGAAGCTTAAACCCTAGTTTATGCGTTGCTTCGTAAGGGGCTGATTTGGATCCATATGTTTCAGGCTATGGTTAGGTTTACCTTAATACTTCTTTTTAGTTGCAGATGCTTGCATTAGAGGTTAATCATAAGTGGGAGGCTTGTCCAAGTAAGGACAACACCCAAGCACCGGTCCACCCACATACCAAATTATCAATGTACCAAACGTGAATCAGATGATCGTGATGAAAACTAGCTTGACGATAATTCCCATGTGTCCTCGGGAGCGCTTTCCTTTATATAAGAGTTTGTCCAGGCTTGTCCTTTTCTACAAAAAGGATTGGGCCACCTTTCTGCACCTTATTTACTTCTACCCTTTGCCACTTACTACCAATTACCTTATCACAAAACTATTTGTTACCTATAATTTCAGTGCTTGCACAAAATACCTTACTGAAAACTTCCTATCATTTCCTTCTGCTCCTCGTTGGGTTCGACACTCTTACTTATCGAAAGGACTACGATAGATCCCCTACACTTGTGGGTCATCAAGACTCTTTTCTAGCGCCGTTGCCGGGGAGTGAAGCGCCGTTGCCGGGGAGTGAAGCGCCTTTGGTAAGGAAAAAATTTATATAGTGTGCTGAAATGTATTGTCACTTGTTACTATGGCTCAAAATCCTTTGAGGGGCTTGTTCGGGGTATCTTCACCCCGAACAGAAGAGCAAAGAGTTTCTCCTCAACCTACTGCATCTACTGAAAATGTTTGCTTTGAAATTCCTTCGGGTATGATAGAGAAACTGCTTGAAAATCCTTTTACAGGAGACGGCACACTGCATCCCGATTTACATCTAATCTATGTGGATGAAGTTTATGGATTATTTAAGCTTGCACGTATGCCCGAGGATGTTATCAAGAAGAAGGTCTTCCCTTTATCTTTGAAGGGAGATGCATTGACATGGTTTAGGCTATGTGATGATATTGGATCATGGAACTATAATTGTCTGAAGTTGGAATTTCATCAGAAGTTCTACCCTATGCCCCAGGTTCATCGTGATCGTAATTATATTTATAATTTTTGGCCTCGTGAAGGAGAAAGCATCGGTCAAGCTTGGGGGAGGCTTAAGTCAATGTTATATTCATGACCCAATCATGAGCTCTCAAAAGGATTGATCATTCAAAAATTTTATGCTCGGCTTTCTCTCAATAATCGCTCCATGCTCGATACTTCTTGTTCTAGATATTTTATGATGAAGACTGTTGAATTCAAATGGGACTTATTGGAAAGAATTAAATGCAACTCTGAGGATTGTATCTCGACGAAGGTAAGGAGTCAGGTATGACCCCTAAGTTTGATTGTGTTAAAGCTTTTATGGATACCGATGTTTTCCGTGAGTTTAGCACTAAATATGGACTTGACTCTGAGATAGTAGCTTCTTTCTGTGAATCATTTGCTACTCATGTTGATCTCCCCAAGGAGAAGTTGTTTAAATACCACCCCCTATTGAAGTAAAAGCAGTTGAACCTGTTAAAGTTGAAGAAAAGACTATCACTTATAATGTTGATCCTATTGTTCCTACTGCTTATATCGAGAAACCACCTTTCCCTGTTAGGATAAAGGATCATGCTAAAGCTTCAACTGTAGTTCGTAAAACTAGTACTAGAACACCTACACCCTCTGAGCAAATTAAAGTTGAACCAAGTGTTGCTATGGTTAAAGATCTCTTGGTAGAAGATGTAGATGGACATGTTATTTACCTCCAAGAAGAGTTTGCTAGAATAGCCAAACCCAATGCTAGGAATAGACATAGACCCATTGTAGGCTTGCCTGTTATCTCTTTAAGATAGGACATCATTGCTATCATGGCTTATGTGACGTAGGTGCTAGTGCGAGTATTATCCCTCTTGATTTATATCGAGAAATTATGCGTGATATTGCACCTGTTGAGCTAGAAGGGATCGATGTTACTATTAAGCTAGCTAATAGAGACACTATTTCACCAGTTGGGATTGTTAGAGATGTTGAAGTCTTGTGTGGGAAGGTTAAATACCCTGCTGATTTTCTTGTTCTTAGTTCCCCACAAGATGAATTTTGTCCCATTATATTTGGTAGACCCTTCTTGAATACTGTTAATTCTAAGATAGACTGCGTGAAATATATTGTTACTGTTGGATTAGGGGATATGTCTCATGATTTTAACTTTTCTAAATTCCGTAGACAACCCCTTGATAAAGAATTACCTAGTAAGGATGAAATTATTGGTCTTGCTTCTATTGCTGTCCCTCCTAATGATCCTTTAGAACAATACTTGCTAGACCATGGAAATGATATGCATATGAATGAGAGAAGGGAAATAGATGAAATATTCTTTAAATAGGGACCCGTATTGAAAAACAACTTGCCTGTTGAAATCCTAGGGTATCCTCCTCCACCCAAGGGTGATCCCGTGTTTGAACTTAAACCTTTACCTAATAATCTTAAGTATGTTTATCTTGACGAAAAGAAGATATTTCCTGTTATTATTAGTGCTAACCTTTCAGAGCAGGAAGAAGAAAAACTATTGAAAACTCTGAAGAAGCACCGTGCTGCTATTGGATATACTCTGGATGATCTTAAGGGCATTAGTCCCACTACATGCCAACACAAGATAAATTTGGAAGAAAATGCTAAACCAGCTATTGATCATCAGTGACGGTTAAATCCTAAGATGAAAGAAGTGGTAAGGAAGGAAATACTAAAGCTCTTAGAGGCAGGTATTATCTATCCAGTTGCTGATAGCCAGTGGGTAAGTCCTGTCCATTGTGTCCCTAAGAAGGGAGGTATGACTGTCGTTCCTAATGATAAAGATTAATTGATCCCGCAAAGAATAGTTACATGTTATAGGATGGTAATTGATTTCCGTATGTTAAATAAAGCTACTAAGAAAGATCATTACCCCTTGCCATTTATTGATCAAATGCTATGAAGGCTATCCAAACATACTCATTTTTGCTTTCTAGATGGTTATTCTGGTTTCTCTCAAATACCTGTGTCAAAAGGGGATCAAGAAAATACCACTTTTACTTGTCCTTTCGGTACCTTTGCTTGTAGACGTATGCCTTTTGGTTTATGTAATGCACCTGCAACCTTTCAAAGATGCATGATGGCTATATTCTCTGATTTTTGTGAAAAGATTGTTGAGTTGTTCATGGATGATTTCTCCGTTTACGGAACTTCTTTTGATGATTGCTTAAGCAACCTTGATCGAGTTTTGCAGAGATGTGAAGACACTAATCTTGTCTTGAATTGGGAGAAGTGCCACTTTATGGTTAATGAAGGCATTGTATTGGGACATCAAATTTCTGAAAGAGGTATTGAAGTTGACAAAGCTAAAGTTGATGCTATTGAAAAGATGCCATGCCCCAAGGACATCAAAGGTATACGAAGTTTCCTTGGTCATGCCGGGTTTTATAGGAGGTTCATAAAGGACTTCTCCAAAATCTCCAGGCCTCTGACTAATCTCTTACAAAAAGATATTCCTTTTGTCTTTGATGATGATTGTCTAGAAGCTTTTGAAATTCTTAAGAAAGCATTGATCTCTGCACCTATTGTCCAGCCTCCTGACTGGAATTTACCCTTTGAAATTATGTGTGATGCTAGTGATTATGATGTAGGTGCTGTTTTAGGGCAAAGAGTTGATGACCCACAAGTGTAGGGGATCTATCGTAGTCCTTTCGATAAGTAAGAGTGTCGAACCCAACGAGGACCAGAAGGAAATGATAGGCTGTTTTCAGTAAGGTATTTTCTGCAAGCACTGAAATTATAGGTAACAGATAGTTTGTGATAAGGTAATTGGTAGCAAGTGACAAAAGATGAAAGTAAATAAGGTGCAGCAAGGTGGCCCAATCCTTTTTGTAGAAAAGGACAAGCCTGGACAAACTCTTATATAAAGGAAAGTGCTCTCGAGGAGATATGGGAATTATCATCAAGCTAGTTTTCAACACGATCATCTGATTCGCGTTCGGTACTTTGATAATTCGGTATTTGGGTGGACCGGTGCTTGGGTGCTGCCCTTACTTGGACAAGCCTCCCACTTATGATTAACCTATAATACAAGCATCCGCAACTACAAAAGAAGTATTAAGGTAAACCTAACCATAGCCTGAAACATATGGATCCAAATCAGCCCCTTACGAAGCAACGCATAAACTATGGTTTATCTGTCACTCTAGCAACCCATCATCTACTTATTACTTCCGAATGCCTTCCCTAGGCCCAAATAATGGTGAAGTATCATGTAGTCGACGTTCACATGACACCACTAGAGGAGAGACAACATACATCTCATCAAAATATCGAACGAAGACCAAATTCACATGACTACTAATAGCAAGACTTCTCCCATGTCTTCAGGAACAAAAGTAACTACTCACAAGACATAATATTGTTCATGATCAGAGAGGTATTAATATGCATAATGGATCTAAACATATGATCTTCCACCAAATAAACCAACTAGCATCAACTACAAGGAGTAATCAACACTACTAGCAACCCACAGGTACCAATCTGAGGTTTGGGTACAAAGATTGGATACAAGAGATGAACTAGGGTTTGAGTGGAGATGGTGTTGGTGAAGCTGTTGATGAAGATAGCCCTCCCCAAGATGGGAGAGTTGTTGGTGATGACGGCGGTGACAATTTCCCCCTCCCGGAGGGAAGTATCCCCGGCAGAACAGCTCTGCCGGAGCCCTAGATTGGTTTCCGCCTCGAGACGGCGGCGTCTGGTCCCGAAAGCCTCCTCCTTATTTTTTCCAGGTCAAAGCACCTCATATAGGAGAAGATGGGCGTCGGGGGCCTTCCGGCTGGCCCATGAGTCAGGGGGCGCGCCTTGGGAAGGGGGGCGCCCCCCACCCTCGTGGACTGCCGGTGGCCCCCCTCGTGGACTTCTTTCGCCAGATATTTATTTATATTTTCTGAAACGATGTTCTGTTGAGTTTCAGGGCTTTTGGAGTTGTGCAGAATAGGTTTCCAGAGTTTGCTCCTTTTCCAGCCCAGAATTCCAGCTGTCGGCATTCTCCCTCTTCATGTAAACCTTGTAAAATAAGAGAGAAAAGGCATAAGTATTGTGACAAAACATGTAAGAACAGCCCATAATTCAATAAATATCAACATATAAGCATGATACAAAATGGACGTATCAACTCCCCTAAGCTTAGACCTCGCTTGTCCTCAGGCGAAAGCCGAAATCGAAAAATATGTCCACATGTTTAGAGATAGAGGTGTCGATAAAAACAAAATACGGACATGAGGGCATCATGATCATTCTCATAACAGCAACTTATATATATATAGTCATATGATTCTTATGCTAAAGTAACAATTCATTCACAATATCAAGTATGAATCATAAACTTCATTGGAAACTAACAAACTTCGATCTCGGTCATTGAAGCAATTGCAATTTATCGTAACATCGGAAAGAGTCAATATAAGAGCTTTTCAGCAAGCCTACATACTCAACTATCATATAGTCTTTCACAATTGGTCACACTCACGCAATACTTATGTTTATGGAGTTTTAATCGGACACAGAGAAAGATAGGGGCTTATGGTGTTGCCTCCCAACCTTTTACCTCAAGGGTAATGTCAACATTAATAGATCATGAAAACTTACATCCAAGTGGGTAAATATGTCAGGATCTTTCCAACACAATGTGCTTGCCAAAGGATAAAATGTAAAAAGGAAAGGTGGATTTCACCTTGACACATATAAGACAGGAATAATAGATAGGCCCTTCACAGAGGGAAGCAGAGGTTGTCATGTGTTTTTATGGTTGGATGCATAAAGTCTTAGCATAGAAGAACTTCGCTTTATATTGCCACTTGTGATAAGGACCTTTATTATGTAGTCCGTCGCTTTTATTACTTCCATATCACAAAATCGTATAAAGATAATTTCTCCCACACTAATAAATCATACATATTTTAGCGAGTTAGCAACATGACAACTTACTTGGAAGGATCTTCCTCAATCCATAGGTAGGTATGGTGGACTCTCATGGCAAAACTAGGTTTAAGGATATATGGAAGCACAAGTAGTATCTCTACTTAGTGCGAGGAGTTTTGGCTAGCATGAGGGGGAAAGGCAAGCTCAACATGTTGGATGATCCATGACAATATACTTTATTTCGGATATAATAAGACATAACCCATTATGTTGTCTTCCTTGTCCAACATCAACTCTTTAGCATGTCATACTTTAATGAGTGCTCACAATCATAAAAGATGTCCAAGATAGTATATTTGTATGTGAAGCCTCTCTTCTTTTATTACTTCCTATTAATTGCAATGATGACCAAAACTATGTTTGTCAACTCCCAACAACTTTTATTTATCATACTCTTATATGTGAAGTCATTACTTCCCATAAGATCGATATGATCTCTTTGATACTCTTTATGTTTTCTTTTTTTTATCATGACCCAAGTGAGGAAATCAAGCCCTTGACTCAATACTAATCTTTAATATATAGCTCGAGGACTCGATTACAAAGGATAAAGCTCACAAAGCAAAAGCTCACAACTAGATCATGCTAACTTTATTCTACTAGATTAAGATACTACCAAAAGGATCGAACTAAGTAAAACGGTAAAGATAGGAGTGATGTTGATACGATACCGGGGTCACTCCCCCAAGCTTGGCAGTTGCCAAGGGGAGTGCCCATACCCATATGATTATGTCTCCTTCTTCGGGGGTGGTGATGATGGAGTTGTTGATGATGTAGGCTTGTTGTCCACCTTCCAAGGCATGGGTTCACCATCGTAGAAGGATGATCGAGTCTCCGGGATAGTCAAATCTGCAGCCAAACTCATCTTCTTGAATCTATATTCATACTCACAATTTTGGTTTTGCAGGTCATAGATCTGGGATTGGAGGTGTTCGATCTTCTCTTGAAGATTGGAGATAGCTTCCCCAAAGATACATGAGTCCAACTTGAGGTTGTTGGCGAGCTTCGAGATCATCATGTGGTTGGCGTTGAGTCCTCGTTCCACCATACCTTGGCACTTGAAAACTTGCTGCTCCATTGCTTTGAGTCTTGTCTCGATGCTTCTGGTCCTCCTTGGCCCCTCAACATCACGGATGTGCAGCACCCCCTCATGCAACTCCATGGTTTTAGGGTGGTGCAGCACCTCCGCAAGGTAGGGGTTGATGACCTTCTCGAAGAACTTGTCCTTGTGGGTGTTGGAGGATGCCATGATGATCTAGATATATCAAAAATAGCAGCTCAAAAAGAAAAAAAAGGACTTTTGCGTGATACAGGGGTCAAAATCTCCGGGAGTATATATAATGAATTTTTACCGACCAAAAGGAGTAACCCACAGGAAAACGGAGTCCGGGGGACACACGGGGTGCCCACGGGGCACGGGGGGGCGCCCTGGGAAGGGGGGCACGCCCTCGACCCTCGTGGACGCCTCGTGTCTCCTCCGGACTGCTTCTTATTTTTCTATTTTTCTAAATATTCCAAAAGGGAGAAAAATTGCCTTTAGAACTGTTTTGGAGTCGGTTTACTTACCGTATCACATACCTCTTCCATTTCGGAGGATGAATCATTCTGGAAAGTGCCCCTTATGTATTCCTCCGGGGTTACGGTTTCACTAATATTGGTTTCAACATTTATAGGATTACCTGAGATATAATGTTTGATTCTTTGACCATTCACCACCTTCGGATTCGTGCCTTCGAAGTTGTTGATTTTTATGGCACCGGAACGATATACCTCCTCGATAACGTAAGGTCCTTCCCACTTGGAGAGAAGTTTTCCTGCAAAAAATCTTAAACGAGAGTTGAATAGCAAGACATAATCACCTACGTTAAACTCACGCTTTTGTATCCTTTTGTCATGCATCTTTTAACTTTTTCTTTAAACAACTTGGCATTCTCGTAGGCCTGGGTTCTCCATTCATCAAGGCAGCTAATGTCAAATAACCTCTTCTCACCGGCAAGTCTGAAATCATAATTGAGCTCTTTAATAGCCCAATATGCCTTATGTTCTAGCTCAAGAGGTAAGTGACAAGCTTTTCCATATACCATCTTATATGGAGACATACCCATAGGATTTTCATATACAGTTCTCTAGGCCCATAATGCATCATCAAGTTTCTTGGTCCAATTCTTCCTAGACCTATTAACTGTCTTTTGCAAGATTAGTTTCAACTCCCTATTACTTAGTTCTACTTGACCACTAGTCTGTGGGTCATAGGGGGATGCAATTCTATGGTTGATATCATACTTTTCAAGCATCTTAAGGAAAGCACCATGAATAAAGTGTGAACCACCATCAGTCATTAGATATCTAGGGACTCCAAACCTCGAAAAAATAACTTCTTTAAGCATCTTAATAGAGGTGTTGTGATCAGCACTACTAGTTGGAATAGCTTCTACCCACTTAGTAACATAATCAACAACAACTAAAATATGTGTGTACCCATAAGAGGCAGGAAATGGTCCCATATAATCAAAGCCCCAAACATCAAATGGTTCAATAACAAGTGAATAATTCATAGGCATTTCTTGACGTCTACTAATATTACCAATTCTTTGACATTCATCACAAGATAAGACAAACTTACGGGCATCCTTGAAGTGAGTAGGCCAATAAAAACCGGATTGCAATACCTTGTGTGCAGTTCTATCTCCTGCATGATGTCCTCCATAAGCTTCGCAGTGGCACTTGCATAGGATATGTTCCTGTTCATGCTCAGGTACACAACGTCTAATGATACCATCTACTCCTTCTTTATAAAGATGTGGGTCATCCCAGAAGTAATGTCTCAAATCATAGAAGAAATTTTTCTTTTGCTGGTATGTGAAGCTAGGAGGTATAAACTTAGCAACAATATAATTAGCATATATAATCAGCATACCAAGGAGCAGTAAGAGAAGTATTTATGACAGCTAATTGTTCATCAGGAAAGCTATCATCAATAGGTTGTGGGTCATAAGTATATTCTCTAACCTAGACAAGTTATCTGCTACGGGGTTCTCAGCTCCCTTTCTATCAATAATATGCAAGTCAAATTCTTGCAGCAAGAGAACCCATCTAATAAGTCTAGGTTTAGCATCTTTCTTTTCCATAAGGTATTTGATATCAGCATGATCAGTGTGAATAGTTACTTTAGAATCAACAATATAGGGTCTAAACTTATCACAAGCAAATACAACTGCTAAAAAATCTTTCTCGATAGTGGCATAATTTCTTTGGGCACTATCTAGAGTTTTACTAGCATACTGGATAACATTCAATTTCTTATCAACTCTTTGCCCTAAAACAGCTCCTACAGCATAACCGCTAGCATCGCACATAATCTCGAAGGGTAAATTCTAGTCAGGAGGCTGGACAATAGGTGCATGTCAGGACCGGTCCTTCAGTAAAATAATTACCGGCAGACCGACATTTTTAATAAACCAGCGGGGAATATAATTCCTTGCTGGCAGACAATTCCTTGATATAGAATTCCAGTACACTGAATATGATACATGGTTGAGCTGGGGGTTGCTCAACAATTTTATTACAAGCGCGCCAATATAATACATAAAGGCGGATATGACACAAGGCAGTGTGGCATACTACTAACTCGTAATAAAAGGTGGTGGAATATGTCACAGTGAAATGGGTGATGTGACTCCAAAATATTACAGCTCATCGAGCATCGGAGTGAGACTCGATGAATTTACTTGGTGGTAGGCGGAAGCGGTTATAAAACAGTGATCAACTCCAGGATCACAAGGGACTGACTGGGACTCCTCTAAGCGTCGGACTCCCTATCGAATTCTTCATCCATGAGATCGCCTTCGTCCACATCTGGCCAAATCAACAAGCCACGTGATTACTTTGAATGTACTCGCAAGACAGTTCGGACTTAAGATATAAAAAATGCCAACATGATGCATATGAGTATTCCAGCAAAAATGCGTCCGGAATAAAATATTAATGGGCTGTATCCAACGATAGAAGTCGGGCGGTAATCCTCCCGAAATCCATAAGATAAAATAGAAGGAGACCAAACGAGTGTCTGTGTGACGCCTCGAAGAAAACTAGTAAATGATAGCAGGCCACAGTCGGGCATCTGAGCGACACCACATAAAGGACTTATATCAAAATAAATAACAAAAATGCCTCAGTCGGACGTCGGAGCGACATCACAGAAAGGGCTTATAAATAAAAAAGAATGCCACAGTCGGACGTCTGAGCGACATCACTTAAAGGGCTTATAAACAAAAAGAATGCCACAGTCGGACGTCTGAGCGACATCACATAAAGGGCTTATAAACAAAAAGAATGCCACAGTCGGACGTCTGAGCGACATCACATAAAGGGCTTATAAACAAAAAGAATGCCACAGTCGGACGTCTGGGCGACATCACATAAAGGGCTTATAAATAAAAAGAATGCCACAGTCGGACGTCTGGGCGACATCACATAAAGGGCTTATAAATAACCATAGTATAAGGATGAAATACTTCTGAAAGTAAATCAATACAGAGATAGTGGGTGAGTTCATCTACCAAATGAACTTGACGAAACACCATTCTAGTTACCAACAAGAATTTACTAGAGACAGTCACCGGGTTAATATGAAGATTGACCCTAGGCCATAAACATGGCTACTGAAGGAATTTAACTCTGCAGAGATTGTACTATTAACTCATAGCCAACGGGTTTTACTAGCCACGTGTGCTAGTCCCGTCTACGGTGTTTTAGTAGAAACCCAACTAACCAGTACACACCCATTTAGCATCCTGTCATCCGGAATCACCCGCGACGACATTCACGAAAAACTTTAAGACGGGGAGGCTACAACCTCGAATAGCATGGGATCAAATTTATATATGCGCTCTCAAAGGGGTGCCCCCCTCTCGGTCCCAACAGGAAACACCCATGCCCCCTAACCGGATGACGGGCTTTAATCCAGGGCCATGGAACCCTCATCCCGGCCCCTCTACTTGGTGTGTACTCAGGAAGTGGTTTACAACTGACTAGACCGTAATCCCAACGGACGGCCTATGATAGTATCGGAAAAGGAGACGAACGGAATCATGACATGATCTCCGTTGATACTGAGTTAACCAACTACTGGCATGCTCCAACAATACCAGCATTCCACCCCTCATATCACCATATGATCGAGGTGGTTCAACTTCATCTTTCGGGGCTCACCCGAAGGTTACTTGCATGAAACATACCATACACATATGCCCATATGATCATGCTTATGAAACGAGCTACTCGAGCAAACATGCAACACACTCATCATATCAAAAGTTCAAACATGCTTGCCTGGTTCTGAGAAGTCGGAGCCTAATTCGGTGTGATTCGCGTCTCCGTCACGGCCTCCGGTATCTATGTATTCAAACAAATACATACTAACATAAATACCGCGCGTGCAAATAAAGTTGCTCCAAAAATTTCCACATAAATATGACAAAAAACTAGGCAGAAAACTAAAGAGGGCAGAAAAAGAATCAACTCAAAATCATTTTTAGTTTAAAAGATATTAGAGTTTCTGTCCAGGGACTCATCTGTAATGAAACAGAAAAGTTCCAGGGGCTAGAACAAAAAACAGCAAAGCGAACCGGTACGCAGTACGTCAACCAAAGGAGAAAACGTACTTTGCCCGAAGGCGCTTACAGAAAACGGTTCGGGGGAGGAGATGTGAGGCTGACAGGAGGCCCCACTTGTCGGGTTTGAAAACTGGAAACAGAGCCGCGCCAGCGCCGGTGCTGCGGTGATCGCCGGCGTCGATCCACGACGAGTTAGGGGAGAAGGAGGGTACGTACAGCTTCTCGGTGGTCTTCCGCGTCGAACGGTGGTGGAGTTGGGTGTCGGCGAGCCCCACGTCGACGACGACCCTGTCTCCGGCGGACGGCGGCTCGGGTGGTCGTGGACCTCGTCAGAGAGTGCAGCTGGGGTCAAATTAAGGTGGGGGTTAGGTCTAGGTGGGTGCCAGGGTGCTACGTTCGAGTCCACGGAGGCGGAGAAGCTCTCACCAGAGTGAACGAAGCTAGAGCCCGAGGCGGTGGGAGTTGGCCGGAGTTGGAGAAGAAGGGCCCCTCGAGGCTCTTCCAAAGGCTCGGCGTGGTCTAGGGAGGTAGTGAAGGTGTGTGGGCTCGAGCACGAGCTCGGAGGTGCCTTATATAGCCGGCTCGAGGTGGCTGTCGTGAACGGATAAGTCCGGCCAGTTGATTACGGTGCTGCAGTGGTCGGATGGCGGAGTTAGGGGCTTGCGCATCATCTAGGAGTTGTAGTGGTTCCATTCCCGCGCCTAACTTAGCAGGGGAGAGGGAGTTACGGCCTGCCCTTGACAGAACGGCCGCGCGGCACGTCGGCGGCAGAAACCGCACTCTGCGCGTGCCAGGCCACGGCGTCGGTGCGGCAGGCGTGCGCTGGCACTGGAGTTGGACACGCGGAGCGCTGGGGTGGTATGGGCGGTGCGAAACGGCGTTGAGCTGCAGGGTTGCGTCTGTCAGCCGCCACGGGCGGCGCTGTTGCCGTGGCAGTCACCGGCGTGGTCGGGCCAGAGCGCCACCGACGCCCAGAAGCGGCCAAGCGAGCGTGCGGCGCACTGGATAAGAAGAAGCTGCAGTGCAGCGTCGAGCCAAGGAGGTACTGGTGAGGTTTTGTCGCTGCGCCTGAAGGAACTGACGAAACTGACGAAACTGACGAACTGTCGAACTATCTGTTGACAGTTTCAGTTAATAGCTGACAGAACAGTGTAGGTCAAGTGTTTGATGAAATACTCCTGGTATGTGTGCAATGTTTCTGGGGCTGATTTTTGGTGGAGTGGCCTCTTGATGTATCTAGAGGCTGCCTGATTTTTCACAGAATTTTTGGAAGAAGATAAATATGAATTTCACCAAATTTTGCAAATCTGGTCCAAACTTGCAGCAGGTGAAATTTGAAAATTTTGAACTGTGGACCAGTGAAACAAGATCGATCTAGGTTGTGGGTACTAAAGACTATCTAGGAGAGTTGGTTTGGAATCAAACAACAAGCTAGGCATAGTGGTTCCTTTGTAAATCACCAAGGTCCACTATAAAAGACAGAATTAGATTTTGGAGTAAAATAAATAGAAGAAAAATCCCAATAAGGTTAAAACTTACTGGAAATGAAGAAATACTTGTCCTAAGGTGTGGAGAGGGTCTTGGAGAGAAATATTTCTGTTGGGGTCATGGCAAAATGAAGGTTGGAGGGAAGGATAAGTCCAAGACCAAACTTGAGAGGCAAAAATCAAGAAGGGGAGAATTCAAACAACCACTTTTGAAACTCAACTTGTGCTTGAGCCAAACACAAGAGAAAAACCTCAAGGCCAAAAACCAAGCTTGAGAAGACACACAAACTTTGGCCAGAAGGGATTTTAGAAGGGTTTTAAGAGAAGACCAAACAATCCCCTTCCAAAAAGGCCAAAAGTTTGGAGGAAAAACCAACTAAAAAATTTGGGGTGTTACAGTGCAGAGATCAATGATTTCTTAAGTATTTCAAATGCTTCTAGACAATCATCATCAAAGACAAAAGGAATATCTTTTTGTAGGAGATAATCAGAGGCCTGGAAATTTTGGAGAAGTCCTTAATGAACCTCCTATAAAACCCGGTATGACCAAGGAAACTTCGTATACCTTTGATGTCCTTAGGGCATGGCATCTTTTCAATAGCATCAACTCTAGCTTTGTCAACTTCAATACCTCTTTCAGAAATTTTATGTCGCAAGACAATGCCTTCATTAACCATAAAGTGGCACTTCTCCCAATTCAAGACAAGGTTAGTGTCTTTACATTTGTGCAAAACTCGATCAAGGTTGCTTAAGCAGTCATCAAAAGAAGTTATGTAAACAGAGAAATCATCCATGAACACCTCAACAATCTTTTCACAAAAATCAGAGAATATAGCCATCATGCATCTTTGAAAGGTAGCAGGTGCATTACATAAACCAAAAGGCATACGTCTATAAGCAAAGGTACCGAAAGGACAAGTAAAAGTGGTATTTTCTTGCTCCCCTTTTGACACAGGTATTTGAGAGAAACTAGAATAACCATCTAGAAAGCAAAAATGAGTATGTTTGGATAACCTTTCTAGCATTTGATCAATAAATGGCAAGGGGTAATGATCTTTCTTAGTAGCTTTATTCAACTTACGGAAATCAATTACCATCCTATAGCCTGTAACTATTCTTTGCGGGATCAATTCATCTTTATCATTAGGGACGACAATCATATACCTCCTTTCTTAGGAACACAATGGACAGGACTTACCCACTGACTATCAGGGACTGGATAGATAATACCTGCCTCTAGGAGCTTTTGTATTTCCTTCCTTATCACTTCTTTCATCTTAGGATTTAACCGTCGCTGATGATCGATAATCGGTTTAGCATTTTCTTCCAATTTTACCTTGTGTTGGCATATAGTGGGACTAATGCCCTTAAGATCATCCAGAGTATATCCAATAGCAGCACGATGCTTCTTCAGAGTTTTCAAATATTTTTCGTCTTCTCGACTTGCCGCGGCCGCGACGTTGCTGGCTGCTGCGGCGTATCGTTGTTGGCGAAGGCGATCAGGCTCTGGATGGTTGCCCTCCAGTCTTCGGCCTTGTCTGCCACTGGAGGGAAGTCGAGGAGCCGTTGCGCCCTTGCGAGCGCTTCTGCTGGAGAGGAGGGGAGCGGGGGCGAGCGGTGCGAGGAGCGGGATATGCTCGGACTCCTAACAGGGTTAGAAGGAGCAGGGTCCCGCCCCGGCGACCGCGCCTTGCTCGTGCCAGGACGATGGCCCGGTGCGTCCCGCGAGCCTCCGGTTTGCCCTTGGCCCAGCAGGCGGATGCCACCTCCTGTGGCATGGCGCTGCTGGGTTGTTGTTTGCTGAGATGGACGTGGCGCGTCCACGGAGACCGAGGCTCGGTCGTCCATCTTGTCCTTGGATTTGGTGGCGCCGCGAGTTTCCTCGCCGGCGACCACCCTTCCGACGGCGTCTCCCCCGCCCACCGTTGGTTCCGGTGGCAGCGGATGAGACGTAGACGGGCCTGCGACCTCCGAAGCTTTCTTCTTCGGGGCCATGTTGTTGCTGCTGATGATGTTGATGCGGCTGGAGAGGTTGATGAAGAATGCGCCCGCGTGAACGCCGGATCAGGTTCGCACAACCTCGACGCCCCCTACCTGGCGCGCCAAAGATGTCGGGGGAAACTGTCCACCACGAGCACCTATGGGACCGGAGCCCCTTGTTCGTGCGGTAAGGGAGCGGAGGGAGCACAAAGAGCAGATCGTAGTGAGCACGCGGGCAGTTTACCCAGGTTCGGGCCGCGATGGACGCGTAAAACCCTACTCCTGCTTTGTTTGTATTGAGTTTGAGAGCTCGGGAGCTTGAAGAACTAGCTACCCCGAGCGAATGAGCGATCTAGGTTCCGAACCCCTTCTACGTTGTGCATGGGCCTCCTTTTATAGCTCAAGGGGTCACCGACAGGTGTCAACGTAGGAGAAAGGGGTAAAAATGTAATTGTGGTGGTAGTTGTAACAGTGCGGGAACAGTGGATGAACAGTGCATGAACAGTGGTCATCACCTACTTTGACAGTGGGGGACAAGAGCATTTAATGCCCGTCGCCGTCGACCCCAAAAGCGCCCGCCCTTGCGTCTCCGTTTGCCACGGCGATAGCTTTATCACCGTGGAGTGCCACCGTGTCCCCCAGGCTGCACAGCCACCCGCCACGCGTCCCTGGAATGGCCCCAGGGCGACGCGTGGACCGATGAGCTAGAGCGCGGGCACACAGCGCAACTCCCCCCGGCAAGCACCTTGCCGGGGTCTTGACCTTGCCGGACCCGGAAGCTTGCCGGGCTCTGAAGCTTGTCGCTCTCCGGGCCCTGCTGGGGCGCATGCTGCGCCGAGGCGTATCTTCCGAAGTGTGATCTTCTAATCTTCCTGACAAGCTCCCCTTGCCAGGGCCTTGAGTTGATAAGGAAATCTTGAGCTTGGGACGGCCTTCCCGGCAAGCCCCACTTGCCGGGGTCTTGGTTTTCTGTCTTGTATACTTTGTTTTTGAATGGTTTTATATGGAGCAGGAAGGTCTCTGGCAAACACGTGGTGAGCCCCGCCGCGGGAAGCTGCTACTGCCCGTGCACAAGTTGGGGTACTGGGGTACCCCTGTCGGGGGAAACTGTCCGCCACGAACACCTATGGGACCGGAGCCCCTTGTCTGTGCGGTACGAGGGCGGAGGGAGCACGAAGAGCAGATCGTGGCGAGCACGCGGGCAGTTTTACCCAGGTTCGGGCCGCGGTAGACGCGTAAAACCCTACTCCTGCTTAGTTGTGTATTTAGTTGGAGAGCTCGGGAGCTTGAAGAAGCAGCTACACCGAGCGTATGAGTGATCTAGGTTCCGAACCCCCTCCACGTTGTGCATGGGCCTCCTTTTATAGTGCAAGGGGTCACCGACAGGTGTCAACGTAGGAGAAAGGGGTAAAAACGTAAAAGAGGTGGTAGTTGTAACAGTGCGGGAACAGTGGAGCTACAGTGCGCGAACAGTGGTCGCTACCTACTTTGACAGTGGGGGACAAGGGCATTTAATGCCCGTCGCCGTCGACCCCAAAAGCTCCCGCCCTTGCGTCTCCGTCTGCCACGGCGATGGATCCACCACCGTGGAGTGCCACCGTGTCCCCCAGGCTGCACAGCCATCCGCCACGCGTCCCTGGATAGGCCCCAGGGCGACGCGTGGGCCGATGAGCTGGAGCGCGGGCACACAACGCAACTCTCCCGGCAAGCACCTTGCCGGGGTCTTGATCTTGCCGGGCCCGGGAGCTCGCCGCTCCCCGGGCCCTCGCCGGGACGCACATAGCGCCGAGGCGTGTCTTCTAGTCTTCCTGGCAAGTTCCTCTTGCCAGGGCCTTGTGCCAGTGAGGTAATCTTGAGCCTGGTACGGCCTTCCCGGCAAGCTCCACTTCCCGGGGTCTCGATCTTCTGTCTTGCATACTTTGTTTTTGAATGGTTTGATATGGAGCAGGAAGGTCTCCGGCGAGCGCGTGGTAAACCCTGCCGCGGGAAGCTGCAACCGCCCGTGCACAAGTTGGGGTACTGAGGTACCCCTACCTTAGTACACCGAGAGGAGCCCCCGGGCCTGGGCCACACACGGTGCCGAGCGCTGTTGGGCCAGGCCCAAAACAGTGTACGGGCACACGCGGCCCACGGCGCGCCGAATCCACTTCCGTATCCGCCGCATCCCCCCGTAACGGCACGCGTCGATTGCGGCGTCGTGGGATGGGACGTGCCCACGTTCTCTTAATGGAAAGAGCGAAACGCCCCCCCACTTCCCCATAAAAGCAGAGGAAGCAGGAGCGATTCCCCTCCTTGCGCTTTCATTGCATCTTCCTCTTCCTCCAGAAATCCCCTTTGCGCTCCGCCTCCACATCTCCGCCGCCGCCGTTCCCCCCTTCCTCCGCCGCCTCTGCCATGGCCCCGAAGACCGAGAAGGCGAAGGCGGAGAAAGCCAAGAGGGAGAAGTCGGAGCAAGCAGCGAAGCTCGTCGCGTATCGGAAGCGGAACCTCGTCTTTCCGCCGAAGCTCGGCGCGCGGGAGCTCTGGAACAAGTATTACCTGTTCTGGGCCAAGGAAACCAAGGCGCACCCCCGCACTCGAGCTTATCCGGCCGCCGCCAAGGACAACTACCCCGGCGGGTACTATTTCTTCGCAGCCTTCTTTCACTGCGGTCTTTGCCCTCCTTTCTCTGATTTCTTCTGCGACATCATGCACACCTATGGCTTCCACCTTCTTGACTTCACCCCCAACGCCATCCTCACAATGGCGGTTTTCGCACACATGTGCGAAAACTTCATAGGAATACATCCAAACGTAGCGCTGTTTAGGCACTTCTTCACTCCTAGAGCAGAGGCCGGCGCCCCCCTCTCCGGGGGAATTTCTTGGGTATTTCGTCTGAACAAGAAGGAGTCGTACTTGCCGGGGGAGCTCCGCGGCAAGTGGGAGGAGTGGCGTGCAGACTGGTGCTGGATCGTTGAGGACCAGCCGCAACCCTTCACCGCGCCGCGCACAACGCCCATCGTGCGCGGCAGGGATTGGAGCGAGCTGGATTCGGACGACATCAAGCTCGACATCGCCCTCATCCGGATTCTTCGTCTTCGGGTAGCAAGGCTGTCCGTTGCAGAAGTAGGCGCAGACTTCCTCCGCCGCCGCATCGCCCCTCTCCAAGACAGGAAAAGGCCGGCCTGGGAGTACGGCAACGCAGCGGATATAATGAGGCTGCGCCCCGGGCTGAACTTCAACTTCACGACGCTGGAGCTGAAGGGGATGGTCCGGGAACTCTTCAAATATGACCCGGCCCACCCTGAGTGGTTCAGACCTCCCCGGGGAGTGGTGCCCCTCTGCAACAGCACAGTCCGGGGCCGTCTTTGCGCCATGATGCCCGCGTGTGATTCGCACGGCGTGGACCGCACGTGGATTCCGCCCAAGCCCATAGACGTCCTCAGCTTCTTCGACAACCTTGTGGAGGTGGCGAAGAACAAGGATGACATCAAGGAGCACACGCGGGACACCACTGACCAGGAGCTTGCATACATGGCTTCTCGGGCTGAAGAGGCCGCTGCAGCCGCAGCGGCAGGAGATTTTGGATATACGCCTGACGAGGCAGAGGCTGCGGATGCGTCCTGCCAGGCGGAGGAGGCGGAGATCCGTAGACTGCTGCAACTTCCTCCCGACGCGCTCGCCGGGGTCCCCTCTCTGAGGCACTCCGGGATCCCCGGAATCGCGGCCGAGGCCGCGGCAAGGGGTGGCGCTGCCGGAGGGAACAGAGGCGCCGCGGGGAGCGGAGGCGCCGGAGGGAGCGGAGGCGCCAGAGGGAAAGAGGCCGCAGCGCAGGGCGCTGGGCCCAGCAAGCCAGCCGGGGAGGAGGAGGAGGAGGAGGCCGAGGCCGCCGAGGACTCCGACGGATCTACGGAGCTCTACGCCGACGACCTCTCCTCGTCGGAGACCTCCCCGCCCCCGGCAAGCCCAAGGCGGTCTGCACTGAAGCGTATCCGCAGGGCGGCGACGGGAGCGAGGGCGCAGGCGCCCCGGCAACAACCAGCTCGCCGGGCAGCTCAAGCTTCCCGGGGAAGCCAAGCTGCGCCGGGGGCGACCGGCGCACCAGCCGCGGCGGAGGCGGCCCGCGCGCAGGCCACGGCAGAGGCGCCCCGCAGGTCGGCGCCAAGCAGGCAGGAGTCTTCTCGGAGCGGAGCAGCGGCTCCGCCCGCTCCCCGGGCTCCGGCTACCACAGGGGCTGGGTCTTCGCAGCCCCCAGCCCCAGGGACCGCCAAGCGCCCGAGGGAATCTTCGTCTTCCACTCCTCGTGCAGACGCGCCCCAGGTGGAGTATGACTTCTCCGCCTTGAGCGAGGACGACGAGGAGGATCAGGAGTAAGAATCTGAGATCTTACACCTTCTCAAGTTTCGTCTTGATTATTGTTGATGCTAATTTTGTTTATTGCTTTGATTTCAGGACCTTGGTTCAGCGCGTGGCGAAGAAAGCCAAGGCGCCTGTGGTCGAGGTCGCGGAAGACTTGGCCACCGCGGCAACTGGGGACGCGCCGGAGCCAAGCCTGCCGGACCCGAGCGCTGCTCCGAGGAGCAGCCCCCAGCGTAAGTCTGGGTTCCATCCTCCCGCTCGTCGGGGTGCGCTTGGGGATTTTGTCTTGTTTCAATATCTTGATGTCTTTGTCTTGACTTGTGCAGAGGTGGGGCCACAGCGGCAGGAGCGTCCGGAGACCGTCCTCGAGGAGCCGCAGGCCCCGCCGTCCCCGCCAAGGCCGAACTCCCCGGCAAGGGAGTGCGCTCCGCCAAGGGCGGGTACCCCGCCAAGGGCGAGCAGCCCGGCGAGGGCGGCCACTCCGCCAAGGCAGAGCTCCCCGGCGAGGGAGCCCGCCGCTGATGACGTCCGCCAAGGTAGGCTCTATAACTTGTCTTCTTGGCGTTATCTCTTTTTGGATTTTTGCTTGAACTTCTTTTTCTTCTTCTTCTTCTAGATCCTCCTCCCCCCGAGCACATGGAGACAGAAGTCATCAACATCGAGGAGGAGGAGGGCGCGCAGGGCGGCGGCGGCGACGTCCCTGTCGCCGAGGACACGGCGAGAGCCGCCGAGCCGGCCGCGCAGGAGACCGCTCCGGACGCAGCGGCCGGGGAGGGGGACGGCGACCGCATCGCCGGCCCGGAGGCGGCGGGAGCATCAAGTGCTGCGCCGGCCGCCGATCCCTCCGCCGGCAAGGAGCAGGGCTATTATCTCGAAGCCCCCAACGGCGTCTTCATCCAGGTGCCATGGGGTTCTTCGTCGCGAGCTCCCGCGGAGGGCGAGGCATTTGATGGGGAAGTCCTCGCCTCCGCGGGCTTGAAGATCGTCGAAGCGCCCGGCGGGAGTGAAGGGCCCGAGGAGGAGAAGCTGCTTCACCAGCTCCTGGCCCTTTACCGGGCCAGGCAGGCGAAGCTTGCTTGTCGGGAGGCCCTCGCCGCCAAGGCCGCCGCGGAGATGGAGAAGCGCGCGGCGGAGCTCAGCGCCGCCAACCAGGCGGCCCTCTGCGAGGTGGCGGAGGAGCGCGAGCGACTCGCCGGCGAATATCAGGAGTGGGTGCTGGAGAAAGCTGAGGCCGAAGAGCAGCAGCGGCTCGCCGGGGTGGAGCTGTCCCGGCGAGAAGGAGAACTCGCCCAGCGGAAGGTCAACCTCGACTCCCATGAGGAGGACCTTGCCGCTCGGGAGGAGGCCCTTGGCGGGGAACTGAAAGAGGCGAAAGCCGCCGCGGCTGCCGCGGAGACCGCCAAGAAGGAGCTTGCCGCCAAGGTCGCGCAGCTGGAGAAGTCGCTGAAGGTGAGCGCGGAGAAGGTCGCCGCGCTCATCACGGAGCGTGAGAAGGACGCCCACACCAATTCAGAACTCCAGGTGCGTCTTTCTGAGAGGGGCGACGAGTTGAAGGCCGCCAAGGACTCCATCGAGGACTTGGAGTTGAAGGTCTCTACACTGAAGGATTCACTCGACGCTGCCCGGGCTCGGGAGACCAAGTTGAAGGAGGAGCTCCGCAAGGAGCGGACCCTAGTGGACAGCGCCAACAAAGCGGCTGAGCTCTTCCGCCATACCGTTGAGGTATGGACCGAGGACTTAGTATCTTGTGCGTCCAACATCGACCAGGAGCTGCTGGCGTTGAAGCTGGAGCACCTCATCTACTCCCCGGATCCAAACCTCCCTCACAGCGCCAAGCTCAGCCTCTTCTTCAGGGGAATCGCGCCGGCCCTTGCAGATCCGCGGAAGAAGATCCCCGCGCAACTGGCCGAGGAGACGCGCCTGCTCTACACGGGAACCTTGGAGCGCGTGTTGACGAAGATCGTATACCGCAATCCGGGCATAAACCTCACCAACGTTCTTCGCAGCTTGCCGGCTGACGCGGACATGGAGGCTCTGAAGGAGCAGGTCGCCCACATCATTGCCAAGGTGGCTAAGATCTCCAGGATTGAGGGCGACCGCGTAGATTAGGCCTCCATTATCTTTATCTCTTTTCGTTGCTGCATAGGGTGTTATGAACTCATTAGTCCATTGCGACAAGTTATCCTTTGTAAGATATTTATCTCATTTTGATCAATCAGTGCAATGTTATCTTCCTTGTCTTGGTCATTTACTTTGTACGCCCTCCACCCTACGCTCCCGGGGAGCTTGCCGGCAAGGGTCCCTCGCCGCGAGCGCTGAGTGCTGGACTCCGAGCAGCCTGCTGGCCAAGGTCTCACCGGCAAGCAACCTCGCCGCGGCTAGTCGCAACGCACTTAGCTTGCTGAGCGAACTCGAAAACGAAGTAAGGGCGCGACACTTGTCGCAGCTCGCTTAGATCGTTGAGCGTACTCGGAAACAAGACAAGGGTGCGGCTAGCTACGGGTAGGTTCCTCCGCACACAGGTTTTCCATACAAAGTGTGATTGTTCAAGGAAGACAACTAAAAATTAAAAATTTGAACTGGTCAAATTCTAGTAACTTAGCTTTCATATATTGCTTGCTTCCCGGTAAGGCTTCTCTTTCTTGAACAGCACTTGGTTCACCTTCCATTTCCTCCCCCCCCCGGCAAACTTGTGTGCGAGGAACATTCCTTCTGCTTAAGAGGCAAAGAAAAAGAGAGGGACAAGTACATGGCCTTTCGGCGTGCTAATGCTTACCGGATACTTGAGTGTTGCACCAAATGCCAAACAACACATGCAAATAGCAAAGAAAAGCATGCAAAAGGCAATCGGCGTGAAAAACACAAAAACTTTACTGATGCACGGGGTCTGCGCCCGGCTTTGTACAAAGGGTTACATGCAACAGCGGCAAAGCTTGTACAAAAGGTGGTTGCCGGAGCGGATCACGGCAACCGCGCCTTATGGGTGAATCTTGCGAAGATGCTCTATGTTCCAGGAGTTGCTCACCGGTAAGCCTTCTTCGGTCTCGAGGCGGACAGCGCCGGGCCTCGTAACTTGTCTCACCCGATAAGGGCCTTCCCACTTCGGCGTCAACTTGTTGGAATTCTTGGCGGACTGAACACACCGAAGAACAAGGTCGCCTTCCTCGAGACTCCTGGCCTTGACCTTGCGGCTATGGTAGCGGCGCAAGGCTTGCTGGTATCGAGCAGCTCGTACAGCAGCCTGGAGACGTCTCTCCTCGAGGAGCAATGCATCATCTTGCCGCAGTTGCTCTTGCTCGAGCTCGTCATAAGCGAGCACTCGAGGAGATCCGTATACGAGTTCCGTGGGGAGAACTGCCTCTGCCCCATAGACTAGGGCAAAGGGTGTCTGTCCGGTGGCTCGACTTGGTGTCGTTCTGATTGACCAAAGAGCCGCCGGTAGCTCCTCTATCCAATTTCTTCCGCACTTGCGCAGCCTGTCAAAGGTCCTTGTCTTGAGTCCGCGCAGCACTTCAACATTGGCCCTCTCCGCTTGACCGTTGCTCCTCGGGTGAGCAACAGAAGCGAAACAGACCTTGGCGCCAAGGTCTTGGACGTACTGCATGAAGGTGCGACTAGTGAATTGTGTACCGTTGTCGGTGATGATCCTGTTAGGGATCCCGAAATGGCAAACAATCGACCTGAAGAACCTGACTGCTGACTGTGCTGTCACTTTTCTCACTGGCTCCACTTCTGGCCACTTTGTGAACTTGTCGATTGCAACGTACAAGTACTCAAAGCCCCCGACAACACGAGGGAAAGGGCCGAGAATATCGAGCCCCCAGACCGAGAAGGGCCAGGACAAAGGGATTGTTTGGAGAGCTTGAGCTGGTTGATGAATCTGCTTTGCATGGAACTGGCACGCTTCACACTTGGTTACTAGTGCAGTTGCATCTTGGAGGGCTTCTTGCCAAAAGAACCCTTGCCGGAAAGCTTTCCCGGCAAGCGCCCTTGCGCCAATGTGGTGGCCGCATATGCCTCCGTGTATTTCTGCCAACAGCTTCTGTCCATCTTCCCTGGAGATGCACTTCAGTCTGACACCATTGAGTCTTCTTCTGTACAGCTCGTTGTCCACGAACTGGTACATACTTGACTGCCTGGTTATCTTCTCTATTTCTTCTGGGTCATTGGGAAGTTCTCCAGTTTGCAGAAAACGGACGATTTGCTGCGCCCATGCTGGAGTTTGGGGCTCAACGGCAAGGACCAAAGGCATGAGGGCCGCTGCGGGGACCTCGGCTTCTACGGCAAGAACCTCTGGCTCTGCCGGAGCTGAAGGTCCCCCAGCAAGCTCGCCGGGGCGAGGCTTGTCGGGAACACTTGCTTCAGCTGTACAGACCCGAGGATCTGCAGGAGCAAACCGTTCCTCAGCGTTCTGGTTGTTGATCTTGGGGATCTTGGCGGCGGTTTCTGGAAGATCCGCCGGCAAGTAGTCGCCGGAGACCAACTTTCTCTTCTTGGACTGCCCAATTGATGGTGTAACGGATGGTTGAGTCAGCTTGAGCAAGAAGGTCCCTGGTTCCACAGGTAACTTCATCGAAGCACACTTTGAAAGGCCATCTGCTATTTCATTCTGAGCTCTCGGGACGTGCTCCATCTGCAGACCTTCAAAGTGCTCTTCAAGCTTCCTCACTTCATCGACATAAGCTTCCATCAAAGGGCTCTCATAGCTCTTGTTAACTTGCCGGACCACCAACTGAGAATCCCCCCGCACAATCAGCTTCCTGATCCCAAGTTCGGCCGCAATCCTGAGGCCGGCAAGCAAGCCTTCATATTCAGCAGTGTTGTTTGTCGCTTGCTCCCTGGGAAAGTGCATCTGGATAACATATTTGAGGTGCTCTCCGGTGGGTGCGATGAGTACCACGCCAGCACCGGCGCCTTGCAGCGAGAAGGCACCGTCAAAATACATTACCCATTCACTTGTCGCTTCTTGTACGGGTGCACTTGTTTCTTGGACTTCTTCATCGGGCGTTGGGGTCCACTCAGCTATGAATTCTGCCAAAGCTCGGCTCTGTATGGTTGAAGTACTTTCAAACTTGAGCCCAAAGCTTGACAGCTCCAGTGCCCACTCAACGATCCTGCCTGTTGCTTCTGGGTTGTGCAATATCCTCTTCAGCGGAAAGCGAGTGCCCACTGTTATCTCATGTGCTTGGAAGTAATGGCGCAGCTTTCTCGAGGCCATGAGGAGGCCGAAAAGCAACTTTTGCACACCAGAGTACCTTGATCTAGCCCCCTGGAGAAGGGAACTCACAAAATACACTGGGCGCTGCACCATTTTCTTCCGCACTTCATTTTTATTCCTGCACAGAGTTGTCCTTGGCGGGGCCAGAGCTTGCCGGAGCAGCCCCCTGCTTGTCGCTGGATTCGCTTGCCGGTGGTGCTGACTCCTCGTCGGACTCCCTCTCCGCTACTAATGCAGCACTAACCACCTGGTTGGTTGCCGCTAGGTATAGCAACAACTTTTCCTGTGGTCTAGGTGCGACAAGTATTGGAGTGGAGGACAGGTACCGTTTCAAATCCTGCAGCGCTGCCTCCGCTTCCGGAGTCCACTTCATGGGACCTGCCTTCTTCAAGATTTTGAAGAAAGGTAGGGCGCGTTCTGCAGACTTTGAAATGAACCTACTGAGGGCAGCCACACAACCTGCAAGCCTCCTGACATCCTTGACGCGCTTTGGGGCCTCTATCTGCTCAATGGCTTTAATCTTGTCGGGGTTGGCTTCAATCCCCCTCTGTGACACAAAGAACCCGAGAAGCTTGCCGGAGGGGACTCCAAAGACGCACTTCTCGGGGTTCAACTTGAGCTGTATCCTGCGCAGGTTCTGAAATGTTTCTTCCAAATCTTGGATCAGGGTTTCCTTGTTCTTACTCTTCACCACGATGTCATCCATGTAAGCCTCTACATTTCTGTGTATCTGTGGCTCGAAAGCAGTGTACACTATCCTTGCAAACGTTGATCCTGCATTCTTCAGTCCAAATGGCATGCGTATGAAGCAATAAGTGCCACATGGAGTGATAAATGCAGTCTTCTCTTCATCCTCTTTGGCCATAAAGATCTGATGGTAGCCTGTATATGCATCAAGAAAACAGAGTAGCTCACATCCGGCGGTGGAGTCAACGATCTGGACAATGCGCGGCAAAGGGAATGGATCCTTGGGACATGCTTTATTCACATCGGTGAAGTCTATACACAGTCTCCACTTCCCATTGGCCTTGCGCACGACGACTGGATTTGCCAACCACGTCAGATGGATCACACCTCTAACTAAGCCTGCTGCCTCTAGCTTCTTGATTTCTTTGTTGATGAATTCTTGGCGTTCCACGGCTTGCTTCCTCACTTTCTGCTTGATGGGCCGCGCATGAGGACAAACAGCAAGCTTGTGCTCAATTACCTTCCTGGGAACACCGGGGATGTCAGATGGTTGCCAGGCAAACACATCGACATTCGCCCGCAGGAAGGCAACGAGCGCGCTTTCCTATTTGCTGTCAAGTGTGGCACTGACGGTGAAGGTACCACCAGTGCCGTCCTCCTTGGCGGACACTTTCTTGGTTGCCGGAGGAGCGGCCATCCCTTTCTTACACTTGCCGGTGAAGCTCGATGGGACGTCCTCGACGGCAGCGCAGCACACCGAAGAGGTGCGGTTGCCGGAGTGGGCCCCAAAGCAGTTGCCGGACTTGGTCTTCGTCTTCTTCCCCCCGGGAGCTTCAGCGGCAAGTGTATTCTTCTCGGCCGCAGCTGCCGCATCCCGGTAGATCTTGTCGGCGCAGACAAGCGCATCCTTCTTGTCGCCGTGGACAGTGATGACGCTTATCGGCCCCGGCATCTTGAGTACGTTGTAAGCATAATGGGAAGCTGCCATGAACTTGGCGAGGGCAGGACGGCCAAGTATTCCATTGTAGGGCAATGGAATATCGGCGACGTCGAAAGTGATGCGCTCAGTTCTGAAATTGAGCTCCCCGCCAAAGGTCACCGGCAGAGTGATCTTTCCCTTGGGCTTGCTCCTTCCCGGGTTGATTCCTTGGAAAGAACCGGTTTCTTCGAGCTCGCCATCTGGAATTTGGAGTTTCTTGATCACAGCAGAGGAGATCAAGTTCAGCCCGGCCCCGCCGTCAACCAACATTTTGGTGACCTTGAGGTTGCGGATGGTGGGAGAAACCAGCATCGGCAAGCACCCGACCGCGGTGGTGCGGTCAGGGTGATCCTCAAGATCAAAAATGATGGGCGTGCTGGACCATTTGAGGAGCCTGCGCGACTCCACGGGCGGCTCTGCTGCATTCACCTCACGCACCCACTGCTTGAGTTGGCGGTGGGAGGTGTGCAGAGAGGCGCCACCGTCGACGCACAGGACCTCCGTGGCCTTCTGGAACTCCTGCTCGCTGTTATCCTCGTCTTCCATGTCTTCGTCGTCGTCTTCGTCCTTGTCGCGGCCCCGGGGAGGTCGATCCCCTTTCCGCTGTTTGGCCTTGCCGCGGCGTCCTCCCCGGCCATTGAACGGCCGCTTCTTGCTTGGCTCTTCCCCGCCACCCTGGGCCTTCTCCTTGTCGCGCCTCTCGTATTCAGCTTTCTGCTGCTCGACGAGATACTCGACGCGCTTGCAGTTGGAGAGATCGTGACCCTTGGTGCGGTGGATCTTGCAGTATTGCTTGTCGGAGCCGTCCGGCTTGTCGGCTGCCGCTACAGGGGCAGGCTCCTTGCCGGAGCCGCCAGCCTGTGTTTGCTTGGCGGGAGCCTCCTTGCCGGACTTCTCGACGGCAAGCACCTCTTTCTTGCCCTTCCTTCTGTTATTCCGCCGCCGGCTCTTCTTTGCCGGGGCGGCGTCGTCGCTGTCGCTTCCTCCTGCGCCAGCATCCTGCCCGGGGAGTCTCCTCCCCTCTTCTGCGCGTGCGCACTTGTCAGCCAGAGCATAGAGCTCGCTGACATCCCGAATCTTGGTCATCGCCATTTCTTCACGCATGCGGCGGTTACGCACGTTCTGGTGGAACGCGCTGATAACCGCGGCAGGGTGGACGTCAGGGATGTTGTGCTGCACACGGCTGAAGCGTTGGATGTACTTGCGCAGGGTTTCTCCTTCCTTCTGGGCCAGAATGTGGAGATCGCTCTCCTGGCCGTGGGGTTTGTGGCCGCCGGTGAAGGCGCCAACAAACTGGTGGCAAAGGTCGGCCCAAGAAGAGATGGAACCTTCCGGCAAGTGCATAAGCCACGAACGGACGTTTGGCTTAAGCACACGCGGGAAGTAGTTTGCCAAGATCTTCTCGTCGCGCCCCCCGGCAGCTTGCACTGCGATGGTGTAGACGCTGAGGAATTCTGAGGGGTGCGTCTTGCCGTCGTACTTCTCCGGTACGTCGGGCTTGAAATTCTTCATGTTGGGCCACTGGACGCGCCGCAGCTCGCGAGTGAACGCAGGGCAGCCTGCCGTGTACGGCAAGTAGCCTGGTTCACCGGGCGCGCGCGCGTCGACAGCGTTCCCAGCTCTATGATCTGATTGTCGCCGAGCTTCTCGGCGGCGCTCGATTGTGGTGCGAGCGTCTTCTTGTCGCCGGTCGTCGAGGACCTGGCGCTGGTCCCGACGGGCCCGCGGGTCCGACGACGCTGTGGAGCCGTCGTCGGCGTTGTTCCGGCGGGGCGGCGTCTTCTGCTTCCGCGGCGGGGAGTGCACGCTTGTCGCACCCCCGGCGGTCTTGTCGCCGTCGGCCTTCGTCTTCTCAGCTTGCCGCGGCCGCGAGGCCGCCGGTTGCTGTGGAGAATCGTTGTTGGCGAAGGCTATCAGGCTCTGGATGGTGGCCCTCCAGTCTTCGGCCTTGTCTGCCGCTGGAGGGAAGTCGAGGAGCAGTTGCGCCCTTGCGAGCGCTTCTGCTGGAGTGGAGGGGAACGGGGGCGAACGGTGCGAGGAGCGGGATATGCTCGGACTCCTAACAACGTTAGAAGGAGCAGGGTCCCGCGCCGGCGTCTTAGCTTTGCTTGTGCCCGGACGGTGGTCCGGGGCGTCCCGCGAGCCTCCGGTTTGTCCTTGTCCCAGCAAGCGGATACCACCTCCTGTGGTATGGCGCGGCTGGGTTGTCGTGTGCTGAGATGGACGTGGCGCGTCCACGGAGACCGAGGCTCGGTCGTCCGTCTTGTCCTTGGATTTGGTGGCGCCGCGAGTGTCCTCACCGGCGACCACCCTTCCGACGGCATCTCCCCCGCCCACCGTTGGCTCTGGTGGCGGCGGATGAGACGCCGACGGGCCTCCGACCTCCGAAGCCTTCTTCTTCGGGGCCATGGAGCTGCTGCTGGTGAAGTTGCTGACGAAACTGGAGAGGTTGATGAAGAATGCGCCCGCGCGAACGCCGGATCAGGTTCGCACAACCTCGACGCCCCCCACCTGGCGCGCCAAAGATGTCGGGGGAAACTGTCCGCCACGAACACCTATGGGACCGGAGCCCCTTGTCTGTGCGGTACGAGGGCGGAGGGAGCACGAAGAGCAGATCGTGGCGAGCACGCGGGCAGTTTTACCCAGGTTCGGGCCGCGGTAGACGCGTAAAACCCTACTCCTGCTTAGTTGTGTATTTAGTTGGAGAGCTCGGGAGCTTGAAGAAGCAGCTACACCGAGCGTATGAGTGATCTAGGTTCCGAACCCCCTCCACGTTGTGCATGGGCCTCCTTTTATAGTGCAAGGGGTCACCGACAGGTGTCAACGTAGGAGAAAGGGGTAAAAACGTAAAAGAGGTGGTAGTTGTAACAGTGCGGGAACAGTGGAGCTACAGTGCGCGAATAGTGGTCGCTACCTACTTTGACAGTGGGGGACAAGGGCATTTAATGCCCGTCGCCGTCGACCCCAAAAGCTCCCGCCCTTGCGTCTCCGTCTGCCACGGCGATGGATCTACCACCGTGCAGTGCCACCGTGTCCCCCAGGCTGCACAGCCATCCGCCACGCGTCCCTGGATAGGCCCCAGGGCGACGCGTGGGCCGATGAGCTGGAGCGCGGGCACACAGCGCAACTCTCCCGGCAAGCACCTTGCCGGGGTCTTGATCTTGCCGGGCCCGGGAGCTTGCCGCTCCCCGGGCCCTCGCCGGGACGCACATAGCGCCGAGGCGTGTCTTCTAGTCTTCCTGGCAAGTTCCTCTTGCCAGGGCCTTGTGCCAGTGAGGTAATCTTGAGCCTGGTACGGCCTTCCCGGCAAGCTCCACTTGCCGGGGTCTCGATCTTCTGTCTTGCATACTTTGTTTTTGAATGGTTTGATATGGAGCAGGAAGGTCTCCGGCGAGCGCGTGGTAAACCCTGCCGCGGGAAGCTGCAACCGCCCGTGCACAAGTTGGGGTACTGAGGTACCCCTACCTTAGTACACCGACAACCCCTACCTTAGTACACCGACAGGAGCCCCCGGGCCTGGGCCACACACGGTGCCGAGCGCTGTTGGGCCAGGCCCAAAACAGTGCACGGGCACGTGCGGCCCACGGCACGCCGAATCCACTTCCGCATCCGCCGCGTCCCTCCGTAACGGCACGCGTCGATTGCGGCGTCGTGGGAGGGAACGTGGCCACGTTCTTTTAATGGAAAGAGCGAAACGTCCCCCACTTCCCCATAAAAGCAGAGGAAGCAGGAGCGGTTCCCCTCCTACGCTTCCATTGCTTCTTCTTCCATCTCCAGAAATTCCCCTTTGCGCTCCACCTCCACACCTCCTCCGCCGTCTTCCGCATCTGCGGCGCCGCCGGACTTTTCGCTCCCCTTCCCTCGCCGCCTCCGCCATGGCCCCGAAGACCGAGAAGGCGAAGGCGGAGAAGGCCAAGAAGGAAAAATCCGAGCAGGCGGCGAGGCTTGCTCTTCTGCGGAAGAGGAATGTCGTCTTCGCGCCGAGGCTCAGCGCGCGGGAGCTCTGGAACAAGTACTACTTGTTCTGGGCCAAGAAGACCAAGGCGCATCCTCGGACCAGAGTCTATCCCGCCGCCGCCAAGGACAATTACCCCGGCAGGTATTTCTTCTTTGCTGCTTTCTTCCACTGCGGCCTTTGTCCTCCCTTTTCTGAATTTTTCTGCGATACCATGAACACCTACAGCCTCCACCTTCTAGACTTCACCCCCAACGCCATCCTCACGATGGCGGTTTTCGCACATCTGTGCGAAAACTATATTGGGATCTATCCGAATGTAGCGCTTTTTAGGCACTTCTTTACGCCTAGAGTAGAGGCCGGCGCTCCCCTCTCCGGAGGAATCTCTTGGGTCTTCCGCCTGAACAAGAAGGAATCCTACCTGCCAGGGGAGCTCCGCGGCAAGTGGGAGGAGTGGCGCGCGGACTGGTGCTGGGTAGTTGAGGACGAGCCGCAACCTTTCACTGCGCCGCGCACAACAGCCATCGTGCGCGGCAGGGACTGGAGTGAGTTGGACTCGGACGACATCAAGCTCAACGTCGCCCTCGTCAGAATTCTTCGTCTCCGGGTAGCTAAGTTGTCCGTCGGAGAGGTAGGAGCAGATTTCCTCCGCCGCCGCATTGCCCCTCTACAGGATAGGAAGAGGCCAGCATGGGAGTATGGCAACACGGCGGACATAATGAGACTACGCCCGGGGCTAAACTTCAACTTCACGTCGCTGGAGCTGAAGGGGATGGTCCGGGAACTTTTCAAGCACGACCCGGCCCACCCAGAGTGGTTCAGAGCTCCCCGGGGAGTGGTGCCCTTATGCAACAACACGGCCCGGGATTCCCTTCGCGCCATGATGCCTGCATGTGACTCGCATGGCGTCGACCGCACATGGATTCCCCCCAAGCCAGACGTCATCATGAGCTTCTTCGACAACCTGGTGGAGGTGGCGAAGAACAAGGATGAGATCAAGGGGCTCACTCGGGACACCACTGACCGGGAGATTGCTTATATAGCTTCCCGGGTAGAAGAGGCCGCCGCAGCCGCAGCGGCAGGGGAGTTTGGCTTCACGGTTGAAGAGGCAGAGGCTGCGGAAGCGTCTTGCCAAGCAGAGGAGGCGGAGATCCGCAGGCTGCTGAAGCTTCCGCCCGACGAGCTCGCCGGGGTCCCCTCTCTGAGGCACGCCGGGATCCCCGGAGTTGTGACCGAGGCCGCGGCAAGGGGCGAGGTTGCCGGAGGAAATAGAGGCGCCGGAAGGAGCGGAGGCGTCGGAGGGAGCACGACCGCGGGGCAGAGCGCCGGGCCCAGCGAGCCGGCCGAGGAGGAGGAGGAGGAGGACGCCGGGGCCGGCGAGGACTCCGATGAATCTCTGGGGCTCTACAACGACGACGTCTCTTCGTCATCGGAGACCTCCCCGCCTCGGGCAAGTCCCAGGCGATCTCCGCTGAAGCGTCTCCGCAAGGCGACGACGGGGACGAGGACGCAGGTGCCCCGACAACAACCAGCTCGCCGGGCGGCGCGAGCTACCCGGGGGAGCCAAGCCGCGACGGGAGCGCCCGGCGCGCCAACCGTGCCGGAGGCGCCCCGCACACAGGCTACGGCGGAGGCGCCCCGCACATCAGCGCCAAGCGGAGGAGGGTCTTCGCAGAGCGGAGCGGCTGCTCCGCCCGCTCCCCGGGCCTCGGCGTCCACAGGGGCCGGGCCTTCGCAGCCCCCAGCCCCGGGGACCGCCAAGCGCCCGAGGGAGCCTTCGCCTCCTGCTCCTCGCGCGGACGCGCCTCAGGTGGCGTTCGACTTCTCCGCCCTGAGCGACAACGACGACGACGAGGAACAGGAGTAAGGACTTGAAGCTTTGTATTTTCTTCAACTTTGTCTTGATTCTTCTTTCGATGATTCTGATTTTTGCTTCTTGCTTTGATTTCAGGACCCTGGCCCAGCGAGCTGCGAAGAAGGCCAAGGTTCCCGTCGTCGAGGTCGAGGACGACTCGCCCGTCGCGGCGACAGGGGACACCCCAGCGACGAGCTTGCCGGACCCTAGCGCTGCTCCGAGGAGCAGCCCCCAGCGCAGCCCCCAGCGTAAGTCTGGGTTTGATCTTTCCACTCGTAGGGCGCGCTTGAGGATCTAGTTTATACTAACACCTCGTTGTTCTTGTTTTTGTCTTGATTGTCTTGTGCAGAGGTGGAGCCGCAGCTACAGGAGCATCCGGAGACCGCTCCCGAGGAGCCGCAGGCCCCGCCGTCCCCGCCAAGGACGAACTCTCCGGCGAGGGAGAGTGCTCCGCCAAGGGCGGGTACTCCGCCAAGGGCGAGTACCCCGCCAAGGGCGAGCAGCCCGGCGAGGGTGGCCACCCCGCCAAGGGAGAGCTCCCCGGCGAGGGAGCCCGCCGACGACGAAGTCCGTCAAGGTAAGTTTTGTAATCTTGTCTTCTCGGATTCGTCTTTTTTGGATATTTGCTTGAACTTCTTCTTCTTTTTCTTCTTCTTCTTCTAGATCCTCCTCCCCCAGAGCAGATGGAGACAGAGGTCGTCGTCGAGGAGGAGGGCGCGCAGGGCGACGGTGGTAACGCCCCAGTCGTTGAAGACACGGCGGGAGCCGCCGAGCCTGCCGCGGAGGAGACTGCTCCGACCGTAGACGCAGCGGCCGGGGAGGGGGACAGCGGCCATACTGCCGGCCCGGAGGCGGCAGGAGCGTCGAGCGCTGCGCCGGCCGCCGGCCCCTCCACCGAGAAGGAGCAGTCCGCCTATTACCTTGAGGCCCCCAACGGCGTCTTCATCCAAGTGCCGTGGGGGTCCTCATCGCGAGCCCCCGAGGAGGGAGAGGCCTTTGATGGAGAGGTCCTCGCCTCCGCGGGGCTGAAGATCGTCGAGGCGCCTGGCGGAGGTGACGAGCCCGAGGAGGAGAAGCTGCTTCACCGGCTCCTGGCCCTTTACCGGGCCAGGCAGGCGAAGCTCGAGTCTCGGGAGGCCCTCACCGCCAAGGCCGCCGCCGACATGGAGAAACGCGCGGCGGAGCTCCGCGCCGCCAACCAGGCGGCCCTCCGTGACGTGGCGGAGGAGCGCGAGAGGCTCGCCGGGCAGTACCAGGAGTGGCTCCTGGAGAAAGCCGAGGCCGAGGAGCAGCAACGACTCGCCGGAGAAGAGCTGTCCCGGCGAGAAGGAGAGCTCACCCAACGGAAGGTCAACCTCGACGCCCATGAGGAAGACCTTACCGCCCAGGAGCAGGCCCTTGGCGGAGAGCTGAGGGAGGCGAAAGCCGCCGCCGCCACAGCAGAGACCGCCAAGAAAGATCTCGAGGCTAAAGTGGCGCAGCTGGAGGAGTTCCTTAAGGCGAGCACGGAGAGGATCACCGCGCTCAACTCAGAGCGCGAGAAGGACGCCCACACCAATTCTGAACTCCAGGTGCGCCTCTCCAAGCAGGGCGACGAGCTGAAGGCCGCCAAGGATTCGATTGAGGATCTGGAGCTGAAGGTTTCCACGTTGAAGGACTCGCTCGACGCCGTCCGGGACCGGGAAACCAAGCTGAAGGAAGAGCTCCGCAAGGAGCGAGGCTTGGTGGAGAGCGCCACCACAGCGGCCAACAACTTCCGCCAAACCGTCGAGGTATGGACCGAAGACTTGGTGGCCTCTGCAGCTAACATCGACAAGGAGCTGATGGCGCTGAAGGTTGAGCATCTCATATACTCTCCGGATCCAAACCTCCCCCACAGCGCCAAGCTCAGTCTCTTCTTCAGAGGGATCGCGCCGGCTCTTGCAGATCTTCAGAAGAAGCTCCCCGCGCAACTGGCCGAGGAGTCGCGCCAGCTCTGCGCGGGAACCTTGGAGCGCGTTCTGACGAAGATAGTATACCGCAATCCTGGTATAAACCTCGCCAACGTTCTTCGCAGCTTGCCGGCCGACGCGGATATGGAGGCGCTGAAGGCGCAGGTCGCCCACATTATCGCCAAAGTGAACAAGATCTCCAGGATTGAAGGCGACCGCGTAGACTAGGCCTCCTTTTCCTTTATCTCTTTTGTTGCTGCATAGTGTGCCATGAACTTATTAGTCATTGCGACAAGTTATCCCTTGTAAGATATTTATCTTATTTTTGATCAATTAGTGCAATGTTATCTCCCTTGTCTTGGTCCTTTACTTTGTATGCTTTTCACCCTACGCTTCCAGGGAGCTTGCCGGCAAGGGCCCTTTGCCGCGAGCGCTGAGTGCTGGACTCTGAGCAGCCTGCTGGCCAAGGTCTTACCGGCAAGCAACTTTGCCGCAGCTAGTCGCAACGCACTTAGCTTGTTGAGTGAACTCGAAAACGAAACAAGGGCGCGACACTTGTCGCAGCTCACTTAAGTCGTTGAGCGTACTCGAAAACAAGATAAGGGTGCGGCTAGCCACGGGCAGGTTCCTCCGCGCACAGGTTTTCCATACAAGGTGTGGTTGTTCAAGGAAGACAACTAAAATTTAAAAATTTAAACTGCTCAAATTCTGGTAACTTAGCTTTCATATATTGCTTGTTTCTCCGACAAGGCTTCTCTTTCTTGAACAGCACTTGGTTCATCTTCCATCTCCTTCCAAATTTGTGCGCGAGGAACATTCCTTCTGCTTAAGAGGCAAGGAAAAAGAAGAGGGAAACAAGTATATGGCCTTTCGGCGTGCTAATGCTTACCGGATATGTGCATTGCACAAGATGCCAAATTAATGCATGCAAATAACAAAGAAAAGCATGGAAAAGGCAAATAGTGCAAAACACAGAAGCTTTACTGATGCACGGGATCTGTGCCCGGCTTTGTACAAAGGGTTACATGCAACAGCGGCAAAGCTTGTACAAAAGGTGGTTGCCGGAGCGGATCACGGCAACCGCGCCTGTAGGATCGAAGAAGTATGTCTAGAGGGGGGGTGATTAGACTACTTGACAATATAAAAATCTGCCTTTTGATTATGCAAAGTTTTAGGCAGTTTCACAATTAAGATCAATTCAAGTAGCACACTACACATGCAATTCTAGAGTATGGGCAGCGGAAAGTAAATTGCATATATAGTAAAGAGAGGTGGAGAAGATCAAACGCAGTTTGGTGACACGGAGATTTTTGTCGTGGTTCCGATAGGTGGTGCTATCGTACATCCACGTTGATGGAGACTTCAACCCACGGAGGGTAACGGCTGCGCGAGTCCACGGAGGGCTCCACCCACGAAGGGTCCACGAAGAAGCAACCTTGTCTATTCCATCATGGCCTACGCCCACGGAGGACTAGCCTTACTCGGGGTAGATCTTCACGAAGTAGGCGATCTCCTTGCCCTTACAAACTTCTTGGTTCAACTCCACATCTCAAAGACGGAGGCTCCCAAGTGACACCTAACCAATCTAGGAGGCACCACCCCCCAAAAGGTAATAGACGGTGTTGATGATGATGAACTCCTTGCTCTTGTGCTTCAAATGATAATCTCCCCAACACTCAACTCTCCTCACTGATATGGCTGTGGTGGAAGAAAGGTTTGAGTGGAAAGCAACTTGGGAAGGCTAGAAATCAAGTTTCATATGGTAGGAATGGAATGGCTTGATCTCAACACAAGGGTAGGTGGTTCACTTCTCAGAAAGTGTGTGGTAGAAGTGGTGGTACTTTCTGATGGCTCTCCTCACGAATGAGGAGGGGGTGGAGGGGTATATATAGCCTCCACACAAAATCCAACCGTTACACACACATTTGACCAATCTCGGTCAGACCGAAGTGAAAACTCGGTTAGACCGAAAGTTCAAATATAGTGAACGTTGGGATTTTCGGTGGGACCGAAAATACCATCTCGGTGAGACCGAAGTGAGTCAAAGGTTAGGGTTTGCCATCTCGGTGAGACCAAAAATATAAACTCGGATATTCCGAATTGATGTCAACTGATCACAGAAGGTTGGCAGCCCTTTTTCGGTGAGACCGAAACTCAGAATCGGTGTGACCGAGAATTTAGGGTTTGGAGAAACAACTGAAGTGGTTCATCTCGGTGGGACTGAGTTGGAGAAATCGGTGTGACCGAGATTACTTATGGGTGTGTGTTAAGTAGTGAATAGTGCTGATAGTTGAGGGAGTTAGATCACCAAGCACTTGAGCAACAAGATCATTAACACAACCTCATCCCCTTTTGATAGTATTGGCTTTCCTATGGACTCAATGTGATCTTTGATCACTAAACCAAAAATGGAGTCTTGAGCTTTTGCCAATGCTTGTCTTAGCATTTTGAGGGGTCCACTTCTTCAGACATTTCCATACCCACATCATCGAACTTTTCTGAAATGATTCTCAAGAGAATATTAGTTCAATGATATATATGTTGTTATTAATTACCAAAACCACCCGGGGATTAGTTGCACTTTCAGATGCTTATCAAGGATATAGCATTTTGAACCAAAGACACGAAAGTATCCCACTTGGGGTTTGTTACCGGTGAGAAGCTCGTATGATGTCTTGCCAAGGAGCTTATGAAGATAAAGCCTGTTGATGGCATGACAAGCTGTCTCGACGGCTTCTCCCCAAAAGTGCTTCGGTGTCTTGTATTCATCAAGCATCGTTCTTGCCATCTCTATGAGCGTTCGGTTCTTCCTCTCAACAACTCCATTTTGTTGAGGAGTGTACGTAGCCGAGAACTCATGTAGAATTCCTTCCTCATCGAGAAAAGAGTCTACATTGGCGTTCTTGAACTCCGTTCCATTGTCACTCCGAACTTTCTTGATCTTCACCTCAAATTGATTTTGGGCCTTTTTGGCAAAGGTCTTGAAGATCCTCTGAACCTGCGATTTATCATCAAGGAAAAATACCCACGTAAATCTGGAATAATCATCAACTATAACTAGACCAAAGGAGTTACCACCAAGGCTTTTGTAAGCATTGGGACCGAAGAGATCCATGTGGAGAAGCTCAAGCGGTCTCCTAGTGGTCATGATGTTTTTCACGGGATGACTTCCACCAACTTGTTTTCCTGCTTGACAAGCACTACAAAGTCTATCTTTGTCAAAGAGAACATCTTTAACACCAAGAATATGATCACCTTTGATCAGCTTGTCTAGATTACGCATACCAACATGTCCTAGCCTTCTATGCCATAACCAACCTTTAGAGGATTTAGCAATGAAACAAGCTCTAGGTTGGGCTTTCTTAGTGAAATCAACAATGTATAGATCACCTCTACGAATACCAGTAAAAGCCATGTTTTGATTATCACGACGAAAGACTTGGCAATCTACTTTGGTGAATAGCACATTGAATCCAAAGTCAGCTAATCTAGATACGGAAAGTAAATTGTATCCAAGAGATTCTACAAGCATGACATTTTGAATAGAGCTATCATGAGATATGGCCACCTTACCAAGGCCAAGAACCTTACCCTTGGAGTTGTCTCCAAAAGTCACATACTTGCGTGGGCCATCATTTTTTGCAAGCTCTCGAAACATGTCTTTGTTTCCGGTCATGTGATCGGTGCATCCACTATCAAGAATCCACTCTTTTCCACCAGACAAGTAGTCTCTCATATTTGCCATGAGATTGAGACTCTTCATGACTTTGTCTAGCTCGGTGTCCGAATCAGAGTAATCATCATCATGCTCATGCTCATCATCATATTGACCCATAGATTGTTCATCATCAACACCTAGGTCAATTTGATAGGTATTTGCATTAGTTTGGTCAATGGAATAATAATCTTCGGAATGCAATGCAAGAGCATTTCTAACTCTAATATTGATAAGACCGGGATCACCCTTCTTTTTCATAAGATCACGAAGCTCAAAGAAGCATTTATCAAAGTTAGGATCACTAGGGTGCAACCTATCAAATTCAATAGTCTTGTGTAGAATTTCATCTAGACCTCTCATAGAGTAGTCCGGATAAAGTTCTTCCAAGAATTTCCACATAGCATAGGCACACTCAAAATTTGTAACAAGATTAAGCAAGTCATCAGGTAACCCTCTAATGATAAGATTCACAGTTCTAAGGTTACGAAGCAAATCAAGCTCTTCATCCATGGTAGGGTGCAAGGGATCAACAGGAGGCACATAGGGGGTCTTAACATATTTGCACAAATTGTACATCTTAAAGATACTAAGCATTTCAGACCTCCAAGAGTTATAAAACCTTCCATCAAGAACAGGCACTCTGTGGCTAACACTCCCATCCGTAGACACGTCCATCTTCCTCCAATGGTGTGTAAACCAAAGCAATGGAGACCAAAGCTCTGATACCAATTGTAGGATCGAAGAAGTAGGTCTAGAGGGGGGGGTGATTAGACTACTTGACAAGATAAAATTTCTGTCTTTTATCAAGGACAGATTTTGGCAGTTTTGCAATGAAGATCAAGTCAAGTAACACACTACACATGCAATTCTAGAGTATGGGCAGCGGAAAGTAAATTGCATATATAGTAAATGGAAGTGGAGAAGATCAAACGCAGTTTGGTGACACGGAGATTTTTGTCGTGGTTCCGATAGGTGGTGCTATCGTACATCCACGTTGATGGAGACTTCAACCCACGGAGGGTAACGGCTGCGCGAGTCCACGGAGGGCTCCACCCACGAAGGGTCCACGAAGAAGCAACCTTGTCTATTCCATCATGGCCTACGCCCACGGAGGACTAGCCTTACTTGGGGTAGATCTTCACGAAGTAGGCGATCTCCTTGCCCTTACAAACTTCTTGGTTCAACTCCACATCTCAAAGACGGAGGCTCCCAAGCGACACCTAACCAATCTAGGAGGCACCACCCCCCAAAAGGTAATAGACGGTGTTGATGATGATGAACTCCTTGCTCTTGTGCTTCAAATGATAATCTCCCCAACACTCAACTCTCCTCACTGATATGGCTGTGGTGGAAGAAAGGTTTGAGTGGAAAGCAACTTGGGAAGGCTAGAAATCAAGTTTCATATGGTAGGAATGGAATGGCTTGATCTCAACACAAGGGTAGGTGGTTCACTTCTCAGAAAGTGTATGGTAGAAGTGGTGGTACTTTCTGATGGCTCTCCTCACGAATGAGGAGGGGGTGGAGGGGTATATATAGCCTCCACACAAAATCCAACCGTTACACACACATTTGACCAATCTCGGTGAGACCGAAATTAAAACTCGGTCAGACCGAAAGTTCAAATATAGTGAACGTTGGGATTTTCGGTGGGACCGAAAATACCATCTCGGTGGGACCGAAAGTGTATCTGATATGAACGTTGGAGTTTTCGGTGAGACCGAGAAAGAAAACTCGGTTGGACCGATTTGAGAAAGAATAGGAACATGCCAGAATCGGTTAGACCGAAAATGGATTATCGGTGAGACCGATTTGAGCCAAGGCAGAAGCTTGCCCATTTCGGTGAGACCGATAATACAAACTCGGTTATTCCGAAATGATGTGAAATGGTTACAGAAGGTTGGCAGTTCAGTTTCGGTGAGACCGATCTCAAACTCGGTATGACCGATTTTTCTAGGGTTTGGAATATGGCAGAAGTGGTTCATCTCGGTGGGACTGAGTTGGAAGAATCGGTTTGTCCGAGATTACTTATGAGTGTGTATAGTGGTGAAAGGTGCTGATAGTTGAAGGAGATATTTCACTAAGCACTTGAGCAACCAGATCATCAACACAACCTCATCCCCTTTTAATAGTATTGGCTTTTCCTATGGACTCAATGTGATCTTTGATCACTAAACCAAAAATGGAGTCTTGAGCTTTTGCCAATGCTTGCCTTAGCATTTGAGGGGTCCACTTCTTCAGTCATCTTGCCATACCAATGTGATTGGGTTTCCTGAAACATACTTGATAAAAGCATTAGTCCAACCACAAAGTATGTTGTCATTAATTACCAAAACCACCCAGGGAGCAAATGTGCTTTCAATCTCCCCCTTTTTGGTAATTGATGGCAACACACTGAAATTATACTAAACAAAACATCAAAGCTTATTGAAAGAAAGATAGAATTATCATGAAAGCTTTGACAAGCATGTAGTACACAGGCTCCCCCTACAAGTGTGCAAGATTTTCATAGATTATGGTTTTGGACTACCACAAGCACACAAGAGAGATAAGCAAGATGTGCTACATGCAGCTTGGCTATATGCATCAGAGCAGAAGAAAAGGAATTGAGTGATAATGCATATGTGCATGGTGATTTCTTTGCAAACAAGTATTTACAAGCAAGTCACCATCATGCACATTCTGCAAGATGCATATACTTACCTTGAGGTTCCTTGACATTGTACCTGAAGGGATAAACTTGAGAAAACAAGGTTAGATAACACAAGAGTATTCCTTCAACCAACTGCAAGAACATCAAGAGTACCAAGCCAGGGATGACATGTATAAAGAGTGTCTCATATTGAGCACAAGCTTGAAACAGCAAACATGTCTCCGAAACTTAAAAGATTTTCAATGAACTCTGAGAGATTTTGCTTTTCATAGGATATCAATTGTGAAGATTCCTCTAAGTCTTCTCCCCCTAAACTAAAGGATTTCATAAGATACCAATTGTGAGAACAAGGGGTGTGATGTAAAAAGCAAAATCTAAAGAAAGATGCCAAGTGTAATGTCCAATGTAAAACACGACAAAGCTTTGATGTGATTCTCTCCCCCTTAAGATAAGATTGCTTTTGTTCTTCCCTTAAGTCTTCTCTTCTCCCCTACTCCCCCTATTCCCCCTAAATCCTCTCCCCCTTTGACATCAAGTGCCGAAAAGGACAGCAAACTAGGTAGGGCAGGAAAGATGGAAAGAAAGAAATGGGATCCTGAAGAATCACAACAGGGCAAATAAGAACATCCAGAGAAACAATTTGAATTTAAATTTGAGTCTCCTCCCCTTTAAGATTGAAATTTGAGTCTGAATTTGAGTCCTCTCCCTCTTTAAAGTACAGAAAGAATTCAGCTCACTTTGCGAGGAGTATTTCAAAAGATTTGCAATGAATTTGTAAAAGATTTTCAAGGAATTGATCAGAGCCATAAAAAGATTTCCAGAAGGATATTCACAAAGAAATATAAGAAAAGAAATAAAAAGATTCCTAGATGAAGTTTTTTTTTTTGTGTAAAGAAAGCTCAATGAGAGAACATAAGAGAAAACAGAAAAACTCCAAAAGCATATGTACTTCATCTAGATAAAGGTCGGCGACAAAGTCACCTATGTTTGAGTATATTGACTTAGGAGTCAAATGAAGACATTTGATCATAGGTCATACTCATTGTTTAAGCTCAAAATGGGGTTGCCATTTTTCGATTAAGCATTTGATGTGATCACATCTTATGAAGCTGCTTGTACTCATGACTTTGAGCAAAGCTCCTCGAAGATGTGAAGAACATACCTTGGGCTTGTTGATGCTTTGCTCATGTAGGTAGACTTGATGTAGGTGCTCATTGAATGTGAAGTTGGAGAGCCATTTCTACTTGTGTAGTTCATCTTCCTACATGGGTTAGGCAAGCAAGGAAATACTCGAGGATATCCAAGATGACAAGAGTGAAATACTAGATGTATAAGGTGTCAAAAAGGATATGTGGAATTTTGTTCCTTGAACTCAACATCCCAAAGGGCTAGATACTTGGTCAATGACAAGATTACTCATGATTTGAGTGTGTGGTAATCTTGTGGAATGTAGATCATCCAAGTACCTGCAAAGAGTTAGATGCAATACAAGGAGGCAAATGTGTCCAAGACATATGATCATCATCATAAGAGAAAAATCAAGGATTAGTTAAGAGAGCTCATGCCTTGCATGCATCAAAGGAGTTATCACTCCAAGTTTGAAGCATCAATGATGTTCAACTCACTCCTTAAGCGACAAAACACTTTCTCATCAAGAGGTTTTGTAAAGATATCAGCAAGCTGTTTGTCAGTACGAACATGCTTAAGATTAATGTCACCCTTGGCAATATGATCACGAATAAAATGGTGACGAACTTCAATATGCTTTGTTCGAGAGTGTTGCACTGGATTGTGTCCAATCTTGATTGCACTCTCATTGTCACAAAGCAAGGGAACACGTCTCACATGTATCCCATAATCTTTAAGCGTTTGTGTCATCCATAGTAATTGAGCACAACACGAACCAGCAGCAATATATTCAGCTTCGGCAGTGGATAATGATACCGAATTTTGTTTCTTCGAGGACCAAGATACAAGGGATCGACCAAGGAATTGACACGTACCCGAAGTTGACTTTCTATCAACCTTGTCACCGGCATAGTCCGAGTCGGAATAGCCAACAAGATCGAAAGAGGCCCTCTTAGGATACCAAATGCCAAAGTTTGGTGTGTGTATCAAGTATCTCACTATCCTTTTAACAGCTTTAAGATGACATTCTTTAGGGGCTGCTTGATATCGCACACACATGCAAACACTCAACATTATGTCAGGACGAGAAGCACAAAGATATAGCAGAGAACCAATCATAGAACGGTAAACCCTTTGATCAACGGGTTCTCCATCTTTTGTCAAGTCATTATGTCCACTAGTAGGCATGGGGGTACTCATACCTTTGCTTTCTTGCATGTTGAACTTCTTGAAGAGATCCTTGGTATACTTTGTTTGTGAGACAAAAGTACCCTCCTTAGATTGCTTGATTTGCAACCCAAGGAAAAATTTGAGTTCACACATCATGGACATTTCATACTTCTCCGACATAAGTTGTCCAAACTTCTTGCTAAAATGGGGGTTAGTTGAACCAAAGATAATATCATCAACATATATTTGGCACACAAATAGTTCACCATTAACCCTTTTTGTGAACAGCGTTGAGTCTATCTTTCCAATCTCAAAGCCTTTCTCAAGAAGAAAGCTAGTTAAGCATTTGTACCAAGCTCTAGAGGCTTGTTTAAGACCATAAAGAGCTTTATGCAACTTGTAAACATGATTAGGCTTTTTGGGATTCACAAAACCGGGAGGTTGTTTAACAAATACTTCCTCCTCAATTTCACCATTTAGAAAAGCACTTTTGATGTCCATTTGATAGAGAGTAATATCATGATGATTGGCATAAGCAAGAAGAATGCGAATGGACTCAAGTCTAGCAACGGGGGCATAGGTCTCACCATAGTCCATACCTTCGACTTGTGTGTAACCATGAGCTACGAGATGAGCCTTGTTGCGGATGACTTGTCCATCTTCATCTTGCTTGTTGCGAAACACCCATTTGGTTCCAATGATGTTTTGATCATCGTTGGGCTTCTCTACCAATGTCCACACCTTGTTCCTCTCGAAGTTGTGTAGTTCTTCGTGCATAGCGTTCACCCAATCCGGGTCTTTAAGTGCTTCTTCTACCTTCATAGGTTCAATACTAGAGATAAATGAGTAATGCTCACAAAAGTTAGCTAAGCGGGTTTTAGAGCGAGTAATTCTCCCGGAGTTGATGTCGTTCATCATTTGTTCCACGGGATGATTCTTCTTGACTCTTGCTCGAACTCGGGATAGCTTTTGTTGATGTTGTGGCTCAGCTTCCTCATCATCTTCATCTTCTTCTTCTTCTTCTTCTTCATTGTTGTTGGTGTTGTCTTGAGGCGGTGGAGAAGGAGGTTGTGGTGGATCTTCTTGTTGCATTTCCTCATCTCGGTGAGTTCCACTTGTGGAGGCCTCCATGTTGCCTTGAGGTTCATCTCTCTGTGAGGTAGGTGGCTCCACATATGTAGATGAGGTACTCTCCTTCACTTCAATGGGACTGATCTTTCCAATAGATAAATCTTGGATTGCTTCCGATGGGTCCTTGTCTCCTACATCAATAGGCATTTTCTCTACTTGCGAGCCATTAGATTCATCAAACTTCACATCTACCGTCTCTTCAACCTTTCGGGTGAAATTATTGTAGACACGGTAGGTGTGGGAGTTTGATCCATAACCAAGAAGAAAGCCTTCATGAGATTTAGGAGCAAATTTAGACCGACGATGCTTATCAAGGATATAGCATTTTGAACCAAAGACACGAAAGTATCCCACTTGGGGTTTGTTACCGGTGAGAAGCTCGTATGATGTCTTGCCGAGGAGCTTATGAAGATAAAGCCTGTTGATAGCATGACAAGCTGTCTCGACCGCTTCTCCCCAAAAATGCTTCGGTGTCTTGTATTCGTCAAGCATCGTTCTTGCCATCTCAATGAGCGTTCGGTTCTTCCTCTCAACAACTCCATTTTGTTGAGGAGTGTACGTAGCCGAGAACTCATGTAGAATTCCTTCCTCATCGAGAAAAGAGTCTACATTGGCGTTCTTGAACTCCGTTCCATTGTCACTCCGAACTTTCTTGATCTTCACCTCAAATTGATTTTGGGCCTTCCTGGCAAAGGTCTTGAAGATCCTCTGAACCTGCGATTTGTCATCAAGGAAAAATACCCACGTAAATCTGGAATAATCATCAACTATAACTAGACCAAAGGAGTTACCACCAAGGCTTTTGTAAGCATTGGGACCGAAGAGATCCATATGAAGAAGCTCAAGCGGTCTCCTAGTGGTCATGATGTTTTCACGGGATGACTTCCACCAACTTGTTTTCCTGCTTGACAAGCACTACAAAGTCTATCTTTGTCAAAGAAAACATCTTTAACACCAAGAATATGATCACCTTTGATCAGCTTGTCTAGATTACGCATACCAACATGTCCTAGCCTTCTATGCCATAACCAACCTTTAGAGGATTTAGCAATGAAACAAGCTCAAGGTTGGGCTTTCTTAGTGAAATCAACAATATATAGATCACCTCTACGGATACCAGTAAAGGCCATGTTTTGATTATCACGACGAAAGACTTGGCAATCTACTTTCGTGAATAGCACATTGAATCCAAAGTCAGCTAATCTAGACACGGAAAGTAAATTGTATCCAAGAGATTCTACAAGCATGACATTTTGAATAGAGCTATCATGAGATATGGCCACCTTACCAAGGCCAAGTACCTTACCCTTGGAGTTATCTCCAAAAGTCACATACTTGCGTGGGCCATCGTTCTTTGCAAGCTCTCGAAACATGTCTTTGTCACCGGTCATGTGGTCGGTGCATCCACTATCAAGAATCCACTCTTTTCCACCGGACATGTAGTCTCTCATATTTGCCATGAGATTGAGACTCTTCATGAACTTGTCCAGCTCGGTGTCCGAATCGGAGTAATCATCGTCATGCTCATGCTCATCATCATATTGACCCATAGATTGTTCATCATCAACACCTAGGTCAATTTGATAAGTACTTGCATTAGTTTGGTCAATGGAACAATAATCTTCGGAATGCAATGCAAGAGCATTTCTAATGATAATATTGATAAGACTGGGATCACCCTTCTTTTTCATAAGATCACGAAGCTCAAAGAAGCATTTATCAAAGTTAGGATCATTGGGGTGCAACTTATCAAATTCAATAGTCTTGTGTAGAATTTCATCAAGACTTCTCAAAGAGTAGTCCGGATAAAGTTCTTCCAAGAATTTCCACATAGCATAGGCACACTCAAAATTTGTAACAAGATTAAGCAAGTCATCGGGTAACCCTCTAATGATAAGATTTACAGTTCTAAGGTTACGAAGCAAATCAAGCTCTTCATCCATGGTAGGGTGCAAGGGATCAAATGGAGGCACATAAGGGGTTTCAACATATTTGCACAAATTGTACATTTTAAAGATACTAAGCATTTCAACCCTCCAAGAGTTATAGAACCTTCCATCAAGAACAGGCACTCTATGGCTAACACTCCCATCCGTAGACACGTCCATCTTCCTCCAATGGTGTGTAAACCAAAGCAATGGAGACCAATGCTCTGATACCAATTGTAGGATCGAAGAAGTATGTCTAGAGGGGGGGGGGTGATTAGACTACTTGACAATATAAAAATCTGCCTTTTGATTATGCAAAGTTTTAGGCAGTTTCACAATTAAGATCAATTCAAGTAGCACACTACACATGCAATTCTAGAGTATGGGCAGCGGAAAGTAAATTGCATATATAGTAAAGAGAGATGGAGAAGATCAAACGCAGTTTGGTGACACGGAGATTTTTGTCGTGGTTCCGATAGGTGGTGCTATCGTACATCCACGTTGATGGAGACTTCAACCCACGGAGGGTAACGGCTGCGCGAGTCCACGGAGGGCTCCACCCACGAAGGGTCCACGAAGAAGCAACCTTGTCTATTCCATCATGGCCTACGCCCACGGAGGACTAGCCTTACTCGGGGTAGATCTTCACGAAGTAGGCGATCTCCTTGCCCTTACAAACTTCTTGGTTCAACTCCACATCTCAAAGACGGAGGCTCCCAAGCGACACCTAACCAATCTAGGAGGCACCACCCCCCAAAAGGTAATAGACGGTGTTGATGATGATGAACTCCTTGCTCTTGTGCTTCAAATGATAATCTCCCCAACACTCAACTCTCCTCACTGATATGGCTGTGGTGGAAGAAAGGTTTGAGTGGAAAGCAACTTGGGAAGGCTAGAAATCAAGTTTCATATGGTAGGAATGGAATGGCTTGATCTCAACACAAGGGTAGGTGGTTCACTTCTCAGAAAGTGTATGGTAGAAGTGGTGGTACTTTCTGATGGCTCTCCTCACGAATGAGGAGGGGGTGGAGGGGTATATATAGCCTCCACACAAAATCCAACCGTTACACACACATTTGACCAATCTCGGTGAGACCGAAATTAAAACTCGGTCAGACCGAAAGTTCAAATATAGTGAACGTTGGGATTTTCGGTGGGACCGAAAATACCATCTCGGTGGGACCGAAAGTGTATCTGATATGAACGTTGGAGTTTTCGGTGAGACCGAGAAAGAAAACTCGGTTGGACCGATTTGAGAAAGAATAGGAACATGCCAGAATCGGTTAGACCGAAAATGGATTATCGGTGAGACCGATTTGAGCCAAGGCAGAAGCTTGCCCATTTCGGTGAGACCGATAATACAAACTCGGTTATTCCGAAATGATGTGAAATGGTTATAGAAGGTTGGCAGTTCAGTTTCGGTGAGACCGATCTCAAACTCGGTATGACCGATTTTTCTAGGGTTTGGAATATGGCAGAAGTGGTTCATCTCGGTGGGACTGAGTTGGAAGAATCGGTTTGTCCGAGATTACTTATGAGTGTGTATAGTGGTGAAAGGTGCTGATAGTTGAAGGAGATATTTCACTAAGCACTTGAGCAACCAGATCATCAACACAACCTCATCCCCTTTTAATAGTATTGGCTTTTCCTATGGACTCAATGTGATCTTTGATCACTAAACCAAAAATGGAGTCTTGAGCTTTTGCCAATGCTTGCCTTAGCATTTGAGGGGTCCATTTCTTCAGTCATCTTGCCATACCAATGTGATTGGGTTTCCTGAAACATACTTGATAAAAGCATTAGTCCAACCACAAAGTATGTTGTCATTAATTACCAAAACCACCCAGGGAGCAAATGTGCTTTCAGCGCCTTATGGGTGAAACTTGCGAAGATGCTCTATGTTCCAGGAGTTGCTCACCGGTAAGCCTTCTTCGGTCTCAAGGCGGACAGCGCCGGGCCTTGTGACTTGTCTCACCCGATAAGGGCCTTCCCACTTCGGCGTCAACTTGTTGGAATTCTTGGCGGACTGAACACGCCGAAGAACAAGGTCGCCTTCCTCGAGACTCCTGGCCTTAACCTTGCGGCTATGGTAGCAACGCAAGGCTTGCTGGTATCGAGCAGCTCGTACAGCAGCCTGGAGACGTTCCTCCTCGAGGAGCAATGCATCATCTTGTCGCAGTTGCTCTTGCTTGAGCTCATCATGAGCGAGCACTCGAGGAGATCCGTATACGAGTTCCGTGGGGAGAACTGCCTCTGCTCCATAGACTAGAGCAAAGGGTGTCTGTCCGGTGGCTCGACTTGGTGTCGTTCTGATTAACCAAAGACCCGCCGGTAGCTCCTCTATCCAGTTTCTTCCGCACTTGCGCAGCCTGTCAAAGGTCCTTGTCTTGAGCCCGCGCAGCACTTCAGCATTTGCCCTCTCCGCTTGACCGTTGCTCCTCGGGTGAGCAACAGAAGCGAAACAGACCTTGGCGCCAAGGTCTTGGACGTACTGCATGAAGGTGCGACTAGTAAATTGTGTACCATTGTCGGTGATGATCCTGTTAGGGATTCCGAAACGGCAAACAATCGACCTGAAGAACCTGACCACTGACTGTGCTGTCACCTTTCTCAATGGTTCCACTTCTGTCCACTTCGTGAACTTGTCGATTGCAACGTACAAGTACTCAAAGCCCCCGACAGCACGAGGGAAAGGGCCGAGAATATCGAGCCCCCAGACCGAGAAGGGCCAGGATAAAGGGATTGTCTGGAGAGCTTGAGCTGGCTGATGAACTTGTTTTGCATGGAACTGGCACGCTTCACACTTGGTTACTAGTGCAGTTGCATCTTGGAGGGCTTCTTGCCAAAAGAACCCTTGCCGGAATGCCTTCCCGGCAAGCGCCCTTGCGCCAATGTGGTGGCCACATATGCCTCCATGTATTTCTGCCAACAGCTTCTGTCCATCTTCCCTGGAGATGCACTTCAATCTGACACCGTTGAGTCTTCTTCTGTACAGCTCGTTATCCACGAACTGGTACATACTTGACTACCTGGTTATCTTCTCTATCTCTTCTGGGTCGTCGGGAAATTCTCCAGTTTGTAGAAAACGGACGATTTGCTGCGCCCATGCCGGAGCCTGGGGCTCAACGGCAAGGACTAAAGGCATGAGGGCCGCTGCGGGAACCTCGGCTTCTACGGCGAGAACCTCCGGTTCTGCCGGAGCGGATGGTCCCCCGGCAAGCTCGCCGGGGCGAGGCTTGTCGGGAATGCTTGCCTCAACTGTACAGATCCGAGGATCTGCAGGAGCAAACTGTTCCTCAGCATTCTGGTCGTTGATCTTGGGGACCTTGGCGGCGGCCTCGGGGAGATCCGCCGGCAAGTAGTCGCCGGAGACCAACTTTCTCTTCTTGGACTGCCCAATTGATGGTGTAACGGATGGCTGAGTTAGCTTGAGCAAGAAGGTCCCTGGTTCCACAGGTAACTTCATCGCAGCACACTTTGAAAGGCCATCTGCAATTTCATTCTGAGCTCTCGGGACGTGCTCCATTTGCAGACCTTCAAAGTGCTCTTCAAGCTTCCTCACTTCATCTACATAAGCTTCCATCAAAGGGCTCTGGTAACTCTTGTTAACTTGTCGGACCACCAACTGAGAATCTCCCCGCACAATCAGCTTTCTGATCCCAAGTTCGGCCGCAATCCTGAGGCCGGCAAGCAAGCCTTCATATTCAGCAGTGTTGTTTGTCGCTTGCTCCTTGGGAAAGTGCATCTGGATAACATACTTGAGGTGCTCCCCAGTGGGCGCGATGAGTACTACGCCGGCACCGGCGCCTTGCAGCGAGAAGGCACCATCAAAGTACATTACCCATTCACTTGTCGCTTCTTGTACGGGTACGCTTGTCTCTGGAACTTCCTCATCGGGCGTCGGGGTCCATTCAGCTACGAATTCTGCCAAAGCTCGGCTCTGTATGGTTGAGGTACTTTCAAACTTGAGTCCAAAGCTCGACAGCTCCAGTGCCCACTCAACGATCCTGCCTGTTGCTTCTGGATTGTGCAATATCCTCTTCAGCGGAAAGCGAGTGACCACTGTTATCTCATGTGCCTGGAAGTAATGGCGCAGCTTTCTCGAGGCCATGAGGAGGCCGAAAAGCAACTTCTGCACCCCAGAGTATCTTGATCTAGCCCCCCTGCAAGAGGGAACTTACAAAATACACTGGGCACTGCACCATCTTCTTCCGCACTTCTTCTTGCTCCTGCGCAGAGTTGTCCTTGTCGGGGCCAGAGCTCGTCGGAGGAGCCCCCTGCTTGTCGCTGGATTCGCTTGCCGGTGGTGCTGACTCCTCGTCGGCCTCCCTCTCCGCTACTAACGCAGCACTAACCACCTGGTCGGTTGCCGCTAGGTACAGCAGCAACTTCTCCTGTGGCCTAGGTGCGACAAGTATTGGAGTGGAGGATAGGTACCGTTTCAAGTCTTGCAGCGCCGCCTCCGGTTCCGGAGTCCACTTCATGGGACATGCCTTCTTCAAGATTTTGAAGAAAGGTAGGGCGCGTTCTGCAGACTTCGAAATGAACCTACTGAGGGCAGCCACACAACCTGCAAGCCTTCTAACGTCCTTGACGCGCTTCGAGGCCTCGATCTGCTCGATGGCTTTAATCTTGTCGGGATTGGCTTCGATCCCCCTCTGTGACACAAAGAACCCGAGAAGCTTGCCGGAAGGGACTCCAAAGACGGACTTCTCGGGGTTCAACTTAAGTTGTATCTTGCGCAGGTTCTGAAATGTCTCTTCCAAATCTTGGACCAGGGTACCCTTGCTCTTTCTCTTCACCACGATATCGTCCATGTAAGCCTCTACATTTCTGTGGATCTGTGGCTCAAAAGCAGTGTGCACTACCCTTGCAAATGTTGATCATGCATTCTTCAGTCCAAATGGCATGCGTATGAAGCAGTAAGTGCCACATGGAGTGATAAATGCAGTCTTCTCTTCATCTTCCTTGGCCATGAAAATCCGATGGTAGCCTGAATACGCATCAAGGAAAGAGAGTAGCTCACATCCGGCAGTGGAGTCAACAATCTGGTCAATGCGCGGCAAGGGAAATGGATCCTTGGGACATGCTTTATTCACATCAGTGAAGTCTATACACAGTCTCCACTTCCCGTTAGCCTTACGCACGACGACTGGGTTTGCCAACCACGTCGGATGGATCACACCTCTAACTAGGCCCGCTGCTTCTAGCTTCTTGATCTCTTCGGCAATAAATTCTTGGCGCTCCACGGCTTGCTTTCTGACCTTTTGCTTGACGGGCCGCGCATGAGGACAAACAACAAGCTTGTGCTCAATTACCTTCCTGGGAACACCGGGGATGTCAGATGGTTGCCAGGCAAACACATCGACATTCGCCCGCAGGAAGGCAATGAGCGCGCTTTCCTATTTGCTGTCAAGTGTGGCGCTGATGGCGAAGGTACCACCAGTGCCGTCCTCGTTGGCGGGCACCTTCTTGGTTGCCGGAGGAGCGGCCATTCCCTTCTTGCACTTGCCGGTGGAGCTCGATGGAACGTCCTCGACGGCAGCGCAGCACTCCGAAGAGGTGCGGTTGCCGGAGTGGGCCCCAGAGCACTTGCCGGACTTGGTCTTCGTCTTCTTCCCCCCGGGAGCTTCAGCGGCAAGTGTATCCTTTTCTGCTGCGGCTGCTGCATCCCGGTAGATCTTGTCGGCGCAGATAAGCGCGTCTTTCTTGTCGCCATGGACAGTGATGACGCTTATCGGCCCCGGCATCTTGAGTACGTTGTATGCGAAGTGGGAAGCTGCCATGAACTTGGCGAGGGCGGGACGGCCGAGTATCCCATTATATGGTAATGGGATATCGGCGACGTCGAATGTGATGCGCTCAGTTCTGAAGTTGAGCTCCCCGCCAAAGGTCACCGGCAGAGTTATCTTCCCCTTGGGCTTGCTCCTCCCCGGGTTGATTCCTTGGAAAGAACCGGTCTCTTCGAGCTCGCCATCTGGGATTTGGAGTTTCTTGATCACAGCAGAGGAGATCAAGTTCAGCCCGGCCCCGCCGTCAACCAACATTTAGGTGACCTTGAGGTTGCGGATGGTGGGTGAGACCAGCATCGGCAAGCACCTGACCGCAGTGGTGCGGTCAGGGTGATCCTCAAGATCAAAAATGATGGGCGTGCTGGACCATTTGAGGAGCCTGCGCGACTCCACTGGCGGCTCTGCTGCATTCACTTCCCGCACCCACTGCTTGAGTTGGCGGTGGGAAGTGTGCAGAGAGGCGCCACCGTCGACGCACAGGACTTCCGTGGCCTTTTGGAACTCCTGCTCGCTGTTATCTTCATCCTCCATGTCATCGTCGTCGTCTTCTTCATCCTTGTCGCGGCCCCGGGGAGGTCGGTCACCTTGCCGCTGCTTGGCTCTGCCGCGGCGTCCTCCCCGGCCATTGAATGGCCGCTTCTTGCTTGGTTCTCCTCCGCCACCTTGGGCCTTCTCCTTGTCGCGCCGCTCGTACTCAGCTTTCTGCTGCTCGACGAGGTACTCGACGCGTTTGCAGTTGGATAGGTCGTGGCCCTTGGTACGGTGGATCTTGCAGTATTGCTTGTCGGAGCCGTCCTGCTTGTCGGCTGCCGCTACAGGGGCAGGCTCCTTGCCGGAGCCGCCAGCCTGTGTTTGCTTGGCGGGAGCCTCCTTGCCGGACTTCTCGACGGCAAGCACCTCCTTCTTGTTCTTTCTTCTATTGTTCCGCCGCCGGCTCTTCTTTGCCGGGGCGGCGTCGTCGCTGTCGCTTCCTCCCGCGCCAGCATCCTCTCCGGGGAGTCTCCTCCCCTCTTCGGCGCGCGCGCACTTATCAGCTAGAGCATAGAGCTCGCTGACATCCCGTATCTTAGTCATGGCCATTTCCTCACGCATGCGGCGGTTACGTACGTTCTGGTGGAACGGACTGATAACCGCGGCAGGGTGGACGTCGGGGATGTTGTGCTGCACGCGGCTGAAGCGCTGGATGTACTTGCGCAGAGGTTCTCCTTCCTTCTGGGCCAAGATGTGGAGATCACTCTCCTGGCCGTGGGGTTTGTGGCCGCCCGTGAAGGCGCCAACAAACTGGTGGCAAAGATCTGCCCAAGAAGAAATGGAGCCTTCCGGCAAGTGCATAAGCCAAGAACGAACGTTCGGCTTAAGCACGAGCGGGAAGTAATTCGCCAAAATCTTCTCGTCGCGCCCCCCGGCAGCCTGCACTGCGATGGTGTATATGCTGAGGAATTCCGAGGGGTGCGTCTTGCCGTCGTACTTCTCCGGTACGTCGGGCTTGAAATTCTTCATGCTGGGCCACTGGACGCGCCGCAGCTCACGGGTAAACGCAGGGCAACCTGCCGCGTACGGCAAGTCGCCTGGTTCACCGGGCGCGCACGTGTCGACAGCGTTCCCAGCTCGCTGATCTGATTGTCGCCGAGCTTCTCGGCGGCGCTCGATCGTCGTTCGAGCGTCTTCTTGTCGCCGATCGTCGAGGACCTGGCGTTGGTCCCGACGAGCCCGCGGATCTGACGACGCCGTGGAGTCGTCGTCGACGTTGATCCGGCGGGGCAGCGTCTTCTGCTTCCGCGGCGGGGAGTGCACGGTGGTTGCACCCCCGGCGGTCTTGTCGCCGTCGGCCTTCGTCTTCTCGACTTGCCGCGGCCGCGACGTCGCTGGCTGCTGCGGCGTATCGTTGTTGGCGAAGGCGATCAGGCTCTGGATGGTTGCCCTCCAGTCTTCGGCCTTGTCTGCCGCTGGAGGGAAGTCGAGGAGCAGTTGCGCCCTTGCGAGCGCTTCTGCTGGAGAGGAGGGGAGCGGTGGGCGAGCGGTGCGAGGAGCGGGATATGCTCGGACTCCTAACAGGGTTAGAAGGAGCAGGGTCCCGCCCCGGCGACCGCGCCTTGCTCGTGCCAGGGCGATGGCCCGGAGCGTCCCGCGAGCCTCCGGTTTGCCCTTGGCCCAGCAGGCGGATGCCACCTCCTGTGGCATGGCGCTGCTGGGTTGTTGTTTGCTGAGATGGACGTGGCGCGTCCACGGAGACCGAGGCTCGGTCTTCCATCTTGTCCTTGGATTTGGTGGCGCCGCGAGTATCCTCGCCGGCGACCACCCTTCCGACGGCGTCTCCCCCACCCACCGTTGGTTCCGGTGGCGGCGGATGAGACGTAGACGGGCCTGCGACCTCCGAAGCTTTCTTCTTCGGGGCCATGTTGTTGCTGCTGATGATGTTGATGCGGCTGGAGAGGTTGATGAAGAATGCGCCCGCGTGAACGCCGGATCAGGTTCGCACAACCTCGACGCCCCCTACCTGGCGCGCCAAAGATGTCGGGGGAAACTGTCCACCACGAGCACCTATGGGACCTGAGCCCCTTGTTCGTGCGGTAAGGGAGCGGAGGGAGCACAAAGAGCAGATCGTAGTGAGCACGCGGGCAGTTTACCCAGGTTCGGGCCGCGATGGACGCGTAAAACCCTACTCCTGCTTTGTTTGTATTGAGTTTGAGAGCTCGGGAGCTTGAAGAACTAGCTACCCCGAGCGAATGAGCGATCTAGGTTCCGAACCCCTTCTACGTTGTGCATGGGCCTCCTTTTATAGCTCAAGGGGTCACCGACAGGTGTCAACGTAGGAGAAAGGGGTAAAAATGTAATTGTGGTGGTAGTTGTAACAGTGCGGGAACAGTGGATGAACAGTGCATGAACAATGGTCATCACCTACTTTGACAGTGGGGGACAAGAGCATTTAATGCCCGTCGCCGTCGACCCCAAAAGCGCCCGCCCTTGCGTCTCCGTTTGCCACGGCGATAGCTTTATCACCGTGGAGTGCCACCGTGTCCCCCAGGCTGCACAGCCACCCGCCACGCGTCCCTCGAATGGCCCAGGGCGACGCGTGGACCGATGAGCTGGAGCGCGGGCACACAGCGCAACTCCCCCCGGCAAGCACCTTGCCGGGGTCTTGACCTTGCCGGACCCGGAAGGTTGCCGGGCTCTGAAGCTTGTCGCTCTCCGGGCCCTGCTGGGGCGCATGCTGCGCCGAGGCGTATCTTCCGAAGTGTGATCTTCTAATCTTCCTGACAAGCTCCCCTTGCCAGGGCCTTGAGTTGATAAGGAAATCTTGAGCCTGGGACGGCCTTCCCGGCAAGCCCCACTTGCCGGGGTCTTGGTTTTCTGTCTTGTATACTTTGTTTTTGAATGGTTTTATATGGAGCAGGAAGGTCTCCGGCAAACACGTGGTGAGCCCCGCCGCGGGAAGCTGCTACTGCCCGTGCACAAGTTGGGGTACTGGGGTACCCCTACCTTAGTACACCGACAATTGCATAGCCTAAACCATTTCAATGCATCTCCCTTCAAAGATAAAGGGAAGACCTTTTTCTTGATAACATACTCGGACATACCTGCAAGCTTAAATAATCCACAAACTTCATCCACATAGATTAGATGTAAATCGGAATGCAGTGTTCTGTCTCCTGTAAAAGGATTTTCAAGCAGTTTCTCTATCATACCCGAAGGAATCTCAAAGCAAACATTTCCAATTGGTGTACTAGGTTGAGTAGCAACTCTTTGCTCTTCTGGTCGGGGTGAAGATACCTCGAACAAGCCCCTCAAAGGATTTTGAGCCATAGTAACAAGTGACAATAAATTTCAGCACACTATATAAATTTTCCTTACCAAAGGCGCTTCACTCCCCGACAACGGCGCCAGAAAAGAGTCTTGATGACCCACAAGTGTAGGGGATCTATCGTAGTCCTTTCGATAAGTGAGAGTGTTGAACCCAACGAGGAGCAGAAGGAAATGATAGGCAGTTTTCAGTAAGGTATTTTCTGCAAGCACTGAAATTATAGGTAACAGATAGTTTGTGATAAGGTAATTGGCAGCAAGTGACAAAAGGTGAAAGTAAATAAGGTGCAGCACAGTGGCCCAATTCTTTTTGTAGCAAAGGACAAGCCTGGACAAACTCTTATATAAAAGAAAGTGCTCCCGAGGACATATGGGAATTATCAGCAAGCTAGTTTTCATCACGATCATCTGATTCGCGATTGGTACTTTGATAATTTGGTATGTGGGTGGACCGGTGCTTGGGTGCTGCCCTTACTTGGACAAGCCCCCTACTTATGATTAACCTCTAATGCAAGCATCCGCAACTACAAAAGAAGTATTAAGGTAAACCTAACCATAGCCTGAAACACATGGATCCAAATCAGCCCCTTACAAAGCAACGCATAAACTAGGGTTTAATCTTTTGTCACTCTAGCAACCCATCATCTACTTATTACTTCCCAATGCCTTCCTCTAGGCCCAAATAATGGTGAAGTGTCATGTAGTCGACGTTCACATGACACCACTAGAGGAGAGACAACATACATCTCATCAAAATATCGAACAAAGACCAAATTCACATGACTACTAATAGCAAGACTTCTCCCATGTCCCCAGGAACAAAATTTACTACTCACAAGACATAATATTGTTCATGATCAGAGGGGTATTAATATGCATAATGGATCTGAACATATGATCTTCCACCAAATAAACCAACTAGCATCAACTACAAGGAGTAATCAACACTACTAGCAACCCACAGGTACCAATCTGAGGTTTGGGTACAAAGATTGGATACAAGAGATGAACTAGGGTTTGAGAGGAGATGGTGCTGGTGAAGATGTTGATGAAGATAGCCCTCCCCAAGATGGGAGAGTTGTTGGTGATGATGGCGGTGGCAATTTCCCCCTCCCGGAGGGAAGTATCCCCGGCAAAACAGCTCTGCCGGAGCCCTAGATTGGTTTCCGCCTGGGTTCCGCCTCGAGACGGCGGCGTCTGGTCCCGAAAGGCTCCTCCTTATTTTTTCTAGATTAAAAAACCTCATATAGGAGAAGATGGGCGTCGGGGGCCTTCCGGCTGGCCCACGAGGCAGGGGGCGCGCCCTGGGACGGGGGGTGCGCCCCCACCCTCGTGGATAGCCGGTGGCCCCCTCGTGGACTCTTTCGCCAGATATTTTTTATATTTTATGAAATGATGTTCTTTTGAGTTTCAGGGCTTTTGGAGTTGTGCAGAATAGGTTTCCAGAGTTTGTTCCTTTTCCAGCCCAGAATCCCAGCTGCCGGCATTCTCCCTCTTCATGTAAACCTTGTAAAATAAGAGAGAAAAGGCATAAGTATTGTGACAAAACATGTAAGAACAACCCATAATTCAATAAATATCAACATATAAGCATGATGCAAAATGGACGTATCAAGAGTTGATAAGAAATTGAATGATATCCAGTATGCTAGTAAAACTCTAGATAGTGCCCAAAGAAATTATGCTACTGCTGAGAAAGAATTTTTAGCAGTTGTATTTGCTTGTGATAAGTTCAGACCCTATATTGTTGATTCTAGAGTAACTATTCACACTGATCACGCTGCTATCAAATACCTTATGGAAAAGAAAGATGCTAAACCTGGACTTATTAGATGGGTTCTCTTGCTGCAAGAATTTGACTTGCATATTATTGATAGAAAGGGAGCTGAGAACCCCGTTGCAGATAACTTGTCTAGGTTAGAGAATATACTTGATGGCCCACAACTTATTGATGATATCTTTCCTGATGAACAACTAGTTGTCATAAATACTTCTCATACTGCTCCATGGTATGCTAATTATATTGTTGCTAAGTTTATACCTCCTAGCTTCACATACCAACAAAAGAAAAAGTTCTTCTATGATTTGAGACATTACTTCTGGGATGACCCACATCTTTATAAATAAGGAATAGATGGTATTATTAGACGTTGTGTACCTGAGCATGAACAGGAACAGATCCTACGCAAGTGCCACTCCGAAGCTTATGGAGGACACCATGCAGGAGATAGAACTGCACACAAGGTATTGCAATCCGGTTTTTATTGGCCTACTCTCTTCAAGGATGCCTGTAAGTTTGTCTTATCTTGTGATGAATATCAAAGAATTGGTAATATCAGTAGACGTCAAGAAATGCCTATGAATTATTCACTTGTAATTGAACCATTTGATGTTTGGGGCTTTGATTATATGGGACCGTTTCCTACCTCTAATGGGTACACACATATTCTAGTTGCTGTTGATTATGTTACTAAGTGGGTAGAAGCTATTCCAACTAGTAGTGTTTATCAAACACCTCTATTAAGATGCTTAAAGAAGTTATTTTTCCAAGGTTTTGAGTCCCTAGATATCTAATGACTGATGGTGGCTCACACTTTATTCATGGTGCTTTCCGTAAAATGCTTGCAAAATATGATGTGAATCATAGAATTGCATCCCCGTACCACCAACAGACTAGTGGTCAAGTAGAACTAAGTAATAGAGAGTTGAAATTAATTTTGCAAAGGACAGTTAATAGGTCTAGGAAGAATTGGTCCAAGAAACTTGATGATGCATTATGGGCCTATAGAACTGCATACAAAAATCCTATGGGTATGTCTCCATATAAGATGGTATGTGGAAAAGCTTGTCACTTACCTCTTGAGCTAGAACATAAGGCATATTGGGCTATCAAAGAGCTCAATTATGATTTCAAACTTGCCGATGAGAAGAGGCTATTTGACATTAGCTGCCTTGATGAATGGAGAACCCAGGCCTATGACAATGCCAAGCTGTTTAAAGAAAAAGTTAAAAGATGGCATGACAAAAGGATACAAAAGCGTGAGTTTAACGTAGGTGATTATGTCTTGCTATTCAACTCTCGTTTAAGATTTTTTGCAGGAAAACTTCTCTCCAAGTTGGAAGGACCTTACGTTATCGAGGAGGTCTATCATTCCGGTGCCATAAAAATCAACAACTTCGAAGGCACAAATCCAAAGGTGGTGAATGGTCAAAGAATCGAACATTATATCTCAGGTAATCCTATAAATGTTGAAACCAATGTTATTGAAACCGTAACCCTGGAGGAATACATAAGGGACACTTTCCAGAACGATTCAGCCTCCGAAAAGGAAGAGGTATGTGATACGGTAACTAAACTGACTCGAAAATAGCTCTAAAGGCAAATTTTCTCCGTTTTGGAATATCTAGAAAAATAGAAAAATAAGCCGTAGTCCGGAAGAGACACGAGCTGTCCACGAGGGTGGAGGGTGCGCCCCCTGCCCAGGGTGCGCCCCCTACCTCGTGGGCTGCTCGTGTGCCTCCCGGACTCCGTTTTCTTGTGGGTTACTCCTTTTGGTCGGTAAATATTCATTATATATACTCCCGAAGGTTTTGACATCTGTATCACGCAAAAATCCTCTGTTTTCATTTCGTGCTGCTATTTTTGACAGATCTAGATCATCATGGCGTCGTCCAACACCCCCAAGGACAAGTTCTTCGAGAAGGTCATCAACCCCTACCTTGCGGAGGTGCTGCACCACCCTAAAACCATGGAGTTGCATGAGGGGGTGCTCCACATCCGTGATGTTGAGGGGCCGAGGATGACCGGAAGCGTGGAGACAAGACTCGAAGCAATGGAGCAGCAAGTTTTCAAGTGCCAAGGTATGGTGGAACGAGGACTCAATGCCAACCATATGATGATCTCGGAGCTCGCCAACAACCTCAAGGTGGACTCAAGGATCTTCGGGGAAGCTATCTCCAATCTTCAATAGAAGATCGAACACCTACAAGCCCAGATTTATGACCTGCAAAACCAAACCTATTAGTATGAATATAGATTCAAGAAGATGAGTTTGGCTACAGATTTGAGTATCTCGGAGACTCGATCATCCTTCTACGATGGTGAGCCCATGCCTTGGAAGGTGGACAACAAGCCTACATCATCAACAACCCCATCATCACCACCCTCGAAGAAGGAGACATAATCATATGGGTATGGGCACTCCCCTTGGCAACTGCCAAGCTTGGGGGAGTGACCCTGGTATCGTATCACCATCACTCCTATCTTTACTGTTTTACTTAGTTCGATCCTTTTGGTAGTATCTTGATCTAGTAGAATAAAATTAGCATGATCTAGTTGTGAGCTTTTGCCTTATGATCTTCACCCTTTGTAATCGAGTCCGCGAGCTATATAATAAAGATTAGTGTTGAGTCAAGGGCTTGATTTCCTCACTTGGGTCATGATAAAAAGAAAGAAAACATAAAGAGCATCCAAGAGATCATATTGATCTTATGGGAAGTAATGACTTCACATATAAGAGTATGATAAATAAAAGTTGTTGGGAGTTGACAAACATAGTTTGGTCATCGTTGCAATTAATAGGAAGTAATATAAGAAGAGAGGCTTCACATACAAATATACTATCTTGGACATCTTTTATGATTGTGAGCACTCATTAAAGTATGACATGCTAAAGAGTTGATGTTGGACAAGGAAGACAACGTAATGGGTTATGTTTTCCTATATCCGAAATAAAGTATATTGTCATGGATCATCCAACATGTTGAGCTTGCCTTTCCCCCTCATGCTAGCCAAAACTCCTGGCACTAAGTAGAGATACTACTTGTGCTTCCATACATCCTTAAACCCAGTTTTTTCTTGAGAGTCCACCATACCTACCTATGGATTGAGAAAGATCCTTCCAAGTAAGTTTTCATGTTGCAAACTCGCTAAAATATGTATGATTTATTAGTGTGGAGGAAATTAGCTTTATACGATCTTGTGATGTGGAAGTAATAAAAGCGACGGACTGCATAATAAAGGTCCTTATCACAAGTGGCAATATAAAGTGACATTCTTCTATGCTAAGACTTTCTGTATCCAACCATAAAAAGACATGACAACCTCTGCTTCCCTCTGCGAAGGGCCTATCTATTATTCTTCTATAAGAGTCAAGGTGAAATTCACCTTTCCTTTTTACATTGTATCCTTTGGTAAGCACATTGTGTTGGAAAGATCCTGACATATATACCCAGTTGGATGTAAGTTTTCATGATCTATTACTGTTGACATTACCCTTGAGGTAAAAGGTTGGGAGGCAACACCATAAGCCCCTATCTTTCTCTGTGTCCGATTAAAACTCAATAACCATAAGTATTGCGTGAGTGTGAGCAGTTATGAAAGACTATATGATAGTTGAGTATGTAGGCTTGCTGAAAAGCTCTTATATTGACTCTTTCCGATGTTACGACAAATTGCAATTGCTTCAATGACCGTGATCAAAGTTTATTAGTTTCCAATGAAGTTTATGATTCATGCTTGACATTGTGGATGAATTGTTACTTTAGCATAAGAATCATATGAATATATATATATATATATATATATATGTGTGTGTGTGTGTGTGTGTGTGTGTGTGTGTATATGTTGCTATTATGAAAATGATCATGATGCCCTCATGTCCGTATTTTTTTTATCGACACCTCTATCTCTAAACATGTGAACATATTTTTCGATATCGGCTTTCGCTTGAGGACAAGCGAGGTCTAAGCTTGGGGGAGTTGATACGTCCATTTTGCATCATGCTTATATGTTGATATTTATTGTATTATGGGTTGTTATCACTTGTTTTGTCACAACACTTATGACTTTTCTCTCTTATTTTACAAGGTTTACAAGAAGAGGGAGAATGCCAGCAGCTGGAATTCTAGACTGGAAAAGGAGGAAACTCTGGAAACCTATTCTGCACAACTCCAAAAGCCCCGAAACTCAACAGAACTCCGTTTCAGAAAATATAAAAAATATCTAGCGTAAGAAGTTCACGAGGGGGGCACCGGCTGTCCACGAGGGTGGGGGTCGTGCCCCCCTCTCAGGGCGCGCCCCCTGTCTCGTGGGCCCCCCGATGCCCATATTCTCCTATATGAGGTGTTTTGACCTGGAAAAAATCATAAGGAGGCTTTCGGGACCAGACGTCGCCGTCTCGAGGCGGAACCGAGGCAGAAACCAATCTAGGGCTCCGGCAGAGCTGCTCTGCCGGGGATACTTCCCTCCGGGAGGGGGAAATCGTCACCGCCGTCATCACCAACAGCTCTCCCAGCTCTCCCATCTTGGGGAGAGCTATCTTCATCAACATCTTCACCAGCACCATCTCCTCTCAAACCCTAGTTCATCTCTCGTATCCAATCTTTGTACCCAAACCTCAGATTGGTACCTGTGGGTTCCTAGTAGTGTTGATTACTCCTTGTAGTTGATGCTAGTTGGTTTATTTTGTGGAAGATCATATGTTCAGATCCATTATGCATATTAATACCCCTTTGATCAGGAACAATATTATGTCTTGTGAGTAGTTACTTTTGTTCCTGAGGACATGGGAGAAGTCTTGCTATAAGTAGTCATGTGAATTTGGTCTTCGTTCGATATTTTGATGAGATGTACGTTGTCTCTCCTCTAGTGGTGTCATGTGAACGTCGACTACATGACACTTCACCATTATTTGGGCCTAGAGGAAGGCATTGGGAAGTAATAAGTAGATGATGGGTTGCTAGAGTGATAGAAGCTTAAACCCTAGTTTATGCGTTGCTTCGTAAGGGGCTGATTTGGATCCATATGTTTTTGGCTATGGTTAGGTTTACCTTAATACTTCTTTTGTAGTTGCAGATGCTTGCACTAGAGGTTAATCATAAGTGGGAGGCTTGTCCAAGTAAGGATAGCACCCAAGCACCGGTCCACCCACATACCAAATTATCAAAGTACCGAACGCGAATCAGATGATTGTGATGAAAACTAGCTTGACGATAATTCCCATGTGTCCTCGGTAGCGCTTTCCTTTATATAAGAGTTTGTCCAGGCTTGTCCTTTGCTAAAAAAAGGATTGGGCCACCTTGCTGCACCTTATTTACTTTTACCCTTTGTCACTTGCTACCAATTACCTTATCACAAAACTATCTGTTACCTACAATTTCAGTGCTTGCAGAAAATACCTTACTGAAAACAGCCTATCATTTCCTTCTGCTCCTCGTTGGGTTTGACACTCTTACTTATCGAAAGGACTACGATAGATCCCCTACACTTGTGGGTCATGAAGTAGCACGCGGTGGAGGCTGAACAGTCGTAGGTGGATGCAGGAGGATGTCGATGGTGGATGAACAATAGCTCGTGGCGGCTGGAGGGGGTCGACGGTGGAGATGAACAGTATCCCGTGGAGTCCCGTTTTGCGGTACGCCACACCCCTCCCGATGAACAGGACCCCCGTTTCGACCGTAACGCTCCAACACAAGTCCGTTTCCTCCGTTTTGTGATACGCCACACCCTCCCGATGAATAGTACACCCGTTTCGATCGTAGCACTCCAACACACGTCTGTTTCCTCCGTTTTGCGGTACTCCACACCCCTCCCGATCAACAGGACCCTCGTTTCGACCGTAGGAGGTCGTTTCCTCCGTTTTGCGGTACGTCAGACCCCTCCTGATGAACAAGATACCGTTTCGACCGTGGCCGATCGAACACGAAGCCGTTTCCTCCGTTCTGCGGTACGCCAAGCCTCGTTTCCATCGACTTTTCTATCCAAGCCCTCCCGATGAACACGACGACGCATTCAGTTCCAACCCAGCCGGTTGGCACCCCATGAACACGATGACGACGATGTTTCTCCGTTCCGACCCAGCCATGTACACGAGCCCTTGCCGTACGTACGCGCGAGTAGGCGTTCGAGACCCCGCCCGTATGTACGTACATGGCCGTATTTACTTTCTTGCACCCTGGGCGCTGTGCGTACGTGTATATGCTACGTGCGCGCCTCTACTATGACACATGTGCGCCTCTATGTCGACTAGTATGTACGTACACATTCGCGACCAGAATGACAACGTTACGTACGCTGCGACCAGGTGGGTCCCAACTGTCAGGCACTTCCTTTCGTGCGAAGATGTAGCTGCTGGGTCCCAGCAGTCAGGGGGGCGAATCGTTTTTTTTTTGCCCGGACGCACTTCATTGAGTGCGAAGATGTAGCAGGTGGGTCCCAGCAGTCAGGGGGAAACGTTTTTTTCGTGAAATACGGTGGCCCGTCCGGTGGGTCCCCGCTGTCAGGTGGACGAATAATTATTTTATGTGTAATAAGGAGGCACTTCCTTGCTGCGGCTGTGGACCCAGCTGTCAGCATCTCCACATACAGTCCACGTCCAATGGAAGCCGTTCCTTGACCATGTTGACCACGCCGCGCCGAGAGCACCAGGGCGGTAGACGACGGCGAGGCCTAGGAAGGGGACAACACGGATCCGGGGAAGACGCGACAGTGGATGCCCACGCGTAGAGGAGTACGAGGGTTCACTGGTTCGCTGCGGTGTGAGGCTGCCGTCGCCGCAGAATAACAGGGGTTGTGGGTGAGTAGAGGGATGGCCTGGCCAGTGGTGGGAATAGTAGGGGGCGGTGAGGCGTCCGTGGCAGAACAGCCGACCACGGGAGGCATGAGCATGCGGCACGACCGGCGCTGCTTTGGGCGGCTGGAGCAACAAGACCAGAGGTTGAACAAGCACTACGGCCGTTGGATGGACATTGTACGGTCACTGGAGCTAGAATTATTCATATTGACTAAGTTGACAAAACACTCCGTGCCCGTCAACTTAGTAGGCCCACAAGTCAGCCTCCCACCAAGGTGGGTTTCAACCAGCAGGGGGTGTATTCATTTTTTTGTGCGTAATAAGGAGGCGCTTCCGGTGGGTCCGAGCTGACAGCGGGGGGAACGTTTTTTTGCGCAATACGGTGGCCCATCCGCTGGGTCCCAGCAGTCAGGGGGGAAACGTTTTTTCGTGAAATACGGTGGCCAGTCCGGTGGGTCCCTGCTGTCAGGTGGAGGAATCATTATTTTGCGCGTAATAAGGAGGCACTTCCTTGCTGCGGCCATGGACCCATCTGTCAGCCTCTCCACGTACAGTCCACGTCCGATGGAAGCCGTTCCTTGACCACGTTGACCACGCTGCGCCGAGAGCACCAGGGCGGTGGACGACGGCGAGGCCTAGGAAGGGGATGACGCGGGGCCGGGGAAGATGCGACAGTGGATGCCCACGCGTAGAGGAGTACGAGGGTTCATTGGTTCGCTGCGGTGTGAGGCTGCCGTCGCCCCCGAATAATAGGGGGTGTGGGTGAGTAGAGGGATGGCCTGGCCAGCGGTGGGCATTGTAGGGGGAGGTGAGGCCTCCACGGCAACACAGCCGGCCATGGGAGGCAGGAGCATGCAGCACGACCGGCGCTGCTTTGGGCGGCTGGAGCAACAAGACGAGAGGTTGAAGAAGCACTAAGGCCGTTGGATGGACATCGTACAGTCACTGAAGCTAGAATCGTTCATATTGACTAAGTTTAAAAAGCACTCCATCCCCGTCCACTTAGTAGGCCCACAAGTCAGCCTCCCACCAAGGTAGGTCCCAACCAGCAGGGGGAGTATTCATTTTTTTGTGCGTAATAAGGAGGCGCTTCCGGTGGGTCCGAGCTGACAGCGGGGGGCATGTTTTTTCACGCAATACGGTGGCCCATCCACTGGGTTCCAGCAGTTAGGGGGGGATGTTTTTTCGCGAATACGGTGGCCCGTCCGTTGGATCCCTGCTGTCAGGTGGAGGAATCATTATTTTCCGCATAATAAGGAGGCACTTCCTTGCTACCGTCTTGGACCCAGCTGTCAGCCTCTCCACATACAGTCCACGTCCGATGGAAGCCGTTCCATGACCACGTTGACCACGCCGCGCCGAGAGCACCAGGGCGGTGGACGACGGCGAGGCCTAGGAAGGGGACGACGCGGAGCCGGGGAAGACGCGTCAGTGGATGCCCATGCGTAGAGGAGTACAAGGGTTCACTGGTTCACTGCGGTGTGAGGCTGCCGTCGCCGCAGAATAACAGGGGGTGTGGGTGAGTAGAGGGATGGTGTAACACCCCAAATTTTTTAGTTTGGTTTTCTTCCAAACTTTTGGCCTTTTGGAAGAGGGTTGTTTGATCTTCTCTTAAAACCCTTCCAAAACCTTTTTCTGGCCAAGGTTGTTGGTGTTTTCTCAAGCTTGGTTTTTGGTCTTGAGACCTTCTCTGGTGTTGACTCAAGTCCAAGTTGAGTTTCAAAGAAGTTGTTTGAATTCTCCCCTTCTTGATTTTTGCCTCTCAAGTTTGATCTTGGACTTGTTCTCCCCTCCAACCTTCATCTTGCCATGACCCCAACAGAAATATTTATCTCCAAAACCCTCTTCACACCTTAGGACAAGTTTCTCATCAATTCCAGTAAGTTTTGACCTTATTGGGATTTTTCCCCTATTTATTTCACTCCAAAACTAATTCTGTCTTTTATAGTGGATCTTGGTGATTTACAAAGGAACCACCATGCCTAGCTTGTTATTTGATTCCAAACCAACTCTCCTAGATGGTCCTTAGTACCCACAACCTAGATCCATCTTGTTTCCCTGGTCCACAGTTCAAAATTTTCAAATTTCACCTGCTGCAAGTTTGGACCAGATTTGCAAATTTTGGTGAAATTCATATTTATCTTCTTCCAAAAATCTTGTAAAAATCAGGCAGCCTCTAGATGCATCAAGAGGCCACTCCACCAAATATCGGCACCAGAAATATTTCACACATGCCAGAAACATTTCATCAAACACTTAGCATGCACTGTACTGTCAAGTTCAGAAGATGTTAACTGAAACTGTCGACAGACAGTTCGACAGTTCATCAGTTTTGTCAGGCTCTTCGACAATCTCACCAGTAGCCTCCTTGGCTCGACGATGCACTACACCATCTTCTTATCCAGAGCACCGCACGGTTGCTTGGCTGCTTCTGGGCGTCGGTGGCGCCCTGGCCCGACCACGCCGGTGACTGCCACGGCAACAGCGCCGCCCGTGGCGGCTGACAGAAGTAACCCCGCAGCTCGACGCCGTTTAGCACTGCCCAAAGCACCCCAGCGCTCCGCGTGTCCACCTCCAGTGCCAGCGCACGCCTGCCGCACCGAGGCCGTGGCCTGGCGCGGGCAGAGCGCGTTTTCTGCCGCCGACATGCCGCGCGGCCGTTCCGTCGAGGACACTCCCTCTCCCCTGCTGAGTTAGGTGCGGGAATGGAACCACTACACCTCCTAGACGATGCTCAAGCCCCTAACTCCGCCGTCCAACCACTTCAGCACCGTAATCGACTCGCCGGACGTATCCATTCACGGCAACCACCTCGGGCCAGCTATATAAGGCACCCCCGAGCTCGTTCTCGAGCCCGCACATCTTCACTACCTCCCTAGACCACGCCCAGCCTCTGGAAGAGCCTCGAGGGGCCCTTCTTCTCCAACTCCGGCCAACTCCCTCCGCCTCGGGCTCCAGCATCGTTCACTCCGGTGAGAGCTTCTCCGCCGCCGTGGACTCGACCGTAGCACCCTGGCACCCACCTAGACCTAACCCCCACCTCAATTTGATCCTAGGAACCCTGTCCGACGAGCCCCATGACCACCCGAGCCGCCGTCCGCCGGAGACAGGGTCGCCGTCAACGTGGGGCTCGCCGACGCTCAACTCCACCACCATTTGACGCAGAAGATCACCGAGAAGCCGTACGTATCAGTCCTCTCCCCTAACTCACCATGGATCGGCGCCGGCGACCACCGCAGCACCGGCGCCGGCGCGACTCTGCTCCAGTTTTCAAACCTGACGCGTGGGGCCCCTCATCAGCCTCACACCTCTTCCCTCCGAACCGTTTTCTGTAAGTGCATTCGGGCAAAGTACGTTTCCCCTCTGCGGTTGACGTATTGCGTACCGATTCGCTTTGCGTTTTTCTGTTCTAGCCCCTGGGACTTTTCTGTTTCATTACAGATGAGTCCCTGGACAGAAACTCTAATATCTTTTTAACTAAAGATGATTTTGAGTTGATTCTTTTTCTGTCCTCTTTAGTTTTCTGTCTAGTTTTTTGTCATATTTATGTGGAAATTTTTGGAGCAACTTTATTTGCACGCGCGGTATTTATATTAGTATTTATCTGTTTGAATACGTAGATACCGGAGGTCGTGACGGGGACGCGAACCACACCGAGTTAGACTCCGACTTCTCAGAACCAGGCAAGCATGTTTGAACCTTTGATATGATGAGTGTGTTGCATGTTTGCTTGAGTAGTTCTTTTCATAAGGATGGTAATATAAGCATATGTGTATGGTTATATTTCATGCAAGTGAGCTTCGGGTGAGCCCCGAATGATAATTGTTGAACCACCTCGATCATGTGGTGACATGATGGGTGGAATGCTGGTATTGTTGGAGCATGCCAGTATTTGGTTAACTTAGTATCAACGGAGATCATGTCGTTACTCCGTCCATCTCCTTTTTGGTACTACCATAGGCCGTTTGTTGAGATTACAGTCTAGTCAGTTGTAAACCACTTCCCGAGTACACACCAAGTAGAGGGGCCAGGATGAGGGTTCCATGGCCCTGGATTAAAGCCCGTCATCCGGTCAGGGGGCATGGGTGTTTCCGGTTGGGACCGAGAGGGGGGCACCCCTTAGAGCGCGCATATATAAATTTGATCCCATGCTATTCGAGGTTGTAGCCTCCCCGTCTTAAAGTTTTTCGTGAATGTTGTTGCGGGTGATTCCGGACAACAGGATGTTAAATGGGTGTGTACTAGTTAGTTGGGTTTCTACTAAAACACCGTAGACGGAACTAGCCCACTGTGGCATTCTTTTTATTTATAAGACCTTTATGTGATGTCGCTCAGACGTCCGACTGTGGCATTCTTTTTATTTATAAGACCTTTATGTGATGTCGCTCAGACGTCCGACTGTGGCATTCTTTTTATTTATAAGCCCTTTATGTGATGTCGCTCAGACGTCTGACTGTGGCATTCTTTTTCTTTATAAGCCCTTTATGCGATGCCGCTCAGACGTCCGACTGAGGCAGTCTTGTTATTTATTTTGCTATAAGCCCTTTATGCGGTGTCGCTCAGATGCCCGACTGTGGCCTGCTATCATTTATTATTTCCTTACGAGGCGTCCCTCAGACACTCGTTTGGTCTCCTTCTCTTATCTTATGGATTTCGGGAGGATTACCGCCCGACTTCTATCTTTACTTACCGCATGTTAATATTTTATTCCGGTAGCATTTTTGCTGGAATACTCATATGCATCATGTTGGCATTTGTTATATCTTAAGTCCGAATTGTCTTGCGAGTACATTCAAAGTACTCACCTGGCTTGTTGATTTGGCCAGATGTGGACGAAGGCGATCTCATGGATGAAGAGTTCAATAGCGAGTCCGACGTCTAGTGGAGTCCCAGTCAGTCCCTTGCGATCCTGGAGTTGATCACTGTTTTATAACCGCTTCCGCCTACCACCAAATAAATTCATCGGGTCTCACTCCGACAAGTCGATGAACTGTATTATAGTGGAGTCACATCACCCACTTCACTGTGACATATCCACCATTTTTTATTACGAATTAGCAGTATGCTACCCTGCCTTGTGTCATATCCGCCTTTATGTAATATATTGGCGCGCTTGTAATAAAATTGTTGAGCGACCCAGCTCAACCTTGTATAATATTCAGTGTATTGGAATTCTGTATCAAGGAATTGTCTGCAAGCAAGGAATTATATTCCCCGCTGGTTTAATGAAAAGGTCGGTCTTCCGGTAATTATTTTACTGAAGAACCGGTCCTGACAGATGGCCTAGCCAGCGGTGGGAATAGTAGGGGGCGGTGAGGCCTCCGCAGCAGCACAACCGGCCACGGGAGGCGGGAGAATGCGGCACGACCGACGTTGCTTTGGGCGGCTGGAGCAACAAGACCAGAGGTTGAAGAAGCACTACGGCTGTTGGATGGACATCGTACGGTCACTGGAGCTAGAATCGTTCATATTGACTAAGTTGACAAAGCACTCCATCCACATCAACTTAGTAGGCCCACAAGTCAGCTTCCCACCAAGGTGTGTCCCAACTAGCCGGGGGAGTATTCATTTTTATGTGCGTAATAAGGAGGCGCTTCGGTGGGTCCAAGCTGACTGCGGGGGAACATTTTTTTCACACAATACGGTGGCTCGTCTGCTGGGTCCCAGCAGTCAGGGGGGAAACATTTTTTTTCACGAAATATGGTGGCCCGTTCGGTGGGTCCCTGCTGTCAGGTGGAGGAATCATTATTTTCCGCGTAATAAGGAGGCACTTCCTTGCTGCCGTCGTAGACCCAGCTCTCAGCCTCTCCACGTATAGTCCACGTCCGATGGAAGCCATTCATTGACCATGTTGACCACGCCGCGCCAAGAGCACCATGGCGGTGGACGATGGCGAGGCCTAGGAAGGGGACGATGCGGAGCCGGGGAAGACGCGACAGTGGAAGCCCGTGCGTAGAGGAGTACGAGGGTTCACTTGTACGTCTGCGGTGTGAGGCTGCCATGGCCGTGGAATAACAGGGGCTGTGGGTGAGTATAGGGATGGCCTGGCCAGCGGTGGGAGTAGTAGGGGCGGTGAGGCCTCCGCGGCATCACAGCGGGCCACGGGCGGCAGGAGCACGCGGCACGACCGGTGCTGCTTTGGGCGGCTAGAGCAAGAAGATCAGAGGTTCAAGAAGCACTACGATCGTTGGATGGACATCGCACGGTCACTGCAGCTAGAAACGTTTATATTGACTAAGTTGACAAAGCCCTTGGTACGCGTCAACTTAGTAGTCCCACAGGTCAGCCTCCGAAATGGTGCGCCCCAGATGTCAGGGGGGAATCATTTTTTGGGTGGCTGAAGCAAGAATATCTGAGATTCAAGAAGAAGCATGACATTCGTTGGATGGACATCCAATAGCCACAGCTGCCAGAACCGTGTGTTGTTGACAAAGCCTTGCATACGCGTCAACTTAGTATTTTTTAGGGACGCGTCAACTTAGAAGGCCCACAAGTGTGTGGCAGAGAACATATAGCCCATTTGCGATTTGTAAGAATGTACAACCCATTTTTTTAATTCTAACAGAATTTACTACAGCCCATTTACAGTTTTTTAAAACTACAGCCCATTTTCTAGCTAGGACAACGATTAATAATTTCAACCCACCGCTCAAAACATAATTCAAAAAAAATCCCCACATTTTGATGGGATCCGAAATATTTTTATCTGAAATTTCTAGTCTGATTAAATATAATTTCAAAATAATGTTGTATTACGTTAAAATCCAATGAAATATTGCACGCAAAACAAGTAATGAAATTAAAAATTTCAAATTTCGAAAATAATATATTTTTTAAACTAATTACGCCTTTGGTTCATTTTTTATAGTTACTACCCAGTTATTATAATTACATCTCATTTATTATTTCTTAAAGTCCATTTTCTTGTTAAGCCTAATGCATACCTTCTAGGTAAGTTTGCAGCCCAGCGTGGCGGAGAATAACAAGTTGACCCAGATATTGTGTACAACTATCGGCCCAGTTGCATTGCTGATGTTAAAAAAATGCCGGTGTAGTACAGTACAACCTAACATGGCTACTCAGCCCACATTCAGTGACGCCGGAAAGGCCCAAACAAGGCTTCTGTACAAGTTTTTGAAGTCATTGAGCTCAGTTAATAACTTAAGAAAAAGTTAGATTACAGTGGAACCTAATTAAAAGCTGTCACGAGCAAATAAATAATTCAACGGGTCCCACTTGTGCGTGTGTGCATGTGTGTGTGCGTGTGTGTGTGTGTGTGTGTGTGTGTGTGAGAGAGAGAGAGAGAGAGAGAGAGACCCATTGGTCGATGCTCGTAAATACATCTTTCAGCCATATGCATTGCTGATGCTCAGTAAGAACTTATATAGTTGACACAATCATATAGAACCTCATAGCATACTGAACTTGCATACAAAAATTTCACGCAGGCAGCACAATCAGGATGGAAGCAGTGGATCGCTACGGGTAGGGCTTGTTGAAACCAACGAATTCATACATCACGGTTCATCGTCTTTACCAATGACATGGAAATATCTTGAATGCTGTGCAAAGAAAACAGATAAACAACGCAATAAGTTCTGCTAGCACATTAAGTTGACGTACAACCCTTTCTAAAAAAGTTCAGGTACAAAATTAGAACATGTCACAATCAAACGTACTAGCACATCAGTGCTTCACACCCATAGCTCGGATTTAACTAGTATCTGACAAGATTCAATTGTTACCTCAAATTAGAGCACATCCAGGCAGCCAGCCCTGCCTCTTCTCCCAGATAGCTGAGCAACACGGGGAAAGTCTGACGTTGACTCTTGTAATGGATGTCGTCGACGGACCCTGGCTCTAGCGGCGGCGGCAGGACTTCGATTGATGGATTGACCACTTCTTTGACATGCACGAACACTCGATACAGGTACATCCCTAACATGGTCTGCGGCGGCCTTGGTGGCGAAGAATAGTACAACCCCGGTTCCTGCACCGGTATCTCAACACCAATCACCTTCGGTATGGTGGACGGCTTCTTCATCCATGTCATAACCGTCAGAGCCCAGCTATCTGGAGGAACAAACATACTTACGAGCTCACCTCCAAGGTCATTGATAAGCTCATTCATGGACTCGTTGTTCCAAGAACGTCGAGGCATGCCGTGGAAGGTAAGCTTTCTTAAAAGCTCAAGCTCAGAGGGCACCAAGATCCATCCTGGGTGCCATCGATAAAAGCTCACCAGCGCACCATCGCAGAACAAACGCTGAGAAGATTCGAACACACGACTGCAGTCGAAAGTTGTCTGGAACCTGACGAAGAAATCAGCCTGTGGCGGATAGACTTCGACGAGCAAGTCACTTATTTGGATGTCGTGCGCAATGCCAAGAGCTTTGACAAGGTCGTCCGACGAGATGGGACGCCGGTCGTCGTTGATGGTTACCATAAGCACTTAGCCGGCAAACTGGTCGTCAAGCACCGCCATGCCACTGTTGAGCAACAGCATGCAGCGACCGAAGGCAGGACGAACCTCAGGATCTCCGGCTTGGAGATCCGCGTTGGCCGGCGACATGATAGTGAGCTTGAGTACAGGGAGTACATGAGGGGGATTTGGGGGAACTGGAGTAGGAATCGAGATTCCAGAGGTAGGGGGGGCGGGAGATTGGGGATGAAAAGGTAGCTTGAATTTCGAACACGCGCCAATATGCTCTTGGCGCGCAAGCGCACGAAAACAACGGTGGCGCCCACATGTCGGCCTAAGAGTCCTTAGTCTTTCTTTTTGGAGAGCCCAGCCTTTTTTTGAGGATCTTTTGAGAGCCCGGCCTGAGAGTCATAATTGACCTGTTTGGCATTGCGTTACTACTCGGACCATATTCAACGACACCTCACTGGCCCAAACAAGTGTACATCATCGAAAAGACACTGAGCTCAAATTATATAACTTGAAAAAAGGAGATACACTCTGAACACTGGAGAATGGTGATGCCCTCATTTAGCCCACAAGTAGTTCGAGACAATAAACAGTTCGAAACAATGATATATACAACATTCAAACACTCAATAGTGACTACTACTGACATAAACAGCAAGACATGATAGTTCATAAGAAGTCTTGCTACACCACCAAAATTCACCTATCTGCAGCGCTCAGACTCTCATGATCCAGACGAGAATGACATTCTAAACAGAGCCAACTATTACATACTAAGAGTGACATAGACGAGGATGACGAAATGACAAGGAATATGCATAACAAAAGAAAGAACTACCCATCCAGAACAAGCAGCTAAGACAACAAAGTCATTCGAAGAGGTGATCCAACACCATCATAATTTGCAGCCCCGCTTCAGCGACCAATGATCCAGAAACACCAGTACTCCACCCTTTCGACGCAACAGCCCAATTACCTATCAACCTGAAGGCTTGAACTACATCACTGCCTGTCGTAATTGAGACATCCAAGGATCAAAGTTAATCTGGATGCCTTTGTCATTCTCACCTTCTTTTGGCTGCAGGTTGTATTGTTGACAATTAGGGGAGTTTGCTCCCGAACTCCTAGGGCTTGCCCCGTAGACATAGTTTTCCATAGCAAACAGAGCCTCTCTGCCATCAAGGTCCTTGCCAACGGTGATCTCCTCGTTAATCGGGTAATTGAGTCCGAGAAACAGAGAGTGTGAACCAAGGCTGTTTACCCGCCTCCAACTAAAAATCCTGAAGGCCCCAACAAGCTGGCATCCTGCTCATAGATGTAACAGCCACTGTCCAGATACTCACGTATTTCATGGTGCTTCTATACAATGGGGTTTTTGCAATATAACTTTTCCGGCTCATGTGTCCGAATGATCATCAGTCTTTTGTCGTCGTCTGATCGAGCGAGAAACCTGTTGTGCTTCCCTATTTTTGGCAAAGGTGGTGTGATTACAAAGGGCAGTAACTGTAGGGACACTGCATCATATCAAAAAGGACAGGAATTGTTAATGTAAGATCAACATTGTTCAGAGTATGAGTAGGATAATGCAAGAAACAACATTGATATGTCCATGTTGGAACTGGGAGGAAAATACAAGGAAATGTATACTGGGTTCGAAAATATAGAAGTGCCAGGCATGGTTATACTCATGTTATCTCGCAATCGATTCTTCACAGGAAACTACCATGTCATGCATGTTATGGAATCATGTTCTGTCCTCACAAACAAATTCTTCAAGGTAACTAACAGACCATGCATTGTTATATACTCGTGTTCTGTGGGAATTTTTTTGTGAGGATATTATTCTAGCCATTGATTGCTGAAGGGCGAATATAGGTATGTACACATGGTAAGCATTACAGGATTTCACTACTTCCAAATATAGAGTTCTCCATATGCACATTTACTTCCCTAATGTATGGTTAGATGAAACCAATAGTGTGGTGCATGTTTCTACATCATGAAAATGAGGAAACTAACATGGCCATTGATACACACTCATATTTAGTAGTAGTATAAAGATTACTGTAAAATAAGGAGAATATCCATATATTCCTGATCGTTTGATTATTCATGGGTACAAATTGGTTGTAATGACATGATCACAATCGCATGAATTAACTCTGTCCAAATATAGCTGATTTACGGCGTCTCTAATACATTGCCATAGTTCTACTCAAATTCTGCAAAAACAGGGATATGCCAATCATCACAAAAATTTCAAACAGTGTCATGGCATCATCATTAACATGAGACGGAAACAACTTACACGCGCCGTCCCAACAATACGTTGTGCCATCTGCTTTGTCGATCACGTAGATGATGCCATTGTGTTCAATAGCATCACATAAGTGTGTATCAGCTTTGACGATGATCCACTTTGAGATGAGTTGTCTCCAGCTAAAGAAGGCATCGGCATAAAGATAGGCGAGTCCCCGGTTGAACAAGGCAATTAGCTTGAAGTCTGCATAATTCACATGTCGTGTGGGAACTTGGCAGATTACAATCTTCTGCAAAACAAGGTCCGTCCAACTGACGTGGTAATCTAGATGACTAGGACCGCGATGGTAAAACTCTATATAATCCAACGGAGGAAGGATAATCTCATGGGAGGTCTGGAAGTTCATGAGCACCAAATTTTACCGTCTTCTCTGAAGGAAGCCATCCAGTGGGAGTTCATGCCGACCCAGTACATACCTGCCAAGAAGTTTCGGGTGATGGTGATCGGATCGAAGTCGAGGGAAATTATGTACAGTGACCCACTGCATACCTGCAAAGAAGTTTTGGCTAATGGATATCGGATTGAAGTTGAGGGGCATCATGTACGCCTCCGTATCATGGTGAGCCAATCTCGCAAGACCAGATAGCAGCATGCAGGGTGTCTTGAAAAGCTTTGGCCTCGCTTCGATGATGGCCGTGTGCATTCCCCTCGAGCATGCAGCCAGCCGCAGGGCGCTCAACATATCCATACACGAACAACAGAGGTCGAGGACGTCACTGGGGAGATTGCTCCAATCGCGGCTCATACGGATCCTGCACGGTTCGCGTTCGGCCATGGTGGAGTTTGGAAGGTGGGGTTTTGGGGGGGCTTGATTTACGGGGGAGAAGGCTGTCGGTGCTGGAGCGGCTAGCGAGGGAATAGTGGTACTGGGGGAGGCGAGCGAGGTGAGGGTATGTAGGGGCACAATGAGATAATCAAGAGTGACCTCGGGATCTTCGGCGAGACAGAGATGGAGATGGAGATGGAGTGGTGCTAGGGGAGAGGGAGACGAGGCGAGGCATGCTATACAGCGGCGGTGACAGTGACTGCATAGTGCAGACGGTGAGGCTGACTTTGGTAACCCGGACACGCCACCTGGACTGGTGTCACCTCGGGCGCACGGTCTTGTCACTTCACTATGAGGACCGGGTGAATAATAGTATTTTGACCATCACGTGTACCACAGTTGTACTACAACTACTAGTAGGAGTAGTAGGAACATGAGTAGTAATCCCATGCTAGCATGCCTCTGGGTTCACTTCATCCTCCAGGCATCATCCATATTGCGAGTAGAGCCAAATTCTTGTTTGCATAGGTCCCACCTGTCAGGAGGGGTGCAGAAATAAAAATGAATCATAAAATGTCTCGCCACGGTGATTCGAAAGAGTGGCATCAACTAGTAAGTGGCACATGTAGCGCTGGATGGATGGGCACGTACATGGACATGCCCCACTCCTCAGCCTACCCGTGTAGCCTTTTCGTTTAGTCTACCTAGCCGTCTAATCAACTACCTGCAGGCCACTTCTACCATTTACTTCTCCATCGGGAACCGATTTTCCTTGGCTTCTTCACTACTCCTTGATCTTCATTTGCATCCAAACCACACTGCATTCACATTGTTTTAACCTCTTCACATCCTCCTGGAGTAATTCCGAAGCCCCTATAAATAATCATCTTCTTCAGTTAGACTAGCGATCTAATCCTAATTCTCCAAACCATAGCCCTCCGGTCCAGCGGTTCCAAATGGCGAAAGAGATCGAGATGCAGGTTTTTAGCGTCCAACATGTCCTCGTCGAAGGCTCGTTGAGCATAGTTGCCATAGTCACCGACCACCCAAGGGTTGTTCGGAAGTGGATCAACAATGTATCCAACTCCCTCCAAAAGGTGGAGATGAAAGTCATTGGTCTCTACGTAGAGTACACGGAGCGTGCCACTGGGAAGATCCAACGCGCCGCCATCCTTCAGATGTGCCTTGAAGATGATGTTTTGGTGTACCACATCATACACGCGCCCTCCATACCAAGTGAGCTTCACGATTTCTTGTCTCGGGAGGACATATACTTCTGTGGGGCAGCCATCGCAGGGGACAAACAGAAGTTGGAGCCGTACAACCTTGATTTGAAAAGCATCCCTGACCTACAAACCAAAATAAAAATTCCTGTAGAAGATTGTGATAAACCGACACCATCCCTATTCGACGTAGCAAATTTTGTGCAAGGAACAAATCTTCAGAAGGGTGATGAGACGTTGGCATTAAGGTCGTCTGGATGGGAGAATTATCCCTTGACGTACGAGCGGATAAAATATGCTGCCCTCGATGCCCGTGTGAGTTTCGAGATAGCTGCAAGGTCCAGAGAGCTTGTTGCGAAGCCGTCCCCCACAGAAATTGAGAACAACAACAAGAAGAAGAAGAAGATGATGATGCACCAGCAGCAGGGCATTATGGATGGACGAACTATTTCCTCTCTTGTAAAAAAATATTCCCTCTCTATGTATATTGATATAGATGGACTATTTCGATGGTGTGCATGTCTTTGGAACAAGTAGTAGTGTGGGTCCGCTTGACTATAAGGAACTATTTATCCGCCTAGCTTTCTCTACTACTCCTTCTAGTGATCGGTATTCAATGCATGTGTCTGTAGACATGACAACTTGTCCATGGAAGTTCAACTACGGCGACCATCACGTTTCATCCACTGCCACTCACGATTCCCATGACGCCGCTCCAACCCACGGCACCACGTCCCCCGACGTGCGCCTCACCCCTCTTGGCCGCACCGCCGCTCTACCTTTATGTGCATGACATGTGGGCCACCTTAAATGCGGAGAGCATCAAGTTTCTACCATAGCCACACGCGATTCCCACAACGCCGCACAAACCCATGACACCACAAGTCCCGCACCATCGAATTTTCATCTAGCGGCTGTGACACATTTCGTCCCGGGCATCAATCCTCAGCTAGAGTACTTTTGTACTACAGGTAGTACCCACCGGTGTGGCCATCTACGCCTCGTAACACCTCGACGCCCAGCTATGGCACCCTCGCCATGGCAACACCACCATCGGCCGGTTCATCTCGAACGAGTGAGTCGCGAACCACACCACCACCATGAGAATGACATGTGGGCCAACCACATTTAAGGTCCGCTTGTCATTGACTCATAAGCCGGGCACTAAGCCACTGAAGTTCGATCCCGTGGGCCCCGGGAGGGAAATGTAACTCCTGCGGCAGGCCTTGTGGTGCTCCCGTAGTACGAGCTCGTGCCAACCCAGAATTTGTTTCTTACTACTACCAACTACTAGTAAGGTACACGTGCATTGCACGCATGAGATTATAGTGGTTTGTGCATTATGCTTCTACATGTGGAGTCTTCTAGATTCTACATGTGATAAAATCTGTTGGAATGTAGATGATATCCAATGGCCAATAGTGCTCGGATTTTCCATCTTTGTACCGTCGGATTGGCTTCATCCAATGACCAACTTTCAAAGTTATTCACACACTATATAGGGGGTATAGATATAGATGTGTCGGCCCATTGCAATGGATCCAAAGTATATCTGTTTAGTGGAGTGCACTCTAAACATACTATCTATTTATTTTTCTCTAACCTTTCGTAGCCATGCAACCAAGCCACATAAGCTTCATGGGTGCCCCCCACATCATATTATTCATACTACGTTGACAGAAAAAAAGATAAATCACCCAAAACAAGATCTTCCCGTTTTTTGTTCCTACGATGTTGTGCCGTGCACGTACCTACTAGTTGTATAGTGGTAGTACCAGTTGTATAGTACAAACTTGGTACTAGTAGGAGTAGAGTAGTATGGAATGATCCTACTCTATCAACGAGCCCCATCTGACACCAAATTTCTTGGCTTCCGTGCTATAGCTAGATCTTCACCTCGTTTCTGTTTTCCAACCCGGCGGCGGGCGGGGTGCGGTTTGCCAATAGTCGGTTTGCTCAATGGCAGTCCCACATGAAAGTGAAAATGCTAGGCAACACGCCTTCCCTAAGCTATGTGTCGTGCCGGACGGGCCATGGAGTACTCCCGATTCCCGGGCGTGTGTGTGTGGGAGGGGGGGAGTGCGACGCGAACGCGGCATGCCTTTTCCTTTTACTAGCAATGTGCCCGTGCGTTGCAACAGATCCAAATTAGTAGAATAGTACTACTTGTTAACAAACTTGAAAGAAATCACTCTTGTTTTGATATACTCCTAATATATTACTCCCTCCGTTCCTAAATATTTGACTTTTTAGAGATTTCAAATGGACTATCACATACGGATTATATAGACATATTTTGAAGTGTAGATTCACTCATTTTGCTCCGTATGTAGTCACTTATTGAAATATCTAGAAATACAAATATTTAGGAACGGAGGGAGTACTTTTCACTCAAAATATATTTCTCAGGCTGTTTTGATGAGAAGAGGGAGGGATGTGGTTGCTTTCAAGAGAATAAGGGGTTTTCTGCAAATTCGAGCAGAGAAGTGGGCTATTGTTGCAAAAATGCCACAACTTACCTCACAGCCGTTAGATGCAGATCTGATGGTCGGAAACGACGGATGGCAGACACACCACCATCACCAACTGAGTCTTTTATAGGAGTATATATATATATATGTTTCTCGGGCTGTTTTGATGAGGTCAGGGAGGGATGTGGTTGCTTTCAAGATAATAAGGGATTTTCTGCAAATTGGAGCAGAGAAGTGGGCTATTGTTGCAAAAATGCCATAACTTACCTCACCGCTATTAGATGCAGATCTAATGGTCAGAAACGACGGATGGCA
>LR738715.1:88059415-88079363 GCA_902687465.1 Secale cereale | reverse complement strand
GGGTTTTCTGCAAATTGGAGCAGAGAAGTGGGCTATTGTTGCAAAAATGCCACAACTTACCTCACAGCCGTTAGATGCAGATCTAATGGTCAGAAACGACGGATGGCAGACACACCACCATCACCAACTGAGTCTTTTATAGGAGTATATATATATTTCTCAGGCTGTTTTGATGAGGTGAGGGATGGATGTGGTTGCTTTCAAGATAATAAGGGGTTTTCTGCAAATTGGAGCAAAGAAGTGGGCTATTGTTGCAAAAATGCCACAACTTACCTCATAGCCGTTAGATGGAGATCTAATGGTCAGAAACGACGGATGGCACACACACCACCATCACCAACTGAGTCTTTTATAGGAGTAGGAGTAGAGAAACATGTATAAATTGTAACATTTTGGTTCTGCTCCTTGGCATGATCGATAGATAGAAATAACGATTGGAAACGCTAGGGCGGGGCTATTTCCGCCAGATAAGAGAATGGTTAATCGTATAGCCAACAGCCGGCTATATGGAGTTGCCATGTCACATATAGTCAATCTTATAGCCAACATGTATAGTAGCTAGTTGCCAAGTAGTACTACTTTATTAATGCATGGCCCACGTACACTCTCACAATGTTTCTTGGAGTCCGTGTTGCAGACGGCTGTTAATCTGCAGCCAACTTCCTTTCTCCCTCCTCTTCTCTCTCATCAAACTCATCACAAATATAAATGTTTAATTCTTATAGCCAGCTGACTATACCATATTATACTTGCTGTAAGCAGGGTACGTAGTAGCTAGGTTGGAGCATCGTCGGATTGGTCACACGCGGTCCGACATGTCCTAGTGTTTCTAGCAAGATGCCCGCGCGTTGCACGAAGTTGATGGAAAAGGTAAGCACGACTTATAAATTGACGGATGGAGTACTAGTTACAGTGATGCATATACTTAAGCAAAGGGATCGCACATGTCGGTATTGACTAGAAGGAGAATGCAACAACACAATAAGAATTAAGGCCACGATGATGATGCGATCGCAGTGGTGGTTACAGAAGGCAAGAAGAAAGATGCATCCATCAACGTACGACCTCCTCCTCCTCAACTTAGTGCGTCGGGCCACCGACCGGCGGCTAAGGAGCGGCAGCTTTTGTGGCGAGGTCGAGGTGCTTCTCAGCAAAGGCATCCAAGGCTTCCAGCCAGTTGAGGAAGGCCAACGTCATAGCATCCTCACTGGCCTTGTAGATACCTATGTACACGATTTGCTCGTACACGTGGATGTGTAAGTCAATGAATTCTTGCAGGGCGAGGCGCCTCACGGCGAGCGCGACCTCCAGGTGGACATTCTTCGTGGCATCGGCGGGCAGTCGCAGGGCCACCAGTGCTTCAAAGAGGTTCCGGCCATGGAGGCCGATTAGGGTGGCAGGCAATGAGGAGTCCGGGTGTTGGGGAACGTAGTATTTCAAAAAAATCCTACGATCACGCAAGATCTATCTACCAGATGCATAGCAACGAGAGGGAGAGTGTGTCTACGTACCCTCGTAGACCGGGAGCGGAAGCGTCAAGTGACGCGGTTAATGTAGTCGAACCTCTTCGCGATCCAACCGATCAAGCACCAAACGTACGGCACCTCCGCGTTCAGCACACATTCAGCTTGATGACGTCCCACGAGCTCTTCATCCAGTTGAGCTTCACGGGGGAGTTTCGTCAGCACGACGGCGTGGTGACGGATATGATGAAGTTACCGGCGCAGTGCTTCGCCTAAGTACTGCGCAGTATGACCGAGGTGTGTTTCTGTGGAGGGGGCACCGCACACGGCTAAAACAATTCAACTTGTGTGTCTTTGAGTGCCCCCTGCCCCCGTATATAAAGGAGCAAGGGGGGAGGCCAGACAGCCCCTATAGGCGCAACAAGGAGGAGCAATCCTACTAGGAATAGGATTGCAATCCTATTCCAAGTAGGAATCACCAAGAGTGGAAGGAAAGAGAGGGAGAGAAGGAGAAGGAAAGAGGGGGCCGCACCCCCCTCCCCTAGTCCAATTCAGACTGCCCTTGGGAGGGGGTGCGCCATCTCCTGGCTGCTGCCCTCTTTCTCCCCTATGGCCCACTAAGGCCCAACTTTCCCCCGGGGGGTTCCGGTAACCCCCCCCCCCCCCGGCACTCCGGTAAATTCCGAAACTTTCCAGAACACTTCCGGTGTTCGAATATAGTCGTCCAATATATCAATCTTTACGTCTCGGACATTCCGAGACTCCTCGTCATGTCCGTGATCTCATCCGGGACTCCGAACTACCTTCGGTACATCAAAAATCATAAACTCATAATACCGATTGTCATCAAACGTTAAGCGTGCGGACCCTACGGGTTTGAGAACTATGTAGACATGACCGAGACTCATCTCCGGTCAATAACCAATAGCGGAACCTGGATGCTCATATTGCTTCCTACATATACTACGAAGATCTTTATCGGTCAAACCGCATAACAACATACATTGTTCCTTTTGTCATCGGTATGTTACTTGTCCGAGATTCGATCGTCGGTATCTCAATACCTAGTTCAATCTCGTTACCGGCAAGTCTCTTTACTCATTCCATAATACATCATCTTGTGACTAAATCATTAGTCATTTGCTTGCAAGGCTTATTATGATGTGCATTACTGAGAGGGCCCAGAGATACCTCTCCGACACTCGGAGTGACAAATCCTATTCTTGATCTATGCCAACACCACGAACACTTTCGGAGACACCTGTAGAGCATCTTTATGATCACCTAGTTATGTTGTGACGTTTGATAGCACACAAGGTGTTCCTATGGTATTCCGGAGTTTCATAATCTCATAGTCATAGGAACATGTATAAGTCATGAAGAAAGCAATAGCAGTAAAACTAAACGATCATAGTGCTAAGCTAACGGATGGGTCTAGTCCATTACATCATTCTCCAAATGATGTGATCCCGTTGATCAAATGACAACTCATGTCTATGGCTAGGAAACATAGCCATCTTTGATCAATGAGCTAGTCTAGTAGAGGCATACTAGGGACATACTATTTTGTCTATGTATTCACACATGTACTAAGTTTCCGGTTAATACAATTCTAGCATGAATAAAAGACATTTATCATGATATAAGGAAATACAAATAAAATCTTTATTATTGCCTCTAGGGCATATTTCCTTCAGTCTCCCACTTTAACTAGAGTCAATAATCTAGATTACAAAGTAATGATCCTCACACCCATGGAGTCCTGGTGCTGATCATGTTTTGCCCGTGGAAGAGGCTTAGTCAATGGGTCTGCAACATTCAGATCCGTATGTATCTTGCAAATCTCTATGTCTCCCTCCTTGACTAGATCGCGGATGGAATTGAAGCGTCTTTTGATGTGCTTTGTTCTCTTGTGAAACCTGGATTCCTTCGCCAAGGCTATTGCTCCAGTGTTGTCACAAAAGATTTTCATTGGACCCAATGCACTAGGTATTACACCTAGAGCTGATATGAACTCCTTCATCCAGACTCCTTCATTTGCTGCTTCCGAAGCAGCTATGCATTCCGCTTCACACGTAGATCCCGCCACGATGCTCTGCTTGGAACTGCACCAACTAACAGTTCCACCGTTCAATAAAAATACATATCCGGTTTGTGACTTAGAGTCATCCGGATCAGTGTCAAAGCTGGAATCGACGTAACCGTTTACGATGAGCTCTTTGTCACCTCCATACACGAGAAACATATCCTTTGTCCTTTTCAGGTATTTCAGGATGTTCTTGACCGCTGTCTAGTGATCCACTCCTGGATTACTTTGGTACCTCCCTGCTAGACTTATAGCAAGGCACACATCAGGTCTGGTACACAGCATTGCATACATGATAGATCCTATGGCTGAGGCATAGGGAATGACTTTCATTTTCTCTCTATCTTCTGCAGTGGTCGGGCATTGAGTTTTACTCAACTTCATACCTTGTAACACAGGCAAGAACCCTTTCTTCGACTGATCTATTTTGAACTTTTCAAAACTTTATCAAGGTATGTGCTTTGTGTCCAATTAAGCGTCTTGATCTATATCTATAGATCTTGATGCCTAATATATAAGCAGCTTCACCGAGGTCTTTCATTGAAAAACTCTTATTCAAGTATCCTTTCATTCTATCCAAAAATTATATATCATTTCCAATCAACAATATGTCATCCACATATAATATCAGAAATGCTACAGAGCTCGCTCTCACTTTCTTGTAAATGCAGGCTTCTCCAAAAGTCTGTATAAAACCATACGCTTTGATCACCTCATCAAAGCGTATATTCCAACTCCGAGATGCTTGCACCAGTCCATAGATGGATCGCTGGAGCTTGCATACTTTGTTAGCACCTTTTGGATCGACAAAACCTTCTGGTTGCATCATATACAACTCTTCTTTGAGATATCCATTCAGGAATGCAGTTTTGACATCCATTTGCCATATTTCATAATCATAAAATGCGGCAATTTCTAACATGATTCAGACAGACTTAAGCATCGCTACAGGTGAGAAAGTCTCATTGTAGTCAACTCCTTGAACTTGTCGAAACCCTTTCGCAACAAGTCGAGCTTTGTAAATAGTAACATTACTGTCTGCGTCGGTCTTCCTCTTGAAGATCCATTTATTTTCGATGGCTTGCCGATCATCGGGCAAGTCTCAGATTTCATGGCCTCAAGCCATTTTGTGGAATCTGGGCTCATCATCGCTTCCTCATAGTTCGTAGGTTCATCATGGTCTAGTAACATGACTTCCAGAACTGGGTTGCCGTACCACTCTGGTGCGGAACGTACTCTGGTTGATCTACGACGTTCAGCAGAAACTTGATATGAAGTTTCATGATCATCATCATTAGCTTCCTCACTAATTGGTGTAGGAATCACTGGAACAATTTTCTGTGATGTACTACTTTCCAATTCTGGAGAAGGTACAATTACATCATCAAGTTCTACTTTCCTCCCACTCACTTCTTTCGAGAGAAACTCCTTCTCTAGAAAGGATCCATTCTTAGCAACGAATATCTTGCCTTCGGATCTGTGTCGTCTCAACGGATTTAGATGGTGCCCTATTTAACGTGAATGCAGCTGTCTCTAAAGCATATCCCCAAAACGATAGTGGTAAATCGGTAAGAGACATCATAGATCGCACCATATCCAATAAAGTACCTTTACGATGTTCGGACACACCATTACGCTGTGGTGTTCCGAGTGGCGTGAGTTGTGAAACTATTCCACATTGTCTCAAATGAAGACCAAACTCGTAACTCAAATATTCTCCTCCACGATCAGATCGCAGAAACTTTATTTTCTTGTTACGATGATTCTCTACTTCACTTTGAAATTCTTTGAACTTTTCAAATGTTTCAGACTTGTGCTTCATTAACTAGATATAACCATATCTGCTCAAATCATCAGTGAAGTTTAGAAAATAACGATACCCGCCGCGAGCTTCGACACTCATTGGTCTGCATACATCTGTATGTATTATTTCCAACAACTCTGTTGCTCGCTCCACAGTTCCGGAGAACGGAGTTTTAGTCATCTTGCCCATGAGGCATGGTTCGCAAGCACCAAGTGATTCATAATCAAGTGATTCCAAAAGTCCATCACTATGGAGTTTCTTCATGCGTTTTACACCAATATGACCTAAACGGCAGTGCCACAAATAAGTTGCACTATCATTATTAACCTTGCATCTTTTGGCTTCAATATTATGAATATGTGTATCACTACAATCGAGATCCAACAAGAATAGACCACTCTTCAAGGGTGCATGACCATAAAAGATATTATTCATAAAAATAGAACAACCATTATTCTCTGATTTAAATGAATAACCGTCTCGCAACAAACAAGATCCAGATATAATGTTCATGCTCAATGCTGGCACCAAATAACAATTATTTAGGTCTAAAACTAATCCCAAAGGTAGATGTAGAGGTAGCGTGCCGATGGCGATCACATCGACTTTGGAACCATTTCCCACGCGCATTGTCACCTCGTCCTTAGCCAATCTTCGTTTAATTCGTAGTCCCTGTTTCGAGTTACAAATATTAGCAACCGAACTTTATCAAATACCCAGGTACTACTACGAGCATTAGTAAGGTACACATCAATAACATGTATATCACATATACCTTTGTTCACCTTGCCATCCTTCTTATCCGCCAAATACTTGGGGCAGTTCCGCTTCCAGTGTCCAGTCCCTTTGCAGTAGAAGCACTCAGTTTCAGGCTTGGCTCCAGACTTGGGTTTCTTCAAGGGAGTAGCAACTGTCTTGCTATTCTTCTTGAAGTTCCCCTTCTTTCCCTTGCCCTTTTTCTTGAAACTAGTGGTCTTGTTAACCATCAACACTTGATGCTCCTTTTTGATTTCTACCTCCGCGGCTTTGAGCATAGCGAAGAGCTCGGGAATTGTCTTCTGCATCCCTTGCATATTATAGTTCATCATGAAGCCTTTATAGCTTGGTGGTAGTGATTGAAGAACTCTATCAATAACAATATCCTCGTCAACTTTGCAACCAAGTTGAGTCATATGATTGTAGTACCCAGACATACTGAGCAAGTGTTCACTGATAGGACTATTCTCCTCCATCTTGCAGCTGTAGAACTTATTGGAAATCTCATATTTCTCAATTCGTGCATTTGCTTGAAATATTAACTTCAACTCTTGGAACATCTCATATGGTCCATGACGTTCAAAACGTCGTTGAAGTCCCGGTTCTAAGCCGTAAAGCATGGCACACTGAACTATTGTGTAGTCATCAAACCGCGTCTGCCAGACGTTCAAAGCGTTGATGGCTTATCGCCCCTCGTTGGTTACCCCAAGTGGAAGGTTTGAGATGCAGTGTAGCGGAAGTTTTCCCTTGGCAATACCAAGGATCGATTTCCCTAAGACTCCCAGTTTCAACAAGAAGGTGTCAACTGCTAACGGCGCCAGATATTAGCAATCAACGTGGACCTGCACACAGATACAAATAACTTTGCTCCCAACGAGTACAGAGAGGTTGTCAATCCCTCCGGCCTTGTAGTTTACAAAGGATCAAACGCAAGTGATAATAGTGATAGGTATAATTGCAATAGTAAGTAAAAGCGGAAAAGTAAATAGCGGATGTGATCAATGATGGTAATATGGACCGGAGTCTCATGATATTCACAAGTGATGTATCTCTCCCAAAAGATGATAAAACTGCTATGTGAGGTAAACGAATTACAGCTGGGCAATTGACAAGACCATGTGCGCAAACCAATGCTGACTAAGTTGCAAGAAAGGTAGAGGTTCAAAGCATGGGCGGTACGCCGAGGTAAGTAGACCGAAATCCATCTGCATCTACTACTAATCATCCACCTTGAGATATCTATCCAGAACATCTCGCTGGTATGAAGTTGCGAGTCCCACCCATAGTGTAAACTCAAAGCAACAGACAACTGCATTAAAAGAACTTTGCGTAAAGTAAACAATCCTTGCACCCGCGGGCACAAGCACCATTGTTTTCCCCCTTGTGGCAACAACACATCCCCTAGACTCATGTTTCTGTCACTCAAGCTAGTCATCGAGGGGCATGAACCCACAATCAAGCATAACGTTCCCTCTTGGAGTCACTACCTACTACTTTGCGAAAGCAATAAATAACAACGGAGAACATGCAAGAATTACTTACGAACATAAATATAAAAGAGGTGAATCAAATATATTACTCAAACACAATCTGAACATAATCTCATAATCCATCGGATCCCAGCAAACTCATCATAGCAACAGCATAAGGATTACATATGTGCCTTGATCATGTAGGGCAGCTCACGAGGACTAATTAGTGAAGCACAAGAACGGGAGGAGAACATCACATAGCTACTGGTCATGGACCCATGGTCCAAGGGAGACTACTCACAACTCATCCGGGAGGCGTCCATGGTGGTGGAGTAGCTCCCGGTGGTGATCCTCCCCTCCGGCAGGGTGCCGGGAAGAGTTCTCCTGGTGCTCCCGATCTTGGAAGCGGCGGCGGCGGAACAGAGATGAGATCGTGAAAAATGGTTTCCGTCTCGAGGGTTTTGGCAGACGGTCTAAAAGGGGGGCACCAGACGAGGCTCGGGGGGCCCAGGCCCCCCCCCCCCCGGCTGTACTTTGGCTACCGGGAACCTTCTGGAACGCTGATTTTTTATATAATTTTTCCGGGATTTTTCTGGCAGTTCTCGTAATGGGAAAAACTGAAATACAAAAACAGCAGAAAACAGAAACTGGCACTGGGGTGCACTGAGTTAATAGGTTAGTCCAAATATGATCAAAAGTGTATGGAAGTGTATAAATATCATAGCAATATCACCCAAAAGAGGCATGGAGCAAGCAGATATTATAGATACGTTTTGGACGTATCAACATCCCCAAGCTTAATTCCTGCTCGTCCTCGAGTAGGTAAATGATAACAAGAATAATTTCTGTGGTGACATGCTATTAACCATATAGGACTTTTTCATAATCATATGACAAAAGCTTACTGAGACAATGAATCTATAGTAATTAAGTTGCCTCATGAGAAAATCACAAAGAACTGAAAGTTTTACAATATGATACTGAAACATCAAATAGATTTGTAATGAACATGGTGTGCAAATATGATAAAGTGATATCTCGCTTGCCCCCTTTAGTGAAGCAAAACATAAATGCAGGGGCACCTCCAAGGTTTAAGTGATGACTAGACACAATGGTTTCAAAATAAACGATATTACAATCATGCAAAAGACAATGCTACTTTGGGACAATGCACATTACACTCATAATGACAATCATGCTCTCAGTAGTTGGTGCTTTAAAAGAAGGAGGAGACTCTCGAACCGTGGCTTTTGTTGGCAAGGTTGAAAACCCGTAGTCGGAAACAAAGACAAAACATGTACCAGAGCTCTTGGTTTTAAAACAGAGGTAATAATTTTTTTTAGATCATGCATGTTTCGTCAACGAATGCTAGCACATAACTCAATCACTTCTTGAGATGGACAAGTTTCGAGGAACGGCTCCCAAATGAGGACGATCACATCCTCTTAATCTCCTTTGTTTATCACTGCCAAAGTTTTCTGATTTCTCATGAACAAAGCGTGAAGGAGGGTTTGTTTGTTATATTAATTTTGAGCCGGGCGCACTCAATGCCAGTTCCTTCTCGTATTATGGGTTTGCACATTATACATGCAATCCCGGGGTGAAGCTTGTCCAACTTAAAAAGATTATGAATTAACTACTACTTCCTCATGGAGTTACAACAGAGGCACAAAATAGGAATGCTTTTTTTTTGAATAATTTCGAGATGGTACATGCAAGTCTCCGTTAGGAATGGCAGGTAAATACCATGTAGGAAGGTATGGTGGACTCATATGGCATAACTGGTATAAAGGAATTTGGATGCACAAGTAGTCAGTCCGCTTAGTACAGGTGGAGGTTAGCAAAAGACTGGGAGCGACCAACTACGAGAGCAATGACGATCATAATCATGCAGAGCGACAAAGCAACATTGAATCAGGCATGGAAGTTATATCGCTACTTAGAAACAAAAGATCATCAAGGCTTGACAGACTTTCTTTACAGTCTTAAATATGCATGAGCATACGCCAAGTCAATCAAAATAAATTCTTTGAAGGAAGATATTACTAAACCATACCACATCATAGGCAAACAAATCATGTTGGTACTCCAATAACACATTGGGAACCCCCCAGCTATTTTAGACTAACCATAAGAAAACATGAACTACTAAGCGCCATTATGCACGTAGCATCTTTATCATAGACATATCAACCAATGCAACGGAAGCAAACTCTCTTAATAAGATAAGCATGATAACTAAAGAGAGTTCAAGCAACCAACTAAACGAAAGCTCTTTAAAAAGATAAGCATGAATACTAAGAGCTAAGCATGATAGTAGCTATTAAAAGACAAAGAACACACACAGCAAAGATAGACATGAAAATTCTATGTTATGTTCTAGGTAGAAGTGGAGCATGTTTCTCTCCCACATAAAGAAAGCTGAGTTCCGACTCGTTATGAAAAGCTAAAAGAAAACTAAAAGGAAAACTAAAAGCAAGACGCTCCAATCATAGCACATAGCACATGAAGTGATTAAAATATAGTGGAACGAAAGACGAACTGATAATGTTGATGGAGAAGGGGATGCACGGGGGCATCCCCAAGCTTAGACGCTTGAGTCTCCTTGAATATTTCTTGGGGGTGCATGGGGGCATCCCCAAGCTTGAGCGTTTGACACTCCTGAATCTTTTTATCATCTTCCCTCGCACACTTGAAAACTCCCTTCATACATAACTCATCATAATCTGATTAGCGAGGTTAGTACCCATAATAAAATAATTGTTCCTTGCTGGAAATAAAGATATTCTTGAAGTTCTACTGTTTCTCAAGATTGCCAAAAGGTTTTTGCAAAGAAAAAGCAAGCTCTAGGTTTGCAAAATGAAGGAAAGGCAAAACAGGACAGAATCTGTGAAAAACAGAACAGCAGGTAGTAAATGATTTTTCCGGGGCACTTCTGCAACTCTAATCAAAATACTCAAAACATACACACGAAAGACAATTATATGCAGCATGCAATCGAAAAAATTCAGACCAAAAAGATGATCTGGTGATTTTATACGAATTTTTCTATCCAAGGACAGAATCTGTTTCCTGGACAGCACGTCACAACTTTTGAACTTTCTTGCAATCAGAGGCTATACTTGGCACAAAATTTGAAAAGCAAAGATACAATGATGATGCTACTGTAGTAACAACATCAAGACACAACAAAAATAAAATAAATTTATTCATTGGGCTGCCTCCCAAAAGCGCTTTCTTTTATGCCTTTAAGCTAGGCATAATGCATAGAGATCAAGTTTTATCAAGAGTAAAAGAATAGCTAGCCCGTATAACGGACTCAAAAGGTAACTTAATCTTATTTCGAGGGAAGTGTTCCATCACTTTCTTGAGAGGAAACTGGAATTTTATATTCCCCTCTTTCTTGTCAATGATAGCACCAACGGTGCGTAGAAAAGGACGTCCCAAAATAATTGGACAAGAAGGTTCACATTCAATATCCATAATAGTAAAATCAACGGGAACATAATTGTCATTGACAATGATAAGAACATCGTCGATCCTCCCCAAAGGTTTCTTTATGGAAGAATCAACGAGACGAACACCAAAAGAACAAGAATCAAAAGGTTTCAATTTAAGCATATCATATATTCTTTTGGGCATAACAGAGGTACTTGCTACAATATCACATAAAGCATAGCAAGAGAAGTTGTTTATTTTAATTTTAATCATAGGATCCCAACCATCTTCTAGCTTTCTAGGTATGGAGGCTTCTACTCTAAGTTTCTCCTCCCTAGCTTTGATGAGAGCATTAGTGATATGTTCTGTGAAGGCAAGATTAAGCGTGCTAGTGTGGGGATCGTTGGCCATTCTTTGTAGAAAGGTGACAAATTCTGAGATACTACAATTATCAAAATCAATTTTATCATTATTGGGCAGAATCGTAGTGTCATCCTCTTTGTTTGAATCGCTCTCTATTATAAGAGTTTGAACGTCTTCCCAAGTTTGGGGAAGCTTAGGAGCAATTTTAAACTGAGGCTCATACTCTTTTCCTGGAAGACCATGCCATGGGCATAACCCTCCGTCAAGACTAACATAATCACAAGGTTTATTACTTTTGTAAATCCCGACAATGGTGATTGGCGTAATGGAAGAAGGGGTGTACTCCTCCCATCTAGTGTTTTTGGTGGAACCAATAGTAGCAAGCAAGCAAGATGACTATTTTTGTGATTTTCGATAAAAGATACTAAAGCAAAACTGAAAGGTAAACTAACAAGACTAAAAAGCAAAGGTAAAAGATAGCGCGCAACTCTCCTATCCTGAAGAGTGGAGTCCCCGGCAACGGCGCCAGAAAACTTTGCTTGATGGCTTCTCGCCCCTCGTTGGTTACCCCAAGTGGAAGGTTTGAGATGCAGTGTAGCGGAAGTTTTCCCTTGGCAATACCAAGGATCGATTTCCCTGAGACTCCCAGTTTCAACAAGAAAGTGTCAACTGCTAACGGCGCCAGATATTAGCAATCAACGTGGACCTGCACACAGATACAAATAACTTTGCTCCCAACGAGTACAGAGAGGTTGTCAATCCCTCCGGCCTTGTAGTTTACAAAGGATCAAACGCAAGTGATAATAGTGATAGGTATAATTGCAATAGTAAGTAAAAGCGGAAAAGTAAATAGCGGATGTGATCAATGATGGTAATATGGACCGGAGTCTCATGATGTTCACTAGTGATGTCTCTCTCCCAAAAGATGATAAAACTGCTATGAGAGGTAAACGAATTACAGCTGGGCAATTGACAGGACCATGTGCGCAAACCAATGCTGACTAAGTTGCAAGAAAGGTAGAGGTTCAAAGCATGGGCGGTACGCCGAGGTAAGTAGACCGAAATCCATCTGCATCTACTACTAATCATCCACCTTGAGATATCTATCCAGAACATCTCGCTGGTATTAAGTTGCGAGTCCCACCCATAGTGTAAACTCAAAGCAACAGACAACTGCATTAAAAGAACTTTGCGTAAAGTAAACAATCCTTGCACCCGCGGGCACAAGCACCGTTGTTTTCCCCCTTGTGGCAACAGCACATCCCCTAGACTCATGTTTCTGTCACTCAAGCTAGTCATCGAGGGGCATGAACCCACAATCAAGCATAACGTTCCCTCTTGGAGTCACTACCTACTACTTGGCCAAAGCAATAAATAACAACGGAGAACATGCAAGAATTACTTACGAACATAAATATAAAAGAGGTGAATCAAATATATTACTCCAACACAATCTAAACATAATCTCATAATCAATCGGATCCCAGCAAACTCATCATAGCAACAGCATAAGGATTACATATGTGCCTCGATCATGTAGGGCAGCTCACGAGGACTAATTAGTGAAGCACAAGAACGAGAGGAGAACATCACATAGCTACTGGTCATGGACCCATGGTCCAAGGGAGACTACTCACAACTCATCCGGGAGGCGTCCATGGTGGTGGAGAAGCTCCCAGTGGTGATCCTCCCCTCCAGCAGGGTGCCGGGAAGAGTTCTCCTGGTGCTCCCGATCTTGGAAGCGGCGGCGGCGGCGGAACAGAGATGAGATCGCAAAAAAGGGTTTCCGTCTCGAGGGTTTTGGGAGACGGTCTAAATATATGCCAAAGGGGGGCACCAGACGAGGCTCGGGGGGGCCAGGCGCCCCCCCGGCGCGGCCCAGGGGGGGGGGCGCGACCAGGGCGCCTGGAGCCCTGGTGCCCCCCCCCCGGCTGTACTTTGGCTACCGGGAACCTTCTGGAACGCTGATTTTTTATATAATTTTTCCGGGATTTTTCTGGCAGTTCTCGTAATGGGAAAAACTGAAATACAAAAACAGCAGAAAACAAAAACTGGCACTGGGGTGCACTGAGTTAATAGGTTAGTCCAAATATGATCAAAAGTGTATGGAAGTGTATAAATATCATAGCAATATCACCCAAAAGAGGCATGGAGCAAGCAGAAATTATAGATACGTTTTGGACGTATCAAGCGTCTACATTAGCGGGAGGGGGCTTGTCACCTAGCGGTGCTTCAAGGACATAATTCTTCTGTGCAGCAATGAGGATAATCCTCAAGTTACTGACCCAGTCTGTGTAATTGCTACCATCATCTTTCAACTTAGCTTTCTCAAGGAATGCATTAAAATTCAAAGGAACGGTAGCACGGGCCATTGATCTACAACAACCACTACTAGAAAAAAGGCTATAGGTAATATCACTATTAGTGGCGCACCAGAGATGTGGTGCGCCACTACTATATAGCAGTGGCGCACCACAAACAGGTGCTCCACTAATAGTGACATTACTAGTGGCGCACCAGGTGTGGGGTGCGCCACTACTATGTTTTTGAACAGTAACCAGCCATGCCCAGCCTTACCAGTGGCGCACCAGGGCAAGGTGCGCCACTACTATTTTTGATAGTAGTGGCGCACCTTGCCCTGGTGCGCCACTGGTAAGGCTGGGCATGGTGGTCCAAAAAAAAACATAGCAGTGGCGCACCCCTTCACTGGTGCGCCACTAGTATTCCTGGCTACTAGTGGCGCACCAGTGAAGGGGTGCGCCACTGGTAACCTGGGAGCAGTAGCTACTTAGGCAGCCACACCTACCACACACACTCACTTTCCCCCCTCCACCAAAACAAATCTGGTCGTCTTGCTCCTCCTCCTCACCTCATTTGCACCATTGATTCACCCAAATTAAGTGGTTAAATTTCCTTTTTTTGATAGGTAAGTAAGGGGAAAGCTTTCTTTATGTTCTAGATCTACTTTTCTCTCCGTCTCCAACAACGTACACACTTTTTATGGCCTAGAGATGTACGTATGTTTGTGGTGTTGCATATGTTTGTGTTTGCAGGTACCGGTATTTGAAATGCGATAGTTGCCAATATTTTGCCGGAATGTTGATTCATTTCCGTTTCGGCGAGAATTTGGCACTATGTGCATTCTTTTTGGTCCTATTTTTAGGCAAAGTCATGCCAAATTTTTTTTGTTCTAAAATATCATTTTGCTCTACCCCGCAGGAGACCATGGTCCGCACGATGACCGAAGCCATCGTAAATAGGTTTTTGAGCTCCGCGAAGGCCGAGATGCTTCAAAAGAACGAGACGGAGATAAGATGTCCGTGTCGAAGATGCAAGCTGAAGAGCCTTATTGCGGACCCGGATTCCGGGCAGGTGCAGGACCACTTGCTCTTGCGTGGTTTCATGGATGGCTATCGGTGGCAAGGTGATGAAGATGACTATGAAGTCATCCATGGGGGCCGGGCAAGCAGAAAAAAGGAAGGGCAGCAAGACAATAGCGGCGAGGGCGGGCGAGAAGACGAAGAATCTCCAGGACATGATCACGAAGTAGATGCAGGACACGGTCATCATGTAGAAGATGCCGGACATGATGATGAGGAAGATCAAGACGAAGGGCATGATCATGAAGATGAAGATGCCGGAGCAGACGACGATGGACCATCGATGGGCTGGGTGCATGACCCTCATATTCAAGAGCTGCTTCGCAAGCAGACGGGTAACGCAAGAGCTGCCGCCCGAGAGAAAGCCAAGCTGGATCAACTGGAGACAGACGCGGTTACTCCATTGTATGAAGGATGCAGGCCCGAGGATACCCGCCTGAAAGTAACGCTCATGGCTCTGGAGATGAAGGTAAAACACAAAATGACTGACGCATGCTTCGACGAGAACATGTCATTCTGGCACGAACGTCTTCCGAAGGGGAACAAGTGCCCGACCAGTTTCGAGGAGGCGAAGAAAATCGTGTGTCCTCTGGATTTACCGCACGTGAAATACCATGTGTGCATGAACGATTGCATCATTTATCGGGACGAGCACGCGGAGTCTACCATATGTCCGGTGTGCGGCGTCAGTCGATACAAGAAGAGGAAGAAAGCTCCTCGAAAAGTGGTGTGGTACTTTCCGATCACTCCTCGTCTGCAGCGGTATTTCGCGGACCCTAAGCTAGCAAAGCTCCTGCGTTGGCACGCGGATAGGGAGGAGAAGAAGCGAGAAGATGACGGAAATGATCCGGAGATAAATAAAAAAGACAAGATGCTGAGTCACCCTAAGGACGCGAGCCAGTGGCAAGCGTTGAACTTCGAAGACACAGAATTTGGGGACAATCCAAGGAACATCGTGCTGGGCGCGATCACCGATGGAGTCAATCCGTTTGGCAGCCAGAGAAGCACACATAGCACCTGGCCTGTGTTTGTGTGGATGTACAACCTTCCCCCCTGGATGTGCATGAAGAGGAAGTACATTCACATGAGTATGCTAATTGAAGGGCCGAAACAACCAGGGAACGACATCAATCTGTATCTGGGGCTGCTGAAAGAGGAGCTACACACGCTGTGGAAAACGCCACCCAATACGTGGGACGCCGCAGCGAAAGAATATTTCCCTATGAGAGCCGCACTGCTCACGACGGTGCACGACTATCTCGGTTACGGATATGTCGCGGGGCAGGTGGTCCACGGATTTTGTGCATGCGTCAGGTGCATGGATGACACAACGTATCGCCAGCTGGATAGAGATCCCGGGTCTTCGAAAACCGTGTTCATGGGACATCGAAGGTGGCTTCGCGACGATGACGCATGGAGAAAACGCAAGGATCTGTTCGATGGTGAAACCGAACCCCGAAGACCCCCACGTACGAGGAGCGGCGAGGAAATAGACGAGCTGTTGAAAAATTGGAAAGAGTGCCCACCGCCGGGAAAGAAGCGAAAGGCGCCAGAGCCGCTGCTGAAGGTATGGAAAACGAGGTCTGTTTTCTGGGACTTGCCGTACTGGAAGATCCTCCGTGTGCCTCACAGCCTTGATGTCATGCATATCACGAAGAACGTGTGCGAGAGTCTGCTTGGTACCCTGCTCAACATGCCAGAGAGGACCAAAGATGGGCCGAAAGCAAGGGCAGACTTGCAAAAAATGGGCATCAGGGAGGAGCTCTGGCGCCCTAATGATGATGATGATGATGATGAGGCGAAGGACACGGAAAGTCATCGCAAAGGCAAAAAGGCCAAGAAGATCGAATATGACTACCCTCCCGCGTGCTTCACTCTAAGTCAGAAGGAGATCGAGCAGTTTTTCACCTGCCTCGTAGGAGTAAAACTTCCTTACGGTTACGCGGGGAAGATAAGCAGATACCTAGACTCAGCGAAGCAGAATTTCAGCGGGATGAAGTCTCACGACTGTCACGTGCTGATGACGCAGATACTTCCAGTTGCAATCCGTGGGATCATGGACGCGCACGTCCGTGACACGCTATTTGGCCTATGCAACTTTTTCGACGTCATCTCTCGGAAGTCTGTTGGCGTGAGGCAACTCAGAAGGCTACAGGAAGAGATCGTGGTGATACTATGCGAGCTTGAGATCTACTTCCCGCCCGCATTCTTCGACGTTATGGTGCATCTGCTGGTCCATATCGTGGAGGATATCATCCAACTGGGGCCGACGTTCCTGCACAGCATGATGCCGTTCGAAAGGATGAATGGTGTCATCAAAGGATACGTTCGCAACAGGGCACGTCCAGATGGAAGCATAGCAAAGGGCTTTCTGACCGAAGAGTGCATCTCCTTCTGCACGAATTATCTAGGCATCGAGAACCCCGTTGGTCTGCCCGTCAACAGGCACCTCGGCAGGCTCGCTGGATGGGGTCACCGCGAAATGCATGTCGACTTCATGGGTCGACTCGCCGACTTTGAAAGAGCAAACCTAGTCGCGCTACAACACATAGACGTGGTCGATCCTTGGGTGGTAGAGCACAAAATCTTTATTGAGAAGACGTACAATGACCGAGGCCAACAGAGGACGGAGGGAGCTATAATCAAAGAGCACAACTCATGTTTCACGCGTTGGTTCAAGGAGAAGCTTCTGTCGTACCCTTTACATGAGGATTCTTCCGCGGAAGAAAAACTCATATTCGCCTTGTCACAGGGCGCCGAGCACAACCTGATGACCTATGAGGCGTACGATATCAACGGCTACACATTCTACACCGAGGAAAAGGACATGAAGAGCGATTATCAGAACTCCGGGGTAACGATGGAATCCTACACCGGTAACGACAAGGACAGATACTACGGAAGGATCGAGGAGATCTGGGAGCTGAGCTACACTGGAGAGAAGGTTCCGATGTTCCGTGTCAGATGGGCCAAGAGCGTCCTAAAAGAAGACCGGTATTTCACCACCATGGTTATACCAGAAGCCAAATCCAAGACCGCGGGCGCAAACGTCACCGCGAAAAATGAGCCATGGGTACTGGCTTCCAAAGTGGACCAATGCTTCTTCATTACCGACCCGTCAAAGCCCAGTCGTGTTGTCGTGAGGAGAGGCAAAAGGAACATCATCGGAATGGATGGAGTCGCCAATGAGCAAGACTTTGACAAGTACGGCGACCCGAAGATGGAAGATGACGACGACGATGAAGTACCATACACCACAAGAAGAAGCAGGACCACCCTACCTAAAGGACGTCCGTTCAAGAGAAGATCAATTCAAGGGGTTCCGGGGCTAAATTATTCAACCGCGAGGAAGAAGGGCAAGAAGATTGTGAAAAGATAGCTAAGATTGAATCACGACGTGTCGGCCGCGTGTGTGTGTGTGTGTCAGTGGCAAGCTCAATTATTACATGCAACTAAATTATTACATGTATCACTTGATTTCAACCATGTCATCTAATTCTAAATCTTTGCACAATGGTTTTATCACTCCATTTGCATTTTCCTATTCTTTTATCTCAAATCTTAAATTATCACAATGATTCAAATCTTAAATCTAAACACATAAGCCCACGTATATTGCCCTAAAAGATGTACATATATTTAATAGGAAATATTCAAATACATTAAAATGTATGTTGTTTAACAATATTTACATTCAAATGTATGTTGTTTAACAATATTTACATTCAAATACATTCAAATATTCAAATACATTCAAATATATTTAATAGAAAACTAAAAAAGAACTGACAAAAACAGTAAAGAAAAAACACAGAAAAAGGTAAAAAAATGTTTAAAAAGACCGGACTAGTGCAACCAATAGACATATATACATCAAAAACATTTTTTTAAAAGATTGAAAAAATGGGGCCGCCAGGATTCGAACCCTGGCTAGCTGGGTTATGCATCAAGGGTCCAACCACTAGGCCATGGCAGTAGTTCTGTCCATAACACAGACGCGTACAGTTTTAACCTATTACTACGAGTAGTAATGGCGCACTACCAGAGATGCGCCATTGAAATGCTCTGTTTATGGCGCACCTGCGAGGGGTGCGCCATTGTTAGCGCTGCCATCCCTGGCCTGCTCCGGCCGCGCCTCCCTCTCCTCACTCTCCCCGCACTTGGATCTTCTTCCTCTCCTCTTCCCCTCCCCTGTCGCCGCCACAGCCCCCCATCCCCTGCGGCGCCGCCCCCTCCGACGCCACCGCCGGCCGCTGGGTCCCGACCCCGTCTCCCCCGCCGCCTCCCCTCCCCTGCTGCCCCGCCGCCGGTCCCCCACCGCCGCCGCACCCCACCACCACCCCACCGCCTCCCTCCTCCGCTCCTTCTCCTCCCAGGTAACCCCCGCCCGCCCCTCTCTCACGCGCCGTTCCTCTGCACGGTCCCGCATTCCCCTGCTCCCTTGTGACCTGTGCTGTTGGGTGTACTGAGCAGGGGAGGCTGAGGAGGTCCAAGAACGGCCGCTCGTCGCGGCTGGTGGTGCGCGCGGACGCCAAGGAAATCGCCTTCGACCAGAAGTCCCGGGCCACGCTCTAGGCCGGCGTCGAGAAGCTCGCCAACGCCGTCGGCGTCACCCTCGGCCCCCGAGGTGATGCCCCTCCCTAGCTCCATGATAAGGCTGTCAGAAAGTTCCGTATGTTCAGTATCTTCTGCCTAATTGCTCATTTCATCGGCATCTTCTGTGCGCTGCGGTCTGTTGTGTGCACCCAAACTTTCAGTTAACAGAGCCACAAAATAGCATCAAGTCATGAATAGTCTTACTGGCACAGTGCCCCACAGTTTGTAAGTGCTAGATTGCCATACTGCACCCACACAGCCAAGCAATATGCTCCAGCATGGCATATCAGTAGTACATTAACTAACAATCAGATGCATAACTATTAACTAGGCAAGATGAGCAACGTTTTTAAGCTCCTCTGTCTAGAGAGACAAGAGTGAAAAAGAGAGCCAGCCCACTTATATCTGAGCAATTTATCTAACAAGGGATGCAAAATTCAGAAAACGGATTAGGGACCTCCATCTGCATGACCAATTAGCCCAGAAGTAGTACTTCAGTGTTATACTTGTGGTTAGCGATCAACATGGAAATTGGGAGAGGCTACTACAGTCAGAAAAGGCCTGCTAGTCTGTAACTATATATATATATA
>LR738715.1:87995137-88059405 GCA_902687465.1 Secale cereale | reverse complement strand
AAGGACACGGAAAGTCATCGCAAAGGCAAAAAGGCCAAGAAGATCGAATATGACTACCCTCCCGCGTGCTTCACTCTAAGTCAGAAGGAGATCGAGCAGTTTTTCACCTGCCTCGTAGGAGTAAAACTTCCTTACGGTTACGCGGGGAAGATAAGCAGATACCTAGACTCAGCGAAGCAGAAGTTCAGCGGGATGAAGTCTCACGACTGTCACGTGCTGATGACGCAGATACTTCCAGTTGCAATCCGTGGGATCATGGACGCGCACGTCCGTGACACGCTATTTGGCCTATGCAACTTTTTCGACGTCATCTCTCGGAAGTCTGTTGGCGTGAGGCAACTCAGAAGGCTACAGGAAGAGATCGTGGTGATACTATGCGAGCTTGAGATCTACTTCCCGCCCGCATTCTTCGACGTTATGGTGCATCTGCTGGTCCATATCGTGGAGGATATCATCCAACTCGGGCCGACGTTCCAGCACAGCATGATGCCGTTCCAAAGGATGAATGGTGTCATCAAAGGATACGTTCGCAACAGGGCACGTCCAGATGGAAGCATAGCAAAGGGCTTTCTGACCGAAGAGTGCATCTCCTTCTGCACGAATTATCTAGGCATCGAGAACCCCGTTGGTCTGCCCGTCAACAGGCACCTCGGCAGGCTCGCTGGATGGGGTCACCTCGAGGGTCGCCGCGAAATGCATGTCGACTTCATGGGTCGACTCGCCGACTTTGAAAGAGCAAACCTAGTCGCGCTACAACACATAGACGTGGTCGATCCTTGGGTGGTAGAGCACAAAATCTTTATTGAGAAGACGTACAATGACCGAGGCCAACAGAGGACGGAGGGAGCTATAATCAAAGAGCACAACTCATGTTTCACGCGTTGGTTCAAGGAGAAGCTTCTGTCGTACCCTTTACATGAGGATTCTTCCGCGGAAGAAAAACTCATATTCGCCTTGTCACAGGGCGCCGAGCACAACCTAATGACCTATGAGGCGTACGATATCAACGGCTACACATTCTACACCGAGGAAAAGGACATGAAGAGCGATTATCAGAACTCCGGGGTAACGATGGAATCCTACACCGGTAACGACAAGGACAGATACTACGGAAGGATCGAGGAGATCTGGGAGCTGAGCTACGCTGGAGAGAAGGTCCCGATGTTCCGTGTCAGATGGGCCAAGAGCGTCCTAAAAGAAGACCGGTATTTCACCACCATGGTTATACCAGAAGCCAAATCCAAGACCGCGGGCGCAAACGTCACCGCGAAAAATGAGCCATGGGTACTGGCTTCCAAAGTGGACCAATGCTTCTTCATTACCGACCCGTCAAAGCCCAGTCGTGTTGTCGTGAGGAGAGGCAAAAGGAACATCATCGGAATGGATGGAGTCGCCAATGAGCAAGACTTTGACAAGTACGGCGACCCGAAGATGGAAGATGACGACGACGATGAAGTACCATACACCATAAGAAGAAGCAGGACCACCCTACCTAAAGGACGTCCGTTCAAGAGAAGATCAATTCAAGGGGTTCCGGGGCTAAATTATTCAACCGCGAGGAAGAAGGGCAAGAAGATTGTGAAAAGATAGCTAAGATTGAATCACGACGTGTCGGCCGCGTGTGTGTGTGTGTCAGTGGCAAGCTCAATTATTACATGCAACTAAATTATTACATGTATCACTTGATTTCAACCATGTCATCTAATTCTAAATCTTTGCACAATGGTTTTATCACTCCATTTGCATTTTCCTATTCTTTTATCTCAAATCTTAAATTATCACAATGATTCAAATCTTAAATCTAAACACATAAGCCCACGTATATTGTCCTAAAAGATGTACATATATTTAATAGGAAATATTCAAATACATTAAAATGTATGTTGTTTAACAATATTTACATTCAAATGTATGTTGTTTAACAATATTTACATTCAAATACATTCAAATACTCAAATACATTCAAATATATTTAATAGAAAACTAAAAAAGAACTGACAAAAACAGTAAAGAAAAAACACAGAAAAAGGTAAAAAAATGTTTAAAGACCGGACTAGTGCAACCAATAGACATATATACATCAAAAACATTTTTTTAAAAGATTGAAAAAAATGGGAAATATTCAAATACATTAAAATGTATGTTGTTTAACAATATTTACATTCAAATGTATGTTGTTTAACAATATTTACATTCAAATACATTCAAATATTCAAATACATTCAAATATATTTAATAGAAAACTAAAAAAGAACTGACAAAAACAGTAAAGAAAAAACACAGAAAAAGGTAAAAAAATGTTTAAAGACCGGACTAGTGCAACCAATAGACATATATACATCAAAAACTTTTTTTTTAAAGATTGAAAAAAATGGGGCCGCCAGGATTCGAACCCTGGCTGGCTGGGTTATGCATCAAGGGTCCAACCACTAGGCCATGGCAGTAGTTCTGTCCATAACACAGACGCGGACTCTTTTAACCTATTACTACGAGTAGTAATGGCGCACTACCAGAGATGTGCGCCATTGTTAGCGCTGCCATCCGCCTAGATCCCTCTCCTCACTAGCTCCCCGCACTTGTACTTCCTCTCCTCTTCCCCTCCCCTGTCGCCGCCACAGTCCCCCATCCCCTGCGGCGCCGCCCCCTCCGACGCCACCGCCGGCCGCTGGGTCCCGACCCCGTCTCCCCCGCCGCCTCCCCTCCCCTGCTGCCCCGCCGCCGGTCCCCCACCGCCGCCGCACCCCACCACCACCCCACCGCCTCCCTCCTCCGCTCCTTCTCCTCCCAGGTAACCCCCGCCCGCCCCTCTCTCACGCACCGTTCCTCTGCACGGTCCCGCATTCCCCTGCTCGCCCCTCAATCCGTGGTCTCATTGGCCAAATTCTGGCATGTATTTGTTCCATGAACTGTGGGTTCTTGCGAAGTTGTGGTTACCTGCTCGAATTGTCCCCATTTTTCCCCCGGGTTGATGTGAAATTGGCCTCGGCTTGTGACCTGTGCTGTTGGGTGTACTGAGCAGGGGAGGCTGAGGAGGTCCAAGAACGGCCGCTCGTCGCGGCTGGTGGTGCGCGCGGACGCCAAGGAAATCGCCTTCGACCAGAAGTCCCGGGCCGCGCTCCAGGCCGGCGTCGAGAAGCTCGCCAACGCCGTCGGCGTCACCCTCGGCCCCCGAGGTGATGCCCCTCCCTAGCTCCATGATAAGGCTGTCAGAAAGTTCCGTATGTTCAGTATCTTCTGCCTAATTGCTCATTTCATCGGCATCTTCTGTGCGCTGCGGTCTGTTGTGTGCACCCAAACTTTCAGTTAACAGAGCCACAAAATAGCATCAAGTCATGAATAGTCTTACTGGCACAGTGCCCCACAGTTTGTAAGTGCTAGATTGCCATACTGCACCCACACAGCCAAGCAATATGCTCCAGCATGGCATATCAGTAGTACATTAACTAACAATCAGATGCATAACTATTAACTAGGCAAGATGAGCAACGTTTTTAAGCTCCTCTGTCTAGAGAGACAAGAGTGAAAAAGAGAGCCAGCCCACTTATATCTGAGCAATTTATCTAACAAGGGATGCAAAATTCAGAAAACGGATTAGGGACCTCCATCTGCATGACCAATTAGCCCAGAAGTAGTACTTCAGTGTTATACTTGTGGTTAGCGATCAACATGGAAATTGGGAGAGGCTACTACAGTCAGAAAAGGCCTGCTAGTCTGTAACTATATATATATATACACTCGTGATGAACATGGGAAACAGAGTGTTAGTGGAAGGGCTTCTCACAAGTGGGCTTGACATGTATGGGCTGTTCCCCCACCATACTCATTTTGCAATTCACGCAGACCAAACACAGAGCGCTGCACGTGCTTCTTGCAAACTGATAAGAAAGGCATCAGTGTCCTAGCACTAATGGCTGGTGATCATAGTCCAAAACCAACAGATAGACTGTACCTACCTTTTTGGTGTCATCTTCAGAGCACCAACGGTTGTGTCGCTCTGGAAAATATTATTTTCCTGCCAAATACGGCACTTCATTGATTAAATGTTATCATTACAACAAATACGGCACATAGTATGGCAATCTAGCACTTACAAACAGTGCACAGAATAGATGCATGAGTGCATCTTTGATGAAGCACAACCCATAATACTGATGGAAAAGACTTCTTATGATTGGTATGACTGTTCTTAAGGAGGGAAAGTGCTGGTAATAATAACCTTTACAGGAAGGCAGTCAACAACAAAATTTTGTTGTGCATATGGAAGATATGCCATTTTTTGGCATGGTGGCCTCTGACTCCCTATAGTGGTAGATTTGCTTTGTGCTGAAGTAGCTATCTTGTGATGAGCCTTGTGCGGCTGTGTGATTTGAACACATATTTCAGGAAAAAAATTCAAGTATGGAACATTTTTTGCTGTCTACACGGCTATGTATTAGACAGTGGAACATGTTTGTAGATAATATTTTGAGAAACAACTAGTTACTAGTGGCAGATTTTACCTAGGACATGTAAAATAACTCAAAAAAGATAACTGAAGAAAACAAGACTGAATGTGATTTTCCTGTTATGTCTAGTTCTACACTTCTACTATATGTAGGCCTTTTTTGTCCATATGAAAGCAGAGGACCATATGGTCTGTGGCCTTTTCATCCATATGAAAGTAGAGGCACATTGTGGTGCTAGTTTGCTGGGTTTTGTCTCCGACCATCGTGTCGTGATGATTTTGCAGGTACCCCGAGAGGCCCTTGAGTTTGCCGGAATGTCGATTAACTTCCGTTCCGGCAAGTTCGGGTACTCCATATGTCCTATTTTCAGCAAAGGTCATGCTGAAATTTCCCGTGAATTTTAGCATGACTTTGCTAAAAATAGGACATATGGGGTACTTGCGACTAATGCATGGGCCGGGGTATCTTAGTACTTAATTAAGTAGGATCAAGAATTAAGTAGGACTAGTTCTGAATAGCTTCTATCAACGACACTCTAAATGATAAAACCGTAGCTTTTAGGATGCCTCGGTGTCGACAAACCCTAAGTGATGAGACCATGATAATTCCTCACAAACCCTAAATGATGAGATCTTGTTCCTTGACAATAACCAACTTTTTGACCAAACTTTTTTCCTATTTAGAGCGAACATGGCCGACAACGATGAGGCCGGCGGTTCGGGCGGCAAGCCATTCTGGGAGCTGTCCCAGGAGATGGAGGAATACCCTCACCGCTATGAGGACGCCGCGGAAGACACCGATCCCGACTACACAACCCCTAGTGGCGTCGGGGATGACACCACTGATGGTGCCGCCGGGGATGCCACCACTGATGATGGCAGCGAACGCACAGATGGCAGCCAACCGAAGAGGCAATGGAAGGACCGGCGCCCGAACGTGCTCGGCACCGTCAAGGAGGAATTTACTGAAGTGTCCTCCAGTGGGCATCCAACGGCGCCCAAAGAATTAGTCAGTGGGTACGCGGGACAACTCGGGTGCATTGTCCGGAGCACCGTCATGATCAACACCGAGAACCTAAGGCAACGTGAACGAGGGAATTTGCGGATCCTCCTCTTCACGAAGCTGCACGAACGATACAAGTTCCCCGGTGACTTCGCAAACACACGCCTCTTAGGGAATAAAGTGAACAGTGCCGCCCTCACGAAGATGAGCACGGCCCTGGCTTCTTGGAGAGCCCGGGTGAAGAAAATGATTGAAAGAGGTGATAGTTATGAGAAGATCAAGGAGAAAAATCCTTCGATCAGCAAAGCTGACTACCTGGAGTTCAAGACCAAGTGCGAGAGCAACGCATCCGTGGAATCAAGTCAGTGGGGGAAAGAAATGCGGGAATTGAACTTAGGGGTCCACACACTCGGTCCCGGCGGTTACAGAGTGGCGGAACCTAAATGGGACAAGGAGGACGCGGAGCGTGTCGAGCAAGGCCTACCGCCCCTCTTCGATAAATACCGCCATGAAAAGCAGACCAGGAACTTTATCAGAGCCCGGTACAAGGAGGACCCGGTAACAAAGGAGCTTACCACGGATCCGAAGGTGAAGGCGCTTGAGCTTGTTCTGGTAAGGAATACACCCCCGCGTAATTAGCTCCATATGGTTGCATTCTAATTAATGAAGCCAAATTTCTAAATGGTTCACGTTACTTCCGTAGGAAACTGAAAGCAGTAGCGCGCGGTCCCCGTCTGCCCCTTGGGACACCACTTTAAATAGGGCGTTGAATGTAATGAAACAGAAGGATAAGTTAGCTAAGCCGACGTCAGCTGGTCGTGTGGCCGGCGAAGGCTTGTCCACGAAATGGTCGGAATACTATAAGACTGGGCGAAGGGAGAGAAAGACCAGCTTGGAAAGCCAGGAGGTTAAAGAACTCAAGGCAAAAGTGGCGCAGATTCCTCAGATAGTCGAAGAGCAAGTGCGAGACCAAGTGCGAGACCAACTGGGAGCGACGATCACCGCCATTATGCCTACCTTGGTTGAGGGGCTGCGGGGGTGGTTTGCGGGCGGCCAACAGGGGCCGCCCCCGATTCCCAGCTTGACGGGCAGCAACTCGCACAACGCGCCGGCAGTGGTGTCTCCGGCGGAGGCGTCATTGGTGTCTCCGGTGCCGGCGCCGGCATTGGAGCTTGATGCACCCGGGTGTGGGAAGAATACGCCGGCCGGCACCTCGGCAGCAAGCGGCCCCTCCGTCACTTGCACGCCCGCCGTTGGCGGTGCCTCGACATTAGCCGAGCTCGACACCATCACGGTAACTAAGCCTCGGCCGATGACTTCATCTCCTTGCCTTTGACTGGGCATCCCTGACGCCCTACATGTTTTCGCAGGGCGCCGCCAACGAAGTTCCATGCACTCTCCTGCACTTCGTGGACGGCAAGTTGATCGATGTCGCCAAGGCCAAAATCGTTGAACCGGGCAACCGCGTGTTCCACCATAATCCGATGCCACCCACCGTGTATAGGGTTCAACTGGTTCGGGTGCTGCGGGGCTGCGACGACTTGTTACCTCCGTATCGACCCCATGGGGCCGACGAAGACGATGTGATGACCCTCGGCGCCTGCTTCAACTGGCCATTGCTTTGGCCGAAGAGCCAGATTCGTTTGGGGGCGGGGGTCACCACCCCACAGACAACACCGCCAGTCCTGCCGGCGCCAAGCCATGGCAAGACCGCCGCAACGCTACCGCCGTCAACTGATCCGGGCATGCATATGGCACAGGATCCGGACGTCGACGACGGTACATTTGTCAACGTCGATGACTACTTCAACGAACATGGTGGGTACGGTGACGAATTCTTGGCGCCTCCTTCTCAAGAACCCAACCCTGCAAAAGTCGATCGCGATCTAGCTGGTACCGCGGAGAAACCCAATTGCAACAGGCGTCGTCTGTTCGGTTCTCAGGAGACGCCTCCAGCTGCCGCCTTCACCGAGACTCAAGCAGCCGAGGTGGGAAATATTATCAGCCCCACCACACTCAAGAAGGTGGTCTCTGAGCAGACCTCGATCCCATTACATCAGCAGAAGCCAAAGAAGGGACGGAAAAGAAAAACTAACAAGGGTGCGAGCCAGCCGGCACCGAGTACGATCCGTGCTCAGGACGGGCCACCAATACCTAAGGATATCATGAGGGCGGTGCATGTGGCGGGTAGGCCGATGCTACCGGCTAATCTGTTCAAGGCTGCAACCGATGCTATGCGGAGTCTGCATGACAGTGTTCTTTCTATGGAGAAGCGGCGTCTCTCCGAGAAAGATGACTCATACCCGGTTTTCGTGGCCAAGGTGCCAGAGGGCAAGGGCTTTGTCGATGGCACCATCGGGAGTATGATCGTCCTGCGGTTTGATGACATCTTCGCTATGTTTAACCTTCATCCGCTGCACTACACCTTCATTCGGCTATTTTCGCTCAATATGGAGATGCAGATCATTAGAGACAAGACCCCGGACATCGTGATAGTCGACCCCTTCTACATGCGTGCCAAGCACTTGGACAGCGCTGGGGACCGGCAAGTCGCGAGTTCATACCTCGAAGGCGTCATTATGGCGAACAAAGATAAGGATACCTTCCTCGTGCCTTACTTTCCCGAGTAAGTCATCCCCTCACCGCCCCGTAACATATGATTTCTTAGATTTCGATCGTTCTTTTTTTTTCTAACATTCCATGTTTTGTGCAGTGACACACGTTGCACACTCATCCTCTTAAGCCCGAAATATTCCACGGCCACGTATTTCGACTCGGACCGTCAGTCGAAGAAAAACTACACAAATATCAAGAAAGTTCTTGATGATGCTCTCCCCGGCTACGCCAAATCTGGAGGCACCTTCAGGAAGGAAATGTGTAGGTACGGCAAGCACGTGTTCACCCACGTAACGACGTTCCCCTGCGTCAAGCAGCCGCCTAGCAGTCAGAAGGATGCCTACTACGCCCTCCATCACATGCGGGCGATCGTACGGGACCATAATCACCTTATGCTACCAAAGGGTCTCCAAGATTGGGCCGCACGCTTGTCGGCAATCCAGGACATGGACATCAGACAAGAATTCTTTCGCATCCAGTCGGAGTTTGCGGAAATCATCTGTCAAGATGTCCTTCGTACCTCGGGGCAGTTCCACCTCAAATATCAACCGTCCAACAGTGAAATAGAAACAATGCTACAAATGCAGGCTGACAACGACCGCACATTCATGACGCCGACGGATGACGGCGGCTTCATCCACGCTCCGGTCCCTGAGTCGAGTCGAAGAAAGTATTGATGGTATGTAGTTCTGAAATGTCGATTAGCTCGTGTTGTAATTAAACTTTAATGAACTTGTATGTCTCTTTAGTTTGGACAGTCGTTCAACTTATATGTAATCGATGCTATTTATTAGTAGGACCATGAACCGTGCTATTAATGTGTTGCTTTTCTCTTCCGATCCTTTTGTTGCATACTTATATATTATCTGTGAATTGCTACTAACGTTTTGTTTGTCTAGTGCATAGAGATGCCGTCGTACGTCGTGTACAAGGGTAGGGTTCCCGGAGTCTATGACGACTGGGAGGAGTGTCGGAGACAGGTTCACCGTTTCAGCGGTAACAGTTACAAAGGGTACACCACTAGGGCGCAGGCGGAAGCTAGATACGAGCGCTATCTAGAGGGAGAGAGGAGGGAGCGGAGGAGGAACCGGATGAAGACTAGTTTCATCGCGATGATGCTCATCGTGACCGCAGCTCTCTTCTATGTGATGGTAGTTTAGATGATATCAACTTTGTAATGTGACGACAAACTCGCTACTCGGTCTCGAGACCTAAACTTGTCTAATATTTGAACTTTGTTCGCTATTTCGAATTCGGAGACTAATGTGATGAATTGTATTATGTGCTGTTTATATTCTGTGATGTATTGTATTTTGTAACCTGTGCAAATACCAGAAATGCAAAAAGAAATTCCTAGAATTAATAGTAGTGGCGCATCATATAGCACATTAGTGGCGCACCCCATAGGGATATCAGTGGCGCACCCCATAGGGATACCAGTGGCGCACCCCATAGGGATACCAGTGGCGCACCCCATAGGCATACCAGTGGCGCACCCCCATAGGGATACCAGTGGCGCACCCCATAGGCATACCAGTGGCGCACCAGTGGTGCGCCACTGTTATTGGGATTAACAGTGGCGCATCATAGGTGCGCCATTAGTATTCCTTATTAGTGGCGTGGTATTAGTGGCCCACCCATGGTGCGCCACTAATGGCAATATTGGGTGCGCCACTAATAGCCTTTTTTCTAGTAGTGAACATAGATATGCAAAAACTATCAGGAATAAGTTCATGATAAATTAAAGTTCAATTAATCATATTACTTAAAGAACTCCCACTTAGATAGACATCCCTCCGATCATCTAAATGATCACGTGATCCAAGTCAACTAAACCATGTTCGATCATTACGTGAGATGGAGTAGTTTCATTGGTGAACATCTTGTGTTGATCATATCTACTATATGATTCACGCTCGACCTTTCGGTCTCTAGTGTTCCGAGGCCATATCTGCATATGCTAGGCTCGTCAAGTTTAACCCGAGTATTCTGCGTGTGCAAAACTGGCTTACACCCGTTGTATTTGAACGTAGAGCTTATCACACCCGATCATCAAGTGGTGTCTCGGCACGACGAACTTTCGCAACGGTGCATACTCAGGAAGAACACTTATACCTTGAAATTTAGTAAGGGATCATCTTATAATGCTACCCTGATCTAAGCAAAATAAGAAGCATAATAAGATAAACATCACATGCAATCAAAATATGTGACATGATATGGCCATCATCATCTTGTGCTTTTGATCTCCATCTCCAAAGCACCGTCATGATCACCTTCATCACCGGCGCGACACCTTGATCTCCATCGTAGCATCATTGTCGTCTCGCCAACTATTGCTTCTACGACTATCGCTACCGCTTAGTGATAAAGTAAAGCAATTACATGGCGATTGCATTTCATACAATAAAGTGACAACCATATGGCTCCTGCCAGTTGCCGACAACTTTACAAAACATGATCATCTCATACAAAACCGTATATCTCATCATGTCTTGACCATATCACATCACAACATGCCCTGCAAAAACATGCTAGACGTCCTCTACTTTTGTTGTTGCAAGTTTTACATGGCTGCTACGGGCTTAGCAAGAACCGTTCTTACCTACGCATACAAAACCACAACGATGTTTCGTCAAGTATGTGCTATTTTAACCTTCACAAGGACCGGGCATAGTCACACTCGATTCAGCTAAAGTGAGAGAGACACACACCCGCCAGTCACCTTTAAGCAACGCGTGCTCATAGCGGTGAAACCAGTCTCGCGTAAGCGTATGCGTAATGTCGGTCCGGGCCGCTTCATCTCACAATACCGCCGAAGCAAAGTATGACATGCTGGTAAGCAGTATGACTAGTATCGTCCACAACTCACTTGTGTTCTACTCGTGCATATCATCTACGCATAGACCTGGCTCATGATGCCACTGTTGGGGAACGTAGTATTTTAAAATTTTCCTACGATCACGCAAGATCTATCTACCAGATGCATAGCAACGAGAGGGAGAGTGTGTCTACGTACCCTCGTAGACCGGGAGCGGAAGCGTCAAGTGACGCGGTTGATGTAGTCGAACTTCTTCGCGATCCTATCGATCAAGCACCGAACATACGACACCTCCGCGTTCAGCACACATTCAGCTTGATGACGTCCCACGATCTCTTCATCCAGTTTTGCTTCACGGAGACTTTCGGCAGCACGACGGCGTGGTGACGGATATGATGAAGTTACCGGCGCAGGGCTTCGCCTAAGTACTATGACAGTATGACCGAGGTGTGTTTCTGTGGAGGGGGGCACCGCACACGGCTAAAACAATTCAACTTGTGTGTCTTTGGGTGCCCCCTGCCCCCGTATATAAAGGAGCAAGGGGGAGGCCGGCCGGCCCCTATAGGCGCGCCAGGAGGAGCAATCCTACTAGGAATAGGATTGCAATCCTATTCCTAGTAGGAATCACCAAGTGGGGAAGGAAAGAGAGGGAGAGAAGGAGAAGGAAAGAGGGGGCCGCGCCCCCCTCCCCTAGTCCAATTCGGACTGTACTTGGGAGGGGGCGCGCCATCTCCTGGCTGCTGCCCTCTTTCTCCCCTATGGCCCACTAAGGCCCAACTTTCCCCCGGGGGGTTCCGGTAACCCCCCCCCCCGGCACTCCGGTAGATTCCGAAACTTTCCAGAACACTTCCGGTGTCCGAATATACTCGTCCAATATATCAGTCTTTACGTCTCGGACATTCCAAGACTCCTCGTCATGTACGTGATCTCATCCTGGACTTCAAAGTACCTTCGGTACATCAAAACTCATAAAGTCATAATACCGATTGTCATCAAACGTTAAGCGTGCGGACCCTACGGGTTCGATTACTATGTAGACATGACCGAGACTCATCTCCGGTCAATAACCAATAGCGGAACCTGGATGCTCATATTGGTTCCTACATATTCTACGAAGATCTTTGTCGGTCAAACCGCATAACAACATACGTTGTTCCTTTTGTCATCGGTATGTTACTTGTCCGAGATTCGATCGTCGATATCTCAATACCTAGTTCAATCTCGTTACTGGCAAGTCTCTTTACTCGTTCCGTAATACATCATCTCGTGACTAACTCATTAGTCATTTGCTTGCAAGGCTTATTATGATGTGCATTACCGAGAAGGCCCAGAGATACCTCTCCGACACTCGGAGTGACATATCCTATTCTTGATCTATCCCAACACCACGAACACTTTCGGAGACACCTGTAGAGCATCTTTATGATCACCCAGTTACGTTGTGATGTTTGATAGCACACAAGGTGTTCCTACGGTATTCGGGAGTTTCATAATCTCATAGTCATAGGAACATGTATAAGTCATGAAGAAAGCAATAGCAGTAAAACTAAACGATCAAAGTGCTAAGCTAACGGATGGGTCTAGTCCATTACATCATTCTCCTAATGATGTGATCCCGTTGATCAAATGACAACTCATGTCTATGGCTAGGAAACATAGCCGTCTTTGATCAATGAGCTAGTCTAGTAGAGGCATAGTAGGGACATACTATTTTTTCTATGTATTCACACATGTACTAAGTTTCCGGTTAATACAATTCTAGCATGAATAAAAGATATTTATCATGATATAGGGAAATACAAATAACATCTTTATTATTGCCTCTAGGGCATATTTCCTTCACGTCCGTTCATGAGCGTGCCGGAATTAAACGCAACACCGGCCGAGCTCCTCCTGTCCGCCCTCAGTTTAAATGAGGCCAGACGCCGGCCAAGCTCCTCCCGTCCGCCCTAAGTTTAAATGAGGCCAGACGCCGGCCAAGCTCCTACCATCCGCCCTCTATTTACAGGAGGCCAGACAGACATCGGGCAAGAATCGCACCCCTCCGGCGCTCCCCCATCTCCTCCTTCACCATTTCTCCACTCTTCGGATGGCTTACGAGGAGCCGTTCTCCGGCATATTACCCGGCAGGGTGGCCCGCCGAGCCCTCCGGATACGGGCGAGGCCGCCCGGTGCTTCACCAACTTCGCTTGGCCCGACGGAGCCAGTTGCCGCCCCAAGCAGGCGCGTGGTTCAGCAACTCGCCGCTCCAGTTTAGCTCGACGAGGAGTAGCGAGTTGCTCCACGCCGGCACGGCGGCGAGCACATCGGTACGGGCGTCGTTGCTGCCGCATCATACTGCACCACCAGTGTTTGTGGTGCCGCGCCTCCTGTGCCTGCGGCAGCGCCATGCAGGCAGAGACAGAAGCCGGGTGTGTGGAGAGCGACGAGTCTGTGGCCAGCTTCTCCGTGTCCGCCGCCATCATCGAGGAGAAGTAGAACACGGGAGGCCGCCGCCACTTGGGTCCCATGAAGGCCACCGCCGAGGCGACGACTACGCATTCAGGTGGTTTCTTTGCTTCTTCGTCTCTTCTAAGGACCTTCGTCGACCCCGCAAAGTGTCTGCTAACATAAGGAAGACAAAGGGATCCGCAGGCGGCCATTTAGATTAGGTACTCCCTCTCCATTTAGATTATGTACCCCCTCTCCAGCTGACGGAGGGAGTATTAATTATACCAACAGAGCCGGATTGGCACCACTTAGTTCATGTAAATGTAATGAAATCCATCATGTTTATATGAAGATCCGGCTTTTTTATACGAAATCCCTCATGCTTATATGAAACCAGTCTGTGTTTGTACGAATTTCATCTGGTTGATTAGAGTTGTGAAAATGTATGCCGTTGGCGTTTGATGTCGTCCTCCGCGGAAGGAAGCGGGAGGAAATTTGCCGGCTGCCGTTCGAGATGCTCTTATGCTGGAAATAATACAGTGACATCCAATCCATTTGAGTTAATTGCGTGTATGATTGTCCCTCTATAAAAAGTTAATTGCATGTACAGTGTACACGTGACTTGCAGGGTGGCTACATCTTCGTACAGAAAGTTAAAAAGAAACAAGTCCATCCTTAATCTTGTATTCTAAGTACTCTGTGGGTTCCACTGTCAGTACAGTAGCGAAAGAAGTATATATTAAATAAGTAATATATAATATAAAAATCTAAAGTTAAAGACATAATTCGAACTCATGTCATCGCGTTGCGAGCATCCGGCGCTAACCAGTCCAGCACATTTTTGTCGTAGACCATGCTGTAGATATATCTCCATGTCTAATCTTATACTCCATCCATTCCTAAATATTTGTCTTTTTCAGATTTCAAATGGACTACCACATATGGATGTGTATGTCGACATATTTTAGAGTGTAGATTCACTCATTTTGCTCCATATGTAGTCACTTGTTGAGATCTCTAGAAAGACAAATATTTAGGAACGGAGGGAGTAGAAAACAGAGTTGGTGATGACGGTGTGCGTGCCATCCTGCAATATAGGCCATCGGATTTATATCTAACGGATAGGAAGAAAACTATGGCAATTTTGCAAAAATATACCCACACCCCTCTCCAAGTTTGCAAATACGGATTTCCCTCGTTCATCCTTTTCTCTCACAAGATAAACTACTCATACAAATGCATCTTGATGTTTCGTGCAACGCATGGGCATCTAGCTAGTTTCTTTTAAAATAGTTACTGCGTTAATTGGGTTGTAGTGATATATTTTATGTCTGCCCCGAATGATTTCAGATTCACTAGTAGTAACAAAGAAAATGTTGCCTTGTTAATTAACAGAAAACAGGGTGAAAACTATCACATAAGGTCGGTACAAACGAGGCACACTGGGTTCAGCGTCATCATCACTACAGCTGTGCGTGCGCGAGAAGTCTACATATCGTGGGGGCTACTGAGCGAGGCACAGAGACACAATGTTCGAGAGAGAAATCAATTGACAGATTACGATTAGATCGAGTTGTCACCCTTCTACTGTCATTGTTGGGGTGGAAGGGAGGGGGAGGGAGAGAAAGACGTATCGAGAGCCTGCGCGGTAGGCACAGAGGCACAACTAGCGAGTGTGTGTATGTGTGTGTGTGTGTGTGTGTGTGTGTTTTAAAGAGTAGTAGATAGATTACTATCAAGATAGAGGTGCCGCCCTACTCCTTCGGTGTCGGGTAGTGTGTGTGTGTTTGAGAGAGAAGCCAGTCGATAGATTAGTATCAAGATCGAGGTGTCACCCTACTCCTTCGGTGTTGGGAAGTGTGTGTGTGTGGTTGTGTGGGTGTGGGTGTGTGTGTCTGGGGGCAGTGACACTTATATATCCCTACTCTTATAAAAAACATAGTTGGTGATGATGGTGTTCCTGCCATCCTGCAATATAGGCCATCCGATTTATACCCGACGGATAGGAAGGAAACTGTGGCAATTTTGCAAAAAGATACCCACACCCCTCTCCGCATTTGCAAATAAGGCATTCCCTCGCTCATCCTTTTCTCCCACAAGATAAACTACTCATACAAATGCATCTTGATGTTCGGTGCAACGCATGGGCATCTTGCTAGTAGGGAGAAGGAGTTTGTGGGACACATATCTAGCTATATTAAGGGATAGGTAGATAGCATTTGTGCGAGGCATACTTAAAGCATCACGAGGATAAACAAAATTGTGTGCATGCAAGTGCCGGAAAAAATGAAGCGAGAAACAATGTGTGTGTGTGTGTGTGTGTGTGTGTGTGTGTGTGTGAGAGAGAGAGAGAGAGAGAGAGAGAGAGCGAAATCTCAAAACAAAAGATGCTCTGTTGGAATCCCATTGTATGTATTCATATGGTTCCAGAACTCGAGTTAACCTTAGGCATATGTGTGAGAGACATTATTATACTTTGAGACATTAGTGGCTGTGGGTGGGCGGAATTAAAGGGGTGGCCGTGTCCGACAGAGAGAGCGTGTGTGTTTCTGTGTGAGAGACTTGTAGGACGGGGTAGAAAGAAGAATTCTAACCTTGACAGAGGGAGAGAAATACACGAAGTGCGCGTGTGTGATTCCGATGCCCACAGGGAAATGAGATATATATGCGTGTGAGAGAGATTGCAGAATTCATTCACGTATCTGTGACACCCCGAAACCGGTGCGCCACGTGTCAACTAGATATTCGTCGCCGTTGCCATGTCATCTGCTTGCGTGTTGCATCTTGCCATGTCATCATGTGTGTTGCATCAGCATGTTTTCAAAACTTGCATCCGTTCGAGTCCCCTTGTCATGTCCGTTGTCCGTTCTGAGCCCAGACACACTTGCACGCGCCCGCGGTGCTTCCGAATATTTATTTTATGAGTGGCCAAAAAACGTTCTGGGAATGGGTTGAAACTTGTCATGTGGTCTTATTATAGTGTACACAGGCCGCCTGCCAAATTTCATCGCATTCGGAGCTCGTTTGATAGCCCAACGGAATTATATAGCGGCACTAGTCGCCGGCTATATCGTCGGACGTTTCGGGTCTCCGAAACGCTATGCTGGGCTGGTCCCTCTCTTCTCTCCTCCAGCCGAGGCCTTCTACGCAGCCACTAGCCCCTCACCTAAGCCCTCTCGCGTCCGGCGCCGTTCGATTGAGATCAAACGGCCCGAAAACTGCCTCAAACCCCCAACCCTAGCCTTTCCGGCTATAAAAGGAAGGGCCACCTTCCATTTTTGGCAGCCGCCATGCCCTCCCCTTGTTTTCAGCGCCACCGCCGCCACTTGTCGTTCCACCCCGCCGCCAGTTATCGCCCCGCGCCTCCCCCTGAGTCTCCCTCTGCCGCCAGCCCTCAGGGCCCACCCGCGGCCTGCCGTGGGCCGAACGGGCCCGAGCGCGCCCGCCGCAGGTGCCCGAGCTGCCAGCCCCGCAGTGCTCAATCCTGGTCCGGATCGAGGCTTCGCCGCCCCCTCCTCGACGCCCCGCCGCCGGTCGCCGGAGGGCCCTGCCCCTGCCCCTCCGCCATCTGCGCCGCCGCGTTGGCCCGTCTCCGCTGCTCCTCCTCGGCGGATCCACCACTCCGGCCTAGCTTTCCACCACGCCAAGCTCGCAAGGGAGCTCGTTGCCGCGGCCAGATCCTGGCGGCACGGGCGCCGCCGGCCACCTCTAGCACCAGATCCGGGTTTTCCGCTGCTGGACCAATCCGTTCCCGGCCTCCGCGCTCACCGCCGTCGCCGGAGAGGCCTCCTGCGCTGCCGGTCTTCTTCCTTCGTCGGAGCACGACGAGGCAGCCGCGTTGACCGCCTCCTCGAGCCACTGCCAGGCGGGCCCTGCCGCCGCCGCCGACGGACACGTCCGATTGGCGACGGACATGTCCGCCCCTCTCTCTGTTCGTGGGCCCAGTCCGTCGGACGTGTCCGCCGGACATGGACATGTCCGTTTCCCCGAGGTCCTTTTTCCTCCAAGTCCCTAAAACTGTCATGTTTTTATTGCATATTTGAGTGCCTGTAAATAATTGCGTGGATGTCCAAATTGAGTGTATGTTTTGTCAAAATGATCGTGGTGATGTGCTCTACACTTTGTTCCATTGTGCCATGCTTGTTTGACTTCATCTAGATGTTCTAATCCCTGTTGCGAGAGTGCTACTTGTTATAAACTGCTGCTACTTGTTATTTTGTTGCTATGTTTGAGATATGATAACTTGGTGCATGTTTATCCAAATGATGCAAATGATATGTCTAAATGTTCCTTGTGAAGTGTACTACATGTTGGTTGCTATAGCATGCATGTTAGAGTTCATATTGCCATGTTTATCTCTGTTGCAAAAGTGCATGTGGCTGTTAGGTTTTGTAACTTGTTATGAGATGCTGATTTCACATGCTCGTTGCTATTGATGTGTTTGTCCCCATGTCACATGCCTAGATGTTTTAGAATCTCCATGTTGTGTTCTTTGCTGTGGTGCAAACCAATTGCTATGATATGCCTTGTGTTTACTTAAACATGCTTGTAAACATGCCATGATAATGTTACTGTTTAACACTTAGTGAAATTTCACTAAGTCTGGAATCTGCCATATCCTGATGCTATGTTTGCTTGATGCCCTAGTCAAATCCATGTTAGTTTTGGGGTGGCCATTGATCATTCCTTGTTGTATATGTTGTTGTCTATCCATCCATGTCCTCACTTGCTCATTTGGGTTGCTGTAGCTTATTTAATTCTTGCTCCCAAGTTGCTATAAAATATTGCTGTCAGATTTTTTAGTGCCATGATCAAAATGTTCTAGCCTGTTGCTATTGATCCATGCCTCCTATGGAGTTGCTCCAATGGAGTTGTTTTCTGTAGGATATGTCTAATTCATGTCCATGCTTCTTGTCACCATGTTTGAGTGCTGTAGAGTATATATTTCTTGCTCCAAAGTTGCTATGTGGCTGTTAATTTCAGTTGGTTGTTATATCTTGTTTCATGTGTATCTTTTAGCACGTTGCTCCGTTTGGAGCGTGTCTTATATGAAACTTGTGTGAATTTGCATGTAGAATCATAATATCATATTGTTTTCATGTTTGGAGTGAGTTTGCTTGATGTTTGGGTGCACCTTGCACCGTTGCCATGCTTGTCTTGTTTTGCTCATATCTTCTAGGCCGTTGCTCTGAATTAAACAAACTTTATATGAAACTTGACTAGAATTTTGTGTATATCATGATGGTGCATGTTAACTTTCTGTTTAACAACTTGAACATAAGGTTTGTTCAGATCTGGACTAATTTCAAACTATGCATATGAGGACTTACCGGATTTGTAATATGTAGTTTCCGGCCTCATTTAAACTTGTTGACTTGTGTTGTTCTTGTGTGCTTCCTGCCTTGCCATGTATTGCATCATATAAAGACTTGTCTTGCATCATACTTACTTGAGCATATTGTCATGTTTCTTGTGTTGTTTCTCTGTGCTTCCTACCTTGTCATGTTTTGCTTCCTATACAGACTTTCTGTGCATCATACTTAGACTTGTTTTGCATCATACCTTGCCATGTATTGCATCTTATATAGACTTGTGTTGTTTTTCTGTGCTTCCTACCTTGTCACGCATTGCTTCCTGTATAGACTTGTCATGCATCATACCTTGCCATGTATTGCATCATAGATAGATTGTGTTGTTTTTCTGTGCTTCCTACCTTTCCATGTATTGCTTCCTGCATAGACTTGTCATGCATCATACCTTGCCATGTATTGCATCATATATAGATTGTGTTGTTTTTCTGTGCTTCCTACCTTGCCATGTTGTGATTCCTGCATAGACTTGTAGTGCATCCTATATAGAACTGTCTTGCATCATACTTGGTTGAGCATATTGTCATGTCTCGTGTGGTGTGTTTACCATGTTGCTTGCTTCTTCTCGTTAGTGCTTGTTCCGTTGCGTTCGTGAGGATTCGTTCGTCTACCCGTGGTTCTTCTTCAAGGCTTCTTCTTCGTCTTCTTCACGGATCCGTTCTTCTTCCTTGCGGGATCTCAGGCAAGATGACCATACCCTTGGATACCTTTACTATCATTGCCATGCTTAGTGTCTCGATGCTATCGTTATACGTCGCGCTACCCATCTTTATTGTAAGCCCTCTCTCCTTGTTGCCATGAAACCTCTAACCTTTGACACCATCCTAGCAAAAACCATTGTTTGGCTATGTTACCCGCTTGCTCAGCCCCTCTTATAGCATTGTTAGTTGCAGGTGAAGATGAAGATCGTTCCAGGAGGGAACTTGTTGTTGGAATATCACAATATCTATTATTATTATTAACACACCTATATACTGGGCATGGGTGGAAGGCTTGGCCTTTTGCTCGGTGTTTTGTTCCACTCATGCCACCTTAGGCGCCGATAAACCGGCATTATGTTCCTTGATTTTGCGTTCCTTACACGGTTGGGTATATGGGGACCCCTTGACACTTCGTCTTTGAATAAAACTCCTCCAGCAAGGCCCAACATTGGTTTTAATTTGCCTCATAATAACAACTTAATTAATTAATTAAATTTCATAAGGGGACGCTCCTTGGAGATTCTTTTCTACATAGCAGGGGGGCTAGTGCTGATGGTGTTGGTCCCAAATGGGGAGTCTGCGGGGCCACCTCGGGGAAACTCGAGGGCTGGTTTTTACCTGTAGCATCACCCATCTGGACGTGGCCTGAGACAAGATGCGCGCGGCTACTATCAGGGTGTCGGCACGTTGGGAGGTCTTGCTGGACTTGTTTTACCATTGTCAAAATGTCTTGTGCACCGGGATGCCGAGCCTGATCGGATTTCCCTAAGATAAGGGGTGATGATATTATATTTATCACTTCAGCTGATCGTGAGAGCTTGTGATGGGCTAAGTTGGAACACCCCTGCAGGGTTATGATCTTTCGAAAGCCGTGCCCGCGGTTATGTGGTAGATTGAAATTTGTTAATGTTCGGTTGTAGAAAACTTGACAGAGGATCCGAAGTAAAACACACAACTTTGTGCGTAACCGTGACTATCTCTTTTCACTTTGAGAAGAGAACACGGTGGGGTTATGTTTGACTCGTAGGTAGTTCAGGATCTTTAGCGATCACTACTAGTTGCGACCATTTCCGTAGATGCTCATCTTATTCTTGTACTCGTAAGTTAGCCACCATACATTTGCTTAGCCGCTGCTGCAACCTCACCACTTTTCCTCTTCCTACCCATTAAGCTTTGATAGTCTTGTTACCCATGGTTATGGGATTGCTGAGTCCTCGTGGCTCACAGATACTACAACAACAGTTGCAGGTGCAGGTTTCCGATGTCTTGACGTGAGAGCGATGATCGTTGTTTGGAGTTCTTTCTTCTTCAGTCTTGGGTTAGGTTCCGGGTCGGCAGCCTGGGATAGCAGATGGATGTCGTGTTTTTTTCATTGTTTGCATCCGTAGTGGGATGCCTTGTATTGATGATGTTGTATTCTTGTGACTTGTATGTATTGTTGTATCCCCCATGTATGTATGTAATGGTACGATGTAATGATATCCATCTTGCTAAGCGGCCGAAATGCGGTTGTGCCCCAATCATGTAAGTGTCACGTGATCGGGATAGAATCGCATCTTGGGCCAGACAAGTTGGTATCAGAGCCTCGACCGACCATAGGAGCCCCCTTGATTTGATCGTAGTTTGGCCGTTGTTGAGTCTAGCAGAAAACTTTTTCGGAGTCTAGTTATATCGGAGAGTAGGAATTTTTTTTACTCCCTGCCCCTTCGTCGCTCTGGTGAGGAATCTTGACGTAGGTGTTTTGAATTGCTCCTCTTCCCCTTCAAATTTTTTTTTGGATCGTGGTTAGTTTTCGTTTGTTGCGTTGTCAGTTCTTTCATCTGGTGCATCTCTCGTCAAGTGGATTCAACCCTCTTCTTCTTTGCAAGTTCGACCCTCAGTTCTTCCAACTGACGGTGTTTCCCCCATCTGTTGTTGTTTTTCTTTTCCCACCCGCCCACCCTTTTTGCTTCTCGGAGCCGGAGCCCTTAATCGAGTATCCATCCTACTCGTGTGAATCCTTTGCATTCTTTTATCAGTTATTTCAACTGGTGAATTCTCCTCTCGATTTGATATTCTTCACCTCTTCTTTTTTTCCGGTGGAACCAATTCAATTTGTTTTTGGTGTTCATCATATTCTTTTCCCTCGGCTCAGATGTTACTCTTGCTCGTTCGTCTCTTGCCATTTAATTATTCCGGAGGTCCGAACACATCTCAAGAGATTTGTCAGTATTCCAATTAATTCGAGGTTGTCACCTCATTCGAGTTTTTCATTCGTTCCGGTGCATCATCTCCTTTGCATTCCATTTCAACGGAGTTCTCTCTTCGGTGGGCTCATAACCCACAGGTATTTCCCAGGATCTTACCTGACTCTTCTAATATTTTTCGGAGCTATTCTCAAATTCTTTTCAATGTGACGTAAGAATGGATTCCATCAGTCATATGCCTTCTCCAAGATCGTTTTCAATTCTTTTGATTTTTGGTTCAACCGTCCTCTTTTCATTCTTCCGGAGTATCTAAATAATTTTGGTGGTATTTCTCTTCATCATTTCAAGACCGACGATGAGTTCCTCAAAATCTTGTCCGTTTTCTCGACCGTTCGTCGTTCTAGCTTCATGCTATCTTCTTACTTGTTCCGATTCGTGTCAAATTCTTTCTTCCACCATCCGGAGTAGGTCATGAATTCTTTTATTGTGTTCCTCCAAAGGCCATCTTTCAGAAGATTTCTTCGTTCTTAGTTTTCAACCTCGTCCTCCAAATATTCTTCATCGATGCCTCTTCGCTCGTCTCACAATTGTCTCGTGCTTCGTTCAAGTATTCTTTAATCAGTTCACGATCTCGTTGCTCTCATCATTCTAATTCACTCAAGTTATTTATTCTCCCCGGCGGTTCATTCTCTTGTATTCACTCAATCTCAATTCTTCACGGTGGCTTGTCCTCTTGCATCTTGTCAATTTCAATTCCTTACGGTGGTTTATTCTATTTCATCATTCAATTTTAATTTCTTCACGGTGGTTCGTTCCTTTTCTTCACTCGGCTTCAATTATTACGGTGGCTCGCTCAAGAGTTCTTTTTCGGTGTGATCATATCAATTCATTCGTTCATTCCAATCCTACCGTTGTTCCATGAAGATTGTCGCAAGTTCGGGATATATTCTTCTTTAAATCAATTTAATCGAGAATAAGTGATATGTGAATCCATTGCTTTCATCAATTTAATTGATGGAGGAGAAGCATAACATAATTCTTATTATTTTCCTTCAAGTTGATTAATTCCTTCCTTCGGAGTTTATTCTTGATGGATAAATACTAGTTCCGAATGTTTTAATCTTTTTTTCCCGGAGTTCAAATTTTTCTCGGCTATCTCGTCGGTACCCCGACTAATCATCGGAAGGCTTTAATCGTATTTCTTTCGTTCGTCATTTCTATATCATCATCCTTTCATTACCGTAGTTCTTCGTGGTGGTTCCTCATGTTTTAATTCATTCTTCAATATTCATCTAGTTCTTTTGGAGCAGCTCAAGCATTATTCTTCGTGCACCTCGAGTTGCAAATAATACTCCGTATTCTTTTGAAGTGGAGTTTTGCATTTCTTCATTTATCTCATCTATTCAATCTTTTGGATGCGGCATAATTCACCTCAAGACTGGAGATGTTTAAATAAGTCCACATCAAGCTTATTCTTTTGTTGATTGATTTTCTCAACAACTCAGTTCAAGTCTTTCTTTTATAAATTCGCGTTCATGTCACTTGTGCTCAAGTTGTCATCTTCTTCTCCGATTCTTTGCATTGCTTTCTCTCCATTCTTCCGGAGGCACGTATTGTCATTTCGTCATGTTTCGTTTCATCTTCTCAAGTTCTTGTTCCATTCCATTCATGTTCAACCGGTGTGCTATTTCATTCAGTTTGAGCCGGAGTGCTGCCCGAATATATTCGTGGATATTCCTTTCTATTTCTTATTAACCGGAGTGGTTTTGAATTCATTCTTGTTCCGTCAACTCTTGCTTCATATCCTTCAACCTTTTGGGTTCTCGTCATATTCCTTCTTCCTCTTGTCTAACGAAGTCTTGCAACTTCATTCATCTCCGTTGTATCCTTCTTTCATATTCTTCAACCTCTCAAGGTTCTTTGCTTCACTCTTTTGTCCTCGAAGAACTTTGTTCTTCCTTTTTTCCCTTCTGTCTCGTTCCTAAGATCTCGGGACGAGATCTCTTGTTAGTAGGGGAGTGTTGTGACACCCCGAGACCGGTGCGCCAGGTGTCAGCTAGATATTCGTCGCCGTTGCCATGTCATCTGCTTGCGTGTTGCATCTTGCCATGTCATCATGTGTGTTGCATCAGCATGTTTTCAAAACTTGCATCCGTCCGAGTCCCCTCGTCCTCTCTGTTGTCCGTTCTGAGCCCAGACACACTTGCACGCGCCCACGGTGCTTCCGAATATTTATTTTATGAGTGGCCGAAAAACGTTCTCCGAATGGGTTGAAACTTGTCATGTGGTCTTATTATAGTGTAGACAGGCCGCCTGCCAAATTTCATCGCATTCAGGTCTCCGAAACGCTGTGCCGGGCTGCTCCCTCTCTTCTCTCCTCTAGCCGAGGCCTTCTACACAGCCACTAGCCCCTCACCTAAGCCCTCTCGCGTCCGGCGCTGTTCGATTGAGATCAAACAGCCCGAAAACGGCCTCAAACCCCCTACCCTAGCCTTCCCGGCTATAAAAGGAAGGGCCTCCTTCCATTTTTGCCAGCCGCCATGCCCTCCCCTTGTTTTCAGCGCCGCCGCCGCCACTTGTCGTTCCACCCCGCAGCCAGTTGTCACCCCGCACCTCCCCCTCAGTCTCCCTCCACCGCCAGCCCTCAGGGCCCGCCGTGGGCCGAACGGGCTCGAGCGCGCCCTCCGCAGGTGCCCGAGCCGCCAGCCCCACAGCGCTCGATCCAGGTCCGGATCGAGGCTCCGCCGCAGCCTCCTCGACGCCCCGCCGCCGGTCGCCGTTCGCCGCCGCCGGTCGCCGGAGGGCCCTGCCCCGCCGCCATCTGCGCCGCCGCGTTGACCCGTCTCCGCTGCTCCTCGGCGGATCCTCCGCTCCGGCCTAGCTCTCCACCACGCTATGCTCGCAAGGGAGCTCGTTGTCGTGGCCAGATCCCGACGGCACGGGTGCCGGCGGCCACCTCCAGCAACAGATCCGGGTTCTCCGCTGCCGGACCTATCCGTTCCTAGCCTCCGCGCTCGCCGCCGTCGCCGAAGAGGCCTCCTGCGCCGCCGGTCTTCTTCCTCCGTCGGAGCACGACGAGCCAGCCGCATTGACCGCCTCCTCGAGCCACTGCCAGGCGGGCCCGGCCGCCGCCGCCGACGGACATGTCCGATTGGCGACGGACTTGTCCGCCCCTCTCTCTGTCCGTGGGCCCAGTCCGTCGGACGTGTCCGCCGGACACGGACGTGTCCGCCGAACACGGACATGTCCGTTTCCCCGAGGTCCTTTTTCCTCTACCCTAAAACTGTCATGTTTTATTGTATCTTTGAGTGCCTGTAAATAATTGCGTGCATGTCCAAATTGAGTGCATGTTATGTCAAAATGATCGTGGTGATGTGCTCTACACTTTGTTCCATTGTGCCATGCTTGCTTGACTTCATCTAGATGCTCTAATCCCTGTTGCCAGAGTGCTACTTGTTATAAACTGCTGCTACTTGTTATTTTGTTGCTATGTTTGAGATATGATAACTTGGTGCATGTTTATCCAAATGATGCAAATGATATGTCTAAATGTTCCTTGTGAAGTGTACTACATGTTGGTTGCTATAGCATGCATGTTAGAATTCATATTGCCATGTTTATCTCTGTTGCAAAAGTGCATGTGGCTGTTAGGTTTTGTAACTTGTTATGAGATGCTGATTTCACATGCTCGTTGCTATTGATGTGTTTGTCCCCATGTCACATGCCTACATGTTTTCGAATCTCCATGTTGTGTTCTTTGCCGTGGTGCAAACCAATTGCTATGATATGCCTTGTGTTGACTTAAACATGCTTGTAAACATGCCATGATAATGTTACTGTTTTAACACTTAGTGAAATTTCATTAAGTCTGGAATCTGCCATATCCGGATGCTATGTTTGCTTGATGCCCTAGTCAAATCCATGTTAGTTTTGGGGTGGCCATTGATCATTCCTTGTTGTATATGTTGTTGTCTATCCATCCATGTCCTTACTTGCTCATTTGGGTTGCTGTAGCTTATTTAATTCTTGCTCCCAAGTTGCTATAAAATATTGCTGTCAGATTTTTTAGTGTCATGATCAAAATGTTGTAGCTTGTTGCTATTGATCCATGCCTCCTATGGAGTTGCTCCAATGGAGTTGTTTGTTGTAGGATATGTCTACTTCATGTCCATGCTTCTTTTCACCATGTTTGAGTGTTGTAGAGTATATATTTTTTGCTCCAAAGTTGCTATGTGGCTGTTAATTTCAGCTTGTTGTTTTATCTTGTTTCATGTGTATCTTTTAGCCCGTTGCTCCGTTTTGAGCGTGTCTTATATGAAACTTGTGTGAATTTGCATGTAGAATCATAATATCAGATTGGTTTCATGATTGAAGTGAGTTTGCTTGATGTTTGGGTGCACCTTGCACCGTTGCCATGCTTGTCTTATTTTGCTCATATCTTCAAGGCTGTAGCTCCGAATTAAACGAACTTTATATGAAACTTGACTAGAATTTCGTGTAGATCATGATGGTGCATGTAACTTGCTATTTAACAACTTGAACATAAGGTTTGTTCAGATCTGGACTAATTTCAAACTATGCATATGAGGACTTACCGGATTTGTAATATGTAGTTTCCGGCCTCATTTAAACTTGTTAACTTGTGTTGTTCTTGTGTGCTTCCTGCCTTGCCATGTGATGTCTACACACGCTTCTACTCTTGTAGACTATGTTGGGCCTCCAAGCGCAGAGGTTTGTAGGACAGCAGCAATTTCCCTCAAGTGGATGACCTAAGGTTTATCGAACTTAGGGAAGTAGAGGTTGAAGATGGTCTCTCTCAAGCAACCCTGCAACTAAGATACAAGAAGTCTCTTGTGTCCCCAACACACCTAATACAACTAGGAGTTGTATAGGTGCACTAGTTCGGCGAAGAGATGGTAAAATATGGATGATAGGAGTGGCAAGGCAAAGTAATATAAATCTGTAATAAAAAGTGCAGCAAGCAAACAAGTGGTAAACGTGAGCACAAATGGTATTGCAATGGTGGAAACAAGGCCTAGGGTTCATACTTTCACTAGTGGCAACTCCCAACAACATTAACATAATCGAATCACATGATATTTCCCATAAAACATGCAAAGGGGACGCACTCGGAGGTCATTCCTTCGTGGTCAAGAGAGGACGAGAATTATGTAGGGCTACAAAAGCACACCTCAAAGTTCGTAGTTCTCAATCTAAGGATTTCCCAATGTCACCGCGGCCATCCAAAGAGAGTCCCACAATCACCACAACATATCTAAAGGATAGTCAAAGAGAAGCACCAAGAGACTCTCAATCTTCAATCAACACACAAGAGAGGAAATCACTCATGAAAATACTTTTCTAATCCATGTCCAATAGACCGCTGTCACCTTGGTCTCTGGGATTATACTGATAAAGACAAGTGAGTACATCAATCCAATACATAGAGGAAGGGGAAATATCATGGGATCACCCTAGATTAACATAGCCTATGATGACAACGAAGATCACATCATGGGAGAGAGAATTGACCACATAGCTAATCGTAAGAACCTCAGCCCCGAGGAGGAACTACTCCCGCATCATGGAAGGAGGAAGCAACGTCGATGGAGATAAATCCGGGGGCACTTCCCCGTCCCGGCAGGGTGCCGGTGCAGGAATTCTGGTCCCCCGAAGCTTGATGGCGATGGCGGCGGAGATCGGAATCGCGTCTGGAGAAAAGGGGTCCGGAATCAGGGTTTTCGCGACACGGTGTAAATATATGCCAAAGGGGGGCATCAGAGAGGGTCAGGGGTGCCCATGCGCCCCCCGGCGCAGCCAGGGGGGCGCGTGGGCAGGCCGCCTGGAGCCCCTGTGGGTCCCCTCCGGCCCTACTTTGGCCGCATGGAAGCTTCCGGAACGCTGATTTTTTATATATTTTTCCCGGAATTTTTCTGGCAATTTACGTAATGGGAAAACCTGAAATACAAAAACAGCAGAAAACAGAAACTGGCACTAGGGTGCACTGAGTTAATAGGTTAGTCCAAATATGATCAAAAATGTATGGAAGTGTATAAATAACATAGCAATATCACACAAAAGAGGCATGGAGCAAGCAGAAATTATAGATACGTTTTGGACGTATCAACATCCCCAAGCTTAATTCTTGCTCGTCCTTGAGTAGGTAAATGATAACAAGCATAATTTCTGTGGTGACATGCTATTAACCATATAAGGAGTTTTCATAGTCACATGACAAAAGCTTACTGAGACAATGAATCTGTAGTAATTAAGTTGCCTTATGAGAAAATCACAAAGAACTGAAAGTTTTACAATATGATACTGAAACATCAAATAGATTTGTAATGAGCATGGTGTACAAATATGATAAAGTGGTATCTCGCTTGCCCCCTTTAGTGAAGCAAAACATAAATGCAGGGGCACCTCCAAGGTTTAAGTGATGACTAGATACAATGATTTCAAAATAAACGATATCATAATCATGCAAAAGACAATGCTACTTTGGGACAATGCACATTACACTCAGAATGACAATCATGCTCTCAGTAGTTGGTGCTTTAATAAGAAGGTGGAGACTCTCGAACCGTGGCTTTTGTTGGCAAGGTTGAAAACCCGTAGTCGGAAACAAAAACTAAACATGTACCAGAGCTCTTGGTTTTAAAAACAGAGGTAATAATTATTTTTTTGGATATGCATGTTTCGTCAACGAATGCTAGCAGACAACTCAATTACTTCTTGAGATGGACAAGTTTCGAGGAACGGCTCCCGAATGAGGACGATCACATCCTCTTAATCTCCTTTGTTTATCACTGCCAAAGTTTTCTGATTTCTCATGAACAAAGCATGAAGGAGGGTTTGTTTGTTATATTATTTTTGAGCCGGGCGCACTCTTTGCCAGTTCCTTCTCGTATTATGGGTTTGCACATTAGACATGCAATCCCGGGGTGAAGCTTGTCCAACTTAAAAAGATCATGAATTAACTACTACTTCCTCATGAGCTAAAACAGAGGCACAAAATAGAAATGCTTTTTTGAATAATTTCGAGATGGTACATGAAAGTCTTCGTTAGGAATGGCAGGTAAATACCATGCATAGGAAGGTATGGTGGACTCATATGGCATAACTGGTTTAAAGGATTTTGGATGCACAAGCAGTCAGTCCGCTTAGTACAGGTGGAGGTTAGCAAAAGACTGGGAGCGACCAACTAAAAGAGCAATGACGGTCATAATCATGCAGAGCGACAAAGCAACATTGAATCAGGCATGGAAGTTATATCGCTACTCAGAAATAAAAGATCATCAAGGCTTGACAGACTTTCATTACAGTCTTAAATATGCGTGAGCATACGCCAAGTCAATCAAAATAAATTCTTGAAGGAAGATATTACTAAACCATACCACATCATAGGCAAACAAATCATGTTGGTACTCCAATAACACATTGGGAAGCCCCCAGCTATTTGAGACTAACCATAAGAAAACAGGAACTACTAAGCACCATTATGCACGTAGCATTTTTATCATAGACATATCAACCAGTGCAACAGAAGCAAACTCTCTTAATAAGATAAGCATGATAACTAAAGAGAGTTCAAGCAACCAACTAAACAAAAGCTCTTTAAAAAGATAAGCATGAGAACTAAGAGCTAAGCATGATAGTAGCCATTGAAAGACAAAGAACACACACAGCGAAGATAGACATGAAATTTCTATGTTATGTTCTAGGTAGAAGTGGAGCGTGTTTCTCTCCCACACAAAGAAAGCTGAGTTCCGACTCGTTATGAAAAGCTAAATAAAACTAAAAAGGAAAACTAAAAGCAAGACGCTCCAAGCATAGCACATAACACATGAAGTGATAAAAATATAGTGGAACGAAGGACGAATTGATAATGTTGATGGAGAAGGGGATGCACGGGGGCATCCCCAAGCTTAGATGCTTGAGTCTTCTTGAATATTTCTTGGGGGTGCATGGGGGCATCCCCAAGCTTGAGCGTTTGACACTCCTGAATCTTTTTATCATCTTCCCTCGCACACTTGAAAACTCCCTTCATACATAACTTATCATAATCTGATTAGCGAGGTTAGTACCCTTAATAAAATAATTGTTCCTTGCTGGAAATAAGGATATTCTTGAAGGTCTACTGTTTCTCAAGATTGCCAAAAGGTTTTTGCAAAGAAAAAGCAAGCTCTAGGTTTGCAAAATGAAGGAAACGCAAAACAGGACAGAATCTGTGAAAACAGAACAGCAGGTAGTAAATGATTTGTTCGGGGCACTTCTGCAACTCTAATAAAAAAACTCAAAACAAACGCACGAAAGACAATTATATAGAGCACGCTGTCGAAAAAATTCAGACCAAAAAGATGATCTGGTGATTTTATACCAATTTTTCTATCCAAGGACAGAATCTGTTTCCTGGACAGCACGTTACAACTTTTGAACTTTCTTGCAATCAGAGGCTATACTTGGCACAAAATTGAAAAGCAAAGATACAATGATGATGCTACTGTAGTAACAACATCAAGACACAACAAAAGCAAAATAAAATTTTATTCATTGTGGGCTGCCTCCCAAAAGCGCTTTCTTTTATGCCTTTAAGCTAGGCATAAGACTTTAATGATGCTCTCGTAGGAACAAGAGTTGAAGAACAAAAGAGAGCATCAAGAAGCAAATACCAAAAACATTTAAGCCTAACATGCTTCCTATGCATAGGAATATTGCAATAGAATAATTCATTGAAGCACAAAGCAACTAGCATAGGAAGGCAAAACAAGCATAACTTCAAAATATTCACCATAAAGAGAGGAAACTTCTTATTATTAAGATATTTAGAACCAAGTCTCCCTCTCTCATTATAAATTTCAGTGGCATCATGGATGAACTCAACAATATAAGCATCACATAAAGCATTGTTACCATGATCCACATGCAAAAAGGTACTCTCACTCTCCACATAAGCATAATCTTTCTCATTGGTAATTGTGGGAGTAGGACTATCATAAACAACTTGAACACTATAGGTTGGAGTTATAACATCATCATGGTAGAGAAGAGCATTATCATTGCTAGCAACTATATTTGTAAACATGTTGTCTTTATTCTTACTAGCAAGAGAATTATCAATTATCACATCACTAGTGGGTAAAGGATTTGCAATCCTATCATCCCCAAGCTTAGAGCTTCCCATATCTTCACTTTCAGAGTTGGTACCAAAAAGATTTTCAAGATCATAAGTAGCATTATCATCATTTTCCCAATCACAATAAGTAACATGCATGTCATAATCAAAATCATCTTCAATAGTACCTACGGACGTATCATCAAGATGATAATTAAGGCAATAAACTTCACCTTCTTCTTTAAACTTACAATCGTTAGGATAAAAGTTGATGAGAGGAATATGCTCAGGCCAGGTTGATACCCATTCTTCTTCTTTCTTGCTCCTCTTCCTCCTCCTTTTCTTTTTCTTCTTCTTAACCTTAGGAGGGAGTGGTTGGAGATGAAGCTTCTCCACATATCCTGGTTTATCATTAGAAACAATAGGGGAAACTTGGGAGAAACTCTCCTTTTTATTAGCAGAAATATAAGAGACCTTTTTATACTTTGGTAAAGTTCCCTCCTTTCCAATCTTACTTATGTAATCATTTTCATGGCAATTAACAACACAATAGAGATGGCAATTTTGCAAAGTGTTTTTTTTCCTATGGCATTATCATCCAGCCAAGAAGTCTTTTCTGATAACTCTTCACACATCAAAAATAACATAAGCTCATCATAAAGATCAGAGGTGATCATGTTATCACACAACCGGTTAACAGTTATGTTTTGAAAGTTCATGCATTGAAAATTAAAGTGACCCTCTATACGGCAAAGTTCACAAGTAAAAGGATAAAGGTCACACAATTATCTAGCAATTTCATTTAAATCTCTGACCCAAGTGATTGTTCTTTCATGCTTATGTTGCTTACAATACTTCTCTTCTTCAATCATAGGCCTTTCACAAGGTCTATCCACTCCACAAAAATTAACATGCTTATATAAAACTTCATTTTTAGGAATTGGATCATGCATGTTGCAATCATCATGAACAATTTCATTTTCTTTGCAAGTCTCTTTAAAAGGTTTATGATACTTGACCCAATCCTCCTTAGGCATATTAAGATGTGAAACAAAAGATTTGAGGAAATCAACAAGGAGTTGAGAATCAAGCCCAAACTTAGCACTAAACTTATTAAAACTTGTAGTTTCAACAAAGGACTTAATGCAATCATACTCATAAATTATACCTGGCTCTTTACCTTTGTCGATCTCCCAATCTTCAGTGTTGCGTTGAATTCTTTCAAGGAGTTCCCATTTAGCATCAATCTTTTTGTTTGTGAAAGAACCCATAGAGGAAGCGTCGAGCAAATCTTTATCCTGTTGAGAAAGCCTCGCATAGAAATGAGTAATAATCATATCTTTGGGGAGCCCATGGTTAGGACATTTTAGCATTAACGTTTTCAGTCTCCCCCAAGCTTGAGTTATGCTCTCTCCGTCATGAGGATAGAAATTATAAACATAATTCCTATTCTCATGGACTTCATGAAGAGGATAAAACTTGGAGTAAAAGAGAGACTGGATCTCTTCCCAATCCAGCAGGTGAGAGTCATCTAGTAGCCTATACCATTCCAATGCTTTTCCTTTCAGTGACAAGGCAAATAATTTCCTCATGACAAACTCCCTTGATACACCTACAAGCTTAAATAATGAACATAGTTGTGACAGATATAGCAAGTGTTCACCGGGATGTTTGTCTCTTGCATAACGATTAGCCAAAACATAATCGATAATACCAGCTGGTATTTTATAGGGCACAATTTCAGTAGGGGGAGAAGCAACCACCACAGATGTGGGGCGTCTTCCCGCAAGCAACGATCCAATAGCACGGTTTTCCATAAACATAACTAGTGAAATAAAAACAAGAAACAAAAAGATTTAATTGCAAGATCTAAAGATATACCTTTAAGCGCTCACCTCCCCGGCAACGGCGCCAGAAATAGCTTGATGTCTATACACGCTTCTACTCTTGTAGACTATGTTGGGCCTCCAAGCAAAGAGGTTTGTAGGACATCAGCAATTTCCCTCAAGTGGATGACCTAAGGTTTATCGAACTCAGGGAAGTAGAGGTTGAAGATGGTCTCTCTCAAGCAACCCTGCAACTAAGATACAAGAAGTCTCTTGTGTCCCCAACACACCTAATACAACTAGGAGTTGTATAGGTGCACTAGTTCGGCGAAGAGATGGTAAAATATGGATGATAGGAGTGGCAAAGCAAAGTAATATAAATCTGTAATAAAAAGTGCAGCAAGAAAACAAGTGGTAAACGTGAGCACAAATGGTATTGCAATGGTGGAAACAAGGCCTAGGGTTCATACTTTCACTAGTGGCAACTCCCAACAACATTAACATAATCGAATCACATGATATTTCCATAAAACATGCAAAGGGGACGCACTCGGAGGTCATTCCTTCGTGGTCAAGAGAGGACGAGAATTATGTAGGGCTACAAAAGCACACCTCAAAGTTCGTAGTTCTCAATCTAAGGATTTCCCAATGTCACCGCGGCCATCCAAAGAGAGTCCCACAATCACCACAACATATCTAAAGGATAGTCAAAGACAAGCACCAAGAGACTCTCAATCTTCAATCAACACACAAGAGAGGAAATCACTCATGAAAATACTTTTTTAATCCATGTCCAATAGACCGCTGTCACCTTGGTCTCGGGGATTATACTAGATAAAGACAAGTGAGTACATCAATCCAATACATAGAGGAAGGGGAAATATCATGGGATCACCCTAGATTAACATAGCCTATGATCACAACGAAGATCACATCATGGGAGAGAGAATTGACCACATAGCTACTGGTAAGAACCTCAGCCCCGAGGAGGAACTACTCCCGCATCATGGAGGGAGGAAGCAACGTCGATGGAGATGAATCCGGGGGCACTTCCCCGTCCCGGCAGGGTGCTGATGCAGGAATTCTGGTCCCCCGAAGCTTGATGGCGATGGCGGCGGAGATCGGAATCGCGTCTGGAGAAAAGGGGTCCGGAATCAGGGTTTCCACGACACGGTGAAAATATATGCCAAAGGGGGGCATCAGAGGGGGTCAGGGGTGCCCAGGCGCCCCCCGGTGCGGCCAGGGGGGGCGCGTGGGCAGGCCGCCTGGAGCCCCTGTGGGTCCCCTCCGGCCCTACTTTGGCCGCATGGAAGCTTCCGGAACGCTGATTTTTTATATATTTTTCCCGGAATTTTTCTGGCAATTTACGTAATGGGAAAACCTGAAATACAAAAACAGCAGAAAACAGAAACTGGCACTGGGGTGCACTGAGTTAATAGGTTAGTCCAAATATGATAAAAAGTGTATGGAAGTGTATAAATAACATAGCAATATCACACAAAAGAGGCATGGAGCAAGCAGAAATTATAGATACGTTTTGGACGTATCACCATGTATTGCATCATATAAAGACTTTTCTTGCATCATACTTACTTGAGCATATTGTCATGTTTCTTGTGTTGTTTCTCTGTGCTTCCTACCTTGTCATGTTTTGCTTCCTGTATAGACTTGATGTGCATCATATGTAGACTTGTTTTGCATCATACCTTGCCATGTATTGCATCATATATCGACTTCTGTTGTTTTTCTGTGCTTCCTACCTTGTCATGCATTGCTTCCTGTATAGACTTGTCATGCATCATACCTTGCCATGTATTGCATCATAGATAGATTGTGTTGTTTTTCTGTGCTTCCTACCTTGCCACGTATTGCTTCCTGTATAGACTTGTCATGCATCATACCTTGCCATGTATTGCACCATATATAGATTGTGTTGTTTTTCTGTGCTTCCTACCTTGCCATGTTGTGCTTCCTGTATAGACTTGTAGTGCATCCTATATAGAACTGTCTTGCATCATACTTGGTTGAGCATATTGTCATGTCTCGTGTGGTGTGTTTACCGTGTTGCTTGCTTCTTCTCGTTAGTGCTTGTTCCGTTGCGTTCGTGAGGATTCTTTCGTCTACCCGTGGTTCTTCTTCAAGGCTTCTTCTTCGTCTTCTTCACGGATCCGTTCTTCTTCCTTGCGGGATCTCAGGCAAGATGACCAAACCCTTGGATACCTTTACTATCATTGCCATGCTTAGTGTCTCGATGCTATCGTTATATATCGCGCTACCCATCTTTATTGTCAGCCCCCTCTCCTTGTTGCCATGAAACCTCTAACCTTTGGCACCTTCCTAGCAAAAACCATTGTTTGGCTATGTTACCCGCTTGCTCATCCCCTCTTATAGCGTTGTTAGTTGCAGGTGAAGATGAAGATCGTTCCAGGAGGGAACTTGTTGTTGGAATATCACAATATCTATTATTATTATTAACACACCTATATACTGGGCATGGGTGGAAGGCTTGGCCTTTTGCTCGGTGTTTTGTTCCACTCATGCCACCTTAGGCGCCGATAAACCGGCATTATGTTCCTTGATTTTGCGTTCCTTACACGGTTGGGTATATGGGGACCCCTTGACACTTCGTCTTTGAATAAAACTCCTCCAGCAAGGCCCAACATTGGTTTTAATTTGCCTCATAATAACAACTTAATTAATTAATTAAATTGCATAAGGGGGACGCTCCTTGGAGATTCTTTTCTACATAGCAGGGGGGCTAGTGCTGATGGTGTTGGTCCCAAACGGGGAGCCTGCGGGGCCACCTCTGGGAAACTCGAGGGCTGGTTTTTACCTATACCATCACCCATCCGGACGTGGCCTGAGACGAGATACGCGCGGCTACTATCAGGGTGTCGGCACGCCGGGAGGTCTTGCTGGACTTGTTTTACCATCCTCGAAATGTCTTGTGCACCGGGATGCCGAGCCTGATCGGATTCCCCTAAGATAAGGGGTGATGATATTATATTTATCACTTCAGCTGATCGTGAGAGCTTGTGATGGGCTAAGTTGGGACACCCCTGCAGGGTTATGATCTTTCGAAAGCCGTGCCCGCGGTTATGTGGCAGATTGGAATTTGTTAATGTTCGGTTGTAGAAAACTTGACACAGGATCCGAAGTAAAACACACAACTGTGTTAGTAACCGTGACTGTCTCTTTTCACTTTGAGAAGAGAACACGGTGGGGTTATGTTTGACTCGTAGGTAGTTCAGGATCTTTAGCGATCACTACTAGTTGCGACCGTTTGCGTAGATGCTCATCTTATTCTTGTACTCGTAAGTTAGCCACCATACATTTGCTTAGCCGCTGCTGCAACCTCACCACTTTTCCTCTTCCTACCCATTAAGCTTTGATAGTCTTGTTACCCATGGTTATGGGATTGCTGAGTCCTCGTGGCTCACATATACTACAACAACAGTTGCAGGTGCAGGTTTCCGATGTCTTGACGTGAGAGCGATGATCGTTGTTTGGAGTTCTTTCTTCTTTAGTCTTGGGTTAGGTTCCGGGTCGGCAGCCTGGGATAGCAGATGGATATCGTGTTTTTTCATTGTTTGCATCCGTAGTGGGATGCCTTGTATTGATGATGTTGTATTCTTGTGACTTGTATGTATTGTTGTATCCCCCATGTATGTATGTAATGGTACGATGTAATGATATCCATCTTGATAAGCGCCTGAAATGCGGTTGTGCCCCAATAACGTAAGTGTCACGTGATCGCGATAGAATCGCATCTTGGGCCTGACAAGTTGGTATCAGAGCCTCGACCGACCATAGGAGCCCCCTTGATTTGATCGCAGTTTGGCCGTTGTTGAGTCTAGCAGAAAACTTTTTCGGAGTCTAGTTATATCGGAGAGTAGGAATTCTTTTTACTCCCCTGCCCCTTCGTCGCTCTGGTGAGGAATCTTGACGTAGGTGTTTTGAATTGCTCCTCTTCCCCTTCAATTTTTTATAAGGATCATGGTTAGTTTTCGTTTGTTGCGTTGTCAGTTCTTTCATCTGGTGCATCTCTCGTCAAGTGGATTCAACCCTCTTCTTCCTTGCAAGTTCGACCCTCAGTTCTTCCAACCGACGGTGTTTCCCCCGTCCGTTGTTGTTTTTCTTTTCCCACCCGCCCACCCTTTTTGCTTCTCGGAGCCGGAGCCCTTAATCGAGTATCCATCCTACTCGTGTGAATCATTTGCATTCTTTTCTCAGTTATTTCAACTGGTGAATTCTCCTCTCGATTTGATATTCTTCACCTCTTCTTCTTTTCCGGTGGATCCAATTCAATTTGTTTTAGGTGTTCATCATATTCTTTTCCCATGGCTCAGATGTTACTCTTGCTCGTTCGTCTCTTGCCATTTAATTATTCCGGAGTTCCGAAGACATCTCAAGAGATTTGTCTATATTCCAATTAATTCGAGGTTGCCACCTCATTTGAGTTTTTCATTTGTTCCGGTGCATCATCTCCTTTGCATTCCATTTCAACGGAGTTCTCTCTTCGGTGGGCTCATAACCCACAGGTATTTCCCAGGATCTTACCTGACTCTTCTAATATTTTCCGGAGCTATTCTCAAATTCTTTTCAATGTGACGTAAGAATGGATTCCATCAGTCATATGCCTTCTCCAAGATCGTTTTCAATTCTTTTCATTGTTGGTTCAACCGTCCTCTTTTCATTCTTCCGGAGTATATAAATATTTTTGGTGGTATTTCTCGTCATCATTTCAAGACCGACGATGAGTTCGTCAAAATCTTGTCCGTTTTCTCAACCGTTCGTCGTTCTAGCTTCATGCTATCTTCTTACTTATTCCGATTCGTGTCAAATTCTTTCTTCCACCATCCGGAGTAGGTCATGAATTCTTTTATTGTGTTCCTCCGAAGGCCATCTTTCAGAAGATTTCTTACTTCTTAGTTTTCAACCTCGTCCTCCAAATATTCGTCATTGATGCCTCTTCGTTCGTCTCACAATTGTCCGGTGCTTCGTTCAAGTATTCTTTAATCAGTTCACGATCTCGTTGCTCTCGTCATTCTAATTCACTCAAGTAATTTATTCTCCCTGGCGATTCATTCTCTTGTATTCACTCAATCTCAATTCTTCACGGTGGCTTGTCCTCTTGCGTCGGTCAATTTCAATTCCTTATGGTGGTTTATTATTTTTCATCATTCAATTTTAATTTCTTCACGGTGTTTCGTTCCTTTTCTTCACTCGGCTTCAATTATTACGGTGGTTCGCTCAAGAGTTCTTTTTCGGTGTGATCATGTAAATTCATTCGTTCATTCCAATCCTACCGGTGTTCCATGAAGATTGTCGCAAGTTCGCGATATATTCTTATCTAAATCAATTTCATCGAGAATAAGTGATATGTGAATCCATTGCTTTCATCAATTTAATTGATGGACGAGAAGCATAACATAATTCTTATTCTTTTCCTTCAAGTTGATTAATTCCATCCTTCAGAGTTTATTCTTGATGGATAAATTCTAGTTCCGAGTGTTTTAATCTTTTTTTTCCCGGAGTTCAAATTTTTCTCAGCTATCCCGCCGGTACCCCGACTAATCATCGGAAGGCTTTAATCTTATTCCTTTCGTTCGTCATTTCTATATCATCATCCTTTCATTACCGGAGTTTTTCGTGGTGTTTCCTCATGTTTTAATTCATTCTTCAATATTCATCTAGTTCTTCTGGAGCAGCTCAAGCATTATTCTTCATGCACCTCGAGTTGCAAATAATACTCCGTATTCTTTTGAAGTGGAGTTTTGCATTTCGTCCTTTATCTCATCTATTCAATCTTTTGGGTGCGGCATAATCCACCTCAAGACTTGAGATGTTTAAATAAGTCCACATCAAGCTTATTCTTTTGTTGATTGATTTTCTCAACAACTCAGTTCAAGTCTTTCTCTTATAAATTCACGTTCATGTCACTTGTGCTCAAGTTGTCATCTTCTTCTCCGATTCTTTGCATTGCTTTCTCTCCATTCTTCCGGAGGTAGGTACTGTCATTTCGTCATGTTTCGTTTCATCTTCTCAAGTTCTTGTTCCATTCCATTCATGTTCAACTGGTGTGCTATTTCATTCAGTTTGAGCCGGAGTGTTGCCCGAATATATTCGTGGATATTCCTTTCTATTTCTTATTAACCGGAGTGGTTTCGAGTTCATTCTTGTTCCGTCAACTCTTGCTTCATATCCTTCAACCTTTTGGGTTCTCGTCATATTCCTTCTTCCTCTTGTCTAATGAAGTCTTGCAACTTCATTCATCTCCGTTGTATCCTTCTTTCATATTCTTCAACCCCTCAAGGTTCTTTGCTTCACTCTTTTGTCCTCGAAGAACTTTGTTCTTCCTTTTTTCCCTTCCGTCTCGTTCCTAAGATCTCGGGACGAGATCTCTTGTTAGTAGGGGAGTGTTATGACACCCCGAGACCGGTGCGCCAGGTGTCAGCTAGATATTCGTCGCCGTTGCCATGTCATCTGCTTGCGTGTTGCATCTTGCCATGTCATCATGTGTGTTGCATCAGCATGTTTTCAAAACTTGCATCCGTCCGAGTCCCCTCGTCCTCTCCATTGTCCGTTCTGAGCCCAAACACACTTGCACGCGCCCGCGGCGCTTCCGAATATTTCTTTTATTAGTGGCCGAAAAATGTTCTCGGAATGGGTTGAACCTTGTCATGTGGTCTTGTTATACTGTAGGCAGTCCGCCTGCCAAATTTCATCGCATTCGGAGCTCGTTTGATAGCCCAACGGAATTATATAGCGGCACTAGTCGCTGGTTATATTGTCGGACGTTTCGGGTCTCCGAAACGCTGTGCCGGGCTGCTCCCTCTCTTCTCTCCTCTAGCCGACGCCTTCTACATAGCCACTAGCCCCTCACCTAAGCCCTCTCGCGTCCGGCGCCATTCGATTGAGATCAAACGGCCCGAAAACGGCCTCAAACCCCCAACCCTAGCCTTCCCGGCTATAAAAGGAAGGGCCTCCTTCCATTTTTGGCAGCCGCCATGCCCTCCCCTTGTTTTCAGCGCCGCCGCCGCCACTTGTCGTTCCACCCCGCCGCCACTTGTCGCCCCGCGCCTCCCCCTCAGTCTCCCTCCGCCGCCAACCCTCAAGGCCCACCCGCGGCCCGCCGTGGGCCGAACGGGCCCGAGCGCGCCCGCCGCAGGTGCCCGAGCCGCCAGCCCCGCAGCGCTCGATCCAGGTCCTGATCGAGGCTCCGCCGCCGCCTCCTCGACGCCCCGCCGCCAGTCGCCGTTCCCCGCCGCCGGTCGCCGGAGGGCCCGGCCCTTGCCCCGCCGCCATCTGCGCCGCCGCGTTGACCCGTCTCCGCTGCTCCACCTCGGCGGATCCACCGCAGCCTGGGATAGCAGATGGATGTCGTGTTTTTTTCATTGTTTGCATCCGTAGTGGGATGCCTTGTATTGATGATGTTGTATTCTTGTGACTTGTATGTATTGTTGTATCCCCCATGTATGTATGTAATGGTACGATGTAATGATATCCATCTTGCTAAGCGCCCGAAATGCGGATGTGCCCCAATGACGTAAGTGTCACGTGATCAGGATAGAATCGCATCTTGGGCCTGACAGTATCACTATCTAGCGATCGTAGATGTGCATCGCTTGAACATAAATAAATATCTACTTCGTATCGTGGCCAAAGGTACAATATTGATTCAACGGTATAAAGATTGGATACTCACATATCACATTTTTTCTATTTAAATAAACCTTTTCAGTTGTGCATGCCAAAGTTACAGTGATGTTTCTTCAAACAACCAATGTAGCTATCATGTACATGCACCATTGTTACACTTGCATTCAAAATCATTAGTCTTGGATGATTTAAGGTTCTATTATGAAGTAATATATGTAATATTCATATATGAATTCAACGGGTACGCATATTATGAAATGGAGGCTATGTAATCATATGAGGTAACACTTTTAAGTAGCGGACTACAATATCCATTTCTTTTTGTGCGCCTCTACACTACCACGTCAATGCATTATGTTTAAAGTAAATAACCAATTGCACTAAATTATCTATTTACACGAGAAATACATAGGCTGAGCATTTGATCCCCTTTTTTGTGAACGCGCCACTACACCCATACGATTGGTCGCGCCCGTGTGAACGTCCAAGTTATCGGCGCATCATCCTGAGTTATTGTCTTTTTTCTGGGGTGGACTTCACACCAGTTATTAACTGCTGACGTGTGCCCCGTGTACACAGTCTCGCATGACCTTCCCGTTAGCACGGTCCAAAATTAGTTGAAACTGGATACGCGGGATCCCGCGGGCGGCAAAAATCTCCCGCCACCTTCTAAAATTTCCACCACCTTAGTCTTTAACATGTGAAATTCCCCTTTTGTCCTTGGTGCACGGAGACCAACAGTTACAATACCGCCCTCATCTACATAATAGGTCGGGGCTGCTTTGGTAACTTCTGGTTCCCCCCACTACACGGCACCCCCATTTCCTCTCCCCCTCCCACAAAAACGACTAACTCCACAGCACCAGAGCATCTCACATCACGCCGTCCGTACTTCATCGGCCTTTCTCCCCTCTCCTCTCGAAACCCTAGACTGCTCATCCACCGGCGTACCAGAGCCCATTCACTGCCAGCGGCGTCCACCTCGCCGGATCTGCTTCTGCGGCCGCATCTACCCCTCCCACCTCCACTAGAAACAAGTAGACTGCTCATCCACCACTGTACCATAGCCCATTCAGTGCCAGCCTTGTCCACGGCGCCCGTTCTGCTTCGCCGGTACTCTCGTCAACCGCAGCGCATCTGCAGCTGCTCATTCGTACTCCCCACCGGAGACGCTTCATCCACACCCCCCCCGGAGCCGCCCCACCGACACCCCGGTCGATGGCCTCCAATCCTCTTCACCCACACCTTCCTCAACCCTACCGGAGCCGCTTCGCCGACACCATTGTCAACCCCACCGGAGTAGCTTTGCCTATACCATTTTCAACCCTACCGGGGCCGCTTTGCCAACTCACAAGTCCACGGCCTCAGATCCGCTTCCTCGCACCCTCATCCAACCTACCGAAGCAGCTTCTGACGCCCCGTCCACGGCCGCAGATCCGCATCGTGGACACCATGCTTAACCCAACCACCGGAGAAGCTTCACATATGCCCTCGTCCACGGCCACAGATCTGCTTCGTAGTCCACCCTACCGGAGCCGCTCCACAAACACCGTAGTCCACCCTACCGGAGCCGCTCCACAAACACCCTACTCGACGGTTCTATATCTCCTTACCGGACCCCGACAGCCAGCGTAACATCATCACCCTTGACGTTTCTAACCTGATTCCCACCGTCTGGCAAGATGCCAAGCACCCGCCATGGCCTAGGTACTTGTCACCTTTAAACCCGTCCAGCATCACCTGCCCGATGTACTTCAAATATACTGACAGGTCGTTGTTACCTGTTATGCATCTGGCAAAAACTACAAGGACGATGTTTCTTCTGGATCTAACAGCTTGGCCAACCAAGATCCTGGACAGAGGCATTGCTATGATCTTGTAAGCATGTCTCTCTCTCTTGTATTGTTCTGTGCCTGCCTGCGTGCTTTGCTAGGATTTTCGACCAGTAATCCCTTTGTGCAGACAATGATTTCTACTACTGGCTGCTAAATTAGATATGTAGATGTCATACATGATACTACCTCGTACCTCCGTTCCTAAATATAAGTCTTTCTAGAGATTCCACTATAGGTTACATACGGAGAAAAATGAGTGAATCTACACTCGAAAATGCATCTATATACATCTGTATGTGGTCCATACTGGAATCTCTACATAGACATATATTTAGGAACAGAGGCAGTACATTACACAAAATCGTAGGTGGCATGTATGGATTCCAGTACACTACATTAGGCTCCCTTAGAGTGCCTACTAGTCCAGCACACAGAGTCATGGCTAGTTGATGCTACGCACACAATCATTAATTGGTGGTTTAAATATGCGCAAGGGATATGCACTGTATTATCATGTAGAGATGTCTGAAATTAGCCGTGTCAACTTGCAGATAGGGTTACACAATGAAAAAGTACAAGATGTATGTGGCAATTTCATGGAACATCGCAAAAAAAGGAGAGCGAGCGGTGAGCCTATACAATGTGCTATGGTATGTCACTCCTCCATTGCAATCATCGTGACATGTTATTTGTATGTCAGTTCTATTGGCGAAGTTTCTTAGGGATAGTTATTACGAGTTATCCCAGGAAAATAAGCACCTGTGAAAATAAGCTCCATGTAATAAGCTAACCAGTTCTTTTCATTGCATTTTTAGCTTATCTTTGGTATGATCAGTGAGAAGTCTAGATTGCATTATATTTTTTTCATTTTGCTGCCCATATTAAAATTAATTTGACTTGCAAACATCACAAATTGAACCCAGTGCAGTAATTAATATGATAGGAAAACATACCATCACTATTTGCTCAAAATGCAAATACAAAGATACCATCTACTTGGCACAATCTACTTTGGTCAATGTTTTCCATAGAGATCTCATTGCCTAATTTAAACAAAAAACGCATGACCATCACTGTTGGCTTTGATTACTTGCTATTCTTGACCTAACACTCTAATAGAAACACTAAGGGCTGCTGTACTGTGGCCTTTTCTAACTCATAGGTGACATAAAGGTTTGACTGTACACTAAAGTAGGCTCTCCAAGACTACCTGGAGATCCAGTTCGAATGTATGCCTAGTTTTTACATAATGCAGACATAGTAAATTCTCATTGCATTGTGCGCAAGTGCAAGAGATGCGGCATGTTTCATTATGTGTTATTGTTTTGTTATAATCTCATCCTTTTTTGTTCACAGACTGGAAAGTATGCATATTTATCTTCCAAGGAGACGAGTAACTAGTTTGTGTCACCTTGTAGAGGGGGTGCAATGAAGATAAGATTGAGGTTTTCCAAGTACAAGATGTTAGGAAGGAGCCTTGCAAGAGAAGTAGGAGCTGCACTGAGCCTCTTCAACCTGTTAAGGTAAGTCACTGTATCCAACTCAATAGTTCAATTCCTTGTTTGTTTCTGAACGTACAATCAACAGGTAGATTGGCCGTTACCGAATGATTATGGATTGGAATTGGAATGTGCTGATGTTCTAGAGCATCAACTAGAGGTGGCAAGACAACGTGTACATGATTCTAAACGTACAATCAACAGGTTGAGACTGGACATGCATGTATTAGATGCAGGAGTCAAAAAATGAAACAACACACTGAGGTAACAATGAAGGAATTGGAGATTTTGCAGACTGAAATTTGTGCTATCTAAATCCGGCCAATCCTATTTTCTAAAGAGATTATAGTTCAAATGGTAAGTTATGTTGATGCGCGTCCATGATGTATGAGATGTATTTGCCCAGTGTATGTAATTTGTTGTTTGTGTATGCTTTATTATCACTAGTGTCGAACCATAATGCCCAGTGGGTATAATCGGCTGTAATTTCTTTATTATATAGTGTAGGATTATTCTACGTTTCTATGCCTTAGTCTCTTTATTGTATAGTGTATGTTTTTTAGAGGTGATAGTATAGAGTAGGATAATTCTTCGAATATGCTATATCGTTCAAACGGGGGCCAACTCGCCCAAACGTTGTAGTGACCATGGCCCTCCACAAGTCGTACGATCCATGGGCCATCTACGAGACGGACGATCCATGGCCTTCTATGGCCGTCGGATTCGTGGGCCTTCTATGGGCTATCGGATCTGTGGGCCTTCTATCGGCTGTTGGATCCATGGGCCTTTTAAGGGCCAGTGGATCCATGGGCTTCTATGGGTCGTCGGATCAATGGGCCTTCTACGTCCCGTAGGATCCATGGGCCTTCTACGGGCCATCTCATCTATGGGCCTCGTACGGGCTGTATAAAGGGCTAGAGTGGAAATCGTATGTTTTATGGGCTGACCATAATGGGCCGTTAAGAGGCCGTATTTGATGATGCTATGAAAATGGCCCAACGTATTAACGGGCCACAAATGGGCTGATTGTAACCACGGGCTGAATTTGGCCCATAAGCAGAAAATGACAGTAATGGGCCGAAAGTAAACGAATGCTGGAAATGAGCCCAAGAATAAATGGGCCATGAGAAGGCCGAAAGATAACATGGGCTGGAAACGTCCCAACGGAATAATGGGCCGTTAATGGGTATAAAGTGACACACTGTTCATTATGGGCCAGTTTTACCACGGGCCGTTAATGGGCCATGTGTTACTACGGGCCTCATATGGGCCAAAAGACGTTATGGGCCATACATGGGCCAGAAGTTAAAACGGGCTGGAATTATATTGGACGGCCCAAATGACGCTACTGGGCCTAATTCGGATAGGCCGTAAACGGGCCCTGGGTTAGCGGGCTGTAAATGGGCTATACATGAACATGCCGTTAACAGGCTTGCCGTGGGCCGGCCCGCCACCTTTTGACCAAGTCAAACGGGCCAGCCTTTTCACATGAATGGGCCTCTGTTGGGCCGTGCCATGTGTCGACGTATCATAGGCGCTTTGGGTCCAATGAGTAGATGACGCTACTTGGCCTAATTCGGATAGGCCGTAAACGGGCCATGGGTTAGCGGGCTGTAAATGGGCTATATGCGAACATGTCGTTAACAGGCTTGCCATGGGCCGGCCCGCCACCTTTTGACCAAGTCAAACGGCCGGCCTTTTCACATGAATGGGCCTCTGTTGGGTCGTGCCACGTGTCGACGTATTATAGGCGCTTTGTGTCCAATGAGTGGATGACATCTGTCCCAAAGGTGAGCCGACACGTGTTTCCTCCAGCCAATGATGATTTACACGTGGAAAATCCCCATTGTTAACGGGTTATCAGATCCAAAACCGGGCCCGATAGCTTAACGACGTTCTGTTACGGTGGATGCCACGTGTCGGTCACCCTTGACGAAAGCACTTCTGTGACGCACGATTTATCGTCATGGAAGTGGACACTTCCGTGATGATAATTTTGGTAATGTCATGGAACACTTCTACGATAGCACATGTATGACTATCTTGATTCTATCATAAATTTGTCATGGATGTACATGCATGACAGAAAACGTGACCTACTGTGACAAACATGTATCATCACGGAAGTGTATTTTTTTGTAGTGGCCAGAGGATGTGAACAATACAGTATTGGTGCATATTCCCTAAAAAAAACCTCAAGATTTGACCTAATACAGGCCAATTTCTTTATGCAACGTGCTTTATAAAATAGCCTCAATGGTGCTTGCACCTAGACAAAGACCGGTTCTTGGGGAGATAATTGCAGAAGAGGAAAGCGTGTTCGTTCCTGGGAGGCTTATCACGGATAATGTCTTCATCAGTTATGAATGTATACATTACCTAAAATGGAAGAAATGGACAATGGGCGCGTGTGTTATTAAGCTGGATATGGCGAAAGCCTAGGACCGTGTGTCGTTTTTGGATAGTTTAGACTTCATGTGATGTCTAGCTGGTGGTGCGTGTTGAGTATATTGATAAGATTAGAAACATAGGATAGACTAGGAAATATTCTGTCTTGTCTTATACTCCAAGTAGATCATGTACTCCTATATATATGTCCACGAGGCTCAAGCAATATATCAACTATTCCACCAAATCCTTCTCTCCCTTCTAACATGGTATCAGCCTTACCTCGATCCTAAACCCTACCCATCATCGCTTCCGCACCCGCGCCCCGCCCCCGGGACGGTCGGACTCCATGACCACCGCCGGGGGCCACGCTGCCCGTACCTAGGGTTCGTCCGCCGGTCGTGTTGACCGGTTGCCCTAGAGAGTCTTTTTTCCGATCCTTTGATCCAGGTTTTCTCTCGCCGGACGGTTTAATCAGCGTTTTTTGGTTTTCCGATCTATACTTGATCGTTTTGCGTCGCCTGCAGTAGTTGTCGACCCACATCGCCTCTACTTCGACACCGGTGCAACCGGCCGGCTTCTTCGCCGACCCAGCGGCTTCGCGCGACAAGCAGCCCCTCAAGGTCGCCGTCCGCGCACCGGCCTGCCCATCGATCTACGATGGCCGTCACCGCCTTGCTCCGACCAGGACACCTGCATCGCCCCGACCCTGCGGCCTCGCGCCATGTGGCAGCCAATCATAGCCACTGTTCGCACGCCTCCGCCGCGTCTACACGACGGCCCTTCGGTCTGCCTCGCTGGCCTTGTCCCCGGCTGCGTCCGGCTCGTTGGCTGCCCCAGCTCGGGCGCTGCTGTTACGTTGGTCACTCGGGCCTCGCTGCCTGGGCGGCGGCCCTACTTTGGCAGCCCGGGCGTCGGTGCTTACACGCTCGTCTGCAGGACGTCCCACGCCGTCCGTCATCGCCGGCTTCATCTCGGACTCCGCTGCCACCCCATTTCCACCGAGCGGCGTCCACGACCTCACGCGCGATTGGCTTGATCACCCGCTCACCGCGGCGATCCGCCTCATCTAGGCCCCTCGGCCGACCTGGCCCGTCGGTTGTACGCTCCTCCACAGGTCCCGTGAAGATCATCCCGAGTACAACGCGCATCTACATCGATCGAGCATCGGGCTGCCGCTCCGTCTCCCCGTGGTTCTCCCCGGCGACTACACCAATCTGTGTCACCGCTACGTTGCCCCTTCGGGCCGTAGTGATGCGGCCCACGGTCCACCGCCACCCTGAGGCAGTCCGCTCCATGCTGTCACAGTGGCTGCAAACGACCCTCGCGTCGCCGCTGCGTCGCCCCATCGGGCTGTAGCGAGCGTGTCACGTGATCCACGCCGCCGCCCGAGGCCATCCCCGCAGTTGCACCATCCCGCGCCCAGCTGCCACACCGCCCCTTAGGGCTATAGCGCCGCGGCTCGCGTTCCCCGGAACCGCCCCGAGGTCTTCCGCCATCACCCCGACCTGCACGCCGCCATTGTGTCGCCCCTTCGGGCCATAGCAGCTAGGCCCGCAGTCTACCACCGCCCCCGCGCATCGACCTCTCATGGTATGCGCTGGGCCGCCTCCCCTGGTGTGGGAACGCCACCATCCGCGCCGGTCTTCGTCATGCTATTGGGTTCTTCGCCTACATCAAGCACTGCCGCCGCACTCCTAACCTAGCCGCCGCCGGCGGCCGCCGCCGCTGCTCTTCTTCGGCCGCCGCCGCCCATCCACCCACCTTCGTCTTTGTCAAGCACCAGCCCATCGCCAGCGTCGTTGTCTTGTTCCTCGACTACTTTGTCTACTCTGACCACCGTCGTGGACATCGGCCCCGCACCAATTGGCGCCGCAACCATCATCGAGTCCTTCTTTGCTGGCCTCTCTGACATCTCCGACATAGTGTACAGCTCATGTAGGTCCCTCTTCTACACATGCCCGGTGCTGGCAACATCGATGCGTTCCTTCATCCACGATGTGTCCCCGGGCCCGGTAAGCCTGGTCGATGCTTTGTCAACTACGTCTTCGTCCATCTACGCATGCTTGGTGCTAGCAACACCGACGCGTGCCTTCGTCTACGATGTGTCCCCGAGTTTGGCAAACCCGGCGCTATGCATCGTCAACAACATCTTCTTCCCGGCGCACCACTACTTCGACACCACTACGCCCATGACTGACTCGGCGCCTCCTTGCGCCCGCAGCTCCTCGGCGACTTCCTCGACACAGGTTACCCCGACTCAACATCGACCATGGCGTTCTTCGCACAACTACCTCGACCACGGCTACACCACCGTACGCTCTCAGCTACATCGACAAACGGCACAAGGCCTACCGCCTTACTTGAGCAACCTCGTTGGTTTCCACTCCAGCCACGACTTTCGCGATGCGTCGACCATTATGACTGTGGGGGGTGTCTGTTGGCTTGCCTTCGGATTCTTCTCCGGCCTCACCGTCTGCATCGCTACCGTTGTGACTGCGGGGGGTGGGGGGGAAGTTGAGTATATTGATTAGATTAGAAACATAGGATAGACAAGGAAATATTCCGGCTTGTCTTGTACTCCGAGTAGATCATGTACTCCTATATATATGCCCACGAGGCTCAAGCAATACATCAGCCATTCCACCAAATCCCTCTCTCCCTTCTAACAGTGTGTGCTGCAGCTACAAGGAATTGATCATTGTAGTGGGATCTTTCTTATTTCTTTTTCTTCTTTTTGTCTTTTGGTTGTGTGCATCCATAATATCTTTATGACATTATGTTTGCAGATGGTGGATGTAATTGGTATCTCTATGATATTAATATATTCCCTTTGTCAAAAAAGTGGCAACTCTTCATCAAGTTCAAGAGCTTAGTGCGAACCTGGAGTCTTTTCAGCTGATTTATGCTCCAAGGGAAGCAAATGAGTTAGCACACCTTTGTGCCAAGCAAGCCACTTCCTCTAGGCGATGCTGCATGTGGATGAATTATGACCACAATCCTGTAGTTTAACGAGTAAAGCTCTTGACGGCAGAAAATAGTGTTAGAGAAAAAAGAACATGTCCCACGATAGAAGAACGGCGCGACGAAGTGCGCGTTAGCCTCTATCTAAATAGATGCCTGGAAAACTCCTAGGTATGCTCAGTGGCGGAGCTTGATGGAGATTTTGTAGGGGTAAAGCAGAGCTTTATAGATTAACAATGCCACGGCATGTCACCCGAGACACAAAAAGCCACTTGGGGCAGTACACCAGAGTTCCAACTAATACTGTTATTTGGAGAACATAAACGACCTATCGATGCTAAGTCATGAGCTACAGAATTGGCCTCTCGCCTACAGTGGTACACTCTTAGGCTAGAAAACCGCACCTTGAGTTGCAGCTTGATGTCCTCAATGACAGCGGCATATGGAGATGAGTCCACCTTCCGAAGATCGAACGCTTCCGCCAGCAGCTGACAGTCTGTTTCAATTATGACCCTAATGGATCCAAGGCCAGTTGCTACGTCGATCGCTGCTGCCATAGCGCTGACTTCCGCATCTAATGCATCAGAAATATTTCCCCCTCGCCCCGCATGCGCGGCTATAACATCACGAGCAGCGTCTCGGACCACGACTCCCCAGCCTCGTAGGAGTCCCTGATACGTCTCCGCTGGACGGCGATGGGTTGGATGAGATTTATCATGTAATCGAGTTAGTTTTGTTAGGGTTTGATCCCTAGTATCCACTATGTTCTGAGATTGATGTTGCTATGACATTGCTAAGCATGCTTAATGCTTGTCACTAGGGCCTGAGTGCCATGATTTTAGATCTAAACCTACTATGTTTTCATGAATATATTTGTGTTCTTGATCCTATCTTGCAAGTCTATAGTCACCTACTATGTGTTATGATCCGACAAACTCGGAGTGACAATAACCGGGGCACTTCCCGGTGATGACCATAGTTTGAGGAGATCATGTATTCACTGAGTGCTAATGCTTTGGTCCGGTACTCTATTAAAAGGAGGCCTTAGTATCCCTTAGTTTCCATTAGGACCCCGTTGCCACGGGAGGGTAGGACAAAACATGTCATGCAAGTTCTTTTCCATAAGCACGTATGACTATTTTGGAATACATGCCTACATTATATTGATGAATTGGAGCTAGTTCCGTGTCACCCTAGGTTATAGCTGCTACATGATGAACATTATCCCACATCTATCATTGTCGATCCATTGCCTACGAGTTTGTTCCATATTGATCTTTGCTTTGTTACTTTCGTTACTGTTGTTGTCACCATCACTACAAAACTGCTACGGTCACTTTTACCACCGTAACCGTTACTTCCGTACTACTTTGCTACTAAATACTTTGTTGCAGATATTAAGTTTTCTAGGTGTGGTTGAATTGACAACTCAGCTGCTAATACTTGAGAATATTCTTTGACTCCCCATGTGTCGAATCAATAAATTTGGGTTGAATACTCTACCCTCGAAAACGGATGCAATCCCCTATACTTGTGGGCTATCAAGACATTTCTCTAGCGCCATTGTAGGGGAGCATAGCTCTATTCTCTGAGTCACTTGGGATTTATATCTGCTGATCATTATGTAGAATATGAAGAATCTTAAGGATGACAGAACCAAGATCATTCCCTCTAGAACGAGGGGAGGTAAGGAACTGCCATCTAGCTCTGCACCTGATTCACCATCTCTTTTTACTAAACTTGCTACACCTACACCTGCTATTGAATCTGATATGTCGCATGATATTGATGATGCCACTTCTATTATGAATGATGCTTATGACTATTACTAGAAACACAACCAAGACTAGCACTACTCAGCGGAAGAGAATTCTTATGCATGGCTACAAGATAGTGGATTGCTAACTGAAATTAATGACATTGCAAAGGGGACTTTGCCATAGGAAATGCAGAACAAAGATATATATATATATATATATATATATATATATATATATATATATATATATATATATATATATATATATATATATATATATATATATATATATATATATATATATATATATATATATATATATGGCAGCATAGCATGAGAACGAGTGGAAGTGGTACTCCACCACCTCGAAAAGAGCGAGCCTGCGCCACCGACTCTCACACCTTCCTAATCCTCCACAGGCTGGGCCACAACACTTGCATTGATGGATGAATTCAGAAGGTAAGACTTGGATGTTCCAGTTCATGGTGCCTGAAACAACCTCGTCAATTTCAGCACAACCTTTTGGATGCATGAACCATAGGTTTCTACTCACCTATGGATCCACCTAGGAATGTCATGGACTGATCTTCCCATGCCAAAGAGCCTTGCCCCCCTGTGTTTCTGCAGCTAGAGCTGGGAGGAGATGGTCGGTCGGAGTGTGAAGCAAGGGAGTCGGGAGGATTCGAGGGGAGTTGGTGCATCTCAGAGATGCATAGGGATGAGTGTGATGGTGAGGCCGATTACGAAGCCGTCGATGAGGTGCGCGAGTATGAGGCCGTGTACGAGAGCTAATGGCTGCGGTGGACAGCAGTGAGTGAGGCGGCGGCGTGGCAGCCGCACGTGATGCACACCGCTCAGTGGCGGCGGCGGCGGCGGATGGTGCCCAAATAAGAAGACACCTAAGATTGGGAGAAGTGGCGAGGCATTACCTAAGACTGGCCTCAGGCTGGGCGAACCGCCTAAAACCAACCTAAATGCTGCCCGAGATAGGGAGAAAGAGCGGTTTCTAAAAAATCACAAGTCTTTGCCATTTTCGACCTAAATCTGGGCACTTTTTGGGCGATTTACAGGCGTGACTGACTGTATGTCTTAAACCTTGGCTAGCTGCATGCATGCACCCGTTCGCTCAGTTCTATTGGTTATTATTATTATTATTATTATCTTACACTGTTCTCCTAAGAGAAGGCTGACAGCCTGAGACCAGTTGCAATTGTAATGCGTGCCAGAAAAGGAGGCAATGCAATTATGTACGAGAAATCATGGTCGGTCACTGAGCACGTAAATCAATTCAACCATATCAAGAACAAGTACTTGCTCGATGAGATACATAACACGCCAAATTCTACATTTATTATTCCAATAACCAGTGAGAGAATTATCTGACCATAAACAACTACGCGGCAATAATCCTATTGATTTACTACCCACCAAACTCAGAGAAGTAGTTTAGTTGCATTACTTCTTGCCATGGATTGATAGCAAGGACAACCGATAATCCAAAATAATGAAGTTGGAAAAAAAAGTTGGGGCATACTGCGCTTGGGTGACTTTATCCGGTTAAATAATGGTGGGCGAGCACAGAGACGTCCGTCTTGTCCGGTAGTTGAACGACAACGGAGAACTAATGCGGGAGGTGTCCTAGAGCAACATCAACACTGTACTGCAAATAAATTAACCGATCATAAGTTCTTAAATGACCCAAAGAATTGGAGAATGAGGAAATGGGGAGGGCTACATACATATGTCAAGTTGATACCTGAAACGAGTCAATTGGATCACAAATACTACTCACTTGGCTTGAACCTAAAATAAGAACCAAGATGAGGGAAGTTATCGACCTTGAAATAGAATCAACATTAATGAGTAAAGATAAGAAGAAACTCACGTGCACAGTCCGCAGATACAACAAAAGTAATGCAAAAAGGCACTATACATAGTCTTGGTTTGATGTGCTTGGTCAGAAGCAGCAAAACAGGACTGGAGGACGGCGCAACATCGAGGGTAGTGGCCGGTTCGTCGTCTCAGGTAGAAGGTGCACGTCACGTAGTTGACAGATGATATCGAGGCTACATATATTTAAGGATGTGCTACACATACAACGTACTAAAAGATGTCAACTGAACCAAATAGGGATCAGAAAAGAGATTCTTACCCTAACCATCATGCTATTATCATGTCCTATATAAAAAATATCAAGTATGTGAATCATTCTCAGCTAAATCAGCCCAGGTACCATTAAAAACAGTGACCCTCACAATCATTAACGATTGCATGTAGAGAACTTCCTAATATAGCATTGCAGGCAAATCACTCACAAATTGCTAATTATAATGCTACTGAATATCAGGAAACAAGACAAACAACAAAAAATGATTCCATCAACAACCTCTTCTCCTTACTTGTGAATCATGACTATAATATATATAGCTGAAGGAGAAGAATATTTATACCTTGTCAATCGTATAAAATAGAGGTACTTACTAAAGCCTCTAAAGTAAGGATCACGGGTCAATGCACGTCTTGACTAATATGAAATGTGCATATCCAAACAAAACATTGGAGTCTTCTTTTGACAAATAAGATATGTGACAAAAGCAATAACAGTGAAGGCAAAAAACAAAAGAGATACTTAAAACCCAAATATGTCAAGCTGGAAGTTGTGTCCCTGACCATTATGAAGAGGACACCTTTGTCCCCTATGCAGAAACAAGTCAGACCTGCATATATATGTCCAATTTTCATATGTCTCGAGAGCAAAACCACTTGATCTTGTTAGACATTCAAGTTGATGAAGGAAAAGTTGAAGTACTGGACTCACTACTTAAAGAACCTACTGGCTACTCAATCGTGAAGGGGATAGTCAACAGGTAATTTCAATCATTATTGAACTATATGTCGGCCTCTTTAGTTCGTCATTTCCTGATATCAAGTAATTAATAACTCCTTTATTCATTTTCTTGCCGGCGGGCAGGGCTTGGCAAAAGTTCATCCAAAAGGTTCCAGGCCTATGGAAACAAAAGTTGCATTGGTATCGACCCAAGGTAATTAACTAAGTAGTACTAACTAGCTAGCTACCATCTCTTTAATTCTAGTTTCAATACCATTAGTTATCATGCTTGATTAATTATTATCTGATTGAATTATATTCTCGTAAAGGCCATGAAGCTGGCGTCGGGGACTGATTTTTATGCATACTATGTTCGCGAGAACATTCGCATGATGGCGTACGAAAGGACACTGGATGCTAGACAGCTATGGGTACGTTTGCCAGAATACTATTCACAATTTTTACACCATTATCGATATCTAATCACACAACTAGTACATGCATATTGATCTCCTTCTTTGAAGCTCAAACAGGTGCGGGATAAGCTCCTACCGGAGGAGCACGTACGAGCAAATCAAGAGGAAATAGCGGGATTTTGCTCGACGAGGTCATAAAGCCCACCGAAGAATACTATTACCCGCAACCGCAGTAATGCCTCCATGTAGGAGAAATTGTATATATATATATATATATATATGTATGATCGGTTCTACGAGAAATTATTGGGTATATACATATCCGTGTATATACATAATTTCGTTAGTAATGCATATCCGCGTATGTATATAATTTCGTTACTAGCTAGAACCTAGAATAAAATCATTGGGTATATACATATCCGTGTATTAGATATTCATATTAAATAGTTAGAAAACAAAAATAGAACATAATAGTTCAGAAAATAATTTACTAGCTATATATACCTGTGTATGTACATAATTTCGTTAGTAAGTATTAGATACCCATATTATATAGATATGAAAAAAATATGCGTATTAGATACTCGCAGTAATTTAGAAAAAATCAAACTTTAATACGACTTATTGTATGGCAAGTCTTGCATGCCTAATAGTTAAAAACATAAATAAAATGTAAGTATGGAAAATCTTGCATGAAGAATAATTAGAAAACAAATCAAACATTCATTGTGCAGCTATACATACCTAAATCGATCAAGGTGCCCGGGCATCAGCAAATGAAAAAGAATTAAATAGAAAACACAAAATGAAAGCAAAAAGAAATCATAAACCTAAAACCCCCTAAACCTTTTAGTACCAGTTGGTGTTACCAACCGGTACTAAAGGTCTCCCCGCCCCCGACGCTGGCTCGTGCCACGTGGTGGCCCTTTAGTGGTGGTTCGTGTTGAACCGGTACTAAAGGGGGTGACCTTTAGTCCGCACCCTTTAGTGTCGGTTATGGAACCGATGCTAAAGGGCCTTACGAATCGGTGCTATAGCCCGATTCTGCACTAGTGCGGGAGCGAGTCATGAAGATTCCGAGGGCAATTGGACTCCTGCAACGGTCTTTTGTGTATACAAGGCGCACTCGGGTTGCCTTCAAAATTCTTATTTTCACGGCTCGACGGGGATGTTTTCCGCGCACCTAAAAAAATAACAGGTCCGAGTCATTTACGGGTTCTATTCGGGTTGTTTTTTCGGCCTAAAATTGTAAACCGGTGGTTATTTTACAGTTTCGTGCGTTTTAAGGAGCCTGCTAGAGATACTCTTAGCAGGGCTCCTAGATTTGAGGCATTGCACCAGTGCCAGCCTCCAATACTGGCGCTACCACCATTGGTGCGAGATTGACGTCTGACTCCGAGAAAGCCAAAGACAAGCCCATGCCCGAGACCGCATGTCGGTTATGATGTAGTGCCGAGGACACAGGCGTGAGGGGGTGGGGGTGGATGCGACCTCACACCCATGCAAGTGGCCGCCACTCGATAAACGCCAACGAAGCCATCCAGAGAACCGAGGGAGGGGGAGGGGTGGCCGGGGCAGATGTCGGCACCATTGTTGTGCTCTGCAGGGTGGGGCAGGGGAGCGCCCAAGTGCAATTTTTGACATGACATTCCTTCTCTGACAACATGAGTTATTGATGATACCGTGTGAATATCGAAGTCGATAATTAATGAGTACTTGATTTATTTTTCAAAACAATGGATTCTTAAAAATAGGGGTGACCTACACTTTATCTGATGTACATTACGATCACTCGGCTTGTTTTTTTGCATATGCTAGCACTGCTAAAATGAAGTATCTCTTAGAAAGTTCCTACGATTTCCAACAAAGAAAGTTTCTATGATAGGTTCGACCATCTTCAGAGGAGTATAATTTTACTCCTCTAAAAATATTCGGCAATTTACTCCTCTAAAATTTAGAGGAACTACTAGAGTTGCTCTAAAAAGTAAGGGGGCGGCTAGACGTCAGGCGACTGAATTTAGAATTGGACAAGTCACTTTTTGATCTGCCATTTATTCTAGATCAAATGGACAAAGAACATTCATCTACAACGGAAAATGACTTACCCAAATCCTTGTTCAGTCGATTTCGTCTATTGCCTTACGAGGGACCGGCCCATCTGCATGCATGTGCCCGTTTTGATTAGCATGCACGTCTGCTGCTTTTCGGCACCGGTTTGTGGCCAATGATGCATGTAGTACAAGTGCGTGCAAGTTCGGGAGTTATTGGATTCCTAATTTTACTCCTCTAAAAATATTCGGCCCGTTTACTCCTCTAAAATTTAGGGGAACTACTAGACTTGCTCTAAAAGGAAGCACTTAATTAGAAAGTGCCTATGATGTCCAACAAAGAAGTGTAGGTGCCAGTGATGGCAACAAACATCCCGAGCAGCAAGATGGCGACGATTGCCGCGACCTCGACGCGACGTATGCCTTTGGCTTTGTAGATCTTGAGGTAGCAGAGGCAGGGAAAGAAGACTGTGCCCATGACGCTGAGGAAGGAACCGATGAACGACATGAGGAACCCGAAGAACGGCACGATGGACGCCACCACGACCGTGCTCGCAAGAACGGCGGTGCCGACGGCCACCCTCGCTGGCCCACTCCCCGCGAGCGAGAACCTCTCCTCGATCGCCGACGTGATGGGCGCGACGAGCAGCGCGTACTTGGTCAGCGGGTTGATGAGGGTCATGACGATGGCGATCTTGGTGTAGAGCCTCCCTGATGGCAGGTTGAGCGTCACCTGCGACTGCACGTCGTCGCCGTATATTAGGTAGCCCAGCACCGCCGTGAAGCCGTAGTTGAGGCTGCAGAGCGCCGATGAGAAGAGCAGCACTTGGGAGAAGCGCTCGCGGTTCTTCATGGACGAGTATATCGTGGGGAAGACGGCATGGCCGGTGAAGCAGACGAAGTAGAGGCCGAGGGAGGTGGGCAGGCCGGCGAGGTTGAGGACGTTGCCGCTCCCGCGGAAGCCGGACTCAGAGACGCCGGCCCAGACGAGCGACGCCGTCAAGGCCGCCGACGCGACGAGCCCGAGCGCGGACACGTAGGCGAGCACGCCGAGGTTCTTGAGCCAGGTGGTGGGCAGCACGACGGCGCCGGCCAGGACGATGAAGAGCTGCTTCCCGCGCAGCTGGTAGCCGGCGAGCAGCTCCACGTCGGCTCCCGGGAAGAGCTTGTCGAGGTTGTCGCCCTCGAGGACCAGGAAGCTGACGGCGACGAGGTAGAGCTCCACGTACATGAACAGGGCGACGGTTCTCCGGCCGGCGGCGCCGAAGGCCAGCTGGCCGACATCTGGGTAGGTTGTGGCGACGGAGCCGTCGGCGCGCATGCAGCGCCCTATGAGCGTGCCGGTGTAGCAGCAGACGGCGCCGACGACGGCGAAGAGCGCCAGGCTGAGCCACCCGCCCCGCGACACCGCGTACGGCATGGAGATCACCCCGACGCCCGACACGGCGTTGGTGAGGTTGAGGCACGTCCTGGAGAAGGAGGCGCCGGCGCTGCGATGATAAGGAGGGAGCTGCGCCTCGGCGTCGCGGTCAGCGCGCTTCCCCGTGGCCGTGAGGAGAGGCTCGCCGAGGGGGCTCGCCGTCGCAGCGAGGCGGCTCGTCTTGTGGGCTTCCATCTTTGAACGGCCAAGATATATGGTTCGGTTTGATCGTTCGGACGATTGATTGACGCTGCTGGGATGCCTTGACTGGCTGCCTTGCGGGGCTGTTTATAGTGCTGGTGTATGATATTTTGGCACGTGACGGTCTGTCGCCAGCCTGCCGATGCATGCAATGCAACGAGCCAACGATGACTCCAACATAGGTCAGTCAAGGGATTTTGACACGTGAAACACCGAGGTTTTCACCTTTGCTAGCTCCACTCATGTCATGTGGTCCATGGACCGGTATGGGAATGTGTGGTGGATGGAAGCCACAGTGAGTGGACTCAAGTACACTTCACACTCGTCGCGTCGCGCGCTAAGTCGCTACCTTCACGTACGTACGTGCTAGGACAGGCCTGCGTGTGGGCTGACGTTGCTCCTGTTCGTGATAACCGTGCGTTTTCAATCTAGCTAGGCATGTGCATGACAACCGTGTAACTCCTTGTACCCACAGAAGAAACCTAGCCCGTTTTAGAGAGAACGTGACCGATTTATGGTTGGATGGTTAGAAAGGTGGTTGTACCTTCAGCCCACACTAAATCTATCTTTGCTTAGTGTTCGACTATTCATTGAGCATTTTTTTTTAATGTACGCAACAACGAGGCTCTCTGCTGGATGAGCAATGCTAGAACGACGGACAAATTTTACATACTTTACATAATGATGCTAGCTGGCAGTGTTTGATTGGAGATTACAGAGAGTGACGGCCCACCCCTCTTAAAATCCGGGGGTGGGGGGATAATTAGTGTAGAGAGGTCGTGAACTCTCCGTAATTGTCCGTGCGTTTAGATTTCAACAATGCTAGACCTATGAACATATCATACGAAAAGTAACTTACGCTCTAACTTCGCAACGTTTAACTGAAAATCAGGGGGCAGCAGGGCCCGCGTCATGGAAATCAGGGGGAGAGTGATTTTCTAGTGGGAGCACTCCGTAAGTTTCATCCGTAGGTGATTCGTAAGTGTAGTACTTTTGTTTAGAATTATCCCTGCCGGGTACCTTAAAAAAACACTAGGCCTATTTACTGGCACACGGTGCCGCCGAGGCTTTGCCGAGTATCGCTACAAAAATACTTGATATAGGCAACAAACTCGGCATAAATTCAAATACATTTCGCAACAGCCTTTCGTCTAACGGTATGTTCCTACTTCACAATATATATTTATTAAGCTACTTTTCTGGACAATTTATTAAGCTACTAAGCACCGTACATTCGAAGCCTCTTGTTGCATCAGGGGATTGAGTGGGTGCCATAGGCCTCGCCTGTAAGGGAGTGTGTCCTTTGGTCGGTTGGTTTTTTCTTGTTTTGAGAAGGTATTGTTTGGTTTTTAATGTGTTTTTACATGTTTTAGTAGTGTTTTGGTTTTTCTTGTTTTTTCTTTTACTATTTTTTCTTATTTTTATTATATTTTACATTTTAATTCATGATATATTTGTAAAAGTCATGAACATTTTTATAAACTATGAATATTTTTAAAAATCACATGATTTTTCTAAAAATTCGTGAACACTTTCAAAAATCATGAATTTTGAAAAATCATAAATTTTTAAAAACTTGTGAACATTTTACAGACTCACGATTGTTTGAAATCCACAAATATTTTAAAATTTCTTAACATTTTTCTAAATTCATGTTTTCCTAATTCACAACATTTTCAAAATATATTATTTTTAAATACTTGAACTTCTTTTGATTTAATGAACTTCAAATAAAAATATATGATAGTTGGTTTTTCTTAGCTTGAAGTAGAGCAAGCAAAAAACCTCCAAGCATGTGAGCGTTATAGCAGCAACTCCACGGTTTTAACGGGGAATAAGAGCTCTCAAGGGGCTCGGACAACCAGCACTGGCTAACATTAAGACCAAAATGTGTAAGGACACCACACCCATGCACCTAACATCTCTACTGTCCTCTCAGAACAAATATTGCCTCGAAAACAACCCAACATGATAAATAAATAAATAAAAACCTCCAAGGCCAAGGGGTCGGCATTCTGGAATGGGATCCAGGCTATCAAACCGTCCTTTGCGCTTGGAGCTAAGATGGGTGTTAACGACGGCAGATCCACGCGATTTTGGTTAGACCACAGGTTCGGTCAGGAGCCGTTGTGGCGCAGCCACCCCTCCTTATACCAACTGGCTACCAACATAGATATACTCGTTGTTGATGCTCTTAGGACCAACCCGCCAGCTATTACCTTCAAAAGGCCCCTTTCGGACGACGAACGCGCAGGTTGGGACGAATTACAAGACGATCTTGCAGCAATATCTTTGTGCCCCGAGGCCGATTCGGTCACTTGGTCCCTCACGAGTTCCCGAAAATTCTCGGTTAAGTCGCTATACAATAAGCTGATGGAGGGCCGGACGCTGGACATAGCTAGGGGGCTATGGAAAGTGACCATCGCCCTCAAAATTAAAGTCTTCCTTTGGCAAATGTTCCGCGACCGACTCCCGTCCTCTAACAACATAGCTAAACGGAACGGGCCATCCGATGGCAATTGTGTGATGTGTGGTGCGCACTAGGATGCAAACCATATCTTCTTCAATTGCCATCTTGCTCGCTTCGCTTGGAGTGCGGTCTGGGAGGCCTTCGATCAAAATTGGAACCCCACTCGAGTAGTGACCTTCACGGCATTCTTCTGGCCCATAGGGATGGGTTTGGTAGAGTGCTTTGGAGATGCGTAGGGGCGCTGCTATGTACTCTATGGACAAATAGAAACAAAATCAGCATAGAACATAAATTTCCCACTCACCCCGCTGACATTGTTTTCAAATGCTATATGTTCCTCTAGACTTGGATGCCGTTGGGAAAACGGAGGGACGCTGAGCAAATGCAGGAGGCGATGGAGCGGATTCGACTTATCCAGATTGCGGCACGCCACTAGAAGTCGATGACCGTTCCTCTCTTTTGCCGTGTTGGCATGTTTAGACTTTTGCCTTATCTCTCTCAGGCCTAGGCCGGTTGCATGTTAAACTTTGGCTTCGGCCCCTTTCTTTTCCATTTCCTTTCGTTTAAGACTGTAATGCCTGTTGGATGCTCCCTGTTCGAGGGCTTTATTAGGTTAAAGCCGGACGCTTCTTGCGTCTTCGTTCTAAAAAAACCTGCCAGAGCATAATTAAATCCAGGCTAACCTAGATAAACCCCGAACAAAACAACTGACACAAGGAGAGCCTGTAACACATACACTCGCAATCTTTGTGGGCAGGTCCTGTTGCAGATGAAAATATACAAATGAGAAAGATCTCAGAGTTGATGACTATAGAGGAGATGATTGCAAAACAACGGTTGCGGGTGTAATATTTAACTGAGGGTGGTACGAATACAACCTTTTTCACATGAAAGCTAAGGAGAGATCATGAGTTAATAAGATCAAATTGATTAAAACCGAGACTGGTCACATCATCACGGGCCAGGCACAATTGGAGATGGCAGCAAAGGTATTTTATCAGTCGCTATTCACCGCACAAAGGGACTCAAATCCGGAGATTATTACCGCTTGTTTGCAGGTAGATGAGCAGATGACTGGACGTCTTTGTGAGACCATTACAGATATGGAGGTGGGGAGAGCTTTGTTCATGATGCATCTTAACAAATCACTAGGGCCTGATGGGTTTACCACTGGATTTTATATTAGGCACTGGCACTTAATCAAGCATTCAGTTTGCAAGGCGGTTAGGATTTTTTTTGAAATTGGAGTGATGCCAGAGGATGTGAACATGACAGTATTGGTGCTCATTCCGAAAAAACCTCAAGACTTTACCCAATACAGGCCAATTTCCTTATGCAACGTGCTTTAGAAAATAGCCTCAATGGTGCTTGGACCTAGACTAAGACCGGTTCTTGAGGAGATAATTGCAGAAGAGGAAAGCGCATTCGTTCCTGCGAGGCTTATCACGGATAATGTCTTCATCACTTATGAATGTATACATTACCTAAAACGGAAGAAAGGGACGATGGGCGCGTGTGCTATTAAGCTGGATATGGTGAAAGCCTATGACCGTGTGTTGTTTTTGGAGAGTTTGGACTTCGGGTGTTGTCTAGGTGGTGGTGCGTGCTACATCTACAAGGAATTGATCATTGTAGCGGGATCTTTCTTTTTTCTTTTTCTTCTTTTTGTCTTTTGGTTGTGTGCATCCGTAATATCTTTATGACATTACGTTGATGCAGATGCTGAATGTAATTGGTATCTCTGCGATATTAATATATTCTCTTTGTCAAAAGTGGCAACTCTTCATCAAGTTCAAGAGCTTAGGGGAACCTGGAGTCTTTTCAGCTCATTTATGCTCCAAGGGAAGCAAATGAGCTAGCACACCTTTGTGCCAAGCAAGCCACTTCCTCTAGGCGACACTGCATGTGGATGAATTATGTCCCTACTTGTCTAGATGATTGTATCAGGAAAGACTGTAATCTTGGGCCTCCTTTGGTTTTATAGGAATAGGAAAATCATAGGAAGTGGGATGACATGCATCTCAATTCCTATAAAGGAAGAGATGTCATTTGATGCATAGGATAGGAATTTTTCCATTGAGTCTAGGCTAATGTTTTTTTTCTCCAAAATGTGGAGGATTGATTCCTATCCTACATAAGAAAAGGAATTGATTCGTACAAACCAAAGGGCTTCAAAGGAATTTTTCCTTTACAAATCCTATCCTATAAAATTCTTACAAACCAAAGGAGACCTTGTAGTTTAACGGGTAAAGCTCTTGACTGCAGAAAAATTTGTTAGAGAAAAAAGAACATGTCCCACGGTAGAAGAACCGCGCGGCGAATCACGTTTTAGCCTCTATCTAAATAGATGCCTGGAAAACTCCTAGGTATGCTCAGTGGCGGAGCTTGATGGAGATTATTGAATGGCTAATCAGAGTTGAAGGAACCGGTGTATCTCAACTCGTGAGTTTTTACGGTGAACTCAACCTTGGGTTGGTCAGAGTGGACGCGCCCTCGCCCTGTTTGTGCCACGACATAAGACCGATCGGTTCCTTCTTCTTCCATCGCATGTCTTGAGTTAGGGAATCTCCAGCCCTTCGCCCCCCAACACTACTAGGGAAAAGCCTATACACAGAGACTTATCATTAGCGCTTGTTAAAACAAAGAGCTACTGCTAAGTAACAGCAGCGCGTGACGATGTAGAACGCTACTGCTACCAAAATAGTAGTAGCGTAGCAGTAGCGCTTCACCCATAAAACGCGCTGCTACTATGACTATTCTAACCGTTGCTGCCAGGGTTGGTATAGTAGTAGCGCCCTTCTATAAACTGCGCTACTGCTAGCAAAGTAGTAGCAGCACGTTTTAAGGCGACAGTGCTACAACTAACAAAGGGAAAAGAAAATAAAAAAAGGAAAGGAAAATTAAAGAAAAAGAAAAAATGAAAGCAATAGCAGCAGCGCGTTTTGTCGAAAGCGCCATAGCTACTTTAGCTATAGCGCGTTTTCACTCACAAGCGCTATAGCTAACTTATCTATAGTAGCAGCGCTGCCTTCCAAAAAGCGCTATAGCTAAGTAGCTGTAGCGCTTGTTGGGTAAAAGCGCTACTACAAAGTTTGACTTGCCCCTGCGCGGGCGTCCCTCCTTCCCCCAATTCCCCATTCTTCTCGCGTCTTCCCAACCTCTCCCTCGCCGCCCCTGCTCCTCGTCGCCCTACCTCTATTCCCATCACCGGAGCCGCGCCCCCCGAAGCCACCCTTGTCCGCTCCTCGCCGCCCCTGCTCCCTCGTCGCCCTGCCTCCGTCGCCTTCACCGGAGCCGCGCGCCATCGCCACCACCAGAGCCGCGTGCCCCCGGAGCCACCATCGTCCGCTCCTCGCCGCCCCTGCCTCCCTCGACGGCCTTGCCTCCCTCAACGCCCTCCTCTCTGTAAGCCCCACCCTCCTCTCTAGGTTAATTAACTTAGGTGAATTTAGTTATGAACCCTAGGAATTAGCTAGGTTAAGTAGGTTAACTAGGTAGGTTAATTTGGTTAACTAACTAGGCTAACTAGCTAGGTTAATTAGGTTCATTAGGTTAACAAGCTAGGCAAACTAGGTTGGCTAGGTTAGAGAGAAAAAATAGTTTAGAGCAAATATTTAGTTAGGGCAGTAGGGTTTAGAGCAAAAATTTAGTTAGCGCAGTAGGGTTTAATTATGGTTTTTTGTTTTCATAGTTTTTTTAGAAGAACAAAATGAAGAAAATGTTGCTGCAGTGCCGCTAGTGTACCAGGTTCTTATTTTTTACTGATTTTTTATTATGACAGAAAGGACATAATTTGAATTGAGTTCTAGGTTCATAATTTGAAATTTGTGTAGATTTTCTTGAAGTGTCATACACTAGGAGATGCAAATTTGAAGTGGTCATGTTATATGCAAATTTCTCAATAGTTTTTGCTCATGTTTATGTAGTATTGTAGTTGCTCATGTACATGTTCTTAAGTGGTCCTGTTATACGCAACATGCAAGTGGTTCAATTGTGTCCAAGTGGCATTTTGTTGTTTCCACGAAATGAAGCCGAGTGGCTGTAAAATAGGTTGGAAGCGTTGAACCCTTTGTCTCGGGCCGCATTGATATATATTGGGCTATAGCCTTGGTGTACAAGTTGTGGAAGAGCTCAATCAGGAGAGATCGTTACAGAGAAATACGAGAGGATAAGTAGTTACATAGAGATACGAGAGAGAAGAAAAGATAGAGAAGGATTGCAAGTTTAAATTAGATTCCTATCTCTATACAATTTATTCTAACCCC
>LR738715.1:87982924-87995054 GCA_902687465.1 Secale cereale | reverse complement strand
AACCCCCCCCCCCCCTCAATCTGAACCTCAAGAAGCTTTGTCAAGGTTGAGATTGTATGTAAACTTATCCAATCCTATCATGGTAAGGGGTTTTGTAAACCCATTTGCAAGTTGATCTCCTGTAGGAATAAACTTGATCTCAAGCAACTTTCGAGCTACTCTTTCTCTGACAAAGTGAAAATCAACCTCAATGTGTTTTGGTCATGCATGGAAAACAGGGTTGGCTGAGAGATAGGCTGCACCAATATTGTCACACCATAATCTCGCAGTCCGAGGAGCCTTAATTCTAAGCTCATTGAGTAGTGTATGTCTCCACATTACTTCAGCTGTAGCATTTGCCAAGCCTTTATATTCAGCCTCTGTACTTGATCTTGAGACAGTGGCATGTTTTGTTGCGCTCCATGACACAAGATTTGTTCCCAGAAATACAGGAAAACCACCAGTAGATATTCTATCATCAGCACACCCTGCCCAGTCTGCATCTGAGTATGCAGTGATGAGCATAGAAGAAGACTTGGTAATTTGAAGTCCAAGACCTTCTGAATACTTAAGATACCTTAGGATTCTCTTAACTGCAGTCCAATGAGTAGTTCTAGGTGCATTTAAGTATTGACATACCTTGTTCACTGAATAGGAAATATCAGGACGAGTAAGAGTTAAATACTGTAAAGCACCTACAACACTCCTATAATTTGTTGCATCCTCTGGTTCAAGAACTTCTCCACTTTCTACTGTGAGCCTCTTTGAGGTAGAGATTGGTGTACTAACCGGCTTGCAATTTTCCAATCCCACTCTCCTGAGAATATCAATTGTGCACTTTTCTTGTGAGAGAAGTATGTCATCTTTGATTTTCTTTACTTCTATTCCAAGAAAATAATGAAGATCACCCAAGTCTTTAAGAGCAAACTCTAAATTTAAATCCTTAAGCAAGCAAGTAGTGGCATCTAAACTTGAACTAGCAACAATTATATCATGAACACCGATAAGAACAAAAATAGTGACATTGCCTTTATTGAAAAAGAACAATGAGGTATCTGCCTTGGATGGTATGAACCAAGGTGTTGTAACTGGATGCTCAATCTGGAATACCAAGCTCTTGGGGCCTGTTTCAGACCATATAATGCTTTATCCAACTTACAGGCATACTTGGGTGGGCTGTGATCCTCATAACCTGATGGTTGCCTCATGAACACTTCTTCCTCAATAACACCATGAAGAAACGTGTTCTGAACATCTAGCTATCTTAGACTCCAACCTATGGAAATAGCAATAGACAAGACAAGTCGAATAGTAGCAGACTTAACAACAGGACTAAAGGTATCTTCATAATAAATTCTAAACCTCTGTTTAAATCCTTTGGCAACTAATCTAGCATTATACCTGTCTATGCTTCCATCAGACCTTCTTTTTATCTTGTACACCTATTTACAATCAATAATATTGTCTCCATATTTTGGTGGTACGAAGTGCCAAGTCTTGTTTTTCATAAGTGCATTATATTCATTGCCCATAGCTTCCTTCCAATCCTTATTAGCAAGGGCATCATGCAAATGAATTCGTTCACCGGTAGTGGTAAGAAAGGCACATTTGATTTTGTCATACCTTATCGTACCATCGTTGTATTGTTTTTCCTTGACAATACCTGACCGGGACCTTGTTTGCCGAAGAAAAGGCGTAGAAGGCACATGAGCAGCCGCTGTGGATGGTGGTAAACTCGATCCTGGTGAAGCCGCGTCCACCACAGAAGATCCAGTCGGCTCCCGATACGATGCAGGGAACAGGCCAGCCGGCTCCGGATCCAAAGTGAATCCCAGCGCCCGATCGGTCGGAGACCTAGGCGCGCACCCGCGATCTGCCGCTGAGGAGGCCCACAGTGATGTGGCGGTAGGTGACTCTCCCCCTCCCGCACCTGGGCTGGCGTGCGGCTCGGTGTGCGAAGACGTGGCGCGAGGCGATGCGGAGAGACCAGTGGCCTCCACCCAGGCGTCGCGGTCGGCCACCAGCCCGCGTGACTCCAAGCCCACAAGGGAATCTTCCTGGGATCGCGCACCGCCAGAGACGACAGGTTGGGCGCGCGGATCCACCTAGGATCGCGTGCTGTCAGCCAAATTAGCAGAGTTTTCCGTGCCTTCCTTGTTTGTTTCCTCACACATAAAATGACGGTTTGAATTAGCACAAACATCAGTAGAATCAGAATTTCCTTGGGATTTTTGTACTTGATCAAGCTTAGTTAATTCACCACTGTGATCAGATGGCGCAGAAGAATCTGGTAGGAGTGCGATTGCAGCATAAAGCAAGGCTCCCACATTGGGATGAAGTTTGGAAAAAGGAAAAAGAGTCTCATCAAAAACAACATCACGAGAAATATAGATGCCTCCAGTAGAAATTTCAAGGCAATTATACCCTTTATGAAGATTGCTATAACCAAGGAAGACACGTTGAGTGGATCGAAACTCAAGCTTATGATGATTGTATGGGCGCAAATTGGGATAGCAGGCACACCCAAAAAATTAAGATAGTTGTAGTCCGGTTTTTGATGATACAAATGCTCTAATGGAGTAGAATTACCAATAAATTTGCTAGGAAGCCTATTGATGAGATAAGTGGTGGTAATAAAAGATTCATCCAAATATTTGAGAGGCATCGAAGCATGAGCTAAGAGAGAGAGGCCAACTTCAAAAATGTGGCGATGTTTGCGCTTAGCAGAGCAATTCTGTTGATGAACACGAGGGAATGGCACATGATGAGCAATCCCAATGCTACGGAAGAAAGAGTTGAGTTTCTCATACTCCCCTCCCAGTCACTTTGGACTGATAGAATCATTTGATCAAATTGTCTCTCAACAAGTTTCTGAAACTCTTGGAAGATAGAAAAAACTTCAAATTTATATTTAAGCAAATAAATCCAAGTAAACTTGTTGTAATCATCAATGAAACTGACATAATATTTTTTTCTTCCAAAGGAATCTCGGGCATGGCCCCATACATCACTGAAAATAAGCTCTAATGGAGCATGAGAGACACTATGCGACTTAGGATAAGGAAGCTGATGACTCTTGGCACATTGACAAGCTTCACAGACAGACTCACTAATGGAACTATGTGACAAAGGAAGATTGTCTTTATTAACTACATGTTTCACTATGACCGACGATGGATGTCCTAATCATTGATGCCACCTTTCCAAGGAGGGTTTGATGACGGAGTAGACTTGACGACACCGGCGACTAAGTGCTCCGTATGTGATGGGGTAGAGGGCCCCAATGCATCTACCGTGATGGAGAAGTTCCCTCGTTTCCTGATCCTTGATAAATAAATAATGAGGATGAGTATCAAAGAAGACATTATTATCGGTGGCTAAACGAGACATGGATGCAAGGTTTTTTTGAGCTTGTGGAACATGAAGGACATCTCTAAGAACAAGATCACGTTTAAGATTGGGGGGAATTAATCGAGGCTTGAAAAATGTGACAAATATCCATACCTCCTCCGCTTGCGGTGTGGATCTGATCGGTGCCGTGGTACCTCTCGCGAAGAGCAAGTTGCTCTAGTTCATTGGTGACATGATCGATGGCGCCAGAATCAACGTACTAGACGCCATCTCCTCCCTGTTCTCGCATGGCAGCAGCAACATGGCGAGCAATAGGAACAAAGTTCTCGTCGAAGCGATGCCAGCAGTCCATGACCTCATGGCCAGACTTCTTGCAGAGCTGGCAGCGCGTGCGAGGATGAGAGGAAGAGGGACGGTAGCTATTGTTAGAGTTGAAGCCATCGCCTCTGTTGTTGGGGCTATAGCCGCCCCCGTTGTTGTAGCCGTAGCTCCCACCAGAGCGTGCACCATCACCCTGAGGGGTGCCACGCCCACGTCCGCCGCCACGGTTCTGCCCCTAGTGACCATGCCCATGACCGCGGTCACGAGAAGCAGATTTGGCCGACGACTGCCGCAGGTGGTCGCCATGGAGGAGGGTGAGGCGGGCATTAAAGCTCAGCAGGTGGTTGTACAGCTCCTGGACGTTGATGGGCTCCACCCGAGCAGCAAGCGCAGAGAGAACTGGATTGTACTCCATGTCCAAGCTGGCGAGGATCTTGGAGACAATTTCCAGATCGGAGAGGGCCGCGACAGTGCACGTGACTTCATTGGTGAGGCTCTTGGTCCTGCCAAGATAGTCAGCCATGGTCATGTTACCTTTTTTAGGTTGGTGAGCTCGATGCGGGTTTTGATGGCTTGGGCTTGGCTCTGGGCAGCGAACATGGCATGGATAGTACTCCAAACTTTGGCCGACGTATGTAGCATCACGACCTGTGCGAGGATATCACGGGAAAGAGATCCCATCAAATACCCTTGAAGTTGTTGCTGTTGTGCGTACCGGAGGGATCGGGCAGAGTTGAAGATTTGTTCTTCCTTGTCGTTCTTGGTGACGGTGTGTCGGTGTACTAAGGTAGGGGTACCTTAGTACCCCAACTGGTGCACGGGCAGTAGCAGCTTCCCGCGGCAGGGTTTACCACATGCTTGCCGGAAACCTTTCTGGTCCCTATAAAACCATTCAAGAACAAAGTATACAAGTCAGAGGATCAAGGCCCCGGCAAGAGGAGCTTGCCGGGAAGGCCGTACCAGGCTCAAGACTGTCATTTTAGCACAAGGCCCTGGCAAGAGGAGCTTGCCAGGAAGACCAAGGAATGCGCACCTCAAGAAGCGCCTCGGCGCATCATGCGCCCCGGCAGGACCCGGGAAGCGACAAGCTTCCGGGCCCGGCAAGGTCACGGCCCCGGCAAGGTGCTTGCCGGGGGAAACTCATGCTGTGTGCCCGCGCTCCAGCTCATGTGTCCACGCGTCGCCCTGGGGCCATCCCAGGGACGCGTGGCGGAAGGCTGTGCAGCCTGGGGCACACGGTGGCAATCCACGGTGACGAGGCTACCGCCGCGTCGAATGGAGAAGCATGGACGGACACTTTTGGGGACGACGGTGACGGGCATTTAATGCCCTTGTGCCCCACTGTCAAAGTTAGGTGATGACCACTGTTCACGCACTATTCCCGCACTGTTACAACTACCACCAAAGTTACATTTTTGCCCTCCTCTACGTTGACACCTGTCGGTGACCCCTTGAGCTATAAAAGGAGGCCCATGCACAACGTAGAAAGGGTTCGAATCCTAAGCAACTCTCTCGCTCGGTGTAGCTAGTACTGTAGCTCTTCAAGCTCCCGAGCTCAATACAACCAAGGCAGGAGTAGGGTTTTACGCATCCGCGCGGCCCGAACCTGGGTAAACTGCCCGCGTGCTCTCCTCGATCTGCTCTTCGTGCACCCTCCGCTCCCTTACCGCAACGTAGAAGGGGCTCCGGTCCCATAGGTGCTCGTGGGAGGACAGTTTCCCCCGACATCTTTGGCGCGCCAGGTAGGGGGCGTCGAGGTTGTGCGAACCTGATCCGGCGCTCACGCGGGCGCATTCTTCATCAACCTCTCCAGCTTCATCAACTTCATCAGCAACAGCATGGCCCCGAAGAAGAAGGCTTCGGAGGTCGGAGGCCCGTCTGCGTCTGTTCCACCGCCACCAGAACCAACGGTGGGTGGAGGAGACGCCGGCGGAAGGGTGGTTGCCGGCGAGGAAACTCACGGCGCCACCAAATCCAAGGACAAGACGGACGACCGGACAAATTCCAAAGCCTCGGTGTCCGTAGACGCACCACGTCCCTCTCAGCAGACGACAGGCCAGCAGCGTCGTGGTACAGGAGGTACCATACGCTTGCTGGGCCAAGGACAAACCGGAGGATCACAGGACGCTCAAGGCCATCGCCCTGGCACGAGCAAGGCGCGGTCGCCGGGGCGAGAGACTGCTCCTTCTAACCCTGTTAGAAGTCCGAGCATATCTCGCTCCTCGCATCGCTCGCCGCTGCTCCCCTCCTCTCCAGCAGAAGCTCTCGCAAGAGCGCAACTGCTCCTCGATTTCCCTCCAGCGGCAGACAAGGCCGAAGACTGGAGGGCGACGATCCAAAGCCTCATCACCTTCGCCAACAACGACACGCTGCAGCAGCCGGCGACATCGCGGCCACGGCAAGTCGAACAGACGAAGGCCGACGGCGACAAGACCGCCGGGGGTGCAACCACCGTGCACTCCCCGCCGCGGAAGCAGAAGACGCCACCCCGCCGGATTAACGTCGACGACGACTCCACGGCGTCGTCGGATCCGCGGGCTCGTTGGGACCAGCGCCAAGTCCTCGATGATCGGCGGCAAGAAGATGCTCGGACGCGCATCGAGCGCCGACGAGAAACCAGGCGACAATCGGACCAGCGCGCTGGGACCGCTGTCGACGCGTACGCGCCCGGTGAGCCAGGCGACTTGCCGTACGCGGCAGGTTGCCCTGCGTTCACCCGCGAGCTGCGACGCGTCCAGTGGCCCAGCATGAAAAACTTCAAGCCCGACGTACCCGAGAAGTACGACGACAAGATGCACCCCTCGGAGTTCCTCAGCATCTACACCATCGCGGTGCAGGCTGCCGGGGGGCACGACGAGAATATACTCGCCAACTACTTCCCGCTGGTGCTTAAGCCGAACGTCCGCTCTTGGCTTATGCACTTGCCGGAAGGCTCCATTTCTTCGTGGGCAGATCTGTGCCACCAATTTGTTGGCGCCTTCACGGGCGGCCACAAACCCCACGGCCAGGAGAGTGATCTCCACATCTTGGCCCAGAAGGAAGGACAATCCCTGCGCAAGTACATCCAGCGGTTCAGCCGCGTGCAACACAACATCCCCGACGTCCACCCTGCTGCGGTTATCAGCGCGTTCCACCAGAACGTGCGTAACCGCCGCATGCGGGAATAGATGGCCATGACCAAGATACGGGATGTCAGCGAGCTCTACGCTCTGGCTGACAAGTGCGCGCGCGCCGAAGAGGGGAGGAGACTCCCCGGAGAGGATAACGGCGCAGGAGGAAGCGACAGCGAGGACGCCGCCCCGGCAAAGAAGAGCCGGCGGCGGAACAACAAAAGAAAGAAGAGCAAGGAAGTGCTGGTCGTCGAGCAGTCCGGCAAGGAGGCTCCCGCCAAGAAGGCACAGGCTGGCGGCTCCGGCAAGGAGCCTGCCCCTGTAGCGGCAGCCGACAAGCAGGACGGCTCCGACAAGCAATACTGCAAGATCCACCGCACCAAGGGCCATGACCTTTCGAACTGCAAACGAGTCGAGTACCTCGTAGAACAGCAGAAGGCTGAGTACGAGCGTCGCGACAAGGAGAAGGCCCAAGGTGGCGGGGGAGAGCCAAGCAAGAAGCGGCCGTTCAATGGCCGGGGAGGGCGCCGCGGCAAGGCCAAGCAGCGGCAAGGAGATCGACCTCCCCGGGGCCGCGACAAGGATGAGGAAGAAGACGACGACGACATGGAGGAAGGTGATAACAGCGAGCAGGAGTTCCAGAAGGCCACAGAAGTTCTGTGTGTCGACGGAGACGCCTCTCTGCATACTTCCCACCGCCAACTCAAGCAGTGGGTGCGGGAAGTAAACGCAGCTGAGCCGCCCGTCGAGTCACGCAGGCTCCTGAAGTGGTCCAGGACGCCCATCATTTTTGATCTTGAGGATCACCCTGACCGCACGACTGCGGTCGGGTGCTTGCCGATGTTGGTATCACCAACTATCCGCAACCTCAAGGTCACCAAAATGTTGGTTGACGGCGGGGCCGGCCTGAACTTGATCTCCTCAGCTGTGATCAAGAAACTCCAAATCCCAGATGGCGAGCTCGAAGAGACCGGTTCGTTCCAAGGAATAAACCCGGGAAGGAGCAAGCCCAAGGGGAAGATCACTCTGCCAGTGACCTTTGGCGGGGAGCTCAACTTCAGGACGGAGAGGATAACCTTCGATGTTGCCGATATCCCATTGCCATACAATGGGATACTTGGACGTCCTGCCCTCGCCAAGTTCATGGTAGCTTCCCACTTTGCCTACAACGTACTCAAGATGCCGGGGCCGATAAGCGTCATCTCTGTCCCTGGCGACAAGAAGGACGCGCTTATCTGCGCCGACAAGATATACCGGGATGCAGCAGCCGCAGCGGAGAGCGACACACTTGCCGCTGAAGCTCCCGGGAGGAAGAAGACCAAGTCCAAGTCCGGCAAGTGCTCTGGGGCCCACTCCGGCAAACGCACCTCTTCGGAGTGCTGCGCTGCCGTCGAGGACGCACCATCGAGCTCCACCGGCAAGTGCAAGAAGGGGATGGCCGCTCCACCGGCAACCAAGAAGGTGTCCGCCAAGGAGGACGGCACTGGTGGTACCTTCACCATCAGTGCTACGCTCGACAACAAATAGGAAAGCGCGCTCGTTGCCTTCCTGCGGGCGAATGTCGATGTGTTTGCGTGGCAACCATCTGACATCCCCGGCGTTCCCAGGAAGGTAATTGAGCACAAGCTTGCTGTTTGTCCTCATGCGCGGCCCGTCAAGCAGAAGGTCAGGAAGCAAGCCGTGGAGCGCCAAGAATTCATCGCCGAAGAGATAAAGAAGCTAGAAGCAGCAGGCCTGGTTAGAGGCGTCATCCATCCAACGTGGTTAGCCAATCCAGTTGTCGTACGCAAGGCTAATGGGAAATGGAGACTTTGTATAGACTTCACCGATGTGAATAAAGCATGTCCCAAGGATCCATTTCCCTTGCCGCGTATTGACCAGATTGTTGACTCCACCGCCGGATGTGAGCTGCTTTCCTTCCTTGATGCATACTCAGGATACCACCAGATATTCATGGCCAAGGAAGATGAAGAGAAGACTGCATTCATTACTCCATGCTGCTTCATACGCATGCCCTTTGGATTGAAGAATGCAGGCTCAACATTTGCAAGGGTGGTGCACACTGCTTTTGAGCCACAGATTCACAGAAATGTGGAAGCTTACATGGATGATATAGTGGTCAAAAGCAAGAGCAAAGATACCCTGATACAAGATCTGGAAGAGACGTTTGAGAATCTGCGCAAGATCCAGCTTAAGTTGAACCCCGAGAAGTGCGTCTTTGGAGTCCCCTCCGGCAAGCTTCTCGGGTTCTTTGTGTCCCAGAGGGGAATTGAAGCCAATCCCGACAAGATAAAAGCCATCGAGCAGATCGAAGCCCCGAAGCGCGTCAAGGACGTAAGGAGACTTGCAGGTTGTGTAGCTGCCCTCAGTAGGTTCATTTCAAAGTCTGCAGAACGCGCCCTGCCTTTCTTCAAAATCTTGAAGAAGGCAGGTCCTATGAAATGGACTCCGGAAGTGGAGGCAGCGCTGCAGGACTTGAAAGGATACCTATCCTCCACTCCAATACTTGTCGCACCTAGGCCACAAGAGAAGTTGCTGCTATACCTGGCAGCAACCAATCAAGTGGTTAGTGCTGCGTTAGTAGCGGAGAGGGAGGCAGAAGAGGAATCTGCACCACCGCCAAGCGAATCCAGCGACAAGCAGGGGGTTCCCCGACAAGCTCTGGCCTCGACAAGGACAAGTCTGCGCAGGAACAAGGAGAAGTGCGAAAGAAGATGGTGCAGCGCCCAGTGTATTTTGTAAGTTCCCTCTTGCAGGGGGCTAGGTCAAGATACTCTGTGGTGCAGAAGTTGCTTTTCGGCCTCCTCATGGCCTCGAGAAAGTTGCGCCATTATTTCCAAGCACACGAGATAACAGTGGTCACTCGCTTTCCGTTGAAGAGGATACTGCACAATCCAGAAGCAACAGGCAGGATCGTCGAGTGGGCGCTGGAGCTGTCAAGCTTTGGTCTCAAGTTTGAGAGTACCTCAACCGTACAGAGCAGAGCTTTGGCAGAATTCATAGCTGAATGGACCCCAACGCCGGATGAAGAAGTTCCAGAGACAAGCGTCCCCGTACAAGAAGCAAGCAGTGAATGGGTAATGTACTTTGATGGTGCCTTCTCGCTGCAAGGCGCCGGTGCCGGCATGGTACTCATAGCACCCACCGGTGAGCACCTCAAGTATGTTATCCAAATGCACTTTCCCAGGGAGCAAGCGACAAACAATATTGCTGAGTATGAAGGTTTGCTTGCCGGCCTCAGGATTGCGGCCGAACTCGGGATCAGGAAGTTGATTGTGCGGGGAGATTCTCAGTTGGTGGTCCGACAAGTTAACAAGAGTTACCAGAGCCCTTTGATGGAAGCTTATGTTGATGAAGTGAGGAAGCTTGAAGAACACTTTGAAGGTCTGCAAATGGAGCACGTTCCAAGAGCTCAGAATGATATTGCAGATGGCCTTTCAAAGTGTGCTGCGATGAAGTTACCTGTGGAACCAGGGACCTTCCTGCTCAAGCTAACTCAACCTTCCGTTACGCCATCAGTTGGGCAAAGTAAGAAGAGAAAGTTGGTCTCCGGCGACTACTTGCCGGCGGATCTTCCAGAAGCCGCCGCCAAGGTCCCCAGGATCAACAGCCAAGATGCTGAGGAACAGTTTGCTCCTGCAGATCCTAGGGTCTGTACAATTGAAGCAAGCGTTCCCGACAAGCCCTGCCCCGGCAGGCTTGCCGGGGGACCATCAGCTCCAGTAGAACCGCAGGTTCTTGCCGTAGAAGCTGAGGTTCCCGCAGCAGCCCTTATGCCTTTAGTCCTTGTTGTTGAGCCTCAGGCTCCAGCATGGGCACAACAAATCGTTCGTTTTCTGCAAACTGGAGAACTTCCCGACGACCCAGAAGAGATAGAGAAGATAACCAGGCAGTCAAGTATGTACCAGTTCGTTGACAATGAACTGTACAGAAGAAGGCTCAATGGTGTCAGGTTGAAGTGCATTTCCAGAGAAGATGGACAGAAGCTGTTGGCAGAGATACATGGAGGCATATGTGGTCACCACATTGGCGCAAGGGCACTTGCCGGGAAGGCGTTCCGGCAAGGGTTCTTCTGGCCAGAAGCCCTCCAAGATGCAACTGCACAAGTAACCAAGTGTGAAGCGTGCCAGTTCCATGCCAAGCAAATTCATCAGCCAGCTCAAGCTCTCCAGACGATCCCTTTGTCCTGGCCCTTCTCGGTCTGGGGGCTCGATATCCTCGGCCCCTTCCCCTGTGCTGTCGGGGGCTTTGAGTACTTGTATGTTGCAATCGACAAGTTCACAAAGTGGCCAGAAGTGGAACCGGTGAGAAAGGTGACAGCACAGTCAGCAGTCAGGTTCTTCAGGTCGATTGTTTGCCGTTTCGGGATCCCTAACAGGATCATCACCGACAACGGTACACAATTTACAAGTCGCACCTTCATGCAGTATGTCCAAGACCTTGGCGCCAAGGTCTGTTTCGCTTCTGTTGCTCACCCGAGGAGCAATGGTCAAGCGGAGAGGGCCAATACTGAAGTGCTGCGCGGACTCAAGACAAGAACCTTCGACAGGCTGCGCAAGTGCGGAAGAAACTAGATAGAGGAGCTACCGGCGGCTCTTTGGTCAATCAGGACGACACCAAGTCGAGCCACCGGACAGACACCCTTTGCTCTTGTCTATGGAGCAGAGGCAGTTCTCCCCACGGAACTCGTATACGGATCTCCTCGAGTGCTCGCTTATGATGAGCTCGAGCAAGAGCAACTACGTCAAGATGATGCATTGCTCCTTGAGGAGGAACGTCTCCAGGCTGCTGTACGAGCTGCTCGATACCAGCAAGCCTTGCGTCGCTATCATAGCCGCAAGGTCAAGGCCAGGAGTCTCGAGGAAGGCGACCTTGTTCTTCGGCGTGTTCAGTCCGCCAAGAATTCCAACAAGTTGACGCCGAAGTGGGAAGGCCCTTATCGGGTGAGACAAGTCACAAGGCCCGGCGCTGTCCGCCTTGAGACCGAAGAAGGCTTACCGGTGAGCAACTCCTGGAACATAGAGCATCTTCGCAAGTTTCACCCATAAGGCGCGGTTGCCGTGATCCGCTCCGGCAACCACCTTTTGTACGAGTCGTGCCGCTGTTGCATATAAACCTTTGTACAAAGCCGGGCGCAGATCCTGTGCATCAGTAAAGTTTTTGTGCTTCGTACTATTTGCCATTTCCATGCTTTTCTTTGGTTATTTGCATGCATTATTTGGCACCTTGTGCAAAGCACATCCCCGGTAAGCGCTAGCAGGCCGTAAGGCCCTATGCTTGTTTTTCTTCCTCTTTTTCTTTCCCTCTTAAGCAGAAGGAGACTTCCTCGCGCACAAGTTTGCCCGGGGGGGGGGGGGGGGGGGGGGGGG
>LR738715.1:87921883-87982863 GCA_902687465.1 Secale cereale | reverse complement strand
GGGAGGAGATGGAGGACGAACCAAGTGCTGTTCAAGAAAGAGGAGCCTTGTCAGGGAACAAGCGATATTTGAAACCTAAGTTACCAGAATTTGAGCTGTTCAAATTTTAAAATTTTGGTTATCTTCCTTGAACAACCACACTTTGTATGGAAAACCTGTGCGCGGAGGAACCTACCCGTGGCTAGCTGCACCCTTACCTTGTTTCCGAGCACGCTCAATGACTTAAGTGAGCTGCGACAAGTGTCGCGCCCTTATTTCGTTTTCGAGTTCGCTCAGCAAGCTAAGTGCGCTGCGACTAGCTGCGGCAAGGTTGCTTGCCGGTAAGGTCCTTTGCCAGCAGGCTGCTAAGAGTCCAGCACTCAGCGCTCGCGACGAGGGCCCCTTGCCGGCAAGTCCCCTAAAAGCGTAGGGTAGAAAGCATACAAAATGAAGGACCAAAAGCAAGGGAGATAACACCGCATTGATTGCTCGAAAATAAGATAGTATATTACAGAGATAACTTGTCGCGATGACTAATAGATTCATGTTCATGGCACACTTTGCAGCGGCAAAGGAAACAGAAAGAAAGAGGCCTAATCTACGCGGTCGCCTTCACGCCTGGAGATCTTGTTCACCTTGGCAACGATGTGGGCGACCTGCGCCTTCAACGCCTCCAGATCTGCGTCGTCCGGCAAGCTGCGGAGGACGTTGACGAGATTGATGCCAGGGTTGCGGTAGACGATCTTCGTCAAGACGCGCTCCAAGGTGCCCGCGCAGAGCTGACGCGACTCCTCGGCCAGCTGCGCGGGGAGCTTCTCCTGCAGACATGCAAGCGCCGGCGCGATTCCCCTGAAGAAGAGACTTAACTTGGCGCTGTGGGGGAGATTCTCGTTCGGAGAGTACACAAGGTGATCCACCCTCAGCGCCATCAACTCCTTGTCGATATTGGCAGCAGAAGCGACCAGATCGTCAGTCCATTGCTCCACCGCCCGGCTGAAGTTGTTCGCGGAGACGGCGGCGCTCTCCACCAGGCCTTGTTCCTTGCGGAGCTCGTCCTTCAGCTTCATCTCGCGGTCCCGGGCGGCGTCGAGCGAATCAGTTAAAGTAGAGACCTTCAACTCCAAGTCAGCAATTGAATCTTTGGCGGCAGTGAGCTCGTCGCCCTTCTTGGAGAGTCGTACCTGCAAGTCGGAGTTGGTGTGGGCATCCTTCTCCCGCTCCATGTTGAGTGCGGTGACCCTGTCCTCACTTGCCTTCAGGTACCGCTCCAATTGATCAACTTTGAGCTCCAGGTCCCTCTTGGCGGTTTCCGCGGCGGCTGCGGCTTCCTTTGCCTCCTTCATGGCCTGCTCCCAGGCGGTGAGCTCGTCGTCATGGGCGTCGAGCTCAACCTTCCGCTGGTTGAGCGCCCCCTCCCGACGAGACAGTTCCTCGGCGGCCAGCCGCTGTCGCTCTTCTGCTTCCGCCTTCTCCAGGAGGAAGGCTTGCTGCTCTCCAGCGAGTTCTTCCCGCTCCTCCGCCAAGTTGCGGAGGGCGGCCTGGTTGGCGGCGCGAAGCTCCGCAGCCCGCTTCTCCAAGTCCACTCCAGCCTTGGCGGCAAGAGCTTCCCGGGAGTCCAGCTTCGCCTGCCTGGCCCGGTAAAGGGCCAGGAGCCGGCGAAGTAGCTTCTCCTCTTCGGGCTCGTCGCTCCCGCCAGGCGCTTCAACAACCTTCAACCCCGCGGAGGCGAGGACCTCTCCATCGTAGGTTTCTCCCTCCACGGGGGCTCGCGACGAAGACCCCCACGGGACTTGTATAAAGACTCCGTTGGGGGCCTCAAGGTAGATGCCTGGCTGCTCCGTGGCGGCGGAGGGGTCGGCGGCCGGTGCAGCGCTTGACGCTCCTGCTGCCTCCGGGCTAGCAGTGTGGTCGCTGCCCCCCTCCCCGGCCGCGGCGTCTGCGGTCGGGGCGGTCCCCTCAGCGGCGGGCTCGTCGGCTCCTGCCATGCCCTCCGCGGCAGCGGCGTTGCCGCCGTCGCCTTGCGCGCCCTCCTCGCCGGTGGCCTCAGTCTCCATCCGCTCCGGCGCAGGAGGATCTAGCAGAAGAAAAAGAAAATAAAAGATCAAGCAAATATCCAAAAAGACAAGTTCAAGAAGATAAAGCTACAAGACTCACCTTCGCGAACTTCGTCGACGACAGGCTCCCTCGCCGGGGAGTCCTCCCTTGGCGGTGGAGCAGCGGCCCCTGCTGGCGGAGGGCCGCCCGTGCCCTCCCTTGGTTGGGTGGCCACCCTTGTCGGGTTGCTCACCTTTGGCGGGGTGCCCGCCCTTGGCGGGGTGCCCGTCCTTGTCGGAGCATTCTCCCTCGCCGGGGAGTTCGCCCTTGGCGGGGAGGGTGGAGCAAGTGGCTCGTCGGGGGCAGTCTCCGGACGCTCCTGCGGCTGCGGCTCCATTTCTGCACAAGACAAACAAGACAACAAAACATCAGTACAGATAGCAACCTCGAGCGCGCCTGTCGAACAAGAAAGAATGACTACCAGACTTACGCTAGGGGCTGCGCTAGGGGCTGCTCCTCGGAGCAGCAGGCTGATCCGGCAAGCTTACCGCTGGCGTGTCTCCGGTCGCCGCGGTGGGCGAGTCGTCTTCAACCTCGACCACAGGGATCTTGGCCCTCTTCGCCGTCCGCTGGGCCAGGGTCCTGAAAGCAAAGCAAGAACAAGATCAGAATCATCAAGAAAGATCAAGACAAAATCAAGTTACAAATTGCAAGTACTTACTCCTCTCCCTCGTCGTCGTCGGAGCTGAGGGCGGAGAAATCGAACTCCACCTGAGATGCTCCCGCGCGAGGAGCGGGAGGAGAAGGCTCCCTCGGGCGCTTGGCGGTCTCCGGGGCTGGGGGCTGCGAAGACCCAGCCTCCGTTGACGCCGAGGCCCGAGGAGCAGGCGGAGCGGCCGCTTCGCTCCGGGAGGATCCCCCTCCGCTTGGCGCTGGTGCGCGGGGCGCCTCCGTCGCGGCTTGGCTCGCCCTGGTGGCTCGCGTCGCCCGGCGAGCAGGCTGCTGTCGGGGCGCCTGCATCCTCGTCGCTGTAGTCGCCTTGCGGAGGCGTTTCCTCGGTGCTTGCGTGGGACTTGCCGGAGGCGGGGAGTTCTCTGAGGACGAGGAGGCGTCGTCGTCAAGCCCCAGAGATCCACCGGTATCTTCATCGGCCTCGGCGTCCTCCTCCTCCTCCCCGGCAGGCTCGCTGGGCCCAGCGCCATGCCCGGCAGCCTCGCTCCCTCCGGCGGACCCGCTCCCTCCGGCGGTCCCGCTCCCTGCGGCGGCCCCGCTCCCTGCGGCGGCCTCGCTCACCCCGGCAACCCCGGGTATTCCGGAAAGCCTCAGGGAAGGCACCCCGCTAAACTCCTCGGGCGGAAGCTTGAGCAGTCTGCGGATCTCTGCCTCCTCTGCCTGGCACGCCTCGTCCGCGGCCTGCGCCTCGTCAACGGTGAATCCGAAATCTCCCGCCGCTGCAGCTGCGGCGGCCTCTTCCATCCGGGAAGCAATATAAGCTATATCCCGAGCCGTAGTGGCCCGGGTAAGGCCCCTGTTCTCCTCGGGGTTCTTGGGCACCTCAACCAAATTGTCGAAGAAACTCAACACTGTATCCGGCGGCGGCTCGATCCAGGTGGGGACGATGCCATGGGAGTCGCACTCCGGCATCATCACGCGCAAGGAGTCACAGGCAGTGCTGTTGCACAGCGGCACTACTCCCTTGGCGGGTCTGAACCACTCTGGATGCGCCGGGTCATGCTTGAAGAGCTCTCGAACCATTCCCTTCAGCTCCAAAGCAGTAAAATTGAAGTTCAATCCACAGCGCAGCCTCATGATATCCGCCGCATTGCCAAATTCCCAGGCGGGCCTTTTCCTCTCTCGTAAAGGGGCAATGCGGCGGCGGAGGAAATCTGCGCCAACCTCTCCGATGGTCAGATTAGCTACCCGGAGACGAATAATCCTGACAAGGGCAATAGTAAGCTTGTTGTCCTCCGGGGCCAATTCGCTCCGATTCCTGCCGCGCACTATGGCTGTTGTGCGCGGCGCAGTGAAGGGCTCCGGCTTGTCCTCCACCACCCAACACCAATCTGCACGCCATTCTTCCCACTTGCCGCGGAGTTCTCCCTTCAGGTATGAGTCCTTCTTATTAAACCGGAAGATCCAGGAGATGCCGCCGGAGAGGGGAGCGCCTGCCTCTACTCTAGGCATAAAGAAATGGCGAAAGAGTGCTACGTTTGGATGGATCCCAACATAGTTTTCGCACAGATGTGCGAAAACAACCATCGTAAGGATGGCGTTGGGGGTAAAGTCTAGGAGGTGGAGGCCATATGTGTTCATAATGTCACAGAAAAACTCCGAATACGGAGGGCACAATCCACAGTGAAAGAAAGCAGCGAAGAAGAAATACCCGCCGGGGAACAAATCTCTGGCGACGGCAGGGAAGGCTCTGGTGCGGGGATGAGCTTTGGTCTCCTCGGACCAGAAGAGGTAGTACTTGTTCCGCAGCTCCCTCGCGCCAAGCCTCGGCGCGAAGACCACATTCCTCTTCCGCAGGGCGGCCAGCTTCGCCGCCTGCTCGGATTTCTCCTTCTTGGCCTTGTCCGCTTTCGCCTTCTCGCTCTTCGGAGCCATGGCGGGGGCGGCGAGGGAAGAAGCGAGAAGCTCGACGGCGCCGCGGATGCAGAAGACGGCGAAGGAGGGGTGGAGGCAAAGAGCAGCGGAGGATTTCTGGAGAATGAAGACGCAATGAAGACGAAGGAGGAAACTGCCCCTGCTTCCTCTGCTTTTAAGGGGGAAGTGGGGGACGCTCCACATTTCCCATTAAAGAACAGGCCACGATCTCTCCCACGACGCCGCAATCGACGCGCGCCGTTAGGGAGGGGCGCGGCGGATGCGGAGGGGGATACGGCTTGCCGTGGGCCGCGCGTGCCCGTGCACTGTTTTGGGCCTGGCCCAACAGCGCTCGGCACCGTGTGTGGCCCAGGCCCGGGGGCTCCTGTCGGTGTACTAAGGTAGGGGTACCTTAGTACCCCAACTTGTGCACGGGCAGTAGCAGCTTCCCGCGGCAGGGTTTACCACGTGCTTGCCGGAAACCTTTCTGGTCCCTATAAAACCATTCAAGAACAAAGTATACAAGTCAGAGGATCAAGGCCCCGTCAAGAGGAGCTTGCCGGGAAGGACGTACCAGGCTCAAGACTGTCATTTTAGCACAAGGCCCTGGCAAGAGGAGCTTGCCAGGAAGACCAAAGAATGCGTACCTCAAGAAGCGCCTCGGCGCATCATGCGCCCCGGCAGGACCCGGGAAGCGACAAGCTTCCGGGCCCGGCAAGGTCACGGCCCCGGCAAGGTGCTTTCCGGGGGAAACTCATGCTGTGTGCCCGCGCTCCAGCTCATCTGTCCACGCGTCGCCCTGGGGCCCTCCCAGGGACGCGTGGCGGAAGGCTGTGCAGCCTGGGGCACACGGTGGCAATCCACGGTGACGAGGCTACCACCGTGTCGAATGGAGAAGCATGGACGGACACTTTTGGGGACGACGGTGACGGGCTTTTAATGCCCTTGTCCCCCACTGTCAAAGTTAGGTGATGACCACTGTTCATGCACTATTCCCGCACTGTTACAACTACCACCAAAGTTACATTTTTGCCCTCCTCTACGTTGACACCTGTCGGTGACCCCTTGAGCTATAAAAGGAGGCCCATGCACAACGTAGAAAGGGTTCGAATCCTAAGCAACTCTCTCGCTCGGTGTAGCTAGTACTGTAGCTCTTCAAGCTCCCGAGCTCAATACAACCAAGGCAGGAGTAGGATTTTACGCGTCCGCGCGGCCCGAACCTGGGTAAACTGCCCGCGTGCTCTCCTCGATCTGCTCTTCGTGCACCCTTCGCTCCCTTACCGCAACGTAGAAGGGGCTCCGGTCCCATAGGTGCTCGTGGGAGGACAGTTTCCCCCGACACGGTGAGGGTGGCCGTCTGTGCCGGACTCTTCCCATCGAGGTGGTGTTCCATCTGAGCCCCTTTGATCTGAGACAGCACAATGGCCTTCTCATGTCTACTACGCAACTTTATTCTTGTAGACACGTGTTGGGCCTCCAAGCATAGAGTTTTGTAGGGCAATAGCAATTTTCCCTCAGGTGGACGACCTAAGGCTTATTAGTCCGTAGGAGGTGTAGGATAAAGATGGTCTCTCTCAAACAATCCTGCAACCAAATAATAAAAAGTCTCTTGTGTCCCCAACACACCAAATACAATGGGAAATTGTATAGGCGCACTAGTTCGGCGAAGAGATGGTGATACAAGTGTAATATGGATAGTAGATATTGATTTTTGTAATAGTAACAATAAAAAACAGCAAGGTAGCAATTGATAAAACGGAGCACGAACGGTATTGCAATGATGGAAAACAGGGCCCAGAGTCCGTACTTTTGCTAGTGCAATCTCTCAACAATACTAATATAATTGGATCATATAACCATCCCTCAAAGTGCGATGAAGAATCACTCCAAAGTTCCTATATAGTGGAGAACATAAGAAGAAATTGTTTGTAGCTATTATTTCTGATCGATCTATCCAAGAGTTCGTACTAAAATAACACCAAGTTATTCTTTCGGATCGATCTATCAAGAGTTCGTACTAAAATAACACAAGTTATTCTTTCCGATCAATCTATCAAGAGTTCGTACTAAAATAACACCAAAACAAATTCATATTCATAATACTCAATCCAACACAAAGAACTTCAAAGAGTGCCCCAAGATTTCTACCGGAGAAACAAAGACAAGAACGTGCATCAACCCCTATGCATAGATTACCCCAATGTCACCTCGGGAATCTGCGAGTTGAGTGCCAAAACATATATCAAGTGAATCAATACGATACCCCATTGTCACCACGAGTATTCAATTGCAAGACATATATCAAGTATTCTCAAATCCATAAAAGTATTCAATCCAAAGAAATCTCAAAGGGAAAATTCAGTTCATCACAACAAGATAGAGAGGGGAAAACACCATATGATCTGACTATATCAACAAAGCCCGCGATAAATCAAGATTGTGCATCTCAAGAACATGAGAGAGAGAGAGAGAAAGAGAGAGATTAAACACATAGCTACTGGTACAAACCCTCAGCCCCCAGGGTGGACTACTCCCTCCTCACCATGGTGGCCGCCAGGATGATGAAGATGGCCACTGGTGATGATTTCCCCCTGTGGCAGAGTGCCGAAAAGGGTCTAGATTGGTTTTCGGTGGCTACACAGGCCTGCGACAGCGAAACTTCTGATCTAGGGTTATTTCTGATGGTTTCTCTATTTATAGGAATTTTTGGCGTCGGTCTCACGTCCGGATGGGCCTTGAGGTGAGCACAACCACCGTGGCACCAGTGGCCCACCAGGCACACCCTGGTGGGTTGTGCCCTCCTCGTGGCTCTTCTGGCCCTCCCACGAAGCTTTGGGGGTCTCTTTTGTTCCAAAATAATCGTCAAAAAGTTTTAGCTCATTTGGAGAACTTCCATTTCTGCACAAAAAACAACACCATTGTAGTTCTACTGAAAACAGCTTCAGTCCGGGTTAGTTCCATGCAAATCATACCAAAACCATATAAAATTGTTATAAACATGGCATGAATACTTCATAAATTACAGATACGTTGGAGACATATCAGCATCCCCAAGCTTAATTTCTACTCGTCCTCGAGTAGGTAAATGATAAAAGAAATAATTTATGAAGTGTGAATGCTAGCAAAGTGCATAAGTTTGATCAATGATAATTTCAATCACTTTTCCTAGCATCATAACAACAACTCTTTCTCATAAATCTCATCATGATAAAGTAGCAATTGGATTTTTTTATGTGGAATGCTACCTATCATATTCATCATATACTCTTTCTTTATAGCATGCACAATTGGACTTTTATATGGTTCAAAGTAATAGTCTAGTTTTGACATGAGGACTTTAATAGTCAAGCATACCAACAAGCAATCATGACTTTCAAAATATCAATGCTAAAATAAGTTATCCCTATCCCATCATACTTAACCATTGATCCATTCATGAAACACATTCGCATATTAGTTACACCCAATGCTCAAGTACGGTCATAGTGTTTCCTAGTTTGTGCTTTATAAGAGAAGATGGAGACTCAAATTCAAAATTCAAAATTGCATAAGTAAAAGAAAGGCCCTTCATAGAGGGAAGTAGGGATTTGTAGAGATGCCAGAGCTCAAAGCTTAAACTGAGAGATAAAATTATTTTGGGAGGCATACTTTTCCCACCAACGAAAACGACTTAAGGTTCCCCAACACATTCCATGCTAGATATATCATATGCGGTTCCCAAACATAAAATAAAGTTTATTCCTTTTCCACCAAACTTTCACAAGCCATGGCTAGCCGAATCCACAGTTGCCTTCCATACCAAGACTTTCCAAAGAATTTATTATTTGACAACATAAAGTATTTTTTTTATTTCGGGACTGGGCATCCCTAATACCTTTGCTGTACTCTCGTGCAATGACAAGTGAATAAACACTCATCATGAGAATAACACATATAGCATGGAAAACAAGCGGTACGGGCACACAAAAGGGAAATTTATTTTGAAAATTAGAGATGGCACATACAAATTTTCTTAGAATGGCAATGGAATACCACATATAGGTAGGTATGGTGGACTCATGTGGCAAAACCGGGATAAATGATTTCGGATGCACAAGTAGTGATCATACTTAGTGCAAAATCAAGGCTAGCAAAAGACTAGAAAGCGACCAACCATGAAACGAGCGAGCATTGAGCCTAAATAACATCGAATAATGCACCACAAGTAGGATGTAATTTCATTGCATCATTATTGACTTTCGTGATTGCATAAGGAATCACAAACTTTAACACCAATATTCTTACTAAAGCCCAATTACTCATCAACATGACTCACATATCACATCATCATATCTCAAAACTATTACAAGGAATCAAGTTTATTTTGTCCAATGATCTTCATGAAAGCTTTTATTATATCCTTCTTGGATATCTATCACTTTGGGACTAATTTTCATGTGTTGCTTTTGATAAGCTCAAACAAATATAAGTGAAGAACATGATCATAATATTTTCTTCTCTCAAAATAATCTAAGTGAAGCAAGAGAGAATTTCTACAAAAATATTAAAGCACACAGTGCTCAAAAAGATATAAGTGAAGTACTAGAGCAACGGCGCCTGAAAAGAGCTTCATTGACGGGATGTGAATGATGCTTACTTAGCCTCCCTGGAAACTAATTGGGGGCCCTAATTTATTTAAAAACTTTAAGATCTAAGTATTTTATTAAAACGTCAAGCAAACAAAATTAAATGGCATTTCAAGAATAGCACATATCATGTGAAGAAGCAAAAACTTAGGATCAACCAATAATAACCGATAATTGTTGATGAAGAAAGGTGGGATGCCCCAGCTTAGATGCTTGATACTTCTTGAAATATTATCTTGGGGTGCCTTGGGCATCCTCAAGCTTGAGATTTTTCGTCTCCTTAATTCCTCTCATATCACGGTTTCCTAAATCTCAAAAACTTCATCCACACAAAACTCAACAAGAACTCGTGAGATGAGTTAGTATAAACCAATGCGAAAACCTTATCATTCTCTACTATAGCAAATCACTAAAATTATTATTCAACATTGCATACTAAATGCATCTGCATATTTAATACTCCTATCCTCAAATAGAATCATTAAGCATGCAAACATATGCAAACAACGCAAACATAATAGCAATCTGTCAAAACAGTACAGTCTGTAAAGAGTGGAATTGTTATCATACTTCCCTAGGTCAAAAAATTCTAAAAAATTACCACGTTACAGAGAACTTATTCATGCTAACTTTGTAAAAAATTCAAGAATTTATCACGTTTCGACTATCCAGAAGAATTCAGGCAATGATAGGAAAATAAGCATTGTAAAGGCTATCCTTAACACTTTTATTGAAATAAAAGTTGCAAAAAATTATTCCAAATACCAGCAAGCAAATTCTAACAAAATAAATTGACACTCCAAGCAAAACACATATCATGTGACGAATGAAAACATAGCTCCAAGTGAGGTTACCAATAATGTTGGAGACGAAAGAGGGGATGCCTTTCGGGGCATTCCCAAGCTTAGTTGCTTGGGTATTGCTTGAATATTACCTAGGCGTGCCTTGGGCATCCCCAAGCTTAGGGTCTTGCCACTCCTTATTCTCCTCATATCGATATCTCACCCAAAACTTGAAAACTTCAATCACACAAAACTTAACAAAACTTCATGAGATGGGTTAGTATGATAAAACAAATCATTCACTTTGGGTACTGTCAAAGACAAGATTCATAATTGTTATCACACAATGTCTACTGTAGTATATAATTTCTACAATTTATATTGATCAATTTAAGCCTAGAGAACAAGCAAACTATGCATTGAAAACAGAACAGTCTGTAATGATCTGGGTAACCAGCATACTTATTCAACTCTAAAAATTCTGAAAAAATAGGCCCACGTGAGCAAATTTTATATTGATCTTCTGCAAAAGGAATCAACTCAAAAGCACTCTTCTATTAAAAATGAGAAAAAAATCGTGAGCGCAAAAGTTTATGCTTTTCAGCAAGATCAAATCTACTATCACCCAACATGATCCTAAGGCTTTGCTTGGCACTTTATTGAAATAAAAGCTATAAAACATGATTAATACAGTAGCATAACCATGTGAACACACAAAAACAATAGGTGTAAGTGTTGGGTTGTCTCCCAACAAGCGCTTTTCTTGAATGCCTTTTAGCTAGGCATGATGATTTCAATGATGCTCACATAGAAATGAAGAGTTGAAACATAATGGGAGCATCATGAAGCATAAGTTCCTCTCTCATAATAATTTTAAATAACATCATGCATAGATTCATCCATATAACCATCATATAAATCATTCTTTTCATGATCCAAAAGCATAGAAGATTTATCACTCTTTATGGCATACATGTCATCATAATAATCATCATAAGTAGCAACTTTGTTCTCATCATCGTCAAATGAAACCTCTTCCAAAATAGTGGATTTATCACTAAATAAAGTCATGACCTCTCCAAATCCACTTTCATCATTGTAATCATCATAAATAGGAGGCATGCTAACATCATAATAATTTTTCTTATCGAAAGTAGAAGGAATCAAAGGATCATATTCATTATTCAAAGCATCCCCAAGCTTGGGACAAGCATTATTTTCAGCAAATAAATCTTCAAACATTTCATACTCATCAAAGATAGCATCCTCAAGCTTGTGGTTTTGCATATCATCATAACCATTCTTATCAATAGCATGAATGGCACCAATAGTATAACAAACATTATAATCATATTCTTCCAAGTAAGTGCCAAAAAGATTTTCAAGATCATAAAAGACATCATTGTCTTCCCAAGCATAAACATTGCAACAAGTATTAGGCATCACAAAATCATACTCAATATAATCATCTTCCCTCAACATATTTGATTCACTTTCATGAGGCACAATGGTGATAGGAGCGATATTACTTGGGAGAGTTGCCTTTTTACCTCTACTTTTTCTTCTTTTCTTTTTCTTCTTCACCACCTCACATGTGGGTTTAATCAATTTTTTCGAGCTTCTAGTTGAAGAGATTGATTGGATAGGAAGCTCCTCCTCGTTACCTGATTCATCATAATAAACACTAGGAGGGTATTGGGAAACATTTTCCCTTTCATTAGTACTATCTTCATGTTCCATTTGTTTTCTTGTCTTTAGGTAGTTTGCAATATAAGGATTCTTAATGAAATTTACCGCACAAAACATATAAATTTCTTCTACATCAACATCAAGAAATCACTCAGGATTTGGAAAACCCTTGGTTATACATTTCATTTCTTCATACCCCAAAAGAAGACTAAGCTCTTTATGATGCTCAAGGGTAATCAAGGTATCACAATCTTTGGACACGGTTTGATCATGAAATAATTTGCATTGGATATTTAAATGACCACATTCATTGCAAAGTTCACAAGGATGGCGAAAAAAACACATCTTTGAGCACAATCATCTAGCCTCTCTTGCAACTTTTTCATTTCTAAATATTTATGCTTTTTTACAAAATCTATCTTCCCTTTTTGGTGTGCCATTGCACTCCCAATTCACTCCACAAAAATTGACATTCTTATAGGAGACATTTTTCTCATGACTAGTACAACAATCATTAGCATTTTGGATATTCAAGGAATTCATACTAACAACATTGCAATCATGCTAATCATTCAAATATTCTATGCCAAACATTTTATTGAATTCTTCTTCTAACAATTGAGCACAATTTTCTGAACCATCATTTTCAAGAAAGATATTATAAAGATGATCAATAATCTGATGCAACTTCAATTCCATTTTTCTAGTTTTGTTTTATAAACCAAACAAGTGATAAAACAAGAAACTAAAAGATTCGATTGCAAGATCTAAAGATATACCTTCAAGCACTCACCTCCCCGGCAACAGTGCTAGAAAATAGCTTGATGTTTACTATGCAACTTTATTCTTGTAGACACATGTTGGGCCTCCAAGCGCAGAGTTTTGTAGGAGTAGCAATTTTCCCTCAAGTGGATGACCTAAGGTTTATCAATCCGTAGGAGGTGTAGGATGAAGATGGTCTCTCTCAAACAACCCTGCAACCAAATAATAAAAAGTCTCTTGTGTCCCCAACACACCAAATACAATGGGAAATATTATAGGTGCACTAGTTCGGCGAAGAGATGGTGATACAAGTGTAATATGGATAGTAGATATTGATTTTTGTAATAGTAACAAATGGTATTGCAATGATGGAAAACAGGGCCTAGGGTCCATACTTTCACTAGTGCAATCTCTCAACAATACTAATATAATTGGATCATATAACCATCCCTCAAAGTGCGATGAAGAATCACTCTGAAGTTCCTATCTAGCGGAGAACATAAGAAGAAATTGTTTGTAGCTATTCTTTCCGATCGATCTATCCAAGAGTTCATACTAAAATAACACCAAGTTATTCTTTCCAATCGATCTATCAAGAGTTCGTACTAAAATAACACAAGTTATTCTTTCCGATCGATCTATTAAGAGTTCGTACTAAAATAACACCAAAACAAATTCATATTCATAATACTCAATCAAACACAAAGAACTTCAAATAGTGCCCCAAGATTTCTACCGGAGAAACAAAGACAAGAACGTGCATCAACCCCTATGCATAGATTACCCCAATGTCACCTCGGGAATCCGCTAGTCGAGAGACAAAACATATATCAAGTGAATCAATACGATACCCCATTGTCACCACAAGTATTCAATTGCAAGCCATATATCAAGTGTTCTCAAATCCATAAAAGTATTCAATCCAAAGAAATCTCAAATGGAAAACTCAATTCATCACAACAAGATAGAGAGGGGAAAACACCATATGATCCAACTATATTAACATAGCCCGCGATACATCAAGATTGTGCATCTCAAGAACACGAGAGAGAAAGAGAGAGAGATTAAACACATAGCTACTGGTACGAACCCTCAGCCCCGAGGATGGACTACTCCCTCCTCACCCTGGTGGCCGCCGGGATGATGAAGATGGCCACCGGTGATGATTTCCCCCTCCGTCAGAGTGCCGGAAAGGGTCTAGATTGGTTTTCGGTGGCTACAAAGGACTGCAATGGCGGAACTTCTGATCCAGGGTTATTTCTGATGGTTTCTGTATTTATAGGAATTTTTGGCGTCGGTCTCTCGTCCAGATGGGCCTCGAGGTGAGCACAACCCACCTGGGCACCAGTGGCCCACCAGGCGCGCCCTGGTGGGTTGTGCCCTCCTCGTGGCTTTTCTGGCCCTCCCACGAAACTTCGGGGGTCTCTATTGTTCCAAAAAATCATCAAAAAGTTTTGGCTCATTTGGAGAACTTTCATTTCTGCACAAAAAACAACACCACTGTAGTTCTGCTGAAAATACCGTCAGTCCGGGTTAGTGATGTCTATTATGCAACTTTATTCTTGTAGACACGTGTTGGGCCTCCAAGCGCAGAGTTTTGTATGACAGTAGCAATTTCCCCTCAAGTGGATGACCTAAGGTTTATCAATCCGTAGGAGGTGTAGGATGAAGATGGTCTCTCTCAAACAACCCTGCAACCAAATAATAAAAAGTCTCTTGTGTCCCCAACACACCAAATACAATGGGAAATTGTATAGGTGCACTAGTTCGGCGAAGAGATGGTGATACAAGTGTAATATGGATAGTAGATATGAGTTTTTGTAGTGCGAACGATAAAATACAGCAATGTAGCAAGTAACAAAAGTGAGCACAAACGGTATTGCAATGATGGAAAACAAGGCCTAGGTCCGTACTTTCGCTAGTGCAATCTCTCAAAGATGCTAATATAATTGGATCATATAACCACCCCTCAACGAAACCACCTCAAAGTTATTCTTTCCGTTTAATCTATCAAGAGTTCGTACTAAGACAACTTAAAGTTATCATTTCCAATCTATCTATCAAGAGTTCGTACTAGAATAACACAAGGTTATCTTTTCCGATCGATCTTTCAAGAGTTCGTACTAAGATAACACAAAGTTATCCCTCCCGATCGATCTATCAAGAGGTCGTACTAAGATAACACCAAAACCGGAGAAACTAAGACAAGAACATGCATCAACCCCTCTGCATAGATTACCCCAATGTGACTTTGGGAATCCGCAAGTTGAGTGCAAAAACATATATCAAGTGGATCAATACGATACCCCATTGTCACCACGAGTATTCAATTGCAAGACATATATTAAGTGTTCTCAAGTTCATAAAAGTATTCAGTCCAAAGAAATCTCAAAGGGAAAACTCAATTCATCACAAGATAGAGAGGGGTAAACACCATATGATCGGACTATATTAACAAATCTCCCGGTACATCAAGATCGTGCCATCAAGAACACGAGAGAGAGAGAGAGAGATTAAACACATAACTACTGGTACAAACCCTCAGCCCCGAGGGTGGACTACTCCCTCCTCATCATGGTGGCCGCCGGGATGATGAAGATGGCTACCGGTGATAATTTCCCCCTCCGACGGAGTACTGGGAAGGGTCTAAATTGGTTTTCTGTGGCTACAGAGGCCTGCGGTGGCGGAACTTCTGATCTAGGGTTATTTCTGATGGTTTCTCTATTTATAGGAATTTTTGGCGTCGGTCTAATGTCCGGATGGGCCTCGAGGTAAGCACAACCCACCGGGGCACGGGCAAGATCCCAGGCGCGCCCCGGTGTCTTGTGCCCTACTCCTTCACCTTCTGGTCCTTCCACGAAGCTTTGGGGCCTCTTTTGTTCCAAAAAAATTGTCAAAAAGTGTTAGCTCATTTGGAGAACTTTCGTTTCTACACAAAAAACAACACCACGGTAGTTCTGCTGAAAACAACGTCAGTCCGGGTTAGTTCCATGCAAATCATACCAAAACCATATAAAATTGTTATAAACATGGCATGAATACTTCATAAATTATAGATACGTTGGAGACGTATCAGTTAGTTCCATGCAAATCATACCAAAACCATATAAAATTGTTATAAACATGGCATGAATACTTCATAAATTATAGATATGTTGGAGACGTATCACCTTCCATAGGAGGAAGTTTCCCCTCATGAGCTTTCTCTTGTGGTGGCGATCCGAGAGACCCAGAAGTGGTCCTGGAAGAGGATGATGCGAAGGCGGAAGGTGAGGTGGTGGTGAGCGCGTCTGTGGTGCTGGGCAGCGATGCGGCGGCGGCGGTGGACATGATCTCGGTCGAGGGATAAAGCTTGATACGATCTTTGGGAGGTAGCTAGATGCGATCTTTGATCTATGAGGAAGAGGCTATGACTACCATGTAAAATAGGTTGGAAGCGTTGAACCCTTTTTCTCGGGCCGCGTTGATATATATTGGGTGATAGGCTTGGCATACAAGTTCTGGAAGAGATCGATCAGGAGAATCGTTACAGAGGAATATGAGAGGAGAAGTAGTTACAGAGAGATACAGGAGAGAAGAAAAGATAGAGAAGGATTAAAAGTTTAAACTAGATTCCTATCTCTATACAGTTTATTCCAACAGCCTATGTTTTGCCTAAATGTAGATTCATATCCATTCCAGCAAATTTCAGGTGCTCGATTTGTCCACTTTTTAGCAAAGGTCATGCCGAAATTTTCCGTGCATTTTGGCATGACTTGTGCTACAAACTAGGACATATCGAGTGCCCGAGATTTCCCGCAGCAAGAATGAATCAACGTTCCTGCAAAACATACGCCTTTTTATGTCATTATTAATTTTATTAGGTCTAGAATTAATTGACTAAATTTAATCCTAGGAAACATGGCTAGCAACGATGAAGCATAGGGTTCTTGTGATTACAATGTCTATGAGGCGGCAGACGCTTATTTGAACCTTCTCGACAAGCAACGGTTGTTGCAGGGCCCACCTGTCACATCCAAGATTGAGACCGACGTCGAGACTGACACCGAGACCCAGACTGGCACCGAGACTGGCGAAGACGGTATAAAACAGAAACCAAAGAGGAGACGACGCCCAAACCGGCTCATCACTACTAGACTGGTGGTCACAGAGGTGGACTCCGGCTCATCACTATCTTAAGCTACGGCTTACGGGGCGGAGAGATCATGGTCAAGAAGACAATGAACCTTGCGCCCACCTTCGGCCATAAGACCGACTTCTGCTGCATCCAGCAACTGAGTGATACTCTTAGTGATGGATTATATGTCCTCCACTTCATGCTGGAGTACACACGGGATCGCCAGAGCCTTCGCATGTCACCTACATCTGGAGATGCCCATATTCTGCAATGGGCAAAGAGATTAGGAGATATCCGGGATCATTGACTCCGAGCTGAGTTCTATGACATCCAGCATGAACTTCCCCAAATCATCATGAAGGAGGTCCTCGAAAAAACAGGATTGTTCTATGAAGAAGGTGAAATGTCACGGGAAGACGTCCGAACACGCGTAGCCGCTCAGCGTCTCAACATGAAGCCTTTCACTGCGCTCGGGGACTGTCTCCCTGATTTGGATGGATGGCACGACATGATCTAGTGATTGACGATATATGACAATGTGTACGTTTAGTCCATACTTTCTCTATGACGAAACTTTGAGTTATGCACGACGAAACTTTATTTGTGATGTAATTAAACCGTCCTCCTCAAGTAGCGAAGATCACTCTAGTTAGGGCATTTTGGTTATGATGAACTTTGTTATTTATGCTTATGATATGTTGCTTCTATTTTTGCCTAGTGTGTCCCTTTCTGTTGCTCAACTATATATGTTGCATATCATCGACTCATGAGACGATGCAGGTGCATAGATCATCGATGGCGAAGAAGTGCTACGCCAGGAGTATACGACGAGTGACCGGAGTGTTAGGCCCAGGTGTATCGGCTTTCGAGTGACAACCAGTAGTTAGTTTAGGTTCTTGCGTATATCATTGTTTCGAAGGATGATGATGTAGTTGCAAGTATTCGAGATTTTTATCGCTATTTTCGAGATGATGACGAGAGACCACTTTGTGTGTGGATGATAACATGATTTGATGAGACTATTTGTATGTATATGACGTGATTACATTTGTATGTGTATGATATGCTAAAGATTAGTGTATAAAGCCCGTTCAAATACAAAACAAATACGTAGAAAAAACAGAAACTAATAAAACTAGCAGTAGCAAGGGGAATAAAGTTAGCAGCAGCATGCTCTTACCAGTAGCCCGTCTTAATTAAAAGCGTTGCAGCTATTAGCAGTAGCGCGTTGCTCCAAAGCTCGCTACTGCTTCCCATGTATAGCAGTACCATGGGCCAACCCGCGCTACTGCTACACTTTAACTATATCGCCTTATCAGTTGAAAGCACAAGTGCTCCCTGGGTAATTTTGGTAATTAATGACAACATATCCCCTGTTGGACTAATACCTTTACCTAGTGTGTTTCAGATAAGTTCAACTTTGGAGTGGCAATGACAAGAGGATGTGGAACCCTTTCAAGCTGTCAAAGACAAGAGGATGTGGAACCCCTTCAAGATGCTAAGGACAAAGATTGGCAAAAGCTCAAGACTCTACATTTTCATTTTAGTGATCCAAAATCACATTGAGTCCATAGGAAAGCCAATACTATTAAAAAGGGAATGCGGTGTTGCTTAATGATCTGGTTGCTCAAGTGCTTAGTTATATTTGTCCAAACTCTCAGCCACTTTCTCAAATTCCACATATGTCCAAAACCTAAAGTCAAACTCGGCCCCACTGATTTGATCCATCCAGCGCCACCGGGTTCATTTGACGTAGCCACTGCCACAAACCCTAGACAATTCGGTCACACCGATATGGATCTCGGTCTCACCGAGATGGTGACACGTCTCCAACGTATCTATAATTTTTGATTGTTCCATGCTATTATATTATCTATTTTGGATGTTTTATATGCATTAATATGCTATTTTATATGATTTTTTGGGACTAACCTATTAACCTAGGGGATTTTTATTTCTGTGCCCCTGGTTCCTTAGCTCTACTCATTCATCCCCACTCTATTAACTTTTGCTCACTTTTCCCCACTCCCTTGCCCGAAACCCTCATAACAGGTTATAATGGACGTTGCCGTCGGGTCAATACTTTTGACCGTTAAGTCTGACGAGTGGGGCCACGTTTGGGTGGGCGCATGCAAGAGCGCGGTCGTGCGCGGTCGTGGGGTAGCACGTGTCAGTGGACATGCCCGAAACATCCCATCATATAAAGAGGGGCAACCACCTCCATCGCCCCTACCATTTCACCCAAATACCCTCCCAGCCGCATCGTCTTCCTCTCCCCCACCGACGTCGTCTCGCTCTCCTCCACTGCCTCCACCGCACCGTCTCCCTCTCCCCCACCGCATCCTCTTCCTCATCTTCATCGCCTCCATCTATCCGATGGACAAAGCTTGTGGCGGCGCCGGTGCAGTGGCCGGAGAATGGTGAAGCAGCAGGGCGCGGTGACCGCGGATGTCGGCGGTGTCCACGACGGTGCGGGGAAACTCGCAACCACTGCGGATGTGGGGAAGGAGGTGGCGGGATCCGCCTTAGCGCAGAAGGTGATGGCGACGAGTGGTGCAGTCCATCCCGATGCCCCCATGCGCAGCCCAGCGAGGAGCAGGAGGTATTTGCACTTGCTTTACTTTAGGATATTAGATTGTAGAGTTAGTTGCATTGGTTAGATTGTGGATTCATACGGTAGTTCAGATGGTTAGAGTAGTTGGTTTGACGGATGGGACGGGGTTTTTTGTGTGGGTTGGGGGATGGGGGTTTTTGGACTAGGGTTTGTTGGATAAATGCTAGCTAGATGTTGTGAACTATGATTTTAGGTGCTTCAATGATTGGGGTTTTTAGATTTGGATAAATTCGTTGCAAAAATGCTAAATGCTGTGAACAGATTGGTTTTTTTAATGCTATGATGCTTATTAGATTTGTTTTTAGTGCTCATAGATTGGGTTTTTTTTAATGATATCATGCTTATTAGACTTGTTTTTTATGCTTATTAGATTCGTTGCAAAAATGCTAGATGTTGATAACAGATTGGGCTTATTAGATTGATCAAGAAGTTATTTGATTCAAGTTATATTAGCTCTGTTGTTCACAATATGTCCACAATATGTAGTTATATTAGTTCTATTGTTCAATGTGTGTGCATGACAATGGAAAATGCAAATATGATCATAGTATATTAGCCCTATGATCAAGTGTGCATATCTAAATTTCAATATGTAGTTATATTAGCTTTGTTGTTCAATGTGTGTGCATGACAATGGAAAATGCAAATAGGATTAGAGTATATTAGCCCTATGTATTTACTAGCGATGGATGTAATTGTATATTCAGGAGGGTGATGGTTGGTGGAAGAAGAGGAAGATAGACTATACTTTCGACGACCCGTACGATCCAGCGTACAGTGACGACGAAGAGTATGAGGTAAGCCTACTTGAAATTTAGATTGTTCATTTAGTTCGTTGACATGGTGTATTCCCATGAATCTATAATGTACTAATTTAATTCATTCGTGTGTGCAGTATGTCTCTAGGGAAGATGTGGATGTGGACCGCGGCAACTTCACCTCCTTCAAAGAGAAGGAAGAGGAGAAGATCAGGGTCAAGGGCGTGGGTTACTACTGCAAGAGCAGGACCAAAACTTGGCGCTGCCCCTACTGCACCACCAAGACAAAGCCAAAGTCCGGCCGCTTCGCTCACCTTCTAGCTAATGCAGAAGATGTGGCCATCCACAGCGAGGACTACAAGATCATGGGCCAGCATGCTGCCCTAGCCAAAGTCCTATCTCCCCTTCCCTGATGTGTTTTAAGTACTTTATGTTGTTTGCTGAACTATGTTGGTGAAGTATGTTTGTGGGGCCCCATGTTTGTGGGTTAACTTTTGGTGGTTTCATGAATTTTATATGAATGTGGCTATCTATGTTGGGTATTTTTGTGCTTTTAAATTTATCTGCTATGATTTGTTTCAGTGTTTTGAAAGTTCAGTGCTGCAATGATCACACATATGCTGCAAATATGCTGCAATCCATCATTTTATCAAGGGTTCCCTTTTATCAAATATTCCAATAACAGAGCAAAAAAACAACATTTCAATGAAGAAGTATTATCAACCATCTATGTTTGTGTAGGAGATCATGTGTGCAAAATTTGAGGTGATTTAGAGGAGGTCAAAGAAATTTGAATTTGAGAAATGTGCTCCAAATAAGCTCCCAGGCTAGGGTAAACAACCCATTTGTAATCAAGTTTTTTTGGACCAACTCTAAATGAGCCAAATGTTTTTTATTAACACCTATTCAATCTATATAGTGTAGATTCGAAGTCTCACTATTTTTTAATTAATCTTCATATTATTACATTTTATTTTGCAAAAAATGCTTTAATATAAAAACTATTAAAAACATGTTTAAAATATGAAAATGGAAAACAAACTTCACATCCTTCTTTTTCACTTTAAAACAAAGGTTTAGTGATTTTTTTGATTTAAAAAAAATCAAAAATAGAAGGTAACACCACCTCCTCTCCTTGAACTCTATGAAATCAAGCACAAAACATAAACTTGGTCTATGGTCATTTTCATGAGAAAGCCTTCACACATATGAAGAGGAGGAGGTGGTGTTATATTGTTTTGATTTTTTTTAAAATTAATGGTGCTCATTTGACCTCGATCGTGCCAGTTAGGGTTTTTCATGAAAATGACCATAGACCAAGTTTAGTATTTTCCACATCAGTGTGTCTTATAAAACGACGAACGGCGAAGATTTCATATTTTTTCAATTTTTTAAAATTAGTTATGCTTGGTCAAAGCCTTCGAAACCCCGTTGACCACCTCAAAACCCCTCTAAACCCCGCGGGGTTTCGCCTAACCCTAGCTCCCAACATCAGCCGTCCGATCATACCCTCGCACCAAGCGACAGCCCTCAGATCTGGCCTTCCAGAAGGAACTAGGTGGGCTGGCTGTGTGTAGGCTCCGCGCCGTTGGATCACAAGGATGGCTCTGCATCATTGGATCGTGGGGCGATCTGCGAGAGGCGATGCTATTCGTTGTGCTTGACTACTCACCCAGCAGTGACTCCGTGAAAAAAAACGTTGTTATTAGGCCCAAAAGGAAACCAAGCTCTGGTTGGGCCGTCGGTTTGCGTCGTTTTTTTGCATCGTTTGCTCTGTTTTTTGTGAACGTGCTGGCTTTGTATTTTTGCATCGTTTGCTCTGTTTTTTTAACGTGATGGCTCTGTATTTTTGCATTGTTTGAAATCAATACATTTCGTAGAAAATGACTGATTTTTAAGGGACAAATTTATTTTTCTCATGCAAAATGGCCCCAAACTATTCAAAATTTGTCTCTTTCCTATAATATATATGACCACGGATTCCCACGCGTGCAATTAGCTTCTTTTACTTCTTCTTTTTCAAACCACCGTTTCTCATGCGTGTACACTCCCGATGTTGCGATGGGTTTGAAAACGGGTTACTTCACATTTGACCCCGTTATTGCCATGGCCAAATAACACGTAGCACTACGGCTATTTAAGCCACCCTCTGCCTCTGCCATCGCTCATCCATCTCCCATCCTCTCTGCCATCTGCCCTTCTTGCTCTTCGACCACTTCTCCTTCTTCTAGCACATCCTCAGCCATGTAGTACACCGGACCAACCTACCACTTCCCACCCACCGTGCCGGAGAGGCTCTACCCTCTTGACGTGTACGTTGAGCGCACACTACGTGTGTGAGCAATATCAAGGTGGAGGACCGCATAAAACTTCACTGAGTTCTTCCTCGCGTCTGGCTACCGCCACATCCCGCGGGGATCTCCAAGGATGTTCCGTGTCGAGGAGGTCATCCAAAACGGGGTGGTGGTTGCTCTCCTTTCCCACTTCACCAACACATTCAATGCCTTCTAATTCCTCGGCCGGTTGTTTTGGTGTGGATGTGAGTTCATCGCGTTCACCACCCACAACATGTTCGCGGAGTACACCAACTTCTTCCCCACCGCGTCCCGTATGCACACTCTTCCGTACCCCATCAACAACGCCCCGGAGGAGCAGTGAAGGGCGCCTAGAGAAGGAGCGAGGTGGAGAAGGCGGCGTCTAGGGTTCTAAACTCTCTATCTATTTTTTAGTCTATGTTATGTTAAGTTGTAATCCCATTGAACTATGTGAGAGATGCTATGGGCTTGTTGGCCCTTTTATCAAGTTCTATTATTAAGTTTTCTATCTATTCTATTATGATGTACCTCCTAGTTTCAACTATGTGATCGTGCTATGGGCTTGATGGCCCTCTCTACATGTATTTTGATTGTTTTCTTAGAGAGCTCGCTTTGTTAGTAACCACCTAGTGCATGCAGCCACAACGAACCCTTCTTTTCTTACACAAGCCACAAATATTTAGCCACCTAGCTAGTGCATGCAGCCACAACATATTTGTGCAATTTATTTGTTGTAGCAAAATGGGTTCTAAATCGAGGAGACAAGTGTGCGAGAAGAGAGGAACCAGCGGTAGCGACCGTCGCTGCATCTGTGGCGGCTGGCATGCACGAAAGCAGCTCGGCCAGTGCATCGGGGCGGCACGCATTAGCGCATGCAGGCTCGGTCGACGCATGCACGCTCGGTCGGCACATCAACGCATGCAGGCAGGCTTGTTGGGTGCATGCATAGCAGGCTTCTGTCGTGGCGGCACGCGCAGGCGTTTAATGCAAGGGACGGCCCAACGAAACCATGGCCCAACGGTCGACAACTACACCCCCAACGCGGCCCCACTCGTCAGAGTTAACGGTCAAAGCACTGACCCGACGACGACGTCCGTTATGACCTCTTCTGAGGGTTTCGGGCAAGGGAGTGGGGAAGACTGAGCAAAAGTTAAGAGCGTGGGGATGGATGGGTAGAACTAAGGAACCAGGGGCACAGATGTAAAAAACCCTTAACCTAGAGCCCATTGCCAGTTTATGTTTTTCCCTTGTTTTTGAGTTTCGCAGAAAAGGAATATCAAACGGAGTCCAATTGACCTGGAAATTTACGGTGATTTTTTATGGACCAAAAGAAGCCCATGGAGTGCCAAAGATGGACCAGAAGAGCCACGAGGCATCCACAAGGGTGGGGGGCGCGCCCCCTACCTTGTCGTCGCCTCGTGGGTCCCCTGACTTGTCCCTGACGCCAAAAATTCTTATAAATAGGAAAACCCCAAAATAAACCTAGATCGGGAGTTCCACCGCCGAAAGCCTCTGTAGCCACGAAAAACAATCGAGAGCCCGTCTCGGCACCCGGCTGGAGGGGGGAACCATCACCGGTGGCCATGTTCATCATCCCAGTGGTCTCCATGACGAGGAGGGAGTAGTTCACCCTCGGGGCTGAGGGTATGTACGAGTAGCTATGTGTTTGATCTATCTCTCTCTCTCTATCTCTCTCTCTCTCTCTCTCTCTCTCTCTCTCTCTCTCTCTCTCTCTCGTTTTCTTAATTTGGCATGATCTTGATGTACCGCGAGCTTTGCTATTATAGTTGGATCTTATGATGTTTCTCCCCCTCTACCTGCCTGTAATGGATTGAGTTTTCCCTTTGAAGTTATCTTATCGGATTGGGTCTTTAAGGATTTGAGAACACTTGATGTATGTATTGCATGTGCTTATCTGAGACACCACCGAACATCCTCCTTTACCGAAAAGGTATAATTTGTAATGTTTCGGTCTCACCAAAAAGTGCAATCGGTCTCACCGAGTTTTCTTAACGAACTCTCTGTTTGATCCTTCGGTGAAATCGATCCCACCGAGTTCATGTGATCGGTCTCACCGAGATGAGGTATTTCCCTATCCCTAGCACATCGGTCCCCCCGAGTTGATCATGTCGGTCCCACCGAGATTCCTAACGTTCACATTTTGAACTGCTTCGGTCTGACCGAGTTCCCCTATTTGGTCTGACCGAGTTGGGTCAAATGTGTGTAACGGTTGGATTTTGTATGGAGGCTATATATACCCCTCCACCCCCATCTCCATTTGTGAGAGAGCCATCAAAACGTGCCTACACTTCCACTACTCATTTTCTGAGAGAGAACCACTTGCTCATGTGTTGAGACCAAGATATACCAATCCTACCACAAGAATCTTGATCTCTAGCCTACCCCAAGTTGCTTTCCAGTCAAATCATCTTTCCACCATATCCAAATTTGTGTGAGAGAGTTGAGTGTTGGGGAGACTATCACTTGAAGCACAAGAGCAAGGAGTTCATCACCAACACACAATTTATTACCTTTTGGAGAGTGGTGTCTCCTAGATTGGTTAGGTGTCACTTGGGAGCCTCCGACAAGATTATGGAGTTGAACCAAGGAGTTTGTAAGGGCAAGGAGATCGCCAACTTCATGAAGATCTACCCGAGTGAGGCAAGTCCTTCGTGGGCGATGGCCATGGTGGGATAGACAAGGTTGCTTCTTCGTTGGTGGAGCCCCCCGTGGACTCGCGCAGCTGTTACCCTTCGTGGGTTGAAGTCTCCATCAATTGCACTCTCCAAACCTCTCCCTTCACCTTCATATGCAATGCTTTACTTTCCGCTGTTACACTCTTAGAATTTCATGTGTAGGTAGGTTACTTTCTTGCAACTGTCATGTTTTACTCTTTCCGCTACTTATACACTTGCTATGCTTGCTTGAAATGCATTGTGAATGCTTAATCTTGTGCCTTTGCTTCACCTCAACTTAAAGAATTTAAAAACTGCTATCTTTCTTGTTGAGGGTCTAATCACCCCCCTCTAGACACCTCTTCTTCGATCCTTTCAATTGGTATCAGAGTTTTGGTCTCCATTGCTTTGGTTTAATCACCACTCGAGGAAGATGGATGTGTCTATGATTGGGAGTATGAGACGTAGAGTGCCTATCCTTGAAGGGGAGTTTTATAGGGAATGGAAAAATGATATGCTTGAGATTTTCAATGAATATCATTTGAACAAGTATATTCTTTAGCCCCTATGTGCCTCCTAGTTATCCTATGCATTTTACCCCCGATGAGTATCTTGACATGGTTCAGAACACAAGAACTATCAATCTTATTGTTAGAGCTTTACCGAACTACTTGCTTAGAGAATTGCCTAACTTAGAATGTGCTTACACTATATGGAAATTTCTTGAAGAACGCTTTCCTAACTATTGTTTGAAAATCCTAGATAAGATTCTTCAAAAATCATTGCTTTTCAAAAGATGAAGCCTAGTGATACCAAGTTTGATGAATGCTTATTTGAGCTACGTGATCCTATGCGTGCTAAGGGTGACGTTGGAATCATTAACCACATTATTGCGGAAGCTATTCTAACTCACAAACTTGAACATTGTCATTATCGAAATTCTAATGAATCAATTGTCCTAGGTGATGATCACACGGATGATGATGATGTTGAGCATGGATATTATGGTGGAAGTGAAGATAGTGACTTTGATCTTGATGAGTCAATGAGACACTTTGGTCTTATGGCCAATCTTTGTGGTTACGCAGCCGAGGAAAAGTAATGGGTTCTTGATAGCGGATGCACAGATCATATGACCGGAGATAATGACATGTTTGATGAGCTTGCAAGAAATGATGGTCTATGAAAGTATGTTACCTTTGGTGACAACTCTAAGGGTAAAGTTGTTGGCCTTGGTAAGGTGGCCATATCTAATGATAGCTCTATTAATAATGTCATGCTTGTTTAATCTCTTGGTTACAATTTTCTTTCTGTATCTAGATTAGTAGATTTTGGCTTGAATGTGCTATTTACTCATGTTGATTGCCAAGTATTTCATAGAGATAATCATAACATGGTTTTTACCGATATTCGTAGAGGTGACCTGTACATTGTTGATTTCACTAAGAAAGCCCAACCTCGCACTTGTTTAATTGCTAAATCGTCTAAAGGTTGGTTGTGGCATAGAAGGTTAGGTCATGTTGGCATGAGAAATCTTGATAAGCTTATTAAAGGTGATCATATCCTTGGTGTTAAAGATGTTATATTTGACAAGGATAGACTTTGTAGTGCTTGCCAAGCAGGAAAACAAGTTGGAGGAAGTAGTCCCATAAAGAATATCATGACCACAAGAAGACCACTTGAGGTACTTCACATGGATCTTTTTGGTCGCAACGCTTACAAGAGTCTCGGTGGTAACTCCTTCAGATTGGTCATTATTGATGATTTTTCCAGATTTATGTGGGTGTTCTTTCTTGATGATAAATCACATTTCCAAAAGATCTTCAAGAAATTCGCTAGAAAGGCTCAAAATCAATATGAAGTGAAGATCAAGAAGGTTCAGAGCGACAATGGAACGGAGTTCAAGAACGCCAATGTGGATACCTTTCTAGATGAGGAAGGGATTTCACATGAGTTCTCAGCTAGGTACACACCTCAACAAAACGGAGTTTTTGAGAGGAAAAACCAAACGCTGATTGAGATGGCGAGGACGATGCTTGATGAATACAAGAAGCCAAGACACTTTTGGCCAGAAGCGGTTGAGACAGCTTGTCATGCTACAAATAGACTATATCTTCACAAGCTTCTCGGCAAGACGGCATACGAGCTCCTCACTGGTAATAAACCCCAAGTTGGATACTTTCGAGCATTTGGCTCAAAGTTCTACATTCTTGACAAGCATTGTCATTCGAAATTTGCCCCTAAATCTCATGAAGGTTTTCTACTCGGTTGTGGCTCAAACTCTCGCACTTACCGTGTCTACAACAATTTCACCCGAAAGGTTGAAGAGACGGTAGATGTGAAGTTTGATGAATCTAACGGCTCGCAAGTAGAGCAATTGCCAATTTATGTAGGAGACAAAGATCCTTTGGAATCTATCCAAGACTTGTCTATTGGCAAGATTTGCCCAACGGAGGTGAAGGAGAGTACTTCGTCCATTCAAGTGGAAGCCTCAACTTCACGCCAAGGTGAACCACAAGTTTACTTGGAGACATCCACAAGTGGAACACGTCAAGACGAAGGAAACGAGGAAGTACAACAAGATGAACCTCATCGACCTCCTTCTCCACCTCCACAAAAGAACAACTTCAAAAACAATGAAGAAGGACAAGGACAAGAATAAGAAGACAATGAAGAGGATGTTCCACCCCGACCCAAACAAAAGCTCTCACGAGTTAGAGCAAGAATTGCTAGAGATCATCCCGTTGAACAAATTTACAATGACATTCAAACCGGGAGAATCACTCGCTCTAGATCTCGTTTAGCTAACTTTTGTAAGCTTTACTCTTTCATATCTAACCTTGAACCTATGAAGGTTGAAAATGCTCTTGATGATCCGGATTCGGTGAATGCTATGCATGAGGAACTACATAACTTCAAGAGAAACCAAGTTTGGACATTGATTGATAAGCCCGACGACAATCACAATGTCATTGGAACCAAATGGGTGTTTCGGAATAAGAAAGATGAAGATGGACAAGTTGTACGCAACAAGGCCAGTCTCGTCACCCAAGGCTACACTCAAGTCGAAGGTATAGGTTACGGTGAGACATATGCCCACGTTGCTAGACTTGATTCCATACGCGTCTTACTTGCTTGTGCCAATCACCATGACGTCACTTTGTATCAAATGGACATTAAAAGTGCTTTTCTTAACGGTGAAATTGAGGAGGAAGTTTATGTTAAACAACCTCCCGGCTTTGTTAATCCCAAGAAACCTAATCATGTTTACAAACTTCACAAAACTCTTTATGGTCTTAAACAAGCTCCTAGATCATGGTATAAATGCTTGACCAAATTTCTTGTTGGAAAAGGCTTTGAAATTTGGAAAATTGATTCCTCACTTTTTACTAAAAGGGTTAATGGTGAATTATTTGCGTGCCAAATTTATGTTGATGATATCATATTTGGTTCTACTAACCCCCCTTTTAGTGAAATGTTTGGAAGGCTAATGTCGGAGAAGTTTGAGATGTCTATGATGAGTGAACTCAAATTTTTCCTTGGCTTGCAAATCAAGCAAACTAAGGAAGGTACATTTGTTACGCAAACAAAGTATACCAAGGATCTTTTCAAGAAGTTCAACATGCAAGAAAGCAAAGGTATGAAAACACCCATGCCTACTAGTGGACATCTTGACTTGACTAAGGATGGAAACCGGTTGACCAAAAGGTTTACCGTTCTATGATTGGTTCATTGTTATATCTATGTGTCTCCCGTCCTGATATTATGCTAAGTGTGTGCATGTGTTCACGATATCAAGCGGCCCCTAAAGAATGCCATCTTAAGGCTGTGAAAAGGATAGTGAGATACTTAATTCATAAACCAAACTTTGGCATTTGGTATTCTAAGAGGTCTTCTTTTGATCTTGTTGGCTACTCCGATTCAGACTATGCCGGTGACAAGGTTGATAGAAAGTCCACTTTGGGTACTTGTCAATTTCTTGGTAGATCTCTTGTGTCTTGGTCCTCCAAGAAACAAAACCTGGTATCCTTATCCACCGCCGAAGCGGAATACATTGCCGTCGGATCATGTTGTGCTCAATTACTTTGGATGACCCAAACCCTTAAGGATTATGGGATATATGTGAAACATGTTCCACTACTTTGAGATAATGAAAGTACTATTAAGATTGCTCACAATCCCGTGCAACATTCTTGAACTAAGCATATTGAAATTCATCATCATTTCATTCGAGATCATGTTTTTATAGGAGATATCAATCTGAAGCATGTTTGTACCAATAATCAATTGGCGGATATATTTACCAAACCGCTTGATGAGAAAGTATTTTGTCGTTTGAGAGGTGAATTGAATATCATTGTTGCCTCGAACTTGGAGTAGAAACTCCTTTCGATACTTGCAAGGCATGAGCCTCTTTATGACTAATCCTTGACATTTCTCTTATGATGATGATCATATGTATTGGATCTATATTTGTTCCTTTGCATGATATCTAACCCCATGTAGGTACTTGGATGAGCCCAAATCTATGAGATTGCAAGTCACTCACATCTTGAGCAATCTCTACATCACCAAGTTTCTACTTCATGGATGTTGATATCAAGGAAGCATGGACTCACTCAAAATATCCTTTGACAAATTCTATATATCAAATTTCATTTGGTATCAAGTTTCATGATTGTCATTTTGGATGCACAAGTGCTTTTCCTTGCAAAACTGACCCATGTAGGAAGATGAACTCAAACTACAAGTGGTGCTCACAACTCTTTATGGACTACATCAACTTTGAGCACCCAACACAAGTTCAACTACATGATCAAGATCAACATCATCTAAGGTATGTTTTTTCCATCTTAGAGAAGCTTTACTCAAAGTCATGAGTCAAAGCAACTCAACAAGATGTGAACACATCAAAATACTTAAACGAAAAATGGTAACCCCATTTTGAGCTTAAACGATGAGTATGACCTATGATCAAGTGACCTCACTTGACTCCTAAGTCAATATACTCTAACATAGGTGACTTTGTCGCCAACCCTCCTCTAGATGAAGTTGTCTAGTATTTCTTGCTTTTACTTTGTGTTTTGATATCTTATTCCCCTTATCCAAAAAGAAAATTCATCTAGGTTCTCTTTATTTTCTTTATCTCTTTTCAGTTAATTCATTGCAAACCTTTGAGAAATTTTACTTGCGAAGTGAGTTGAGTTGCCAAAAAATTCTCTCTGCATTGAACTCGGACACACCGATTCCAGCCTATCTTCTAGACCGAAGCACAAGGATTCCTTGTGTGTAGTTCATCGGTTCAACCAGACAGGACTAACCCGGTCTGACCGATATGCATCATCCATGCCACTGCCAACTCGGTGTCACCGATGAAAACATATCGGAGTGACCGATTTCACTACTGAGACAATGTTTTGCCATTGCATATCTGATTTCTTCTCCAGCTCCACTCAATGATCCTTATCCTCTGCCAGCATCTCAAGCTATATGTTGCTTTGTAGTATCTCTCAAGGACCAAACCAACTAGACTCAAATTCATGAAGAAACCCTTCTTGGAAATTGATGTCAAAGGGAGAGAGAGAGAGAGAGAGATCATCAAAGCTCAATCAAAGCCTATAAGAGAACATCAAAGTCTCTTCCACAAGGATGCACACTTATCAAGACGAGAGAAGTCACATGTCTTTAAGAGGGGAAAGACATGTTATGTTTAGTTATGGATATGGTTGTCTAAGTATTGTCTTATGCTCTGATCATTTCTTGCTCTGATAACCTATGCCCATGCTCGGATTCATTTATTGATCCATTGCTCTGATATGTTTATCTTTTCTCTGATTTTCTGTTTCCCTACCTTCTCCCATTATCCAATATTAGATTCAGGGGGGAGAGCTCATTTCCAAGGAAGAAAATTGTTGCAATTCATTGCATATCTTTACAATCTTTGGGGACATGTCTATATCCAAATGAAGTACTAAGTACTCACCCATTACATGTCATCCCAGTCTTGGTACTCTTGTGGTTCCCTGAAATTGTTTTGCTTTAGAGTGTTCTTGTGTTATCTAACCTTGTTTTCTTAGAGCACTCCTTACAAAACCAATTCAAGACCACAAGGTAATTATATGCATCACAATCATGTACATGATGATCCTTTGCAGATGTACATACTATTTGCAAGAAGGATTCATGAACATGAAGGTACACATTTATTCATCTAATTCATTTGCTGTGATGCATATAGCCAAGATACATGTAACTCATTGCTTGTTTTGTCATGCTTATACACTAACATACTCTTATATTCAATCCTTGCATGAATGCATACATGTAGGGGGAGCCTATGCAAGTTACATGTCTTTCCAAAGATTTACTTATTACTCTTCATATCTTTTACCTAGAGCTTTGATGTATGTTGTCATTAATTACCAAAAATGGGAAGATTGAAAGCACAATGCTCGCCAGAGCCTTCGCATGTCACCTACATCCGGCAATGCCCATATTCTGCAATGGGCAAAGAGACTAGGAGATATCCCGGACCATCGACTCCGAGCTGAGTTCTATAACATCCAGCATAAACTTGCCCAAATCATCATGAAGGAGGTCCTCGAAAAAACAGGGTTGTTCTATGAAGAAGGGCAAATGTCGTGGGAAGACGTCCGAACACGCGTAGGCGTTCAGCGTCTCGACCTGAAGCCTTTCACTGCGCTCGGGGACTATCTCCCTGATTTGGATGGATGGCACTGCATGACCGAGTGATTGACGATATTTGACAATGTGTCTGTTTAGTCCATACTTTCTCTATGACGAAACTTTTAGTTATGCACGACAAAACTTTATCTGTGATGTAATTAAACCGTCCTCCTCAACTAGTGAAGATCACTCTAGTTAGGGCATTTTGGATACGATGAACTTTGTTATTTATGCTTATGATATGTTGCTTCTATTTTTGCCAAGTGTGTCTCTTTCTGTTTCTCAGCTATATATGTTGCATATCATCGACTCATGTGACGATGCAGGTGCATAGATCATCGATGCTCAAGAAGTGCTACGCCGGGAGTATACGACGAGTGGCCGGAGTGTCAGGCCCAGGTGTACCAGCTTCCGAGCGACAGCCAGTAGTTAGTTTAGGTTCTCGTGTATATCATTGTTTAGATGGATGACGGTGTAGTTGCAAGCATTCGAGACTTTTATCGTTATTTTCGAAATGATGACGAGATACCACTTTGTGTTGGATGATGATTATGATTATGACATGATTTGATGAGACTATTTGTATGTATATGCTATGATAACATTTGTATGTGTATGATATGCTAAAGATTACTGTATAAAGCCTGTTAAAATACAAAACGAATATGCAAAAAAATAGAAACTATTAAAACTAGCAGTAGCGATGGGAATAAAGTTAGTAGCAGCACGCTCTTACCAGTAGCACGGCTTAATTAAAAGTGTTGTAGCTATTATCAGTAGCGCATTGCTCCAAAGCTCGCTACCACTACCCATGTATAGAAGTAGTGTGGGCCAACCTGCGCTACTGCTACACGTTAGCTGTAGCGCCTTATTAGTTGAAAGCACAAGTGCCCCCTAGGTGATTTTGTTAATTAATGACAACATATCCCCTGTTGGACTAATACCTTTACCTATTGTATTTCAGATAAGTTCAACATTGGAGTGGCAAGGACAAGAGGATGTGGAACCCTTTCAAGCTGTTAAAGACAAGAGGATGTGGAACCCTTTCAAGATGCTAAGAACAAAGATTGGCAAAAGCTGAAGACTCTACATTTTTATTTTAGTGATCCAAGATCACATTGAGTCCATAGGAAAGCCAATACTATTAAAAGGGGATGAGGTGTTTCTTAATGATCTGGTTACTCAAGTGCTTAGTGATATTGCTCCAAAACCTTCAGTCACTTTCTCAAATTCCACATCTGTCCAAAACCTGAAGTCAAACTCGGAATAAAGTTAGTAGCAGCGCGCTCTTACCAGTAACACGGCTTAATTAAAAGTGTTGTAGCTATTATCAGAAGCGCATTGCTCGAAAGCTCGCTACTACTACCCATGTATAGCAGTAGCGTGGGCCAACCCGCGCTACTGCTACACGTTAGCTGTAGCGCCTTATTAGTTGAAAGCACAAGTGCCCCCTAGGTGATTGTGTTAATTAATGACAACATATCCCCTGTTGGACTAATACCTTTACCTATTGTATTTTAGATAAGTTCAACATTGGAGTGGCAAGGACAAGAGGATGTGCAACCCTTTCAAGCTGTCAAAGACAAGAGGATGTGGAACCCGTTCAAGATGCTAAGAACAAAGATTGGCAAAAGCTGAAGACTCTACATTTTTATTTTAGTGATCCAAGATCACATTGAGTCCATAGGAAAGCCAATACTATTAAAAGGGGATGAGGTGTTGCTTAATGATCTGGTTACTCAAGTGCTTAGTGATATTGCTCCAAAACCTTCAGTCACTTTCTCAAATTCCACATCTGTCCAAAACCTGAAGTCAAACTCGGTCCCACTGATTTGATCCATGCCACCGAGTTCATTTGACATAGCCACTGCCACAAACCCTAGACAATTCGGTCACACTGATACGGATCTCAGTCTCACCGACATGGAATTGCAAACTCTCTGTGATCCTTTCGTAAAGTTTCGGTCTCACCGAATTTGCATGGTAAACTTTCTGTGATCCTTTTATAACGTTTCGGTCTCACCGAAAAGTGCAACCGGCCTCACTGACTTTGCTTAACCAACTCTTTGTTTGATCCTTTGCTGAAATCGGTCCCACCGAGTTCATGCGATCGGTCTCACCGAGATGAGGTTTTGCCCTAGCTCTAGCACATCGATCCCACCGAGTTGATCATGTTGGTCCCAGCGAGATTCCTAACATTATCATTTTTGAACTGCTTTGATTTGACCGAGTTCACCTATTCGGTCTGGCCGAGTTGGGTCAAATGTGTGTAACGGTTGGATTTTGTGTGGAGGCTATATATACCCATCCACCCCCATCTCCATTTGTGAGAGAGCCACCTACACTTCCACTACTCATTTTCTGAGAGAGAACCACCTGCTAATGTGTTGAGACATAGATATACTAGTCCTACCACAAGAATCTTGATCTCTAGCCTTCTCCAAGTTGCTTTCCACTCAAATCATCTTTCCACCATATCCAAATCTGTGAGAGAGAGTTGAGTGTTGGGGAGACTATCACTTGAAGCATAAGAGCAAGGAGTTCATCATCAACACACCATTTATTACCTTTTGGAGAGTGATGTCTCCTAGATTTGTTAGGTGTCACTTGGGAGCCTCCGACAAGATTGTGGAGTTGAACCAAGGAGTTTATGAGGGCAAGGAGATGTGGCACCATGGCTCAGAGAAAACCGGAACGCCCCGTATTCCATCCCAGAGATCGAGGAGAAGTCTTCTGGAATACGGCACTGCTTAGCATAGAACAAATCAGCTCTTTATTACAGTCTATTTGGGTACAAGGGGATTACATCGGCAGGCGAGACTACGCCTGCCACGGTTGCTCTATGCCAGCAGCAGAACAACACGAAGCAGCGAGATACTTCTAGCAGCGGAACAATGACGAAGGTGGTGAACTCCACTCCGCAGGGACTCTAGCTGGAATGCTTATCCTAGCTCACACACAAGTTTTCCACGGCAACCAAGCAATCAAATCCGGCATGACCTGCAAGCTGGCATGACACGCCAAGTCAGTACATTGAATGTACTTGCAAGCTCACAATAACCAAAAGCAGTCAAGACAAACAATATCATGGCATTAGCAGGTTAAACCAATCAGAGCATGATGCTAACAGAACAACATGGCATGCAACAACTGAACATGGTACAACCAGAACAACTTAGCATGTCATGAGCATAGGAACATGATGATACTACATGCAACAGGTTAACATATTCATGCACCAACTTACTCTTCTCGGGTTACCTCGTAACCATCAGATACATCAGCTTACCATCACGGACATCACACGATCATCTCAAGATCAAATCAAGCTTGGTATTACAATACCATAGTAATCATTATATGACCACAAGGAGCTTGATCTTTACCCATGATTCTCGCGCAACATCGCAAGTATCCATCAACTCGGTAACGTCGATACCACGGTGATCACTCTCACGATCACAAACGAAACCACTCTTGGCTCAACGGGTTACCTCGTAACCAAACGGTGATCATTCACGGATCACATAACCGACTTATCTCATCATCGAACTGGGGTTGGTATTAAGCACATTATTATTATTAGTGTTGACCCATAGTGTGACCGACACGAACTGGGCCCATATACGCGGGCGCGGCTATCGATAGATTTAACACACACACTCTGCAGAGGTAGTGCACTTTACCCACACTACATAACCCATGGCCTCGCACTCCCATTCGGGTGGACCAACGGCGTTCCGAAAAAACCGTCCTACTGCCATGACACTCTCCCGGCCACTCCGACCAACTCTTCTTTGGGCTAAGTCGTGGGTGGCCCCGTGCCTACCAAAGGCACCAACGGCCACCGTCGTGGCAAAACATAAACTGTCCCAAACGGGGACAAGGATCCTTACAACAACAACAACGGGCACACAAGGTTATGTCTGCTTACCGGGCTACGGTACCGCACGCCCATAACCTTCCCTCGTTGGAGGCACTGACAAGAGGCATGACAATAGACCCAGTTAGGACCTTCCCATAAAAGTAAGTGTGGTTGCACTGGTCAGCTCGATATGGTGGCACCATCACTCAGCCAACAGTTGTTCAAGTTCATTATTATCCGGTTAAACTTGAATACAATACGCTGAGTCATATTAAAATAACTGTTGGGGAACATAGTATTTTAAAATTTTCCTACGATCACGCAAGATCTATCTACTAGATGCATAGCAATGAGAGGGGAGAGTGTGTCTACGTACCCTCGTAGACCGGGAGCGGAAGCGTCAAGTGATGCGGTTGATGTTGTCGAACTTCTTCGCGATCCAACCGATCAAGCACCGAACGTACGGCACCTCCGCGTTCAGCACACGTTCAGCTTGATGACGTCTCACGAGCTCTTGATCCAGTTGAAGTTCACGGGAGAGTTTCGTCAGCACGACGGCGTGGTGACAGATATGATGTGTTCACCGGCGCAGGGCTTCGCCTAAGCTCCGCGACGGTATGACCGAGGTGTGATTCTGTGGAGGGGGGCACCGCACACGGCTAAAACAATTCAACTTGTGTGTCTTTGGGTGCCCCCCTGCCCCCGTATATAAAGGAGCAAGGGAGGGAGGCCGGCCAACTTCTCCTGGTGCGGCTAGGGAAGGAGTCCTACTAGGAATAGGATTGCAATCCTATTCCTAGTAGGATTCACCAAAAGAAAGAAGTGGGAAAGGAATAGGAGAGGTGGCGCCCCCCCCAATCCTAGTCCAACTAAGAACCCTAGGTGGGGGCGCCGGCCAGCCCTATGGGCTGCCTCTCTCTTTCCCTTTAGGCCCACTATGGACCATCCCCTCTCGTAGGGGGTTCCGGTAACCCCCTCCGGCAATCCCGATAAATCCGAAACTTTCCCGGAACACTTCCGGTGTCCGAATATAGTCGTCCAATATATCAATCTTTATGTCTCGGACATTCCGAGACTCCTCGTCATGTCCGTGATCTCATCCGGGACTCCGAACTACCTTCGGTACATCAATACTCATAAACTCATAATACCGATCGTCATCAAACGTTAAGCGTGCGGACCCTACGGGTTCGAGAACTATGTAGACATGACCGAGACTCATCTCTGGTCAATAACCAATAGCGGAACCTGGATGTTCATATTGGCTCCTACATATTCTACGAAGATCTATTATCGGTCAGAACCGCATAACAACATACATTGTTCCTTTTGTCATCGGTATGTTACTTGCCCGAGATTCGATCGTTGGTATCTCTATACCTAGTTCAATCTCGTTACCGGCAAGTCTCTTTACTCGTTCCGTAACACATCATCTCGTGACTAACTTATTAGTCTTTTGCTTGCAAGGCTTATTGTGATGTGTGTTACCGAGAGGGCCCAGAGATACCTCTCCGACACTCGGAGTGACAAATCCTAATCTTGATCTATGCCAACATCACGAATACTTTCGGAGACACCTGTAGAGCATCTTTATGATCACCCAGTTACGTTGTGACGTTTGATAGCACACAAGGTGTTCCTACGGTATTCGGGAGTTGCATAATCTCATAGTCATAGGAACATGTATAAGTCATGAAGAAAGCAATAGCAGTAAAACTAAATGATCATAGTGCTATGCTAACGGATGGGTCTTGTCCATCACATCATTCTCCTAATGATGTGATCCTGTTGATCAAATGACAACTCATGTCTATGGTTAGGAAACATAACCATCTTTGATCAATGAGCTAGTCTAGTAGAGGCATACTAGGGACACTCTGTTTTGTCTATGTATTCACACATGTACTAAGTTTCCGGTTAATACAATTCTAGCATGAATAATAAACATTTATCATGATATAAGGAAATATAAATAACAACTTTATTATTGCCTCTAGGGCATATTTCCTTCAGTCTCCCACTTGCACTAGAGTCAATAATCTAGCTCACATCGCCATGTGATTTAATACCGATAGTTCACATCGTTATGTGAATAACACCCATAGTACACATCGCCATGTGACCACCACCCAAATGGTTTACTAGAGTCAATAATCTAGTTCACATCGCTATGTGATTAATACCCAAGAGTAATAAGGTGTGATCATGTTTTGCTTGTGAGAGAAGTTTAGTCAACGGGTCTGTCACATTCAGATCCGTATGTATTTCGCAAATTACTATGTCTACAATGCTCTGCATGGAGCTACTCTAGCTAATTGCTCCCACTTTCAATACGCATCCAGATTGATACTTAGAGTCATCTGGATTTAGTGTCAAAGCTTGCATCGGCGTAACCCTTTACGACGAACTCTTTATCACCTCCATAATCGAGAAACATTTCCTTAGTCATCCAGTTACTAAGGATAATTTTGACCGTTGTACAGTGATCTACTCCTGGATCACTATTTTACCCCTTTGACAAATTCATGGCAAGGTACACCACATGTTTGGTACATAGCATGGCATACTTTATAGAACCTATGGCTGAGGCATAGGGAATGACTTTCATTCTCTCTATATTTTTCTGCCGTGGTCTGGCTTTGAGTCTTACTCAACTTCATACCTTGTAAAACAGGCAAGAACCCTTTCTTTGACTGATCCATTTTGAACTTCTTCAAAATCTTATCAAGGTGTGTGCTTTGTGAAAGTCCAATTAAGCGTCTTGATCTATCTCTATAGATTTTGATGCCTAATATGTAAGCAGCTTCTCCGAGGTCTTTCATCGAAAAACTTTTATTCAAGTATCCTTTTATGCTATCCAAAAATTCTATATCATTTCCAATCAACAATATGTCATCTACATATAATATTAGAAATGCTACAGAGCTCCCACTCACTTTCTTGTAAATACAGGCTTCTCCAAAAGTCTGTATAAAACCATATGCTTCGATCACCTCATCAAAGCGTATATTCCAACTCCGAGATGCTTGCACCAGTCCATAGATGGATCGCTGGAGCTTGCACATTTTGTTAACACCTTTAGGATTGACAAAACCTTCTGGTTGCATCATATACAAGTCTTCTTTAATAAATCCATTAAAGAATGCAGTTTTTGTTATCCATTTGCCAGATTTCATAAAATGCGGCAATTGCTAACATGATTCGGACAGACTTAAGCATCGCTACGGGTGAGAAAGTCTCATCGTAGTCAACTCCTTGAACTTGTCGAAAACCTTTCGCAACAAGTCGAGCTTTGTAAACAGTAACATTACCGTCTGCGTCGGTCTTCCTCTTGAAGATCCATTTATTTTCGATGGCTTGCCGATCATCCGGCAAGTTTAACCAAAGTCCATACTTTGTTCTAATACATGGATCCCATCTCAGATTTCATGGCCTCAAGCCATTTTGCGGAATCTGGGCTCATCATCGCTTCCTCATAGTTCATAGGTTCATCATGGTCCAGTAACATGATTTCCAGAACTGGGTTGCCGTACCACTCTGGTGCAGAACGTACTCTGGTTGATCTACGACGTTCAGCAGAAACTTGATCTGAAGTTTCATGATCATCATCATTAACTTCCTCACTTATTGGTGTAGGAATCACTGGAACAATTTTCTGTGATGTACTACTTTCCAATCCGGGAGAAGGTACAATTACCTCATCAAGTTCTACTTTCCTCCCACTCACTTCTTTCGAGAGAAACTCTTTTTCTAGAAAGGATCCGTTCTTAGCAACGAATATTTTGCCTTCGGATCTGTGATAGAAGGTGTACCCAACAGTTTCTTTTAGGTATCCTATGAAGATCTACTTCTCCAATTTGGGTTCGAGCTTATCATGTTGAAACTTTTTCACATAAGCATCGTAGTCCCAAACTTAAAGAAATGACAGCTTAGGTTTCTCGTCAAACCAGAGTTCATACGGTGTCATCTCCACGGATTTTAGATGGTGCCCTATTTAACGTGAATGTAGCTGTCTCTAATGCATAACCCCAAAAGCGATAGTAGTAGATCGGTAAGAGACATCATCGATCGCACCATATCTAATAAAGTACGGTTATGATGTTCGGACACACCATTACACTATGGTGTTCCAGATGGCGTGAGTAGTGAAACTATTTCACATTGTTTTTACTTAAGGCCAAACTCGCTAACTCAAATATTTTACCTCTACGATCATATCGTAGAAACTCTTATTTTCTTGTTACGATGATTCTCCACTTCACTCTGAAATTCTTTGAACTTTTCAAATGTTTCAGACTTGTGCTTCATTAAGTAGATATACCCATATCTGCTCAAATCATCAGTGAAGGTCAGAAAATAACGATACCCGCCGCGAGCTTCAACACTCATTGGTCCACATACATCTGTATGTATGATCTCCAACAAATCTGTTGCTCGCTCCACAGTTCCGGAGAACGGAATTTTAGTCATTTTGCCCATGAGGCATGGTTCGCAAGCACCAAGTGATTCATAATCAAGTGATTCCAAAAGTCCATCACTATGGAGTTTCTTCATGCGCTTTACACCAATATGACCTAAACGGCAGTGCCACAAATAAGTTGCACTATCATTATTAACCTTGCATCTTTTGGCTTCAATATTATGAATATGTGTATCACCACGATCGAGATCCAACAAACCATTTTCATTGGGTGTATGACCATAGAAGGTTTTATTCATGTAAACAGAACAACAATTATTCTCTAACTTACATGAATAACCGTATTGCAATAAACATGATCAAATCATATTCATGCTCAACACCAAATAACACTTATTTAGGTTCAACACTAATCCCGAAAGTATAGGGAGTGTGCAATGATGATCATATCAATCTTGGAACTACTTCCAATACTCATCGTCACTTCATCCTTTAACTAGTTTATGTTCATTATGCAACTCCCATTTCGAGTTACTACTCTTTAGCAACTGAACCAATATCAAATACCGAGGGGTTGCTATGAACACTAGTAAAATACACATCAATAATCTGTATATCAAATATACCTTTGTTCACTTTGCCATCCTTCTTATCCGCCAAATATCTAGGGCAGTTCCACTTCTAGTGACCATTTCCTTTGCAGTAGAAGCACTTGTTTCAGGCTTGAGTTTAGCTTTGGGTTTCTTCACGGGAGTGACAACTTGCTTGTCATTCTTCTTGAAGTTCCCCTTCTATCCCTTTGCCCTTTACTTGAAACAAGTGGTCTGGTTAACCATCAACACTTGATGCTCTTTCTTGATTTCTACCTTCGCCGATTTCAGCATCGTGAAGAGCTCGGGAATTACTTTTGTCATCCCTTGCATATTATAGTTCAACACGAAGTTCTACTAACTTGGTGATAGTGTCTAGAGAACTTTGTCAATTACTATCTTATCTGGAAGATTAACTCCCACTTGATTCAAGCAATTGTACTACCCAGACAATCTGAGCACATGCTCACTGGTTGAGCTATTCTCCTCCATCTTGTAGCATAGTACTGTCAGAGGTCTTATACCTCTCGACACGGGCATGAGTATGAAATACTAATTTCAACTCTTGGAACATCTCATATGCTCCGTGGCGTTTCAAAACGTTTTTGAAGTCCCGGTTATAAGCCGTAAAGCATGGTGCACTAAACTATCAAGTAGTCATCATATCGAGCTTTTGTCAAAACGTTCATAACGTCTACATCTGCTCCTGCAATAGGTCTGTCACCTAGCGGTGCATCAAGGACATAATTCTTCTGTGCAACAATGAGTATAATCCTCAGATCACGGAACAATTCCGCATCATTGCTACTAACATCTTTCAACTTGGTTTTCTCTAGGAACATATGAAATAAACGTGGAGCAACATCGCGAGCTATTGATCTACAACATAGATATGCTAATACTACCAGGACTAAGTTCATGATAAATTAAAGTTCAATTAATCATATTACTTGAGAATTCCCACTTAGATAGACATCCCTCCGGTCATCTAAATGATCACGTGATCCAAATCAACTAAACCATGTCTGATCATCACGTGAGATGGAGTAGTTTCAATGGTGAACATCTTATGTTGATCATATCTACTATATGATTCACGTTCGACCTTTCGGTCTCTAGTGTTCCGAGGCCATATCTGCATATGCTAGGCTCGTCAAGTTTAATCCGAGTATTCTGCGTGTGCAAAACTGGCTTACACCCGTTGTATTTGAACATAGAGCTTATCACACCCGATCATCACGTGGTGTCTCGGGACGACGAACTTTCGCAACGGTGCATACTCAGGGAGAACACTTATACCTTGAAATTTAGTAAGGGATCATCTTATAATGCTACCGTCGTTCTAAGCAAAATAAGAAGCATAATAAGATAAACATCACATGCAATCAAAATATGTGACATGATATGGCCATCATCATCTTGTGCTTTTGATCTCCATCTCCAAAGCACCTTCATGATCACCTTCGTCACCGGCGCGACACCTTGATCTCCATCATAGCATCGTTGTCGTCTCGCCAACTATTGCTTCTACGACTATCGCTACCGCTTAGTGATAAAGTAAAGCAATTACATGGCGGTTGCTTTTCATACATTAAAGCGACAACCATATGGCTCCTGCCAGTTGCCGATAATATTACAAAACATGATCATCTCATACAAAACCGTATAACTCATCATGTCTTGACCATATCACATCACAACATGCCCTGCAAAAACAAGTTAGACGTCCTCTACTTTGTTGTTGCATGTTTTACGTGGCTGCTACGGGCTTAGCAAGAACCGTTCTTACCTACGCATACAAAACCACAACGATGTTTCGTCAAGTATGTGCTGTTTTAACCTTCACAAGGACCGGGCGTAGCCACACTTGATTCAGCTAAAGTGAGAGAGATAGACACCCGCCAGTCACCTTTAAGCAACGAGTGCTCGTAACGGTGAAACCAGTCTCGCGTAAGCGTACGCGTAATGTCGGTCCGGGCCGCTTCATCTCACAATACCGCCGAAGCAAAGTATGACATGCTGGTAAGCAGTATGACTAGTATCGCCCACAACTCATTGTGTTCTACTCGTGCATATCATCTACGCATAGACCTGGCTCATGATGCCACTGTTGGGGAACGTAGTATTTTAAAATTTTCCTACGATCACGCAAGATCTATCTACTAGATGCATAGCAACGAGAGGGGAGAGTGTGTCTACATGCCCTCGTAGACCGGGAGCGGAAGCGTCAAGTGACGCGGTTGATGTTGTCGAACTTCTTCGCTATCCAACCGATCAAGCACCGAACGTACGGCACCTCCGCGTTCAGCACACGTTCAGCTTGATGACGTCCCACGAGCTCTTGATCCAGTTGAGCTTCACGGGAGAGTTTCGTCAGCACGACGGCGTGGTGACGGATATGATGTGTTCACCGGCGCAGGGCTTCGCCTAAGCTCCGCGACGGTATGACCGAGGTGTGATTCTGTGGAGGGGGGCACCGCACACGGCTAAAACAATTCAACTTGTGTGTCTTTGGGTGCCCCCTGTCCCCGTATATAAAGGAGCAAGGGAGGGAGGCCGGCCAACTTCTCCTGGTGCGGCTAGGGAAGGAGTCCTACTAGGAATAGGATTGCAATCCTATTCCTAGTAGGATTCAACAAAAGAAAGAAGAGGGAAAGGAATAGGAGAGGTGGCGCCCCCCCCCCCCCAATCCTAGTCCAACTAGGAACCCTAGGTGGGGGCGCCGGCCAGCCCTATGGGCTGCCTCTCTCTTTCCCTTTAGGCCCACTATGGACCATCCCCTCTCGTAGGGGGTTCCGGTAACCCCCTCCGGCAATCCCGATAAATCCGAAACTTTCCCGGAACACTTCCGATGTCCGAATATAGTCGTCCAATATATCAATCTTTATGTCTCGGACATTCCGAGACTCCTCGTCATGTCCGTGATCTCATCCGGGACTCCGAACTACCTTCGGTACATCAATACTCATAAACTCATAATACCGATCGTCATCAAACGTTAAGCGTGCGGACCCTACGGGTTCGAGAACTATGTAGACATGACCGAGACTCATCTCCGGTCAATAACCAATAGCGGAACCTGGATGTTCATATTGGCTCCTTCATATTCTACGAAGATCTATTATCGGTCAGAACCGCATAACAACATACGTTGTTCCTTTTGTCATCGGTATGTTACTTGCCCGAGATTCGATCGTTGGTATCTCTATACCTAGTTCAATCTCGTTACCGGCAAGTCTCTTTACTCATTCCGTAACACATCATCTCGTGAATAACTCATTAGTCTTTTGCTTGCAAGGCTTATTGTGATGTGTGTTACCGAGAGGGCCCAGAGATACCTCTCCGACACTCGGAGTGACAAATCCTAATCTTGATCTATGCCAACACCACGAATACTTTCGGAGACACCTGTAGAGCATCTTTATGATCACCCAGTTACGTTGTGACGTTTGATAGCACACAAGGTGTTCCTACGGTATTCGGGAGTTGCATAATCTCATAGTCATAGGAACATGTATAAGTCATGAAGAAAGCAATAGCAGTAAAACTAAACGATCATAGTGCTATGCTAACGGATGGGTCTTGTCCATCACATCATTCTCCTAATGATGTGATCCCGTTGATCAAATGACAACTCATGTCTATGGTTAGGAAACATAACCATCTTTGATCAATGAGCTAGTCTAGTAGAGGCATACTAGGGACACTCTGTTTTGTCTATGTATTCACACATGTACTAAGTTTCCGGTTAATACAATTCTAGCATGAATAATAAACATTTATCATGATATAAGTTAATATAAATAACAACTTTATTATTGCCTCTAGGGCATATTTCCTTCAATAACATGCTGCAACTAGAATGCATGAGCATGATACCAACGTGAGCATGGATGTGCAACCATAATCAACGAGCACAACAACAACATTTAATCATTTATCTAGATGAGCACGGCATACTGGAGAGCATGAATATCACAAATAGAACACTACTCATAGCATAACCTGACCACTAGCATCAACAATAAATATCATGCAAGAACATATTGACAATGCTACCATGCAAGCATTTAACCAACTAGAAGCAAAGCAACATGTTTAATAACGATACTTGGAACAGACGATAGTCATGCACCGAAGACCATCACTAACACCAACATGTACTACCACCAAGCATGGCATACAAATGAAATACTAGCAACTAGAACATGATAACCAGGTGCATAAAAACATAGCATGAAAGTGAGCCCAAATCCATAAGCATCACCGAAACAACGATATTCGTATCAAAACAGGCAGACCTTTATTAAATGTTCAAGTTGAAAACCAAGGCTACTGCATGGCTATCATGCAGATGGTGGTTGTGGCTTGCCTGGGATGGAGTGTACTCCAGAAAGAAGTGTGGAAAACTCGCGAAAGAATCGCCGAAAACAGTTCTCTCTCGGAGGGGGATGTTTATGGGCAAGGGCAAAGTAGTCATTTCCCGTATGTCAAACCATAGTGAAAATGATACCAACAGAACGGGCTTGACGAGATGAAGACGTGGGCTTTCGATTCACCTCAATCGGAGTCTCGAGCAAAAAGTTGTGATAGTTTTTCTGCCAGGGACCTATCTGTAAAAAGTTTGCTGCAAACAAGCCCCTGACTGAGAAAACAGAAAGCTGATTTCAGAGATTACGCTTTCGAACAGAGAAAACGAACTTCTGGATGGATAAGATCTTGAGAGGCTGACGAGTGAGGTCCGCGGGGAGGAGGGGCCCGCCTGCCGTGGCTCCTTCTTCCTCCTCGCAGCGCCCCGATAGAAACATAGGAGGGCAGGGGAGGGCGCATGGCCGGCGACAGCCCGCCTAGCTCCGGCGGTCTACGGCCAAGAGGAGGCCACCGACGGATGCGGGGCGGTGCGCTACTCCCGGCTGGAGCAGCGACGGCGCCAAAGAGGGGACGGGGCGACTACGGCTCGCAGAACAGAGGGCTCGGGCAGCGCGGCCAATGTTTGGGGTCGCAGCCACACAGGCTCCGGGGAGAGGGTGAGGTGGTGGGGAGGATCAGAGGTTCGAGAGGACTCCTCTGGTGAAGGAATGAGGGGGAGGGAATGCCGGGGTTGCACCAATTTAGGCGAAGCCAAACCGCGGCCATGGCGGCGATGGAGGAGCATGAGAGCTCCTGGGGCTCGGTGGAGTGGCTTGGAGGGGTCCTGGGAGTGAGGTGAGGCGAGTGGTGTGGTCGAACGAGACTAGGGCTGGTTTATATAGCCGCGGGGGAGGTCACGGGCTCGGGTGCCGCCGCTCGGGTCCGGCCGAAGCTGTGACGACGAGCAGCAGTCACGGGAGGGAGCGGGAAGGCGACGCCGGGGAGCGAACGAGCAATAGTGGTGCACAGGGCAAGAGGGCGCACAGTGGAGAAAGAACCCAAACGCCATTGAATGCTCGGTCAGCCACAGTGCACCCGTGGGCGCGCGGCGACGAGCGCTGACGGAGGGGCGTACGGAGGGGTAGAATGGTCCGGGGAGAACAAGACGGCGAGTGGGTGCTGCTAGACATGCCCGTGCTCGCTGAGACGCTGAGCAGAGGAGGGGCCCGAAGCAAATGACGGCCAGCTCACGCACACTGCATGGCAAAGAAGTGGTCACCACACAGACTGGCACGGAGAAGATGCCAATGGCTGGGAGATGATGTCTAGTGGTAAGTTCATCCAAGGGAGGTTTCAACTGCAGTGGTAGCTCGATAAAAAGTGCAGCGGGCAAATGGTAAGTGATCTCTGAAGTTTACTGCATCAAACTAAACCATGCCAGTGTGATCTACAGATAAATGCTAAGGGCTAACTAAGTTGTCTAGGAGGTTTAGGTTAGGAAAGACTACAATCCTGGGCAATTTGGTGTGATTTGGACAAGTATTTAATACACTTGCATTGCAAATGCATAAACTGGTCCAGAAACTTGATCATGAATTAGCACTCACTTGGAGTAACCACTTGAGCTTAAATATGGCATGGCATCATGTTTTGGACATATAGAGATGCTGTAAAAATTTCATGCCATTTGGACTTGCCAAAATGGTACTTGCTTCACAAACATCCTCATTGTCCAAAAACTAGGAATAATTCCTGAGGGAAAATGGCTTGATGAAATGAGTCCCAAATTTGTGGAGATAAGTTATATGGGTGGGAGAAGGTCCTGGAAAATTTTCAGCCATAATGGAGCAAGATATAATATACTTTCTTCACAAACTGAAAATTTGGACATAAACACAAATTTGAAGATGAGCTCACATGGAGCAATGAAATGAGCTCAACTTTGGTGGGGGGTAATATATGATGATATTAAGGACCATGCAAAATTGCAACTCATTTGGATATGCCTAGCTTGTACCTCCTTCACAAAGTTTCTTTCTGGGCAGAAACTTTGGAAAATCATAATTAAATAACTACTAGGCAAATGAGGTTGAATTTTGGCATGTTGCAATTTTATGGACAGGAAAAGATGTCCAATGAGTTTGAGGGTAATTGGGCAAAGGAAAATAGCACTTGCTTCACAAAGTGCCATTTAGGGCAGAATAGGAAACACGCTATTGGTGGATTATTTTTGAACATGGCAAGGAAATGTTTTGCCATATTTGAAGAAGATATGACCGAAACAATTTATGAGAATTATTTGGGAATTTTAGGAGTGATGGAAACATAGGTTGCTTCACAACCTAGGGCAGACAGGGTTATTCCTGTAATAGAAAAAGGAATATTCCCTAGAAAAATAATATTGGGGTTGGGCCAAGATGAAAATGGCAATGTCTTGGGAAGGGTTTGAGGATGACAAGCCACTCTGGAAAGAAAGATGAGGTCATCTTCTTCAGTTTCCAGACCACATAGCCACGGAAAAAGAAAAACTCAATCAAAAATCTCAGAAAATCAGAAGAAAAAGAAAGGGCCGAAAATCAGGCCGTGACAACTCTTCCCCCCTTAAAGAAATATCGTCCTCGAGATTTGGTAGCTCAGGGAACAAGTATGAATATACTGACTTAAGGAAACCGTTTCCAACTCGGGTATCCTTTTTTCCTTTATTGATTGTTCCCACTGAATTTCATCTGTCTGTTTGTGTGTCTCGAGGTGGTTTGCTTCACTGTATCCATATTCTAATAGATCTTATCTCACATGTTCATGCTTATACTGGCTCCAATTATTTTCATACCGGCTGACTCAGCCGAGTGTGATAGATTATCATGACTGATACATATGTCCGTCTCACAAGTCCAAGAGCGATTTCCGATGGATATGTCATCCAGCATTGTCAACCTTTCATGAAGTTGTGAATAGATTTTTCCTGGTGGACACCCAATTTCTTTTCTCCTTGCATTGGGTTTCTCAACTAACTGTAGGTCCTCCAGGTTCAAATCAGTGAGGTGGTTCATAACCCTTCTCCTCACGGATTTTGGCTTCTTGCAGGAGTTTCTGAATCATCTTGACTGGTTCCACTGCCTTGAGTGTCAGATTGATACCAAATATTTGACCCTCTCCTGTCGTGGCCAACATAAAGGGATATGACCTTATATGATAATACCCACAGGTTTGACTGCCGGTGGAGGGCTTGGCTACATCTCTTAATTCTTCATGTGACCATGGGTTCTGTCAGGGGAAATATTTTGGACAGGCGTACCTTTATCCTTATCTCCTGACATGGTAACATTACTTTAATGGCAGGTTTATCTTCTATCAAGTTTTAATCGTGGGGAAATGATCATCTGAACCCTTGTAAGAAATTGGCAAATAAATCAGTAGACACCAGAACGGTCTTCACAACTCATGTCTGGGACATTACTGAAATAACTCAACCACAACTCAAGACAACCGAAAAGCAGCTCAGAGCATGAGACCGTGTTGATACGAAGAAAATGGCAGCTCCCTAAGATGGCCGAAAAGCAGCTCAGAGCATGAGACCGTGTTGATAAGAAGAAAATGGCAGCTCCCTAAGATGGCCGAAAAGCAGCTCAAAGCATAGGGCCACTGCCACAAAAAGAAACTCAACAGCTGTACGAGACGGCCGGAAAGCAGCTAAGGCTCATGACAGTTGTTGAATAGAGAAATATAAAGTCGGCATCCACCCTGGTCGGCCAAAAACAGCTTAGAACACAGGCGTGGTGCCATCACCGGAGAGACGTAGACAAGGGCTCAGCAGGATCATATACCAGGTTCACAGGTACTTGTACAGAGCTCATTGTTGTCGTCAATCTTCATAGTCCTTTGTTACTCTGAGGTGTATACTGTTAACTAAGCTGGTTGGCTGGATATGGGGTCCTTACTAAAATTGAGTATACGAATATTCATGGTGATCGATGCTTTCTCAGACTGTCGGGGTTTCTGCACCATGTGAGTTATGCAACAATTATCAGTCTTGCTCCTGACCAAACTATTGCGGATTCGATTCCCGAGATGCACTGTCATATGCTGTTAATTCACAATTTAATATCTTGCACAAATGTCGTACTGAGGACGATTGGATGGCTTATGCTGGAAACCGTTGAGAGTATCTTGCCGAGGATGACTGGATAATGTGCTTCAGAAGCTTCCCCCCTTAAAGAATTGCTAGGGAAAACTCGATACCTTATGTTGGAAGCTTTTTGTTGTTGCTTACTGGATAAGACAGAGTACCTTGCATGGGAAGTCATCCATGTATCGTACTGAGGAAGATAGATGAATCTTGCACTGGAAGCTTCTCAGGTAGCTTGCGAGGGAAGACTCAATTGATTACAACAGAAGCTTCTCACTGTGATATGCGGACTGATTCCCACATATATATCATCTTAATATTTCTGTTGTTGATTACCTTTGACTGATAATATACTGTCGATCTTGCACACAATTTATCTTTTGCTGATTTGATCATTACAACTATGAAGAGTGCATATTGAGGTAGACTTGATTGTCCGTACTATTGTGAGGAGTGCACACTGATGCAAACAAGATACTGACTATCCATCCATGATTCTTTTTCCATTCAAACGAAATATTCCAAATTTCATTGCAGTCTGCTAATAACTTCATTTCGTTTATCTGAGCTTCCAAGTATCTGAACTCCTTGCTGATTCTTCAGGTCCGGTGTCGGTTGATGAGCAGCTTTAATAAGGGGAAAATAATGCCACACCGAAGGCCCAAATAAAGAAGCAAAAGAAACGACGAAAACAACAAAACAAACACACAAGCATACTAATAATATAACGAATCTAGCAACATCACCTATTACTACTACTCACACAATAATATGCATGCATACCTAAGCACACAAATTTCACGGAAACTCCGGTATTGCGGTCTAATATGTTGTGGCGGTGTGCACGGAAGTGAATCTGCGTGTGGAAGGAGTTGGTGTAGCCATGGCTACACCAAGCGCTGGCTGAACACCGGTTGCAACTGGATGGATACGGAGGCGAGGACGGATTTGGTGATCATGTAGCGAGACACAAAGGTCACGACCACCTCATCATCAAGCGTACGAAAGGAATCGTACATGTCCCAAGAATTAGGATGACAGGGTAGGATAGTGGTGGAAAAATGAGCTTGCGGGCATTGCCCTTTTCTGACAACCAAGATCAGTAAGGGTTGCCAAAGGGACAAGATGGATGGCACGATTCTGGATAGAGACAAATCTATCACCAAAATATTATGGGTGGATGGCGGAAAGATATCGAAGCGATACCTCGGCATAACCCCTGCAAATGGTGTTTGGAACACTCGGTACTAGGGCATCACTCCGCTGGGACAGAGGTGACGCCAAACACCAAAAAAATAGGTATGCAAAAGGGAAATGGTGCAGGTAGTGGATCGAATCCGATACCACCTACACACGCAAGATAGAACGTTAATGACCAAACAATAATTTATATGCATGCTATGCGACAAACAAATGCAGCAATCAAGTGCAACAAACCATCCAAAATCTATACTACCGCATTCTAACGTTCGCGGGGACTAGGGTGTCCTACAGCCAGACCTGCTCTGATACTAAGCCTATGGCACCCCGGCTCAGAGAAAACCGGAACGCCACGTATTCTAGCCCAGAGATCGAGGAGAAGTCTTCTGGAACACGACACAGCTTAGCATAGAACAAATCAGCTCTTTATTACCATTTATTTGGGTACAAGGGGATTACATCGGTACGGCGAAACTAAGCCTGCCACGGTTGCTCTATGCCAGTAGTAGAACAACACGAAGCAGCAAGATACTTCTAGCAGCGGAACAATGACGAAGGTGGTGAACTCCACTCTGCAGGGACTTTGGCTGGAACGCTTATCCTAGCTCGCACACAAGTGATTCACGGCAACCAACCAATCAAATCCGGCATGACCTGCAAGCTGGCATGACACGCCACGTCAGTACATTGAATGTACTTGCAAGCTCACAATAACCAAAAGCAGTCAAGACAAACAATATCATGGCATTAGCAGGTTAAACCAATCATGAGCATGATGCTAACAGAACAACATGGCATGCACCAACTGAACATTGTACAACCAGAACAACTTAGCATGTCATGAGCATAGGAACATGATGATACTACATGCAACAAGTTAACATATTCATGCACCAACTTACTCTGCTTGGGTTACCTCGTAACCATCACATACATCAGCTTACCATCACGGACATCACATGATCATCTCAGGATCAAATCAAGCTTGGTATTACAATACCGTAGTAATCATTATATGACCACAAGGAGCTTGATTTTTACCCATGATTCTCGCACAACATCACAAGTATCCATCAACTCGGTATCGTCGATACCATGGTGGTCCTCTCACGATCACAAACGGAACCACTCTTGGCTTAACGGGTTACCTCGTAACCAAACGGTGATCATTCACGGATCACATAACCGACTTATCTCATCACCGAACTGGGGTTGTTATTAAGCACATTATTATTATTACTGTTGACCCATAGTGTGACCGAGACAAACTAGGCCCATATCCACGGGCGCGGTAATCGATAGATTTAACACACACGCCCTGCAGAGGTAGCGCACTTTACCCACACTACAGAACCCATGGCCTCGCACTCCCATTCGGGTGGACCAACGACATTCCGACAAAACCGTCCTACTGCCATGACACTCTCCCGGCCACTCTGACCAACTCCCTTTTGGGCTAAGTCCTAAGTGGCCCCGTGCCAACCAAAGGCACCAACAGCCACTGTCGTGGCAAAACATAAACTGTCCCAAACGGGGACAAGGATCCTTACAACAACAACAACAACAACAGGCACACAACGTTATGTCTGCTTACCGGGCCAGGGTACCGCACGCCCATAACCTTCCCTCGTTGGAGGCACCGACGAGAGGCATGACAATAGACCCAGTTAGGACCTTCCCATAAAGGTAAGTGTGGCTGCACTGGTCAGCTCGATATGGTGGCACCATGACTTAGCCAACAGTGGTTCAAGTTCATTATTATCCGGTTATACTTGAATACAATAAGCTGAGTCATATTAAAATAACATGATGCAACTACAATGCATGAGCATGATACCAACATGAGCATGGATGTGCAACCATAATCAACGAGCACAACAACAACATTTAATCATTTATCTAGATGAGCACGGCATACTGGAGAGCATGAATATCACAAATAGAACACTACTCATAGCATAACCTGACCACTAGCATCAACAATAAATATCATGCAAGAACATATTGACAATGCTACCATGCAAGCATTTAACCAACTAGAAGCAAAGCAACGTGTTTAATAACGATACTTGGAACAGATGATAGTCATGCACCGAAGACCATCACTAACACCAACATGTACTACCACCAAGCATGGCATACAAATGAAATACTTGCAACTAGAACATGATAACCAGGTGCATAAAAACATAGCATGAAAGTGAGCCCAAATCCATAAGCATCACCGAAACAACGATATTCGTATCAAAACAGGCAGACCTTTATTAAATGTTCAAGTTGAAACCCAAGGCTACTGCATGGCTATCATGCAGATGGTGGTTGTGGCTTGCCTGGGATGGAGTGTACTCCAGAAATAAGTTTGGAAAGCTCGCGAAAGAATCGCCAAAAACAGTTCTCTCTCGGAGGGGGATGTTTACGGGCAAGGGCAAAGCAGTCATTTCTCGTATGTCAAACCATAGTGAAAATGATACCAACAGAACGGGCTTGACGAGATGAAGACGTGGGCTTTGGATTCACCTCAATCGGAGTCTCGAGCAAAAAGTTATGATAGTTTTTCTGCCAGGGACCTATCTGTAAAAAGTTTGCCGCAAACAAGCCCTTGACTGAGAAAACAGAAAGCTGATTTCAGATATTACGCTTTCGAACAGAGAAAACAAACTTCTGGATGAAGAAGAAAAAAAACGCGCTTTCGGATTCTGAAAATGTACTTGTTAGGAAAGCGTCTACACTTATGTGACTGGATAAGATCTTGAGAGGCTGGCGGGTGGGGTCCGCGGGGAGGAGGGGCCCGCCTGGCCTGGCTCCTTCTTCCTCCTTGCTGCGCTCTGATAGAAACATAGGAGGCCAGGAGAGGGCGCATGGCCGGCGATGGCCCAGCCAGCTCCGGCGGGCTACGACCAAGAGGAGGCCACCGGCGGATGCGGGGCAGTGCGCTACTCAAGCCTGGAGCAGTGGCAGTGCCAAAGAGGGGACGGGGCGACGACGGCTCGCAGAGCAGAGGGCTCGGGCGGTGCGGCCAATCTTTGGAGTCGCGGCCACACAGGCTCCGGGGAGAGGGTGAGGTGGTGGGGAGGATCAGAGGTTTGAGAGGACTCCTCTGGTGAAGGAATGACGGGGAGGGAACGTCGGGGTTGCACCAATTTAGGCGTAGCCGAACCGCGGCCATGGCGGTGATGGAGGAGAAGGAGAGCTCCTGGGGCTTGGTGGAGTGGCTTGGATGGGTCCTGGGAGTGAGGTGAGGCGAGTGGTGTGGTCGAACGAGACCGGGGCTGGTTTATATAGCCGCGGGGGAGGTCACGGGCTCGGGTGCCACCGCTCGGGTCCGCCGAAGCTCTGGCGACGAGCAGCAATCACGGGAGGGCGCGGGAAGGCGACGACGGGGGCAAACGAGCGACAGTGGTGCACATGGCAAGAGGGGCCGAGCGCACAGTGGAGAAAGTGTAATGCCCAGGATGGATTTATACCTCCTACGTGTCGAGGCACGACTTAAAGGCATAAGTCCATCCTAGAATGATCTCAAGTTTGGTAATCTTTGCACAACTCATGTAAAAGAGGGATGGTAAACTTAAAAATAGTTGGCTTACAATCGCCACGTCACAGAATAACAGTACAAGTCTCAAACATCATTCAATAAGATCACTACAACCCTCTAAGGGCAAAAACCAAATGTCAAAGTACCAAACTCAGATAAATACACAACCACAGGCGGATCGAATCCTAGTAAGAGACTCCACTACTGATCGTCCGGGTAGCGCACGTAGTAACGACTACGCTCCTCGTCGTACTCCCAATCCAGCTCGGTGCCATCACCTGGATAGCTCACGGCTGGACCTGCATCTGGTGTGAAGTAACTGTGAGCCACAGAGGACTCAGCAATCCCGTTCCCGGGTAACAGAACTATCAAAGCCTTTAGGTGAGGGAAAGGCTGAAGAAAGAAATGAGGTGAAGGAACAACAAAGAGTCTGCAGCAGCAACTAGCATCTAGCTTACGCAAGAGAGAGCGAGAAGAGAAGGCATATGGCGAGAAGTGATCACTAAGTGATCCTAGCATACAAGCTCACAAGCATAACCCCTCCGTGTTCAACTCCCGAATCCCTATTCGGAAATTGACAGTCACGGAACTCACGCTGGTAGTGTATTAGTATCATTGTGTCGAGTTATCTACAACCGGAATTAACAAGCTCCCATCTGCCACATAACCGCGGGCACGGCTTTCGAAAGTTCAAACCCTGCAGGGGTGTTCCAACTTGACCCATTACAAGCCCACGATCCGCGGAGTCGCAACTCCAAAGTGGGAAGACCCGAGTATCCTCGGAATCCCGTGCTCAAGTTAAACCGAACTAAGGTAAGGCTAATCCAGCAAATCCTCCCGGCGTGTCGTCACCCTGATAGTAGCCGCGCGTATCTAGGTCTCAGGACACGTCCGGATGGGCGAAGCTACGGGTGGATACCAAATACCTCGAGTTGCCTCAAGGCGGCCCCGCAGGCTCCCCGTTTCGGACCAACACTCATGTGGAGCACTGGCCCGGGGTTGTTGATTAAGAAAGAGGGTTAATTACTCCCTTATGCATGTTTAGTTTGTTATTAGGCAAATAGTACCAAGGTTGGGATTTGCTGGAAAAGACTTAGCACATAGCGGTTTATCGAGGGGGTCCCATACACCCCAACCGTGTTAGGAACGCATAATCAAGGAACATAAAACCGGCTTATACGGATCCTAACGGCATGAGTGGAACAAAACACCAAGCAAAAGGCTTAGCCTTCCACCCTTGCCAATATATATGTGATTTCAGTTAAAGCATTTATATAGGGTGATATAACCCAACCAAACTTCAACATGGAGCAAGCATCTTCACTTCACCTGCAACTAGCAACGCTATAAGAAGGGCTGAGCGAAGCGTACTTAGCCAAGCAACGGTTTGCATAGGTAGGGTGGTTAAACATGGCAATTGGTTACAAGTAGGAGGCTGACAAGAAGAACATGGGCATCGAGGCAAAACTATAGATCGAGACTACTAGCAATAGACAAAGATAGTAATGTTATCGGGGTTCGGTCATCTTGCCTGAAGAGAAGAAGTTCGGATCAAAAGAAGGGTCCTCTTGCTCAAACTCGTTGGAAACCTCGTGCTCAACCTCGTTGGAAAACTCGTGCTCAACTTCCGGGTCTAAACAAGACAAACACACCAGCACCAAATCAACACAATGCAATGCGCACTCGAAAAACATGTATGCATGATGGATGCACTAGAGATGCACATGGAGCACGGAAAACATCACTCAAGCAAAACCCCTCAAAACAAGATAACAACCTGATATTATTAATCTACACAGAAAAACACCCAAGTTTGATATAAAGATCGCTGAAATCGGAGTTACGGGCTAAAAGTTATGCCCGAAACAAGATTTGAGCGAAAACTGCAAATTACAGCAACATAGCATCTTGGGAGCTCAAAATAAATAATCTACAGCACCCAAAAAGCATGGCAAAGGACTTGAACATAACTAGATATAATGTACAGCAACTAGGTCCAAAGTGCACCCCAAACGGAGTCACGGATCATTAGCAATGACCTTGGACATATTGAACTTTGAAATAAAATTCTGGCAGCAGAATTTTATTGAAAGTTTGGAGCAAAAGATAAGCATGCTACAGCACCTCAAATGGACATGTGAGGACATGGATGGAAAGACAACAATATATACTTCATGGAACAATCAAAATCCACCCCAAAACTATCATGCTTTGTCCTACAACATCACACGAACATGGCATCGGAACGTTACAGATTTCAGACTTAGTGAAATTTCACTAAGTCCTAAAACAGCAACATCATCATAGCACACAAAAGAGCATGTTTAAGACACCTCGAAACTAAACATGGCAAAGGGTAAGCACCTCATCAAAATACATATGACGGTGATCCCGAAACACACAAGCATGCATCAATGTGGTGAACACACCGATTACAACGAGCTCAACAACATGGCATTTCATAACAAGTAAAAACACAACATATGAACATGGCATCTTGCAACGAAGATAACAAGGAAACAAAACATCTACCATGCAACCTATCACACTCAACACGTAGTTCGTGACGAGACGAACACGTGGACATGTCATTTGCATCGTTTGGACAAACGAGCTAAAAGTTATCACATGTCAAAGGTGGCACAAAAATAACACATAACAGCAGTTTATATCATCATACACTCTTGCAACAGCAAAACAAGGCCCTAGATGATCTCTAACATGCATGACAACAACAGGTAAAACGTAGAGGGCATCTCCACGAACATCTGGACATATCACACGCTCAAAACGGAGCAACAGGTAAAAAGTTACAGCAGGTCAAAGTAAGCATAACAGAACAGGAAAAACAGGGGCTAGGGTTTGAATTTGGACCTCTCAGATCTGGATCTGAGGAACGGGCCCGGATGAACAGTGCTGGGCCTCGGTGAACAGTTGCGGCGGATCTGGCCTGTGGGGAACAGTGCGCGGCGGCGGCCCAGAGGAACAGTAGAGCGGCGGCGGCCCGGAACTGTAGCGCTGGGCTCTGCGGCGAGGCCCAGCTGGCAACGGCGGCGGCTGCGACGCGGCCTGGAGGCGCGCTGGCCCAACTGGGCCGAGGCGAGGCGAGGCGGCCTGCTCGGGCGCCCGGCCTGGCGCTGGCGAGTTGGCGAAGAGGAGAGAGCGGGCCGGCGGGAGGAGCTGTCGGGTCCGGCGGCGCGCGGTGTACGGGCCCCTGGCGCTGGGGATGTGGTCCCCGAAGCGGGCCGTGCGAGCGGCGAACTGGGCCCCGACCGGATCGCTCGCTGGCGCGGAAGAGGCCGGCTCGGCCGATCTGGCGCGGGACGACGCAGTGGCCGACGCGGTCGCTCCAGAGGATCGAAGGAGCGTTGACTCGCGAGGACAGCTCGCCCCTGGCGGCTGCGGCTGTTTTGGATCGAAGGATCCTCGGGATCCGGCAGAAAAATTAGGGATCTGGAAAGAAAAGAAAAAAAAGAAGGTGGATCTAGAGGAGGAAGAAGGGGATGCCCAAATAGACCTAGGGGTCTATATATAGCAGTTTAGACTAGGGTTTGGATACTAGGGATGTTAGGAGCCCTACGATCGTGATCCAACGGATCCGATCGCGGGGTTGATTTAAAAGGACTAGACGGAGATAAAAGAGAGCAGCCGGGGTATTTCCGGGACACGAAGTAAGGGCACTTCGGACCCACACGGACAACGGAGGGAAAAGTCAACGGAGTCCAAACGAGACGAGATTTGAGAGGCAGGTTGCACACAACAAAACAACAACACACAACACAACCTCGCGGCACACCGGTAACGAAAAACGCCCGAACAACAAAGAAGGCCTACGGGACGTCACGAACACGTGAGGGAGCTCCGGAACACGAAACGGACAACGGGAAGAAACGCCACGAACCGGATGCAACCCACAACACAAACAAAATGCAATGCACATGTCTACATGATATGAATGAATGCCACACACTCACACAACAAAACGACGAAAGCCCGAAAGACGAAGAACCCGAAATGGAAATAGATGAAGCCGGAGATTTATTATAAGCCCAAAAGGGAAAGTATTACATCCGGGGCATTACAAACTCTCCTCTACTACAAAAAAGATCTCGTCCCGAGATCTAGGACTGGAAAAAGGAAGGGTACTCGGAACGAAGATGATCTTCTCGTTCCCAGGTAGCTTCTCGGTCTGTGTGATGTGACCACTTGACTTTCAGAAACTTGATGGTCTTGTTGCGAGTCTTGCGTTCAGTTTCTTCGAGAATTGCAACTGGATGCTCTCGGTAGGAAAGGTCTTGTTGAAGATCAATCTCCTCAAACGTAATCATGCGCTCAGGTGCCTTGAAGCATTTGCGAAGCTGAGACACATGGAAGACATCATGAACATTTGCAAAGTTGGAAGGGAGCTCGAGCTGATAGGCTAGATCGCCTCTTTTGCCAAGAATTTTGAAAGGACCGACGTATCTAGGAGCAAGCTTTCCTTTGATACCGAACCTCTGGGTTCCTTTCATCGGAGAAACTCGGAGATAGACATGATCACCGATGTCGAAAGCCAAATCACGATGCTTTCCGTCATAGTAACTCTTCTGACGCGACTGAGCGGCCTTGAGATTCTCACGTATGACTTTGCACATTTCTTCGGCTTCAGAGATCAAATCATTGCCAAGAAGTTGGCGTTCACCTGTTTGAGACCAGTTGAGAGGGGTACGGCACTTTCTGCCATAGAGAATTTCAAACGGTGCTTTGCCTGCACTTGCTTGAAAGCTGTTGTTGTAAGAGAATTCTGCAAATGGAAGACAGTCCTCCCATTTCATGCCGAAGGAGATGACACAGGCTCTGAGCATATCTTCAAGGATCTGATTCACACGCTCGACTTGACCACTAGTCTGAGGGTGAAAGGCAGTGCTGAACCTGATCTTCGTGCCCATGGCGGACTGAAAGGAGTCCCAGAACTTTGATGTGAACAAGCTGCCACGGTCTGAGGATATCACTTGAGGAATACCATGTAGGGACACAATTCTGGAAGTGTACAGCTCTGCAAGTTGAGCTGCATTGATTGATTCTTTGACTGGAAGAAAGTGAGCGACTTTGGTAAGCTTGTCAATCACCACAAAGATAGCATCATTGCCTCGCTTGGATTTAGGAAAACCAGTGACGAAGTCCATTTCAATGTGGTCGAACTTCCACTCAGGAATAGGAAGAGGTTGGAGAAGACCGGCTGGACGTTGATGTTCTGCTTTCACTCTTCTGCATACATCACATTCATTCACGAATTGGGCAATTTCCCTTTTCATGCGTGTCCACCAGTAAGATTGCTTGAGGTCTTGATACATCTTGGAACTGCCAGGATGAATGGAAAGGAGAGAGTCGTGAGCTTCTTCCATTATGAGCTTCCTGAGATCACCTTTGGGAACAACGAGTCTGTCCTCGAAGAACAAGGTATCTCTCTCATCAACACGGAAGCACTTATATTTTGGAGTGCCCTTTGCAATCCCATGTTTAACCTTCTTCACCATGGTATCACTGAGCTGGGCCTCACGGACTTGATCTTCCAAGGTAGGAGCAATTTGGAGATTTGCAAGAAAACCCCAGGTAGCTTCTCGGTCTGTGTGATGTGACCACTTGACTTTCAGAAACTTGATGGTCTTGTTGCGAGTCTTGCGTTCAGTTTCTTCGAGAATTGCAACTGGATGCTCTCGGTAGGAAAGGTCTTGTTGAAGATCAATCTCCTCAAACGGAATCATGCGCTCAGGTGCCTTGAAGCATTTGCGAAGCTGAGACACATGGAAGACATCATGAACATTTGCAAAGTTGGAAGGGAGCTCGAGCTGATAGGCTAGATCGCCTCTTTTGCCAAGAATTTTGAAAGGACCGACGTATCTAGGAGCAAGCTTTCCTTTGATACCGAACCTTTGGGTTCCTTTCATCGGAGAAACTCGGAGATAGACATGATCACCGATGTCGAAAGCCAAATCACGATGCTTTCCGTCATAGTAACTCTTCTGACGCGACTGAGCGGCCTTGAGATTCTCACGTATGACTTTGCACATTTCTTCGGCTTCAGAGATCAAATCATTGCCAAGAAGTTGGCGTTCACCTGTTTCAGACCAGTTGAGAGGGGTACTGCACTTTCTGCCATAGAGAATTTCAAACGGTGCTTTTCCTGCACTTGCTTGAAAGCTGTTGTTGTAAGAGAACTCTGCAAATGGAAGACAGTCCTCCCATTTCATGCCGAAGGAGATGACACAGGCTCTGAGCATATCTTCAAGGATCTGATTCACACGCTCGACTTGACCACTAGTCTGAGGGTGAAAAGCAGTGCTGAACCTGATCTTCGTGCCCATGGCGGACTGAAAGGAGTCCCAGAACTTTGATGTGAACAAGCTGCCACGGTCTGAGGATATCACTTGAGGAATGCCATGTAGGGACACAATTCTGGAAGTGTACAGCTCTGCAAGTTGAGCTGCATTGATTGATTCTTTGACTGGAAGAAAGTGAGCAACTTTGGTAAGCTTGTCAATCACCACAAAGATAGCATCATTTCCTCGCTTGGATTTAGGAAAGCCAGTGACGAAGTCCATTTCAATGTGGTCGAACTTCCACTCAGGAATAGGAAGAGGTTGGAGAAGACCGGCTGGACGTTGATGTTCTGCTTTCACTCTTCTGCATACATCACATTCATTCACGAACTGGGCAATTTCCCTTTTCATGCGTGTCCACCAGTAAGATTGCTTGAGATCTTGATACATCTTGGAACTGCCAGGATGAATGGAAAGGAGAGAGTCATGAGCTTCTTCCATTACGAGCTTCCTGAGATCACCTTTGGGAACAACGAGTCTGTCCTCGAAGAACAAGGTATCTCTCTCATCAACACGGAAGCACTTATATTTTGGAGTGCCCTTTGCAATGCCATGTTTCACCTTCTTCACCATGGTATCACTGAGCTGGGCCTCACGGACTTGATCTTCCAAGGTAGGAGCAATCTGGAGATTAGCAAGAAAACCCTGCGGAACAACCTGAAGGTTGAGCTTCCTGAAAGCTTCACAAAGCTCAGGCTGGTGTGGCTTGATAAGAAGGCTGTTGCAATATGCCTTTCTGCTCAAAGCATCTGCAATCACATTCGCCTTGCCTGGAGTGTACTCAATGCTGGGGTTGTACTCTTGGATCATCTCGACCCAACGAGTCTGGCGGAGGTTCAGATGCGGCTGCGTGAAGATGTACTTCAAGCTCTTGTGATCAGTGAAGATGTCGACCTTTCTGCCCAACAACAGATG
>LR738715.1:87867453-87920895 GCA_902687465.1 Secale cereale | reverse complement strand
TCAATGCTGGGGTTGTACTCTTGGATCATCTCGACCCAACGAGTCTGGCGGAGGTTCAGATGCGGCTGCGTGAAGATGTACTTCAAGCTCTTGTGATCAGTGAAGATGTCGACCTTTCTGCCCAACAACAGATGTCTCCACGTAATCAGAGCATGTACCACAGCTGCTAGCTCGAGATCATGTGTGGGATAGTTCTTCTCAGCTGGCTTTAGCTGACGTGAAGTGTATGCCACAATTCTCTTCTCTTGCATAAGCACACCACCAAGACCTTGAAGAGAAGCGTCACAGAACACTTCATAGGGCTTGGATTCATCAGGAGGAATCAAAACTGGAGCTGAGACAAGCTTCTCTTTGAGTGTTTTGAAAGCCACTTCACACTCAGGAGACCAAAAGTATTTGACATTCTTCTGAAGGAGGTTGGAAAGAGGCTTAGCAATCTTGGAGAAGTTCTCCACAAACCTTCTGCAATAGCTGGCAAGACCCAGAAAACTGCGGAGCTGCTTGACATTCTGAGGAGCTTCCCAGTTGACAATTGCTTCAACTTTCTCGGGATTAACCGCAATACCGTCAGCTGAGATAATGTGGCCCAGGTAGAGAACCTTATCGAGCCAAAACTCGCACTTTGAGAACTTGGCATAGAATTTGTGCTCTCGGAGTCGATCAAGAACCAGACGCAAGTGCTTTTCGTGATCTTCTTCATTCTTGGAAAACACCAAAATATCATCCAGATACACTAGCACAAACTCGCCTGTATAGGGGTTGAAGATATAATGCATCATCCTTGAGAAGGTAGGAGGAGCATTGGCGAGCCCGAAGGACATGACGGTATACTCATATGAACCGTAGCTCGTTCTGAACGCCGTCTTGGGAATGTCTTCCTCGCGAATGCGAATTTGATGGTAGCCCATTCGGAGGTCAAGCTTAGAGAATACTTTAGCTCCTTTGAGCTGCTCAAAGAGTTCATTGATGTTGGGGAGCGGATACTTGTTCTTAATCGTCTTCTTGTTCAGTGGCCGGTAGTCAACACAGAGACGCTCCGTGCCATCTTTCTTCTTGACAAATAAGACTCCACAGCCCCACGGAGATGTACTCGGTCTGATGAGACCCATACGCTCCTGTTCATCCAACTGTCTCTTCAATTCCTTCAATTCATCTGAAGAGAGCTTGTATGGACGCCGACAAACAGGTTCGGTGCCCGGCTCGAGTTCAATGACAAACTCCACCTGACGGTGTGGAGGCATGCCTGGAAGTTCTTCTGGAAAGACGTCTTGATATTCATTCACCACTGGAATTTGCTCTATTGCATTAATTTCACCCTTATCATTAAGAGAGAAAAGCCGAATAGTATTATCCCTGGAGGCGAAGATAATCACATCTTCATCAGAATGAGTCAACTTGACTTCTTTTTGAGCACAATCAATGTGAGCATCATGCTGAGAAAGCCAATCCATTCCGAGAATGAGGTCGATGTCAGAATGACCAAGAACCACCGGTTTAGCCATAAAACGATAATCTCCCATGCGAATGGAAACATCCGGAGCATAGACAGTAGAAGACATACGTCTCCCTGGAGAAATAACTTCCAACCTCTGAGGCAAATTTGAAGTGGCAATACTGTGCTTGGATGCAAAAGGTTGAGACATGAAAGAGCATGATGCACCCGAATCAAATAACACTTTAGCTGGAAAAGAGTTCACTGGAAGGTTACCCAGAATAACATCAGAAGAAGCCTCTGCTTGTTCTGCATTCATCAGATTGACCCTGGCAGCCTTTGGATCATGCCTGACAATAGCTGAACTCACAGGTGGTGGAGGAGGAAGACGCTTCGGATTCGGACATCTGTTGGCATAATGACCCTTCTGGCCACACTTGTTGCACACCACTTCAGAGAGAGGACGGAAATGAGAGCCACTGGACTTAGAGCCTTGAGACTGAAACTGCTTCTTCGACTGGTTGCTTGGGTTGGGTGGGTGGGAGAAACCACGGCCACTAGAGTTCTTGTTGTTGGAGTTGTTGTATGGAGCTCGAATCATTGGAGGAGGAGGAAGCCAGAATTTCTGTTGTTTCGCAGCCAACTGAGACGATGAGGTAGAGTGAACAGCATCTCGAATTCTCTTCTTAGAAGCCTCCATCTTAAGCTGAGCTGCTTCTTGTTTCAAAGCCATATTATAGAACTTATCGAATTCGTCTGGCTCGAACAGAGTGAGAGCAAGCTGAAGTTCATCTTTGAGACCTCCACGGAACTGATAGATTTTGCTCTTTGCATCAGGTATGTCTTGCTTTGCATAGCGAGCGAGGTTTTGGAACTTGACATTATACTGATAGACTGTCATGGAGCCCTGCTTGAGGTTGCGGAATTGCTCACGCATACCCTCAATAACACTTGTAGGAATGTGATGCGAGCGGAAATCCCTGCAAAAGTTCTCCCACGAGATCACTTGACCCGGCCTTGAGTCTTTATACTGCTGCCACCAGTCGGCTGCTTGATCTTTCAGTTGGAAGGCTGCAAACTTCACATAGTCATCTTCTTTCACGTTACTGCACTCAAAATGCTTCTTGATATCGGTCAGCCAATCCTCAGCATCAAGAGGGTCGACACAGTAACTGAAAGCTTTAGGATTGTTGGCCAAGAACTGATTCAGAGTAGCATGGTGCTGCTGGAAGAAGTTGCCTTGGTTCATTGGAATGCCCTGATTAGCTTGATTAGCTTGCATAGCCTGCATTTGCTGCATCATCTGCATCATCAACTGAGTGTTCTGAGCAGTAGTCTGCATAATTGCTCTCCAAGCCTCAGGCGGAGGAGGAGGTGAAGGAGGACGTTCTGGAACCTCTTCACCCTCTGGGTTGGCATTCGGAACCCTTTTCGGAGCCATCCTGTAAGAGATGACCACGAATCAGCAATTGATTGACAAAAGGAATAAGCTGAATCAATGGAATGAATTGCAACAAGTCTTCACAAATAATCATTCGAACAATAAGAACGAATGAAATCATCCGAACAAGAGGAACGAATGAATTTCTCAGTTAATTGGTAACATCAGTCTTCACGAGAAGCCACATAGGAATCAAAAGGATAAAATAAAAAAAAACAACAAGGTACGGAAAGAACAAACACAAGAGAGGAGTTTCGTTCTAACATCTTTGTGCTGAAAGCATATGAACGCGTTACGAAAAGGTTTTGCAATCCCCGGATCAGCATAGCCAAGGACCCTTTAAGATGCAACTCCTGATAGTAACCTCGGTCATATAACCCCTTCACTCAATGTCGAACCCCGAACTCACTAACCTGCATTCGTTGGAAGAATGCCTACGATCTACTGGATAAAACCCACCTATAGCTTTCCGAAAGATTCCAGTTATGCAATCAGGTGTTGGGGATACACGGGAAGCACCGCGCAATCAACTCTAACCTACATCCAGGTGTATCCATCCTTCAACACATAACCAGTCTTTCTCGGAAACTGTGTACCTCGGACCTTCGAAAAGCATCCACTATAACAAGCTATGGCAATACTCCCGAACTACCTCCCCAGTACTGGGTGATGTCGGGGTTATCTTGCCACTGGCCGTATAGGAGAGATTTTCGATGTCGGCCGTCTTAAGTATTTAGTACTGCCGCGATATGCTTGTTACAATGATACCCCGAAGCTCAACTCCTCGGTAACAGGAGGCATCGAGAACAATATCCTTGTCACAAGAACATCGAAACAATCCCAGAATACTCGCGGGATTCCTAAAAAAAAATTGTGCAAATTTTGAAGATAGGAGAGACAAGAGTAGACGTCAGGAGTCCTCACCAGAGAGAAAGGGGATGAGAAGCAAAGAAATCCTACTCTCCGATATAATATAGGACTCAAAAAGTTTTCAGTGTGTGCCTAGACTCAACCGTCAACGATTCGATCAAACAGTGGGGGCTCCTAGGTCGGAGAAGGCTCTGATACCAACTTGTAATGCCCAGGATGGAGTTATACCTCCTACGTGTCGAGGCACGACTTAAAGGCATAAGTCCATCCTAGAATGATCTCAAGTTTGGTAATCTTTGCACAACTCATGTAAAAGAGGGATAGTAAACTGAAAATAGTTGGCTTACAATCGCCACGTCACAGAATAACAGTACAAGTCTCAAACATCATACATTAAGAGCACTACAACCCTCTAAGGGCAAAAGCCAAATGTCAAAGTACCAAACTCAGATAAAACAACCACAGGCGGATCGAATCCTAGTAAGAGACTCCACTACTGATCGTCCGGGTAGCGCACGTAGTACCGACTACGCTCTTCGTCGTACTCCCAATCCAGCTCGGTGCCATCACCTGGATAGCTCACAGCTGGACCTGCATCTGGTGAAGTAACTGTGAGCCACAGAGGACTCAGCAATCCCGTTCCCGGGTAACAGAACTATCAAAGCCTTTAGGTGAGGGAAAAGGCTGAAGAAAGAACAAGTCTGCAGCAGCAACTAGCATCTATCTTACGCAAGTGAGAGCGAGAAGAGAAGGCATCGGCGAGAAGTGATCACGAAGTGATCCTAGCTACAAGCTCACAAACATAACCCCTCCGTGTTCAACTCCCGAATCCCTATTCGGAAATTGACAGTCACGGAACACACGCTGGTAGTGTATTAGTAACATTGTGTCAAGTTATCTACAACCGGAATTAACAAGCTCCCATCTGCCACATAACCGCGGGCACGGCTTTCGAAAGTTCAAACCCTGCAGGGGTGTTCCAACTTGACCCATTACAAGCCCACGATCCGCGGAGTCGCAACTCCAAAGTGGGAAGACCCGAGTATTCTCGGAATCCCGTGCTCAAGTTAAACCGAACTAAGGTAAGGCTAATCCAGCAAATCCTCCCGGCGTGTCGTCACCCTGATAGTAGCCGCGCGTATCTAGGTCTCAGGACACGTCCGGATGGGCGAAGCTACGGGTGGATACCAAATACCTCGAGTTGCCTCAAGGCGGCCCCGCAGGCTCCCCGTTTCGGACCAACACTCATGTGGAGCACTGGCCCGGGGTTGTTGATTAAGAAAGAGGGTTAATTACTCCCTTATGCATGTTTAGTTTGTTATTAGGCAAATAGTACCAAGGTTGGGATTTGCTGGAAAAGACTTAGCACATAGCGGTTTATCGAGGGGGTCCCATACACCCCAACCGTGTTAGGAACGCATAATCAAGGAACATAAAACCGGCTTATACGGATCCTAACGGCATGAGTGGAACAAAACACCAAGCAAAAGGCTTAGCCTTCCACCCTTGCCAATATATATGTGATTTCAGTTAAAGCATTTATATAGGGTGATATAACCCAACCAAACTTCAACATGGAGCAAGCATCTTCACTTCACCTGCAACTAGCAACGCTATAAGAAGGGCTGAGCGAAGCGTACTTAGCCAAGCAACGGTTTGCATAGGTAGGGTGGTTAAACATGGCAATTGGTTACAAGTAGGAGGCTGACAAGAAGAACATGGGCATCGAGGCAAAACTATAGATCGAGACTACTAGCAATAGACAAAGATAGTAATGTTATCGGGGTTCGGTCATCTTGCCTGAAGAGAAGAAGTTCGGATCAAAAGAAGGGTCCTCTTGCTCAAACTCGTTGGAAACCTCGTGCTCAACCTCGTTGGAAAACTCGTGCTCAACTTCCGGGTCTAAACAAGACAAACACACCAGCACCAAATCAACACAATGCAATGCGCACTCGAAAAACATGTATGCATGATGGATGCACTAGAGATGCACATGGAGCACGGAAAACATCACTCAAGCAAAACCCCTCAAAACAAGATAACAACCTGATATTATTAATCTACACAGAAAAACACCCAAGTTTGATATAAAGATCGCTGAAATCGGAGTTACGGGCTAAAAGTTATGCCCGAAACAAGATTTGAGCGAAAACTGCAAATTACAGCAACATAGCATCTTGGGAGCTCAAAATAAATAATCTACAGCACCCAAAAAGCATGGCAAAGGACTTGAACATAACTAGATATAATGTACAGCAACTAGGTCCAAAGTGCACCCCAAACGGAGTCACGGATCATTAGCAATGACCTTGGACATATTGAACTTTGAAATAAAATTCTGGCAGCAGAATTTTATTGAAAGTTTGGAGCAAAAGATAAGCATGCTACAGCACCTCAAATGGACATGTGAGGACATGGATGGAAAGACAACAATATATACTTCATGGAACAATCAAAATCCACCCCAAAACTATCATGCTTTGTCCTACAACATCACACGAACATGGCATCGGAACGTTACAGATTTCAGACTTAGTGAAATTTCACTAAGTCCTAAAACAGCAACATCATCATAGCACACAAAAGAGCATGTTTAAGACACCTCGAAACTAAACATGGCAAAGGGTAAGCACCTCATCAAAATACATATGACGGTGATCCCGAAACACACAAGCATGCATCAATGTGGTGAACACACCGATTACAACGAGCTCAACAACATGGCATTTCATAACAAGTAAAAACACAACATATGAACATGGCATCTTGCAACGAAGATAACAAGGAAACAAAACATCTACCATGCAACCTATCACACTCAACACGTAGTTCGTGACGAGACGAACACGTGGACATGTCATTTGCATCGTTTGGACAAACGAGCTAAAAGTTATCACATGTCAAAGGTGGCACAAAAATAACACATAACAGCAGTTTATATCATCATACACTCTTGCAACAGCAAAACAAGGCCCTAGATGATCTCTAACATGCATGACAACAACAGGTAAAACGTAGAGGGCATCTCCACGAACATCTGGACATATCACACGCTCAAAACGGAGCAACAGGTAAAAAGTTACAGCAGGTCAAAGTAAGCATAACAGAACAGGAAAAACAGGGGCTAGGGTTTGAATTTGGACCTCTCAGATCTGGATCTGAGGAACGGGCCCGGATGAACAGTGCTGGGCCTCGGTGAACAGTTGCGGCGGATCTGGCCCGTGGGGAACAGTGCGCGGCGGCGGCCCAGAGGAACAGTAGAGCGGCGGCGGCCCGGAACTGTAGCGCTGGGCTCTGCGGCGAGGCCCAGCTGGCAACGGCGGCGGCTGCGACGCGGCCTGGAGGCGCGCTGGCCCAACTGGGCCGAGGCGAGGCGAGGCGGCCTGCTCGGGCGCCCGGCCTGGCGCTGGCGAGTTGGCGAAGAGGAGAGAGCGGGCCGGCGGGAGGAGCTGTCGGGTCCGGCGGCGCGCGGTGTACGGGCCCCTGGCGCTGGGGATGTGGTCCCCGAAGCGGGCCGTGCAAGCGGCGAACTGGGCCCCGACCGGATCGCTCGCTGGCGCGGAAGAGGCCGGCTCGGCCGATCTGGCGCGGGACGACGCAGTGGCCGACGCGGTCGCTCCAGAGGATCGAAGGAGCGTTGACTCGCGAGGACAGCTCGCCCCTGGCGGCTGCGGCTGTTTTGGATCGAAGGATCCTCGGGATCCGGCAGAAAAATTAGGGATCTGGAAAGAAAAGAAAAAAAAGAAGGTGGATCTAGAGGAGGAAGAAGGGGATGCCCAAATAGACCTAGGGGTCTATATATAGCAGTTTAGACTAGGGTTTGGATACTAGGGATGTTAGGAGCCCTACGATCGTGATCCAACGGATCCGATCGCGGGGTTGATTTAAAAGGACTAGACGGAGATAAAAGAGAGCAGCCGGGGTATTTCCGGGACACGAAGTAAGGGCACTTCGGACCCACACGGACAACGGAGGGAAAAGTCAACGGAGTCCAAACGAGACGAGATTTGAGAGGCAGGTTGCACACAACAAAACAACAACACACAACACAACCTCGCGGCACACCGGTAACGAAAAACGCCCGAACAACAAAGAAGGCCTACGGGACGTCACGAACACGTGAGGGAGCTCCGGAACACGAAACGGACAACGGGAAGAAACGCCACGAACCGGATGCAACCCACAACACAAACAAAATGCAATGCACATGTCTACATGATATGAATGAATGCCACACACTCACACAACAAAACGACGAAAGCCCGAAAGACGAAGAACCCGAAATGGAAATAGATGAAGCCGGAGATTTATTATAAGCCCAAAAGGGAAAGTATTACATCCGGGGCATTACAGAAAGAGCCCAAACGCCATTGAATACTCGGTCGGCCACAGTGCACCCGTGGGCACGCGGCGACGAGCGCTGACGGAGGGGCTGACGGAGGGGGGGGGGATGGTCCGGGGAGAAGAAGACGACGAGGGGATGTTGCTAGACATGCCCGTGCTCGCTGAGACGCTAAGCAGAGGAGGGGCCCGAAGCATACGACGGCCAGCTCATGCACACTGCATGCCAAAGCAGTGGTCACCGCACAGACTAGCCCGGAGAAGATGCCAATGGCTGGGAGATGATGTTTAGCGGTAAGTTCAACCAAGGGAGGTTTTAACTGCGGTGGTAGCTCGATAAAAAGTGAAGTGGGTAAATGGTAAGTGATATCTGAAGTTTACTGCATCAAACTAAACCATGCCACTGTGATCAACAGATAAATGCTAAGGGCGAATAAGTTGTCCGGGAGGTTTATGATGCGGAGCATCCTAAGGTCATCCCCATGGACCCTTCATCGCCTCATCAAGTGCCCAAAGGACCAATGACTCGAGCCCGTGCAAGAGCTCTCGAGACCGAGGTGACTTCACTCCTTGCTCTAAATCCTTCCGTTGTACATGAGACATGGCTTCTACCCTCATCAGAAACTCTGTGCATACTCAGGTACTTGGGTGAAGGCCACGGGACAGCTCTGCACAATGGTCAAGACGGCGAGTTCGACAAGTACCCGGGACAAGAAGAAGGAAGGCTGAAGATGCTACAGGCACCGGACGTCCGGCCAACACCGGACGACCGGCGACTTCCAGGCTCCGGACGACCGGAATCCACCGGACGTCCGGCGACTCCCAGACGACCGGACGACCGGAAGCCACCGGGCGTCCGTGACGCCGACCACAGAAGCTAAATAGCGGTAATCCGAGGGTTACCGGACGTCCGGTCCCTCCGGAACCACCGGACGTCCGGTAACCACCGGACGTCCGCCCCGATGGTGACAACTCATGTAATATATACTCGTTGACTTCCATCCTTTCGAGGTAGCTTTTGGATAGCTCATCATAGACCTCTGTGGATTCTCTCCTACGAGACCGCGGCCTCTTCGGAGAAGATCCACCTCGGATTCAAGACCTCCACGTCGGGGAAGATCCCAAGGGATATCCAAGACCTCCTACGGGAGAAGACTATCTTTGTATCACCGTTTTTGACTATGGGCCGTGTATCTTGATATATATCGTGGATCTAGCACTTGTGTGACCGTATTCGTGTTGATTTGAGTGTTTCTCCTCGCGTATTCCTCCGTTTCTTCCTTGTGTTCTCCGTGTTTATTGTGGGATAACCTCCGTTCGTGAAAGATCTGCTGATTAGGGTTCCACCCTACATCATCTTCGGTATCATGAGCATAGGTTGATCACGAATTTGGAGCCCCACACCCTGTTTTCTAGCTTGTTTTTGTTGAGTTCTTCCCAATTTCGAAAATTCCCCACAAAAATAGCCCCAAATTTTTTTTGTGATCTGTTGATTTGGCAAGATTTTGTTGACTTTGTTCCATGAATTTGTTGTACCATGAGTGGATGTAGCTTTTCCCCACCTTCTCACCAATTTTCTTCCACGAATTCGGGCAAGTTTGACCAATTTGTCCACGGATCCGAGAAACCTAGCCCCAACCTACCGGACGACCGACGCTTACCGGACGTCCGGCACCCCAGGAGACACCGGACGTCCGCTAAACACCGGACGACCGGAACACCGCCTACAGAAACTATTACCGGATTTCCGGAACCTACCGGGCGTCCGACCCCTTCCGACCGACCGGACGACCGGCCACCTCCGGACGTCCGAAAGACCCTGACCAAGCTGATTTTCTCAGTTTTGTTCCACCTTCCGCTACCACCTACCGTCCCATCCCACCACCACTTCCGCAACCACCATCGATTAAACGCTACGATTTGGAACATCTTGTCTTCCTTTGCCTTGGATACTTGAGTTGTGGTTTCACCGTTTCCTTGGATGTTTAGGCTTCCTTGGAATGGCAAGACTTCGACAACACCACCACTCAACTTCGGCAAGGACGGTAACATCGACGACACTTTGTTCATTCTACCTTGCAATTGCATTGTCACCATATGAACCATCTTTGCGTAGCTTTCCCATTGAGACTAGCCATTTGAGTATTGCCGGGCCACGACACTTGTGCACATTAGTGATAGTCATAGATATTGCATACCATATCATCATATCTCTGTGTGCCACAAGAGTGATCCACATACACAATAGCTACCTTGATCCGAGAAGCATGCATAAGTATCCAAAGAAAGAGCTCACAAGATTTTAAGCAAAAGAGCCAACCAAAGCTTATAAGCAAAACAACAATAGCATCATACGCCTTGCATCAAAAGAGATCATATGTCATAGCAATACCATCTTGTGCTCAAGCATCGGCACATCATACACTGATAGCATACTTGTGATAGATAGTCGTTTCGTTTTGCCTCTTATAGGTCGTGCACAAGTGCGTATCCGCCTATTAAGCAATCGGTTAGCGTCTCTCTAGTGTTGTGCAACACGAGCATTTTCCGTGGATTCCACATTTTTGCTCCCCTTGGTTGCACAACCACATTTATCTATCCGTGCGTGTGTTCCGTGTGCTACCTTGCTAGTGATATACTTGTTGCATGAGCAAATCGTGAACCATTTTCAACATTTTTGAGTCACTTTGACGATTGCATTGACTTTATTGCCACCATCCTAACCAAGATCCTCTCAAAGCTTTACTTGTGTAGGTGTGAGAATCGACACGAAGTGGTACCAATAGTGCTATTTTCGGGTTACATTATTGAGTGATCATTGATCCATTTTCAACTTCGGTTAAGGTACATTTGGTATTGTCTTCTCCTTTCTCCCACTTACATACTTGCTTGTGATGATGGATAGGCCAAGTACATCTTCCAACCCGATCTTCGACAATCCTCACGAAGCGAACAACTACGTCACCAAACTACATCTCTTCGGTGTCCAACGAGCTCTACATCAAGAAAGTGAAGCTATGCGCGAGTACATTGGTCAAGTCGCCGAGGACGCGCGCCAATTTGAAGCAAGAACAAAAGAGCAATTCGACATCATCAACACCAACATGTGTACTCAATTCAATGAGCTCCGGACATTGATAGTCAACCAACGTTCTTCTTCCACATCCTCTCAAAGAAGAAGCCGCTCAAGTCGACATTCCGACTCCACGCAAGACTCAATTACCCCTACGTCCAACACTCTTCGTCAAGCCGCACGTCAAACTCGACATGACAACCGGCAGCCTCTTCATGACAAGAGTTCACAAGAGCTATTCGACGAGCAAGAAAGTCGACGTCGTCAAAACCAAGCTACACTTGAGCAAGCACAAGAACGGCAACGACTACGCCAACAACAACAAGAGCGAGCACGTCAATATCAAGAAGAACAAGACGCCGAGGCTAACCACCAAGCACAACAACGTCGAGAAGCTCAAGCTATGGAGGCGCAACGAGCATTACGCGATGCACATCGCAATGTGGCAGCCCGCACTCGACACACTCGTCAAGAAGAGGATTTCCTTCGTGATGAGATGCAAGAGAGGCGCCATCAAGCAAGAATGCAAGATGAAGCTCCTCCTCAAGCGCGACAAGTGCAACAACCCCAAAAAGAACCTCAAGCTCGGCAAGTACACAATGCCAATGAACATCGACCACGCCAAGAGCACCATGATATTGCCAACCGCCAAAATCAAGACCGCCCTCCCAATAGGCAAGGAAACAATGAAGAGCATCGCTACGGCAAGCTAAAGTTCACCATGCCAAAGTTTTTCGGAAGCATTGATCCCGAAGACTATCTCTCATGGGCATTGAAGGTTGACAAGATCTTTCGCCTTCACAACTTCGATGAAGAGAAGAAGATCGCAATGGCATCCCTTGAGTTCCAAGACTATGTTCTCATATGGTGGGAGCAAATCATAGAGAAAAGAGAAGCAAAAGGCGAACCTCCTATCACCACTTGGGCTCAAATGAAGGAAGTCATGAGAGCATGCTTTGTGCCTACACACTACAACCGTGACTTGTTCAAGAAGCTACAACTCCTCAAGCAAGGTACCAAGTCCGTTGAAGAGTACTACAAGGAGATGGAGATTGCCATGATAAGATCCAACATCACGGAAGATGAAGAGCAAACAATGGCGAGATTCTTGAATGGACTCAACTATCCCATCAAGAAGATTGCGGACTTCCAACCATACAACAATCTCCTCGAGCTAGTACATCAAGCAACCAAAGCGGAACGACAAGTTCAAGAGGACTACAAGTACTCCAAGTTCAACTCCAAGAACTTCGGATCCTACAACCAAGCTTCAATGACTTCGGCTACTCCGCCTACCTCTAACAAGCCATCTACAAACTTTGGTGACAAGTCAAGCTACAAGAATGCGACTACATCGAGTCGTCCACCTTCTACCAACAACTTCAAGCCAATAGCTTTCTCAACTACAACTCCAACCGAAGACAACTCCAAGACGAGTTCCATCAAATGCTTCAAATGCCAAGGGCGAGGCCACAAGTCATTTGAGTGCAAGACCGTTCGCACCATGATCATCAATGATGACGGTTCTTATGATTCAATGAGCGACGATGAAATGGAAGCACTTGAGCATGTCGCAATGCATCGCCAAGTGAACGAAGAAGAAGACCATCAAGTGTTTTGCGACAATGACTCAAGCCCCAATCTTGTTGTCTCCAAGGTCTTGACACTCCAACACCAACAAGATGACGACCAACGATGTCACATTTTCCATACCAAGGCCGGCATCAATGGACGCTCCGTCAAGGTTATCATCGATGGAGGAAGTTGTCACAACTTGGCAAGCGAAGAGCTATGCGACAAGCTTCAATTGGTCAAGACGAAGCATCCTCACCCCTACAAGGTCCAATGGCTCAACGACGCCGGAATTCTTCGAGTCGAGCACACCGTGCAAGTCTCTTTCAAGATAGGCGCCTACGAGGACACTCTTGAATGTGATGTGATCCCCATGTCCGTGTGCCACCTTATTCTTGGACGTCCATGGCAATATGATCGTGGAGTCACACACAATGGACGGACAAATCACTATAGCTTCAAGATGAAGGGCAAGGAACTCGTGCTATGACCAATATCTCCAAGTCAAGTAGCCGCCGACAAGCTTTTACCTACCAACCATCATGGAGAGAATGGTGAGAGAGTGAGCCACCAAAAAGAGAGTGAGAGCCACAAGCCAAATATGAGTGACTCCACGATGAACGACAAGAAGCAACTAGTGCTATTTGCCACCAAAAGTGAGATGAGAGAAGTGTGTGAGAACCCATCGAGTGTCTTTCACCTTGTGCTTCTATGCAAAGGGGAAGACAAACTTACTAACACTTCACCACCTCTACCTTTAGTGTTGTCTCAATTGTTGCAGGAATTCTCGGACGTTTTTCCCGATGAACTACCTCCGGGTCTACCTCCACTTCGAGGAATCGAACACCGCATCGACCTCATACCTGGCGCACCACTTCCAAACAAGGCTCCCTACTGCGTCAACCCCGAGGAAACAAAGGAGATACAACGGCAAGTGCAAAAACTCATCGACAAAGGTCATGTACGTGAAATCTTAAGCCCTTGTGCCGTTCCGGTTATTCTCGTGCCTAAGAAAGATGGAAGTTTTCGCATGTGCTCCGATTGTCGTCCTATTAATGCTATCACCATTAGATACCGTTATCCTATTCCTCGCTTAGACGACATGCTTGATGAATTATGTGGTGCCACCATCTTTTCAAAAATTGATCTTAAAAGTGGTTACTACCAAATTCGCATTCAAGAGGGTGATGAATGGAAAACGGCTTTCAAAACCAAGTTTGGGTTATATGAGTGGCTTGTTATGCCAATGGGTTTATTGGAAGCACCCGGTTCATTTATGCGTCTTATGCACTTTTGTCTACGACCCTACATAGGCATCTTTGTAGTGGTTTACTTTGACGACATCCTCGTTTTTAGCAAGACGCTAGAGGACCATGTGACACACATCCGTATGGTTTTACAAACCCTTCGGAAAGAGTGCTTATATGCTAATATGGAAAAATGCACTTTTGGCGTTGACAAGGTCGTCTTCCTAGGATTTGTCGTTTCTTCACAAGGTGTTCACGTTGATGAAACTAAAATTGAAGCAATTAAAACTTGGCCTCAACCAACGAATCTCATGCAAGTGCGTAGTTTCCTTGGTCTAGCCGGTTTCTACCGATGTTTTGTGAAGGACTTTAGCACTATTGCTATGCCTCTACACGCCTTGAGCAAGAAGAACGCACCCTTCATTTGGGGTCCTTCGCAAGACACCACGTTCAATGAGCTAAAAAGCTTGCTCATGCACGCACCACTTCTAGCCCTACCAAACTTTGATAAGCCTTTTGAGGTTCATTGTGACGCTAGTGGTACCGGCATAGGTGGCGTGCTCATGCAAGAAAAGCGCCCAATTGCGTACTTTAGCGAGAAGCTATCCGGAGCGCAACTTAACTACCCCATTTATGACAAAGAGCTTTATGCCTTGGTGAGAGTTTTACGTGTTTGGGAACACTATCTTAGACCCCATGAATTCATTCTTCTTACGGACCATGAGACTCTCAAGTATCTCAAGGGTCAAACTAAGTTGAACAACCGTCATGCTAAATGGAGTGAGTTCATTGAGTCTTTTCCCTATGTCATCAAATACATCAAAGGCAAAGAAAATGTTGTGGCGGACGTGCTTTCACGAAAATGCATGCTTGTAACACAACTTGAGTTGAATGTGATTGGCTTTGAGCACTTCAAAGATTTATATGAGCATGATCCTTTCTTTGCAAATCCTTATGCTAAGTGCTTGACTCACACTTCTTGGGAACGTTACTACATCAAGGATGGATATCTTATGAGAGCTAACAAACTTTGCATTCCCGAATCTTTGCTTCGTTTGCTCCTTTTGCAGGAATCTCATGGAGGAGGACTCATGGGACACTTTGGACGCGACAAGACGTTTGCTACGCTCTCTAAGAACTATTTTTGGCCCAAGATGCTCTGTGACGTCTCACGCCTCACCAACCGATGTTCTACATGCCGCAAAGCTAAGTCCAAAGCTCACTCTCATGGTCTTTACATGCCTCTTCCTATTCCATACCATCCATGGGAAGACATAAGCATGGATTTTGTACTTGGGTTGCCTACGACTCAAAATGGCAAAGATTCCGTGTTAGTTGTGTTGGGGATCGTAGCAGAAAATCAAAATTTTTCCTACGCGTCACCAAGATCTATCTATGGAGTAATCTAGCAACGAGCATAAAGGAGAGTGGATCTACATACCCTTGTAGATCGCGATGCGGAAGCGTTACAAGAACGCGGATGAAGGAGTCGTACTCGCTGCGATTCAGATCGCGGTTGATTCCGATCTAAGCGCCGAACAACGGCGCCTCCGTGTTCAACACACGTGCAGCCCGGTGACGTCTCCCACGCCTTGATCCAGCAAGGAGAGAGGGAGAGGTTGGGGAAGACTCCATCCAACAGCAGCACGACGGCGTGGTGGTGGTGGAGGAGCGCGGGACTCCAGCAGGGCTTCGCCAAGCGCTGCAAGAGATGAGGAGGGAGAGAGGTAGGGCTGCGCCATGCGACAGAGGTCAGAACGTGTTGTGGGCAGCCCCAAAACTCTCATATATATAGGGGGAAGGGGGGCTGCGCCCCCTTTAGGGTTTCCCACCCCTAGGGGTGCGGCCACCCTAGATCCCATCTAGGGGTGGCGGCCAGAGGGGGAGAGGGAGAGGGGGGCGCACCAGATTGGGCCCTAGGGCCCATCTGCCCTAGGGTTTGCCCCCTTCCCCTCTTGGAGGCGCCCTGGGCCTTGGTGGGGGGGCGCACCAGCCCACCTGGGGCTGGTCTCCTCCCACACTTGGCCCACGTATGCCTCCGGGGCTGGTGGCCCCACCCGGTGGACCCCCGGGACCCTCCCGGTGGTCCCGGTACGCTACCGATAGTGCCCGAAACTTTTCCGGTGACCAAAACGGGACTTCCCATATATGAATCTTTACCTCCGGACCATTCCGGAACTCCTCGTGACGTCCCGGATCTCATCCGGGACTCTGAACAACATTCGGTAACCGCGTACATACTTTCCCTATAACCCTAGCATCATCGAACCTTAAGTGTGTAGACCCTACGGGCTCGGGAACCATGTAGACATGACCGAGACAACTCTCCGGCCAATAACCAACAGCGGGATCTGGATACCCATGTTGGCTCCCACATGTTCCACGATGATCTCATCGGATGAACCATGATGTCAAGGATTCAATCAATCCCGTATACGATTCCCTTTGTCTATCGGTATAGCACTTGCCCGAGATTCGATCGTCGGTATACCGATACCTTGCTCAATCTCGTTACCGGCAAGTCTCTTTACTCGTTCCGTAACACATCATCCCGTGATCAACTCCTTGATCACATATTGTGCACATTATGATGATGTCCTACTGAGTGGGCCCAGAGATACCTCTCCGTCATACGGAGTGACAAATCCCAGTCTCGATTCGTGCCAACCCAACAGACACTTTCGGAGATACCTGTAGTGCACCTTTATAGCCACCCAGTTACGTTGTGACGTTTGGTATACCCAAAGCATTCCTACGGTATCCGGGAGTTGCACAATCTCATGGTCTAAGGAAAATATACTTGACATATAGAAAAGCTTTAGCATACGAACTACACGGTCTGTGCTAGGCTTAGGATTGGGTCTTGTCCATCACATCATTCTCCTAATGATGTGATCCCGTTATCAACGTCATCCAATGTCCATGGTTAGGAAACCGTAACCATCTATTGATCAACGAGCTAGTCGTCTAGAGGCTCACTAGGGACATGGTGTTTGTCTATGTATCCACACATGTATCTGAGTTTCCTATCAATACAATTCTAGCATGGATAATAAACAATTATCATGAACAAGGAAATATAATAATAACCAATTTATTATTGCCTCTAGGGCATATTTCCAACAGTCTCCCACTTGCACTAGAGTCAATAATCTAGTTCACATCGCCATGTGATTAACACTCACAGGTCACATCGCCATGTGACCAACATCCAAAGAGTTTACTAGAGTCAGTAATCTTGTTCACATCAATATGTGATTAACACTCAATGAGTTCTGGGTTTGATCATGTTATGCTTGTGAGAGAGGTTGTAGTCAACGGGTCTGCAACATTCAGATCCCTATGTACTTCGCAAAATTTTATGTCATATCTTAGATGCTGCTACCACGTTCCACTTGGAGCTATTCCAAATTGTTGCTCCATTATACGTATCCGGTATCTCCACTGAGTTATCCGGATAGGTGTTAAGCTTGCATCGACGTAGCTGTTTACGTCGAACTCTTTATCACCTCCATAACCGAGAAACATTTCCTTATTCCTCTAAGGATAATTTTGACCACTATCTAGTGATCCACTCCTGGATCACCTTTGTACCCTCTTGCCAGACGTGTGGCAAGGCACACATCAGGTGCGGTACTCATCATGGCATACCGTATAGAGCCTATGACAAAAGCATAGGGGACGACCTTCGTCCTTCCTCTTCCTTCTGCCGTGGTCAAGTTTTGAGTCTTACTCAACTTCACACCTTACAACTCAGGTAAGAACTTTTTCTTTGACTGATCTATTTTGAACTCCTTCAAAATCATGTCAAAGGTGTGTGTTCCTTTTGAAAGTATCATCAGGCGTCTTGATCTATCTGTATAGATCTTGATGCTCAATATGTAAGCAGCTTTATCCAGGTCTTCCTTTGAAAAACTCATTTCAAACAACCCTTTATGCTTTCCAGAAATTCTACATCATTTTGGATCAACAATATGTCATTCACATATACTTATCAGAAATGTTGTGATGCTCCCACTCACTTTATTGTAAATACAAGTTTCCAACAAACTTTGATCACTCCATCAAAGCATATATTCCGACTCCGAGATGCTTGCTCTAGTCCATAGAAGGATCGCTGGAGCTAGCATATCTTTTAACATACTTAGGATCGACAAAACCTTTCTGATTGTATCATATACAACCTTTCCTTACGAAAACTGGTAAGGAAACTTGTTTTGTCATCCATCTGCCAGATTTCATAAATGCAGCTAATGCTAACATGATTCCGACAGACTTAAGCATCGCTACGGGTGAGAAAATCTCATCGTAGTCAACTCCTTGAACTTGTGGAAAACTCTTCGCCACAAGTCGAGCTTCATAGACGGTGACATTACCGTCCACGTCCATCTTCTTCTTAAAGATCCATTTATCTCAATGGCTTGCCAGTCATCGGGCAAGTCCACCAAAGTCCATACTTTGTTTCGATACATGGATCCTATCTCGGATTTCTCGGCTTCTAACCATTTGTCGGAATATGGGCCCACCATCGCTTCTCCATAGTTCGTAGGTTCATTGTTGTCCAACAACATGACCTCTAAGACAGGATCACCGTACCACTCAGGAGTAGTACATATCCTTGTCGACCTACGAGGTTCGATAGCAACTTGATCTGGAGCTTCATGATCACTATCATTAGTTTCCTCTTCAACTGTCGTAGGTTCCACAGAAACATCTTTCTGTGTTGCACTACTCTACGGTTGAAGTGAGGGTTCGACAACCTCATCAAGTTCTATCTTCCTCCCACTCAATTCTTTCGAGAGAAACTCCTTCTCGAGAAAGGACCCGTTCTTAGGGACAAACATTTTTGCCCTTGGATCTGAGATAGGAGGTATACCCAACTGTTACCTTTGGGTATCCTATGAAGATGTATTTGTCCGCTTTGGGTTCGAGCTTTTCCCGGCTGAAGCCATAAGCCTCGCAGCCCCAAACATTGAGAAACGACAACTACGGTTTCTTGCCAAACCATATGACGTCGTCTCAACGGACTTTAGATGGTGCCCTATTTAAAGTGAATGCAGCTGTCTCTAATGCATAACCTCAAAATAACAGCGGTAGATCGGTAAGATACATCATAGATCGCACCATATCTCATAAGGTTCGATTACGATGTCCGGACACACCATTACGCTGTGGTGTTCCAGGGGGCTTCAACTGCGAAACAATTCCACAATGTCTTAAGTGATTGCCAAATTCATAATTCAGAAAATATCCCTTGATCAGATCGTAGGAACATGATCTTCTTGTTATGATGATTCTTAATCTTCACTCTGAAATTGCTTGAACTTTTCAAACGTTTCAGACTTTTGCTTCATTAAGTAAATATACCCATATCTACTCAAATCGTCAGTGAAGATGAGAAAATAACGATATCCACCACACGCCTTAATTCTCATTGGATCGCACACATCAGCAAGTATGATTTCCAACAAGTCACTTTCCCATTTCATTGTACCTGAACACGGGATATTAGTCATCCTGCCCAAGAGGCATGGCTCGCATGTGTCAAGTGATTCAAAATCAAGTGACTCCAAACGTCCATCAGCATGGAGTTTCTTCATGCATTTTATGCCAAAATGACCTAAGCGGCAGTGCCACAAGAAAGTGGTACTATCATCATTAACTCTACATCTTTTTGGCATTAATATTATCATCATGTGTATTACTATGATCGAGATTCAACGAACCATTGGGTGCATGACCATAACGCTATTATTCATGTAAACAGAATAACCATTATTCTCTAACTTAGATGAATAACCGTATTGCGATGAACATGATCTAATCATATTCATGCTCAACGTAGACACCTGATAACATTTATCTAGGTTCAACACTAATCTCGAAAATAGAGGGAGCGTGCGATGGTGATCTTATCAACCTTGGAAACACTTCCAACACACATCGTCACCTCACCCTTAGCTAGTCTCCGTTCAGTCCGTAGCTTTTGCTTCAAGTCACTAATAATAGCAACTGAACCGGTATCCAATACCCAGGTGCTACAAGGAGTACTAGTAAGGTACACATCAATAACACGTATATCAAATATACTTTGTTGAAGTTGCTAGCTTTCTTATCTACTATGTATTTGGGGTAGTTCCACTACCATGTGACCTTTCCCCGTACAATAGAAGCACTTAGTCTCGAGGTTTGGGTTTAACCATGGGTTCCTTCATCAGAGCGACAACAGGTTTGCCATTTATGAAGTTTCCCTTCTAGCCCTTACCCCTTTTGAAACCAGTGGTCTTGTTAAACCATCAACACTTGATGCTCCTTCTTGATTTCTACTTTTGCGGTACTAAGAACCGCTAACAGCACCGGGATCATCTCCATCCTTTGCATGTCATAGTTCATCACGAAGTTCTAGTAGCTTGGTGATAGTGTCTAGAGAATTCCGTCAACCACTATCTCATCTGGAAGATTAACTCCCACTTGGTTCAAGTGGTTTTAGCACCCAGACATTCTGAGCACACGCTCACTAGTTGAGCTATTCTCCTCCGTCTTTTTGGCAAAAGAACTTGTGAGAGGTCTCATACCTCTCAACACGGGCATGAGCCTGAAATCTCAATTTCAGCTCTCAGAACATCTCATATGTTCTATGACGTTTAAAACGTCATTGGAATCCCGATTCTAAGCCGTAAAGTATGGTGCACTAAACTATCAAGTAGTCATCAGGACGTGTCTCTCAGGTGTTCACAACATCCACAGACAACGTTGTAGGGGCTTGCACATCGAGCGGTGCATCAAAGACGTAAGCTTTCTGTGCAGCAGTGAGGACACTCCTCGGACTACGGACCCAGTCCGCATCCTTGCTTACAATATCTTTCAACTTAGTCTTTCTCTAGGATCGTATTAAACAGGGAGCTACAACGCAGTTATTGGTCTACAACATAATTTGCAAAGATAACTTAGACTATTGTTCATGACAATGAAGTTCATCTAATGAACTCCCACTCAGATAGACATCTCTCTAGTCATCTAAGTGATACATGATCCGAATCGACTAGGCCGTGTCCGATCATCACGTGAGACGGACTAGTCATCAACGGTGAACATCTTCATGTTGATCGTATCTTCTATACGACTCATGTTCGACCTTTCGGTCTTCCGTGTTCCGAGGCCATGTCTGTACATGCTAGGCTCGTCAAGTGAACCCTAAGTGTATCGCGTGTGTAAATCTGGCTTACACCCGTTGTATGCGAACGTTAGAACCTATCACACCCGATCATCACGTGGTGCTTCGGAACAACGAACCTTAGCAACGGTGCACAGTTAGGGGGAACACAATTCTTGAGATTTTAGTGAGAGATCATCTTATTCACTACCGTCGTTCTAAGCAAATAAGATGTAAAACATGATAAACATCACATGCAATCAAATAGTGACATGATATGGCCAATATCATTTTGCTCCTTTTGATCTTCATCTTCGGGGCTCCATGATCATCATTGTCATCGGCATGACACCATGATCTCCATCATCATGATCTCCATCATCGTGTCTCCATGAAGTCGTCTCGCCAAACATTACTTCTACTACTATGGCTAACGTTTAGCAATAAAGTAAAGTAATTACATGGCGTTATTCAGTGACACGCAGGTCATACAATAAATAAGACAACTCCTATGGCTCCTGCCGGTTGTCATTCTCATCGACATGCAAGTCGTGATTCCTATTACAAGAACATGATCAATCTCATACATCACATAGATATCATTCATCACATCCTTTTGGCCATATCACATCACACGGCACATGCTGCAAGAACAAGTTAGACGTACTCTAATTGTTGATGCAAGTTTTTACGTGGCTGCTATAGGTTTCTAGCAAGAACGTTTCTTACCTACGCCAAAACCACAACGTGATATGCCAATTTCTATTTACCCTTCATAAGGACCCTTTTCATCGAATCCGATCCGACTAAAGTGGGAGAGACAGACACCCGCTAGCCACCTTATGCAACTAGTGCATGTCAGTCGGTGGAACCTGTCTCACGTAAGAGTACGTGTAAGGTCGGTCCGGGCCGCTTCATCCCACGATGCCGCCGAATCAAGATAAGACTAGTAACGGCAAGAGAATTGACATGATCTACGCCCACAACTACTTTGTGTTCTACTCGTGCAAGATACTAAGCATAGACCTAGCTCATGATGCAACTGTTGGGGATCGTAGCAGAAAATCAAAAATTTTCCTACGCGTCACCAAGATCTATCTATGGAGTAATCTAGCAACGAGCATAAAGGAGAGTGGATCTACATACCCTTGTAGATCGTGATGCGGAAGCGTTACAAGAACGCGGATGAAGGAGTCGTACTCGCTGCGATTCAGATCGCGGTTGATTCCGATCTAAGCGCCGAACAACGGCGCCTCCACGTTCAACACACGTGCAGCCCGGTGACGTCTCCCACGCCTTGATCCAGCAAGGAGAGAGGGAGAGGTTGTGGAAGACTCCATCCAACAGCAGCACGACGGCGTGGTGGTGGTGGAGGAGCGCGGGACTCCAGCAGGGCTTCGCCAAGCGCTGCAAGAGATGAGGAGGGAGAGAGGTAGGGCTGCGCCATGCGACAGAGGTCAGAACGTGTTGTGGGCAGCCCCAAAACTCTCATATATATAGGGGGAAGGGGGGGCTGCGCCCCCTTTAGGGTTTCCCACCCCTAGGGGTGCGGCCACCCTAGATCCCATCTAGGGGTGGCGGCCAGAGGGGGAGAGGGAGAGGGGGGCGCACCAGATTGGGCCCTAGGGCCCATCTGCCCTAGGGTTTGCCCCCTTCCCCTCTTGGAGGCGCCCTGGGCCTTGGTGGGGGGGCGCACCAGCCCACCTGGGGCTGGTCTCCTCCCACACTTGGCCCACGTATGCCTCCGGGGCTGGTGGCCCCACCCGGTGGACCCCCGGGACCCTCCCGGTGGTCCCGGTACGCTACCGATAGTGCCCGAAACTTTTTCGGTGACCAAAACAGGACTTCCCATATATGAATCTTTACCTCCGGACCATTCCGGAACTCCTCGTGACGTCCGGGATCTCATCCGGGACTTCGAACAACATCCGGTAACTGCGTACATACTTTCCCTATAACCCTAGCGTCATCGAACCTTAAGTGTGTAGACCCTACGGGCTCGGGAACCATGTAGACATGACCGAGACAACTCTCCGGCCAATAACCAACAGCGGGATCTGGATACCCATGTTGGCTCCCACATGTTCCACGATGATCTCATCGGATGAACCACGATGTCAAGGATTCAATCAATCCCGCGATTCCCTTTGTCTATCGGTATAGCACTTGCCCGAGATTCGATCGTCGGTATACCGATACCTTGCTCAATCTCGTTATCGGCAAGTCTCTTTACTCGTTCCGTAACACATCATCCCGTGATCAACTCCTTGATCACATATTGTGCACATTATGATGATGTCCTACCGAGTGGGCCCAGAGATACCTCTCTGTCATACGGAGTGACAAATCCCAGTCTCGATTCGTGCCAACCCAACAGACACTTTCGGAGATACCTGTAGTGCACCTTTATAGCCACCCAGTTACGTTGTGACGTTTGGTACACCCAAAGCATTCCTACGGTATCCGGGAGTTGCACAATCTCATGGTCTAAGGAAAATATACTTGACATATAGAAAAGCTTTAGCATACGAACTACACGATCTGTGCTAGGCTTAGGATTGGGTCTTGTCCATCACATCATTCTCCTAATGATGTGATCCCGTTATCAACGACATCCAATGTCCATGGTTAGGAAACCATAACCATCTATTGATCAACGAGCTAGTCGTCTAGAGGCTCACTAGGGACATGGTGTTTGTCTATGTATCCACACATGTATCTGAGTTTCCTATCAATACAATTCTAGCATGGATAATAAACAATTATCATGAACAAGGAAATATAATAATAACCAATTTATTATTGCCTCTAGGGCATATTTCCAACAAGTTGTGGTAGATAGATTCTCTAAAATGGCTCATTTCATTCCTTGCAACAAGATAGACGATGCTTCACATGTTGCCAACCTCTTTTGTAGGGAGATCATTCGTCTACACGGCGTGCCCAAAACGATCGTGTCGGACCGGGACATCAAGTTCTTGAGCTACTTTTGGAAAACCCTATGTGCCAAACTAGGAATCAAGCTACTATTCTCTTCGGCGTACCATCCACAAACAGACGGCCAAACGGAGGTGACGAACCGCACGCTTTTGACGCTTCTTCGCGTGTTGATCAATAAGAACATCAAGGAATGGGAGCAATGCTTGCCCATCACCGAGTACGCCTACAACCGCGCAAGACATTCGACTACCGGCAAGTCCCCCTTCGAGGTCATCTACGGCTTCAACCCGTTGTCCCCATTGGACATCCTACCTCTACCTCTACAAGACTGCATCAACATGGACGCAAGTGCACGAGCAAGCTATCTCAAGAAGGTGCACGAAGATACAAGGGCAATGATCGAGCGACAAGTCCACCGTCTCGCCACCAAGCTCAACATCAACAAGGCACCAATGGTGTTCCAACCGGGAGATCTTGTTTGGCTTCATCTTCGCAAGGACCGTTTTCCACACGAGCGCAAGTCCAAGCTACTACCTCGCGCCGACGGACCCTTCAAGGTGCTAGCACGCTACAACAACAACGCCTACAAGATCGTCATACCACGAGACAAGTACTCCGTGAGAGATACTTTCAACATCAAGGACCTATCTCCTTTCCATGGTGATAAAGATTTCGATCCGAGGTCGGTTCTTTCCCAAGGGAGGGGAGATGATGCGGAGCATCCTAAGGTCATCCCCATGGACCCTTCATCGCCTCATCAAGTGCCCAAAGGACCAATTACTCAAGCCCGTGCAAGAGCTCTCGAGACCGAGGTGACTTCACTCCTTGCTCTAAATCCTTCCGTTGTACATGAGACATGGCTTCTACCCTCATCAAAAACTCTGTGCATACTGAGGTACTTGGGTGAAGGCCACGGGACAGCTCTGCACAATGGTCAAGACGGCGAGTTCGACAAGTACCCGGGACAAGAAGAAGGAAGGCTGAAGATGCTACAGGCACCGGACGTCCGGCCAACACCGGACGACGACGACTTCCAGGCACCGGACGACCGGAAGCCACCGGACGTCCGGCGACTCCCAGACGACCGGACGATCGGAAGCCACCGGACGTCCGTGACGCCGACCACAGAAGCTAAATAGCGGAAATCCGAGGGTCACCGGACGTCCGGTCCCTCCGGAACCACCGGATGTCCGATAACCAGCGGGCGTCCGCCCCGATGGCGACAACTCATGTAATATATACTTGTTGACTTCCATCCTTTCGAGGTAGCTTTTGGATAGCTCATCATAGACCTCTGTGGATTCTCTCCTACGAGACCGCGGCCTCTTCGGAGAAGATCCACCTCGGATTCAAGACCTCCACATCGGGGAAGATCCCAAGGGATATCCAAGACCTCCTACGGGAGAAGACTATCTTTGTATCACCGTTGTTGACTATGGACCGTGTATCTTGATATGTATCGTGGATCTAGCACTTGTGTGACCGTATTTGTGTTGATTTGAGTATTTCTCCTCGCGTATTCCTCCGTTTCTTCCTTGTGTTCTCCGTGTTTGTTGTGGGATAACCTCCGTTCGTGAAAGATCTGCTGATTAGGGTTCCACCCTACATCAGTTTAGGTTAGGAAAGACTACAATCCTGGGCAATTTGGTGTGATTTGGACAAGTATTTAATACACTTGCTTTCCAAATGCATAAACTGGTCCAGAAACTTGATCATGAAGTAGCACTCACTTGGAGTAACCACTTGAGCTTAAATTTTACACGGCATCATGTTTTGGACATGTAGAGATGCTGTAAAAATTTCATGCCATTTGGACTTGCCAAAATGGTACTTGCTTCACAAACATCCTCACTGTCCAGAAACTAGGAATAATTCCTGAGGGAAAATGGCTTGATGAAATGAGTCCCAAATTTGTGGAGATAGGTTATATGGGTGGGAGAAGGTCCTGGAAAATTTTCAGCCATAATGGAGCAAGATATAATATACTTTCTTCACAAACTGAAAATCTGGACAAAAACACAAATTTGAAGATGAGCTCACATGGAGCAATGAAATGAGATCAAATTTGGTGGGGGGCTAAGATATGATGATATTGAGGACCATGCAAAATTGCAACTCATTTGGATATGCCTAGGTTGTACCTCCTTCACAAAGTTTCTTTCTGGGCAGAAACTTTGGAAACCCATAATTAAATAACTACTAGGCAAATGAGGTTGAATTTTGGCATGTTGAAATTATATGGATAGGAAAAGATGTCCAAGGAGTTTGAGGGCAATTGGGCAAGGGAAAATAGCACTTGCTTCACAAAGTGCCATTTAGGGCAGAATAGGAAAAGAGTTATTGGAGGATTATTTTTTAACATGGCAAGGAAAAGTTTTGCCATATTTGAAGAAGATATGACCCAAACAATTTATGAGAATTATTTGGGAATTTTAGGAGTGACAGAAACATAGGTTGCTTCACAACCTAGGGCAGACATGGTTATTCCTTTAATAGAAAAATGAATATTCCCTAGAAAAATAATATTGGGGTTGGGCCAAGATGAAAATGGAAAGGTATTGAGAAGGTTTTGAGGATGACAAGCCACTCTGGAAAGAAAGAAGAGGTCATCTTCTTCAGTTTGCAGACCACATAGCCACGGAAAAAGAAAAACTCAATCAAAAATCTCAGAAAATCAGAAGAAAAAGAAAGGGCCAAAAATCAGGCTGTGACAGGAGATCACCTACTTTGTGAAGATCTACCCGAGTGAGTCAAGTCCTTCGTGGGCGATGGTCATGGTGGGATAGACAAGGTTGCTTCATCGTGGACCCTTCGTGGGTGGAGCCCTCCGTGGACTTGTGCAACCGTTACCCTTCGTGGGTTGATTTCTCCATCAACGTGGACGTACGATAGTGAAGGAAATATGCCCTAGAGGCAATAATAAAGTTGTTATTTATATTTCCTTATATATCTTGTAAATATCTTTTATTCACGCTAGAATTGTATTAACAGGATACTTGATACATGTTTGAATACATAGACAAAACAGAGTGTCCCTAGTATGCCTCTCCTAGACTAGCTCGTTAATCAAAGATGGTTGTGTATCCTGACCATATACATGTGTTGTCATTTGATCAACGGGATCACATTAGGAGAATGATGTGACGGACAAGACCCATTTGCTAGCTGAGCACTATGATCATTTAGTTTTACTGCTACTACTTTCTTCATGACTTATACATGTTCCTGTGACTATGAGATTATGCAACTCCCGAATAACGGAGGAACACCTTGTGTGCTATAAAACATCACAACGTAACTGGGTGATTATAATGATACTCTATAGGTGCTTCCAAAAGTGTTTGTGGTGTTGTCATGGATCAAGATTAGGATTTGTCACTCCGAGTGTCAGAGAGGTATCTCTGGGCCCTCTCGGTAATAGACATCATAATAAGCCTTCCAAGCAAATGACTAATGAGTTAGTCACGAGACGATGTATTACGGAACGCGTAAAGAGATTTGCTAGTAACAAGATTTAACTAGGTATGATGATACCGACGATCGAATCTCGGGCAAGTAACATACCGATGACAAAGGGAACAACGTATGTTGTTATGTGGTTTGACCGATAAAGATCTTCGTAGAATATGTAGGAACCAATATGAGCATCCAGGTTCCGCTATTGGTTATTGACCGGAGATATGTCTTGGTCATGTCTACATAGTTCTTGAACCCTTGGAGTCCGCACGCTTAACGTTCGATGACGATTTGTATTATGAGTTATGTGTTTTTGATGACTGAAGTTTGTTCGGAGTCCCGGATGAGATCACGAACATGACGAGGAGTCTCGAAATGGTCGAGACATAAAAAATGATGTATTGGACGATATTATTCGGACACCGGATGAGTTCCGTGGGTCATCAGATAAATATCGGAGTGCCGGAAGGGTTATCGGAACCACCGGGGAAATAATGGGCCTTATTGGGCCTCAGGGGAGAGAGAGGAAGGCAGCCAAGGGCTGGCCGCGCCCCCCCCATGGGCCTAGTCCTAATTGGACTAGGGGGAGGGGTGGCGCCCCCTCCTTCCTTCTCTTCTCCCTCCCTTCCTTCTTCTCCTAGTTGGACTAGGAAAGGGGGGTTCCTACTCTTAGTAGGAGTAGGATTGCCCCCTTGGGCACGCCCTATAGGGGCCGGCCGGCCTCCCCCCTTGCTCCTTTATATACGGGGGCAGGGGGCACCCTAGAACACGCAAGTTAATAGTTGTTTTAGCCGTGTGCGGTGCCCCCCTCCACGGATTCAACCTCATGTCATATTGTCGTAGTGCTTAGGCGAAGCCCTGCGCGGATCACATCATCAACACCGTCGCCACGCCGTCGTGCTGACGGAACTCTCCCTCATCCTCAACTGGATCAAGAGCTCGAGGGATGTCATCATGATGAATGTGTGCTGAACACGGAGGTGCCGTACGTTCGGTACTTTGATCAGTTGGATCTTGAAGACGTTTGATTACATCAACCGCGTTACTAAACGCTAGGGTACATGGACATAGTCTCCCCGCTTGTTGCTATGCTTCTCCTAGAAAGATCTTGCATGATCGTAGGAAAATTTTGAAATACTACATTCCCCAATAGTGGCATCATGAGCCAGGTCTATGCGTAGATGATATGCACGAGTAGAACACAATGAGTTATGGGTGATAATAGTCGTACTGCTTACCAGCATGTCATACTTTGATTCGGTGGTATTGTTGGATGAAGCGGCCCGGACCGACATTTTATGACCGCGTTCATGAGACTTGTTCAACCGACGTGCTTTGCACATAGGTGACTGGCGGGTGTCAGTTTCTCCTACTTTAGTTGAATCGAGTGTGACTACGCCCGGTCCTTGTTGAAGGTTAAAACAACACACTTGACGAAAAATCGTTGTGGTTTTGATGCGTAGGTAAGAACGGTTCTTGCTAAGCCCGTAGCAGCCACGTAAAACTTGCAACAACAAAGTAGAGGACGTCTAACTTGTTTTTGCAGGGCATGTTGTGATGTGATATGGTCAAGACGTGATGAGTTATACGTTATTGTATTAGATGATCATGTTTTGTAAATTATCGGCAACCGGCAGGAGCCTTTTGGTTGTCTCTTTATTTTATGAATTGGGAAAGACATGTAATTGCTTTACTTTATCAGTATGAGTTAGCGATCGTAGTAGTAGCAATAGTTGGCGAGACAACCACGACGCTACGATAAAGATCATGGTGTCAAGCTGGTAATGATGTAAATCATGACGATGCTTTGGAGATGGAGATCAAAAGCACAAGAAGATGATGGCCATATCATGTCACATATTTTGATTGCATGTGATTTTTATCTTATTATGCTTCTTATTTTGTTTAGTGCGGCGGTAGCATTATAAGATGATCCCTTACAAAATTTCAAGGTACAAGTGTTCTCCCTGAGTATGCATAGTTGCGACAGTTCGTCGTGCCGAGACACCACGTGATGAACGGGTGTGATAAGCTCTACGTTCAAATACAATGGGTGTAAGACAGTTTTGCACATGCAGAATACTCGGGTTAAACTTGACGAGCCTAGCATGTACAGACATGGCCTTGGAACACTGGAGACCGGAAGGTCGAGCATGAATCATATAGTAGATATGATCAACATAAGATGTTCACCAATGAAAACTACTCCATCTCACGTGATGATCGGACATGGTTTAGTTGATTTGGATGACGTGATCATTTAGTCGACTAGAGGGATGTCTATCTAAGTGGGAGTTATTTAGTAATATGATTAATTTAACTTTAATTTATCATGAACTTAGTCCTGATACTTTTTACATATCTATGTTATTGTAGATCAATGGCCCGTGCTACCGTTCCCTTGAATTTTAATGCGTTCCTAGAGAAAGCTAAGTTGAAAGATGATGGTAGCAACTACATGGAATGGGTCCATACTTGAGGATTATCCTCATTGCTGCACAGAAGAATTATGTCCTAGAAGCACTGCTAGGTGACAGGCCTGCTGCAGGAGCAACTCTGATCGTTATGAACGTCTCACAAGCTCGATCTGATCACTACTCGATAGTTCAGTGTGCCATGCTTTGCGGCTTAGAATCGGGACATCAAAGACATTTTGAACGTCATGGAGCATATGCGATGTTCCAAGAGTTGAAGTTAATATTTCAAGCAAATGCCCGAATTGAGAGATATGAAGTCTCCAATAAGTTCTGTAGTTGTAAGATGGAGGAGAATAGTTATATCAGTGAACACTCACTCATAATGTCTAGGTACTACAATCACATGACTCAACTTGGATGCAAAGTTGATGAAGATAGTGTTATTGATAAAGTTCTTCAATCACTGTCACCAAGCTATAAAGGCTTCGTGATGAACTATAATATCCAAGGGATGCAGAAGACAATTCCCGAGCTCTTCACTATGCTCAAAGCTGCAGAGGTAGAAATCAAAAAGGAGCATCAAGTGTTGATGGTTAACAAGAACACTAGTTTCAAGAAAAAGGGCAAGGGAAAGAAGGGAACTTAAAAAAGAATAGCAAGCCAGTTGCTACTCCCGTGAAGAAACCCAAGTCTGGAGCCAAGCCTGAAACTGAGTGCTTCTTCTGCAAAGGGACTGGACACTAGAAGCGGAACTGCCCCAAGTATTTGGCAGATTAGAAGGATGGCAAAGTGAACAAAGGTATATTCGATATACATGATATTGATGTGTACCTTACTAATGCTCGCAGTATCACCTGGGTATTTGATACTGGTTTGGTTGCTAATATTTGTAACTCGAAATAGGGGCTACAGATTAAACGAAGATTAGATAAGGACGAGGTGACGATGCGCGTGGGAAATGGTTCCAAAGTCGATGTGATCGTTGTCGGCACGCTACCTCTACATCTACCATCGGGTTAGTTTTAGACCTAAATAATTGTTATTTGTGCTAGTGTTGAGCATGAACATTATATCTAGATCTTGTTTGTTGTGAGACGGTTATTCATTTAAATCAGAGAATAATGGTTGTTCGATTTATATGAGTAATATCTTTTATGGTCATGCACCCTTGATGAATGGTCTATTTTTGTTGGATCTTGATCGTAGTGATACACATATTCATAATTTTGAAGCCAAAATATGCAAAGTTGATAATGATAGTGCAACTTATTTGTGGCACTGCCGTTTAGGTCATATTGGTGTAAAGCGCATGAAGAAACTCCATGTTGATGGACATTTGGAATCACTTGATTATGAATCACTTGGTGCTTGCGGACCGTGCCTCATGGGCAAGATGACTAAATCTCCGTTCTTCGGAACAATGGAGCGAGCAACTGACTTATTGGAAATCATACATACTGATGTATGCGGTCCAGTGAGTGTTGAAGCTCGCGGCGGGTATCATTATTTTCTGACCTTCACAGATGATTTGAGCAGATATGGGTATATCTACTTGATGAAGCACAAGTCTGAAGCACTAGAAAAGTTCAAAGAATTTCAGAGTGAAGTAGAGAATCATCGTAACAAGAAAATAAAGTTTCTACGATTTGATCGCGGAGGCGATATTTGAGTTACGAGTTTGGTCTTTATTTGAAACAATGTGGAATAGTTTCGCAACTCACGCCACCTGGTACACCACAGCATAATGGTGTGTCCGAATGTCGTAACCATACTTTATTGGATATGGTGTGATCTATGATGTCTCTTACCGATTTATCACTACCATTTTGGGGTTATGCTTTAGAGACAGATGCATTCATGTTAAATAGGGCACCATCTATATCCGTCGAGACGACGCCTTATGAACTGTGGTTTGGCAAGAAACCCAAGTTGTCATTTCTTAAAATTGAGGCTGCGATGCTTATGTGAAAAAGCTTCAACCTGATAAGCTCGAACCCAAGTCGGAGAAATGTGTCCTCATAGGATACTCAAAGGAAACTATTGGGTACACCTTCTATCATATATCCGAAGGCAAGATATTTGTTGCTAAGAATGGATCCTTTCTAGAGAAGGAGTTTCTCTCGAAAGAAGTAAGTGGGAGGAAAGTAGAACTTGATGAGGTAATTGTACCTTCTCCCGAATTGGAAAGTAGTTCATCACAAAAATTAGTTCCAGTGATTCGTACACCAATTAGTGAGGAAGCTAATGATGATGATCATGAAACTTCAGATCAAGTGACTACTGAACCTCGTAGGTCAACCAGAGTACGTTCTGCGCCAGAGTGGTACGGTAACCCTGTTCTGGAAGTCATGTTACTAGATCATGATGAACCTACGAACTATGAGGAAGTGATGATGAGCCCAGATTCTGCAAAATGGCTTGAGGCCATGAAATTTGAGATGGGATCCATGTATGAGAACAAAGTGTGTGTTGGGGAACGTAGTATTTCAAAAAAAAATCTACGATCATGCAAGGTCTATCTACTAGAAGCATAGCAACGAGAGGGCAGAGTGTGTCTATGTACCCTCGTAGACCGAAAGCGGAAGCTTCTAGTGACACGGTTGATGTAGTCGAACGTCTTCGCGATCCAACTGATCCAAACACCAAACGTATGGCACCTCCGCGTTCAGCACACGTTCAGCTTGATGACGTCCCACGAGCTCTTGATATAGTTGAGCTTCACGGGAGAGTTTTGTCAGCACAACGGCGTGGTGACGGTGATGATGAAGCTACCGGCGCAGGGCTTCGCCTAAGCAATGCAACGATATGACCGAGGTGTGTATCTATGGGGAGGGGCACCACACACAGCTAAAATCAACTTGTGTGTCTATGGGGTACCCCCTCCCCGCATATATAAATGAGTGGAGGAGCAGAAGGCCCGGCCCTCTCTATGGTGTGCCCTAGGGAAGTCCTACTCCCACCAGGACTAGGATCCCCCCCCCACCGCTTCCCTAGTTGGAGTAGGAGAGGAAGGAAGGAGGAGAGGGAGAAGAAGGAAAGGGGGTCGGTCCCCTTACCAATTCGGATTGGGCTTGTGGGGGGCGCGCCCCCACCTTGGACGCCTCCTCCTGTTTTCCACTATGGCCCATTAAGCCCCATTAACTCCGAGGGGGGTTCCGGTAGCCCCCTGGTACTCCGTAAATGCCCGAACTCATCCGGAACCATTCTGATGTCCAAACATAGGCTTCCAATATATCGATCTTTATGTCTCGGACATTCCAAGACTCCTCGTCATGCCCGTGATCACATCCGGGACTCCGAACTACCTTCGGTACATCAAAACACTTAAACTCATAATACCGATCGTCATCAAACTTTTAAGCGTGCGGACCCTACGGGTTCGAGAACTATGTATACATGACTGAGACTCATCTCCGGTCAATAAACAATAGCGGAACCTGGATGCTCATATTGGTTCCTACATATTCTATGAAGATCTTTATCGGTCAAACCACATAACAACATACGTTGTTCCCTTTGTCATCGGTATGTTACTTGCCCGAGATTCGATCGTCGGTATCATCATACCTAATTAAATCTCGTTACCGACAAGTATCTTTACTCGTTCCGCAATACATCATCTCTTAACTAACGCATTAGTCGTTTGCTTGCAAGGCTTATTATGATGTGTATTACCGAGAGGGCCCAGAGATACCTCTCTGACACCCAGAGTGACAAATCTTATTCTTGATCTATGCCAACACCACAAACACCTTCGGAGACACCTGTAGAGCATATTTATAATCACCTAGTTACGCTGTGAAATTTGATAGCACACAAGGTGTTCCTCTGGTATTCGGGAGTTGCATAATCTCATAGTCATAGGGACATGTATAAGTCATGAAGAAAGCAATAGCAGTAAAACTAAACGATCAAGTTGCTAAGCTAACGAATCGGTCTTGTCCATCACATCATTCTCCTAATGATGTGATCCCGTTGATCAAATGACAACTCATGTCTATGGCTAGGAAACATAACCATCTTTGATCAATGAGCTAGTCTAGCAGAGGCATACTAGGGATACTTTGTTTTGTCTATGTATTCACACATGTACTAAGTTTCCGATTAATACAATTCTAGCATGAATAATAAACATTTATCACGATATAAGGAAATACAAATAACAACTTTATTATTGCCTCTAGGGCATATTTCCTTCAGTCTCCCACTTGAACTAGAGTCAATAATCTAGATTACATAGTAATGATTCTAACACCCATGGAGTCTTGGTGATGATCATGTTTTGCTCGTGGAAGAGGCTTAGTCAACGGGTCTGCGACATTCAGATCCGTATGTATCTTGCAAATTTCTATGTCTCCCTCCTTGACTTGATCGTGGATGGAATTGAAGCGTCTCTTGATGTGCTTGGTTCTCTTGTGAAACCTAGATTCCTTCGCCAAGGCTATTGCTCCAGTGTTATCACAAAAGATTTCCATTGGACCCAATGCACTAGGTATTACACATAGATCAGATATGAAATCATTAATCCAGACACCTTGATTTGCTGCTTCCGAAGCAGCTATGTACTCCGCTTCACACGTAGATCCCGCCACGACGCTCTACTTGGAACTACACCAATTAACAGCTCCACCGTTCAATAAAAATACATATCCGATTTGTGACTTAGAGTCATCCGGATCAGTGTAAAAGCTTGAATCGACGTAACCATTTACGACGAGCTCTTTGTCACCTCCATACACGCGAAACATATCCTTAGTCCTTTTCAGGTACTTCAGGATGTTCTTGACCACTGTCCAGTGATCCACTCCTAGATTACTTTGGTACCTCCCTGCTAAACTTGTAGCAATGCACACATCAGGTCTGGTACACACCGTTGCATACATGATAGATCCTATGACTGAGGCATAGGGAATGACTTTCATTTTCTCTCTATCTTCTGTAGTGGTTGGGCATTGAGTCTTACTCAACTTCACACCTTTTAACACAGGCAAGAACCCTTTCTTTGACTGATCCATTTTGAACTTCTTCAAAACTTTATCAAGGTATGTGCTTTGTGAAAGTCCAATTAAGCGTCATGATCTATCTCTATAGATCTTGATGCCTAATATATAAGCAGTTTCACCAAGCTCTTTCATTGAAAAATTCTTATTCTAGTATCGTTTTATGCCATCCAGAAATTCTATATCATTTCCAATCAACATTATGTCATCTACATATAATATCAGAAATTCTACAGAGCTCCCACTCACTTTCTTGTAAATACAGGCTTCTCCAAAAGTCTGTATGAAACCATATGCTTTGGTCACTTCATCAAAGCGTATATTCCAACTCCGAGATGCTTGCACCAGTCCATAGATGGATCGCTGGAGCTTGCACACTTTATTAGCACCTTTAGGATCGACAAAACCTTCTGGTTGCATCATATACAACTCCTCTTTGAGGTGTCCATTAAGGAATGTAGTTTTGACATCCATTTGCCAGATTTCATAATCATAAAATGCGGCAATTGCTAACATGATTTGGACAGATTTAAGCATCGCTACGGGTGAGAAAGTCTCATTGTAGTCAACTCCTTGAACTTGTCGAAAATCTTTTGCAACAAGTCGAGCTTTGTAGACAGTAACATTACCATCGGCGGCTGTCTTCCTCTCGAAGATCCATTTATTTTCAATGGCTTGCTGATCATCGGGCAAGTCAACCAAAGTCCACACTTTGTTCTCATACATGGATCCCATCTCAGATTTCATGGCCTCAAGCCATTTTGCGGAATCTGGGCTCATCATCGCTTCCTCATAGTTCGTAGGTTCATCATGGTCTAATAACATGACTTCCAGAACTGGGTTACCGTACCACTCTAGTGCGGAACGTACTCTGGTTGACCTACAAGGTTCAGTAGTAACTTGATCCGAAGTTTCATGATCATCATCATTAGCTTCCTCGCTGATTGGTGTAGGAATCACTGGACTAGTTTTTGTGATGTACTATTTTCCAATTCGGGAGAAGGTACAATTACCTCATCAAGTTATACTTTCCTCCCACTCACTTCTTTTGAGAGAAACTCCTTCTCTAGAAAGGAACCATTCTTAGCAATGAATGTCTTGCCTCCGGATCTGTGATAGAAGCTGTACCCAACAATTTCCTTTGGGTATCCTATAAAGACACATTTCTCCGACCTGGGTTCGAGCTTATCAGGTTGAAGCTTTTTTCACATAAGCATCGCAGCCCCAAACTTTAAGAAACGGCAACTTTGGTTTCCTGCCAAACCACAGTTCATAAGGCATCGTCTCAATGGATTTAGATGGTGCCCTATTTAACGTGAATGCAGCTGTCTCTAAAGCATAACCCCAAAAGGATAGTGGTAAATTGGTAAGAGACATCATTGATCGCACCATATCTAATAAAGTACGGTTACGACGTTCGGACACACCATTACGCTGTGGTGTTCCGGGTGGCGTGAGTTGTGAAACTATTCCACATTCTTTCAAATGAAGACCAAACTCGTAACTCGAATATTTGCATCCACGATCAGATCGTAGAAACTTTATTTTCTTGTTACGATGATTCTCTACTTCACTCTGAAATTCTTTGAACTTTTCAAATGTTTCAGACTTGTGTTTCATTAAGTAGATATACCCATATCTTCTTAAATCATCAGTGAAGGTCAGAAAATAACGATACTCTCCGCGAGCCTCAACACTCATCGGTCCACATACATCAGTATGTATGATTTCCAACAAATCAGTTGCTCGCTCCATTGTTCCGGAGTACGGAGTTTTAGTCATCTTTCCCATGAGGCATGGTTAGCAAGCACCAAGTGATTCATAATCAAGTGATTCCAAAAGTCCATCAGTATGGAGTTTATATATGCGCTTTACACCAATATGACCTAAACGGTAGTGCAACAAATAAGTTGCACTATCATTATCAACCTTGCATCTTTTGGCTTCAATATTATGAATATGTGTATCACTATGATCGAGATCTAACAAGAATAGACCACTCTTCAAGGGTGCATGACCATAAAAGATATTACTCATATAAATAGAACAACCATTATTCTCTGATTTAAATGAATAACCGTCTCGCAACAAACAAGATCCATATATAATGTTCATGCTCAACGCTAGCACCAAATAACAATTATTTAGGTCTAAAACTAATCTGATGGTAGATGTAGATGTAGCGTGCCGACGGCGATCACATCGACTTTGGAACCATTTCGCACGCGCATTGTCACCTCGTCCTTAGCTAATCTTGGTTTAATCCGTAGCCCCTATTTCGAGTTACAAATATTAGCAATCGAACCAGTATCAAATACCCAGGTGGTACTATGAGTATTAGTAAGGTACACATCAATAACATGTATATCAAATGTACCTTTATTCACTTTGCCATCCTTCTTATCCGCCAAATACTCGGGGCAGTTCCGCTTCCAATGTCCAGTCCCTTTGCAGTAGAAGCACTCAGTTTCAGGCTTGGCTCCAGACTTGGGTTTCTTCGTGGGAGTAGCAACTGTCTTGCTATTCTTCTTGAAGTTCCCCTTCTTTCCCTTGCCCTTTTTTCTTGAAACTAGTGGTCTTGTTAACCATCAACACTTGATGCTCCTTTTTGATTTCTACCTCCGCAGCTTTGAGCATAGCGAAGAGCTCGGGAATTGTCTTCTGCATCCCTTGCATGTTATAGTTCATCACGAAGCCTTTATAGCTTGGTGGCGGTGATTGAAGAACTCTATCAATAACACTATCTTCGTCAACTTTGCAACCAAGTTGAGTCATATGATTGTAGTACACAGACATTCTGAGCAAGTGTTCACTGATAGAACTATTCTCCTCCATCTTGCAGCTATAGAACTTATTGGAGACTTCATATCTCTCAATTCGGGCATTTGCTTGAAATATTAACTTCAACTCTTGGAACATCTCATATGCTCCATGACGTTCAAAACGTCTTTGAAGTCCCGATTATAAGCCGTCAACCATGGCACAGTGAACTATCGAGTAGTCATCAAAACGAGCTTGCCAGACGTTCATAACATCCGGAGTTGCTCCTGCAGCAGGCCTGTCACCTAGCGGTGCTTCCAGGACATAATTCTTATGTGTAGAAATGAGGATAATCATCAAGTTACTGACCCAGTCCGTGTAGTTGCTACCATCATCTTTCAACTTATCTTTCTCTAGGAACGCATTAAAATTCAAGGGAACGGTAGCACGGGCCATTCATCTACAACAATATAGATACACAAAAACTATCAGGACTAAGTTCATGATAAATTAAAGTTCAATTAATCATTTACTAAAGAACTCCCACTTAGATAGACATCCCTCTAGTCATCTAAATGATCACGTGATCCAAATCAACTTAACCATGTCCGATCATCACGTGAGATTGAGTAGTTTTCAATGGTGAACATCTTATGTTGATCATATCTACTATATGATTCACGCTCGACCTTTCGGTCTCTAGTGTTCCGATTCCATGTCTGTACATGCTAGGCTCGTCAAGTTTAACCCGAGTATTCTGCATGTGCAAAACTGTCTTACACCCGTTGTATTTGAACGTAGAGCTTATCACACCCGATCATCACATGGTGTCTCGGCACGACGAACTTTCGCAACGGTGCATACTCAGGGAGAACACTTGTACCTTGAAATTTTGTAAGGGATCATCTTATAATGCTATCGCCGTACTAAGCAAAATAAGAAGCATAATAAGATAAACAACACATGCAATCAAAATATGTGACATGATATGGCCATCATCATCTTGTGCTTTTGATCTCCATCTCCAAAGCATCATCATGATCTCCATTGTGACCGGCTTGACACCATGATCTTCATCGTAGCGTCGTGGTCGTCTCGCCAACTATTGCTACTACTACTATGACTAACTCATAGTGACGAAGTAAAGCAATTACATGGCCTTGGCAATTCATACAATAAAGAGACAACCATAAGGCTCCTGCCGGTTGCCAATAACTTTACAAAACATGATCATCTCATACAATAACGTATAACTCATCACGTCTTGACCATATCACATCAGAACATGCCCTGCAAAAACAAGTTAGACGTCCTCTACTTTGTTGTTGCAAGTTTTACATGGCTGCTACGGGCTTACCAAGAACCGTTCTTACCTACGCATACAAAAACCACAACGAGTTTTCATCAAGTGTGTTGTTTTAACCTTCACAAGGACCGGACGTAGCCACACTCGATTCAACTAAAATTGGAGAAACTGACACCCGCCAGCCACCTATGTGTGAAGCACGTCGGTAGAACCAGTCTCGCGTAAGCGTACGCGTAATGTCGGTCCGGGCCGCTTCATCCAACAATATCGCCGAATCAAAGTATGACATGCTGGTAAGCAGTATGACTATTATCCTCCACAACTCATTGTGTTCTACTCGTGCATATCATCTACGCATAGACCTGGCTCATGATGCCACTGTTGGGGAACGTAGTATTTCAAAAAAAGAATACGATCATGCAAGATATATCTACTAGAAGCATAGAAACGAGAGGGGAGAGTGTGTATACGTACCCTCGTAGACCGAAAGCGGAAGCGCCTACTGACGCGGTTGATGTAGTCGAACGTCTTCGCGATCCAACCGATCCAAGCACCGAACGTACGGCACCTCCGCATTCAGCACACGTTCAGCTCGATGATATCCCATGAGCTCTTGATCCAGTTGAGCTTCACGGGAGAGTTTCGTCAGCACGACGGCGTGGTGACAGTGATGATGAAGCTACCGGCGCAGGGCTTCGCCTAAGCACTGCAAAGATATGACTGAGGTGTATATCTATGGGGAGGGGCACCGCACACGGCTAAAATCAACTTGTGTGTCTATGGGGTGCCCCCTCCCCACGTATATAAAGGAGTGGAGGAGGGGAGGGGCCAGCCCTCTCTATGGCGCGCCCTTGGGGAGTCCTACTCCCACCGGGAGTAGGATTCCCCCCCCCCCTCCTTCCCTAGTTGGAGTAGGAGAGGAAGGAAGGAGGAGAGGGAGAAGAAGGAAAGGGGGGCCAGCCCCCTTCCCAATTCGGATGGACTTGTGGGGGGCGCGCCCCCACCTTGGCCGCCTCCTCCTCTTTTCCACTATGGCCCATTAAGGCCCATTAACTCCCCGGTACTCCAGTAAATGCACGAACTCATCCGGAACCATTCCGATGTCCAACACATAGGCTTCCGGTATATCGATCATTATGTCTCGGACATTCCGAGACTCCTCGCCATGCCCATGATCACAGCCGGGACTCCGAACTACCTTCAGTACATCAAAACACATAAACTCATAATATCAATCGTCATCAAACGTTAAGCGTGCGGACCCTACGGGTTCGAGAACTATGTAGACATGACCGAGACTCATTTCCGGTCAATAACCAATAGCGGAATCTAGATGCTCATATTGGTTCCTACATATTCTACGAAGATCTTTATCGGTCAAACCGCATAACAACATATGTTGTTCCCTTTGTGTAGGATCGAAGAAGGTGAGAGTGTCTAGAGGGGGGTGATTAGACTACTCGACAAGATAAAAATTCTGTCTTTTATCAAGGACAGATTTTGACAGTTTTTGCAAAGCACACAAGTCAAGTAGCACACTACACATGCAATTCTAGAGTATGGGCAGCGGAAAGTAAATTGCACATATAGTAAAGAGAGGTGGAGAAGATCAAATGCAGTTTGGAGACACGGAGATTTTTGTCGTGGTTCCAATAGGTGGTGCTATCGTACATCCACGTTGATGGAGACTTCAACCCACGGAGGGTAACGGCTGCGCGAGTCCACGGAGGGCTCCACCCACGAAGGGTCCACGAAGAAGCAACCTTGTCTATTCCATCATGGCCTACGCCCACGGAGGACTAGCCTTACTCGGGGTAGATCTTCACGAAGTAGGCGATCTCCTTGCCCTTACAAACTTCTTGGTTCAACTCCACATCTCGAAGACGGAGGCTCCCAAGCGACACCTAACCAATCTAGGAGGCACCACCCTCCAAAAGGTAATAGATGTTGTTGATGATGATGAACTCCTTGCTCTTGTGCTTCAAATGATAATCTCCCCAACACTCAACTCTCCTCACTGATATGGCTGTGGTGGAAGAAAGGATTGAGTGGAAAGCAACTTGGGAAAGCTAGAAATCAAGTTTCATATGGTAGGAATGGAATAACTTGATCTCAACACAAGGGTAGGTGGTTCTCTTCTCAGAAAGTGTATGGTAGGAGTGGTAGACTTTCTGATGGCTCTCCTCACGAATGAAGAGGGGGTGGAGGGGTATATATAGCCTCCACACAAAATCCAACCGTTACACACATATTTGAGTAATCTCGGTGAGACCGAAGTGAAAACTCGGTCAGACCGAAAGTTCAAATATAGTGAACGTTGGGATTTTCGGTGAGACCGAAAATACCATCTCGGTGAGACCGAAAATGCAAAAGATATGAACGTTGGAGTTTTCGGTGGGACCGAGAAAGAAAACTCTTAGACCGATTTGAGAAAGGACAGGATCATGCCAGTTTCGGTGTGACCGATAATGCAATCTCGGTGAGATCGATTTGAGCCAAGACAGAAGCTGGTCAATTTCGGTGAGACCAAAAATGCAATCTCGGATATTCCGAAATGATGTCAAATGGTTACAGAAGGTTGGCAGTCCAGTTTCGGTGAGACCGATCTCAAACTCGGAATGACCGATTTTTCTAGGGTTTGGAATATGGCTGAAGTGGTTCATCTCGGTGGGACTGAGTTGGAAGAATCAGTTTGTCCGAGAATACTTATGAGTGTGTATAGAAGTGAAAGGTGCTGATAGTTGAAGGAGATATATCACTAAGCACTTGAGCAACCAGATCATCAACACAACCTCATCCCCTTTTAATAGTATTGGCTTTTCCTATGGACTCAATGTGATCTTTGATCACTAAACCAAAAATAGAGTCTTGAGCTTTTGCCAATGCTTGCCTTAGCATTTGAGGGGTCCACTTCTTCAGTCATCTTGCCATACCAATGTGATTGGATTTCCTGAAACATACTTGATAAAAGCATTAGTCCAACCACAAAGTATGTTGTCATTAATTACCAAAACCACCCAGGGAGCAAATGTGCTTTCAATCTCCCCCTTTTTGGTAATTGATGGCAACACACTATAATCACACTAAACAAGACATCAAAGCTTATTGAAAGAAGGACAGAATTATCATGAAAGCTTTGACAAGCATGTAGTACACAGGCTCCCCCTACAAGTGTGCAAGATTTTCATAGATTATGGTTTTGGACTACCACAAGCACACAAGAGAGATAAGCAAGATGTGCTACATGCAGCTTGGCTATATGCATCAGAGCAGATGAAAGGAAGTGAGTGATGATGCATATGTGCATGGTGATTTCTTGCAAACAAGTATTTACAAGCAAGTCACCATCATGCACATTCTGCAAGATGCATATACTTACCTTGAGATTCCTTGGCATTGTACCTGAAGGGATAAACTTGAGAAAACAAGGTTAGATAACACAAGAGTATTCCTTCAATCAACTGCAAGAACATCAAGAGTACCAAGCCAGGGAGGACATGTATAAAGAGTGTCTCATATTGAGCAAACATGTCTCCGAAGCTAAAAGATTTTCAATGAACTCTGAGAGATTTTGCTTTCCATAAGATATCAAATGTGAAGATTCCTCTAAGTCTTCTCCCCCTAAACTAAAAGATTCCATAAGATATCAACACAAGGGGTTTTGATGGAAAGAGCAAAAATCAAAAGAATGATGTCAATGCCAATTGAGAATGATGTCCAAATGTAAAACAGCTTTGATGTGATTCTCTCCCCCTTAAGATAAGATTAATTTTCTTCTCCCCCTAAGTCTTCTCTTCTCCCCCTACTCCCCCTAAGTCTTCTCCCCCTTCGACATCAAGTGCCGAAAAGGACAGCAAACTAGGTAGGGCAGGAAGGATGGAAAGAAAGAAAGAAAGAAGTGGGATCCTTAAGAATCACAGCAGGGCAAATAAGAACATTCACAGAGAAACAAATTGAATTTAAATTTGAGTCTTCTCCCTCTTAAGATTTAAATTTGAGTGGAGCTGCAGAAGATGATATCCTGGAAGATAAATCGGTGACACCGAATTAGATGGATCGGTGGGTCCGAATCCTTTTCGGTTAGATCGAAAATTTTAAATCGGTGACTCCGAGTTTAATTCCAAGGAAATACAGAAATAATTCAGCTCACTTTGCGAGGAATGTTTCAAGGATTTGCAATGAATTTGTAAAAGATTTTCAGGGAATTGATCAGAGCCAGAAGGATATTCAAAGAAACATAAGAAATAAAAATGAAAAAGATTCCTAGATGAAGTTTTTTTTTGTTTAAAGAAAACTCAATGAGAGAATCATAAGAGAAAACAGAAAAACTCCAAAAGCATATGTACTTCATCTAGATAAAGGTCGGCGACAATGTCACCTATGTTTGAGTATATTGACTTAGGAGTCAAATGAGGACATTTGATCATAGGTCATACTCATCATTTAAGCTCAAAATGGGGTTGCCATTTTTCGATTAAGCATTTGATGTGATCACATCTTATGAAGCTGCTTGTACTCATGACTTTGAGCAAAGCTCCTCAAAGATGTGAAGAACATACCTTGGGCTTGTTGTTGCTTTACTCATGTAGGTAAGCTTGATGTAGGTGCTCATTGAATGTGAAGTTGGAGCGCCATTTCTACTTGTGTAGTTCATCTTCCTACATGGGTTAGGCAAGCAAGGAAATATTCAAGAATATCCAAGATGACAAGAGTGAAATACTAGATATATAAGGTGTCAAAAAGGATATGTGGAATTTTGTTCCTTGAACTCAACATCCCAAAGGGCTAGATACTTGGTCAATGACAAGATTACTCATGATTTGAGTGTGTGGTAATCTTGTGGAATGTAGATCATCCAAGTACCTGCAAGGAGTTAGATGCAATACAAGGAGGCAAATGTGTCCAAGACATATGATCATCATCATAAGAGAAATATCAAGGATTAGTCAAGTGAGCTCATGCCTTGCATGCATCAATGGAGTTATCACTCCAAGTTTGAAGCATCAATGATGTTCAACTCACTCCTCAGGCGACAAAACACTTTCTCATCAAGAGGTTTTGTAAAGATATCAGCAAGTTGTTTGTCAGTACGAACATGCTTAAGATTAATGTCACCCTTGGCAATATGATCACGAATAAAATGGTGACGAACTTCAATATGCTTTGTTCGAGAGTGTTGCACTGGATTGTGTCCAATTTTAATTGCACTCTCATTGTCACAAAGCAAGGGAACACGTCTCACATGTATCCCATAATCCTTAAGCGTTTGTGTCATCCATAGCAATTGAGCACAACACGAACCAGCAGCAATATATTCCGCTTAGGCAGTGGATAAAGATACCGAATTTTGTTTCTTGGAGGACCAAGATACAAGGGATCGACCAAGGAATTGACATGTACCCGAAGTTGACTTTCTATCAACCTTGTCACCGGCATAGTCCGAGTCGGAATAGCCAACAAGATCGAAAGAGGCCCTCTTAGGATACCAAATGCCAAAGTTTGGTGTGTGTATCAGGTATCTCACTATCCTTTTAACAGCTTTAAGATGACATTCTTTAGGGGCTGCTTGATATCGCGCACACATGCAAACACTTAACATTATGTCAGGACGAGAAGCACAAAGATATAGTAGAGAACCAATCATAGAACGGTAAACCCTTTGATCAACGGGTTCTCCATCTTTTGTCAAGTCATTATGTCCACTAGTAGGCATGGGGGTACTCATACCTTTGCTTTCTTACATGTTGAACTTCTTGAAGAGATCCTTGGTGTACTTTGTTTGTGAGACAAAGGTACCCTCCTTAGATTGCTTGATTTGCAACCCAAGGAAGAACTTGAGTTCACTCATCATGGACATCTCATACTTCTCCGACATGAGCTGTCCAAACTTCTTGCTAAAATGGGGGTTAGTTGAACCAAAGATAATATCATCAACATATATTTGGCACACAAATAGTTCACCATTAACCCTTTTTGTGAACAGCGTTGAGTCTATCTTTCCAATTTCAAAGCCTTTTTCAAGAAGAAAGCTAGTCAAGCATTTGTACCAAGCTCTAGGAGCTTGTTTGAGACCATAAAGAGCTTTGTGCAGATTGTAAACATGATTAGGCTTTTTAGGATTCACAAATCCGGGAGGTTGTTTCACAAATACTTCCTCTTCAATTTCACCATTTAGGAAAGAACTTTTGATGTCCATTTGATAGAGAGTAATATCATGGTGATTGGCATAAGCAAGAAGAATGCGAATGGACTCAAGTCTAGCAACGGGGGCATAGGTCTCACCATAGTGCATACCTTCGACTTGTGTGTAACCTTGAGCTACGAGACGAGCCTTGTTGCGGATGACTTGTCCATCTTCATCTTGCTTGTTCCGAAACACCCATTTGGTTCCAATGATGTTTTGATCATCGTTGGGCTTCTCTACCAAAGTCCATACCTTGTTCCTCTCGAAGTTGTGTAGTTCTTCGTGCATAGCGTTCACCCAATCCGGGTCTTCAAGTGCTTCTTCTACCTTCATAGGTTCAATACTAGAGATAAATGAGTAATGCTCACAAAAGTTAGCTAAGCGAGTTTTAGAGCGAGTAATTCTCCCGGAGTTGATGTCGTTCATCATTTGTTCCACGGGAAGATTCTTCTTGACTCTTGCTCGAACTCGGGATAGCTTTTGTTGATGTTGTGGCTCAGCTTCCTCATCATCTTCATCTTCCTCTTCTTCTTCTTCATTGTTGTTGGTGTTGTCTTGCGGCGGTGGAGAAGGAGGTTGTGGTGGATCTTCTTGTTGCATTTCCTCATCTTGGTGAGTTCCACTTGTGGAGGCCTCCATGTTGCCTTGAGGTTCATCTCGACGTGAGTTAGGTGGCTCCACATATGTAGATGAGGTACTCTCCTTCACTTCCATGGGACGAATCTTTCCAATAGATAAATCTTGGATAGCTTCCGATGGGTCCTTGTCTCCTACATCAATAGGCATTTGCTCTACTTGCGAGCCATTAGATTCATCAAACTTCACATCTACCGTCTCTTCAACCTTTCGGGTGAAATTATTGTAGACACGGTAGGTGTGGGAGTTTGATCCATAACCAAGAAGAAAGCCTTCATGAGATTTAGGAGCAAATTTAGACCGACGATGCTTATCAAGGATATAGCATTTTGAACCAAAGACACGAAAGTATCCCACTTGGGGTTTGTTACCGGTGAGAAGCTCGTATGATGTCTTGCCGAGAAGCTTATGAAGATAAAGCCTGTTGATAGCATGACAAGCTGTCTCGACCGCTTCTCCCCAAAAATGCTTCGGTGTCTTGTATTCATCAAGCATCGTTCTCGCCATCTCTATGAGCGTTCGGTTCTTCCTCTCAACAACTCCATTTTGTTGAGGAGTGTACGTAGCCGAGAACTCATGTAGAATCCCTTCCTCATCGAGAAAAGAGTCTACATTGGCATTCTTGAACTCCGTTCCATTGTCACTCTGAACTTTCTTGATCTTCACCTCAAATTGATTTTGGGCCTTTTTGGCAAAGGTCTTGAAGATCTTCTGAACCTGCGATTTATCATCAAGGAAAAATACCCACGTAAATCTGGAATAATCATCAACTATAACTAGACCAAAGGAGTTACCACCAAGGCTTTTGTAAGCATTGGGACCGAAGAGATCCATATGAAGAAGCTCAAGCGGTCTCCTTGTGGTCATGATGTTTTTCACGGGATGACTTCCACCAACTTGTTTTCCTGCTTGACAAGCACTACAAAGTCTATCTTTGTCAAAGAAAACATCTTTAACACGAAGAATATGATCACCTTTGATCAGCTTGTCTAAATTACGCATACCAACATGTCCTAGCCTTCTATGCCACAACCAACCTTTAGAGGATTTAGCAATGAAACAAGCTCTAGGTTGGGCTTTCTTAGTGAAATCAACAATATATAGATCACCTCTACGGATACCGGTAAAAGCCATGTTTTGATTATCACGACGAAAGACTTGGCAATCTACTTTGGTGAATAGCACATTGAATCCAAAGTCAGCTAATCTAGACAGGGAAAGTAAATTGTATCCAAGAGATTCTACAAGCATGACATTTTGAATAGAGCTATCATGAGATATGGCCACCTTACCAAGGCCAAGTACCTTACCCTTGGAGTTGTCTCCAAAAGTCACATACTTGCGTGGACCATCGTTCTTTGCAAGCTCTCGAAACATGTCTTTATCTCCGGTCATGTGATCGGTGCATCCACTATCAAGAATCCACTCTTTTCCGCCGGACATGTAGTCTCTCATATTTGCCATAAGATTGAGACTCTTCATGACCTTGTCTAGCTCGGTGTCCGAATCGGAGTAATCATCATCTTGCTCATGCTCATCATCATATTGACCCATAGATTGTTCATCATCAACACCTAGGTCAATTTGATAAGTACTTGCATTAGCTTGGTCAATGTGACAATAATCTTCGGAATGCAATGCAAGAGCATTTCTAATGATAACATTGATAAGACCGGGATCACCCTTCTTTTTCATAAGATCACGAAGCTCAAAGAAGCATTTATCAAAGTTGGGATCATTGGGGTGTAACTTATCAAATTCAATAGTCTTTTGTAGAATTTCATCAAGACTTCTCAAAGAGTAGTCTGGATAAAGTTCTTCCAAGAATTTCCACATAGCATAGGCACACTCAAAGTTTGTAACAAGATTAAGCAAGTCATCGGGTAACCCTCTAATGATAAGATTTACAGTTCTAAGGTTACAAAGCAAATCAAGCTCTTCATCCATGGTAGGGTGCAAGGGATCAAAAGGAGGCACATAGGGGGTCTCAACATATTTGCACAAATTGTACATTTTAAAGATACTAAGCATTTCAGACCTCCAAGAGTTATAGAACCTTCCATTAAGAATAGGCACTCTATGGCTAACACTCCCATCCGTAGACACGTCCATCTTCCTCCAATGGTGTGTAAACCAAAGCAATGGAGACCAATGCTCTGATACCAATTGAAGGATCGAAGAAGGTGAGAGTGTCTAGAGGGGGGGTGATTAGACTACTCGACAAGATAAAAATTCTGTCTTTTATCAAGGACAGATTTTGACAGTTTTTGCAAAGCACACAAGTCAAGTAGCACACTACACATGCAATTCTAGAGTATGGGCAGCGGAAAGTAAATTGCACATATAGTAAAGAGAGGTGGAGAAGATCAAACGCAGTTTGGAGACACGGAGATTTTTGTCGTGGTTCCAATAGGTGGTGCTATCGTACATCCACGTTGATGGAGACTTCAACCCACGGAGGGTAACGGCTGCGCGAGTCCACGGAGGGCTCCACCCATGAAGGGTCCACGAAGAAGCAACCTTGTCTATTCCATCATGGCCTACGCCCACGGAGGACTAGCCTTACTCGGGGTAGATCTTCACGAAGTAGGCGATCTCCTTGCCCTTACAAACTTCTTGGTTCAACTCCACATCTCGAAGACGGAGGCTCCCAAGCGACACCTAACCAATCTAGGAGGCACCACCCTCCAAAAGGTAATAGATGTTGTTGATGATGATGAACTCCTTGCTCTTGTGCTTCAAATGATAATCTCCCCGACACTCAACTCTCCTCACTGATATGGCTGTGGTGGAAGAAAGGATTGAGTGGAAAGCAACTTGGGAAAGCTAGAAATCAAGTTTCATATGGTAGGAATGGAATAACTTGATCTCAACACAAGGGTAGGTGGTTCTCTTCTCAGAAAGTGTATGGTAGGAGTGGTAGACTTTCTGATGGCTCTCCTCACGAATGAAGAGGGGGTGGAGGGGTATATATAGCCTCCACACAAAATCCAACCGTTACACACATATTTGAGTAATCTCGGTGAGACCGAAGTGAAAACTCGGTCAGACCGAAAGTTCAAATATAGTGAACGTTGGGATTTTCGGTGAGACCGAAAATACCATCTCGGTGAGACCGAAAGTGCAAAAGATATGAACGTTGGAGTTTTCGGTGGGACCGAGAAAGAAAACTCGGTTAGACCGATTTGAGAAAGGACAGGATCATGCCAGTTTCGGTGTGACCGATAATGCAATCTCGGTGAGACCGATTTGAGCCAAGACAGAAGCTGGTCAATTTCGGTGAGACCGAAAATGCAATCTCGCATATTCCGAAATGATGTCAAATGGTTACAGAAGGTTGGCAGTCCAGTTTCGGTGAGACCGATCTCAAACTCGGAATGACCGATTTTTCTATGGTTTGGAATATGGCTGAAGTGGTTCATCTCGGTGGGACTGAGTTGGAAGAATCGGTTTGTCCGAGATTACTTATGAGTGTGTATAGAAGTGAAAGGTGCTGATAGTTGAAGGAGATATATCACTAAGCACTTGAGCAACCAGATCATCAACACAACCTCATCCCCTTTTAATAGTATTGGCTTTTCCTATGGACTCAATGTGATCTTTGATCACTAAACCAAAAATAGAGTCTTGAGCTTTTGCCAATGCTTGCCTTAGCATTTGAGGGGTCCACTTCTTTAGTCATCTTGCCATACCAATGTGATTGGATTTCCTGGAACATACTTGATAAAAGCATTAGTCCAACCACAAAGTATGTTGTCATTAATTACCAAAACCACCCAGGGAGCAAATGTGCTTTCACTTTGTCATCGTTATGTTACTTGCCCAAGATTCTATCGTTGGTATCATCATACCTAGTTCAATCTCGTTACCGGCAAGTCTCTTTACTCGTTCCGCAATACATCATCTCGTGACTAACTCATTAGTTGTTTGCTTGCAAGCCTTATTATGATGTGTATTACCGAGAGGGCCCAGAGATACCTCTCTGACACTCGGAGTGACAAATCCTATTCTTGATCTATGCCAACACCACAAACACCTTCGGAGACACCTGTAGATCATCTTTAGAATCACCCAGTTATGTTGTGACATTTGATAGCACACAAGGTGTTCCTCTGGTATTCGAGAGTTGCATAATCTCATAGTCATAGGAACATGTATAAGTCATGAAGAAATCAATAGCAATAAAACTGAACGATCAAGTTGCTAAGCTAACGGATGGGCCTTGTCCATCACATCATTCTCCTAATGATGTGATCCTGTTGATCAAATGACAACTCATGTCTATGGCTAGGAAACATAACCATCATTGATCAATGAGCTAGTCTAGTAGAGGCACACTAGGGACACTCTGTTTTGTCTATGTATTCACACATGTACTAAGTTTCCAGTTAATACAATTCTAGCATGAATAATAAACATTTATCATGATATAAGTAAATACAAATAACAACTTTATTATTGCCTCTTGGGCATATTTCCTTCAGTGTGGACTTTGGTTGACTTGCATGATGATCGGCAAGCCATTGAAAATAAATGGATCTTTAAGAGGAAGACTGACGCTGATGGTAATGTTACTCTCTACAAAGCTCAACTTGTTGCGAAAGGTTTTCGACAAGTTCAAGGAGTTGACTACAGTGAGACTTTCTCACCCGTAGTGATGCTTAAGTCTGTCCGAATCATGTTAGCAATTGTCACGTTTTATGATTATGAAATCTGGCAAATGGATGTCAAAACTGCATTCCTCAATGGATATCTCAAAGAAGAGTTGTATATGATGCAACCAGAAGGTTTTGTCGATCCTAAATGTGCTAACAAAGTGTGCAAGCTCCAGCGGTCTATCTATGGACTGGTGCAAGCATCTCGGAGTTGGAATATACACTTTGATGAGGTGATAAAAGCATATGGTTTTATAAAGACATTTGGAGAACCCTGTATTTACAAGAAAGTGAGTTGGAGCTCTGTAGCATTTCTGATATTATATGTAGAAGACATATTGTTGATTGGAAATGATATAGAATTTCTCGATAGCATAAAAAGATACTGGAATAAGATTTTTTTTCAATGAAAGACATTGGTGAAGCTACTTTATATTGGGCATAAGGATCTGTGGAGATAGATCAAGACGCTTAATTGGACTTTCACAAAGCACATACCTTGATAAAGTTTTGAAGAAGTTCAAAATGGATCTGTCAAAGAAAGGGTTCTTGCCTGTGTTACAAGGTGTAAAGTTGAGTAAGACTCAATGCCCGACCACTTCAGAAGATAGAGAGAAAATGAAAGTCATTCCCTATGCTTCAGCCATAGGCTCTATCATGTATGCAATGTTGTGTACCAGACCTGATGTGTGCCTTGATATAAGTCTAGCAGGGAGTTACCAAAGTAATCTAGGAGTGGATCACTGGACAGCGATCAAGAACATCCTTAAGTACCTGAAAAGGACAAAGGATATGTTTCTCATTTATGGAGGTGGCAAAGAGCTCGTCGTAAACGGTTACGTCGATTCAAGCTTACGTGTCGAGGCATAGTGTAATGCCCAGGATGGAGTTATACCTCCTACGTGTCGAGGCACGACTTAAAGGCATAAATCCATCCTAGAATGATCTCAAGTTTGGTAATCTTTGCACAACTCATGTAAAAGAGGGGATAGTAAACTGGAAATAGTTGGCTTACACTCGCCACGTCACAGAATTACAGTACAAGTCTCAAACATCATACATTAAGAACATCACAACCCTCTAAGGGCAAAAGCCAAAAGTCAAAGTACCAAACTTAGATAAATAAACCACAGGCGGATCGAATCCTAGTAAGAGACTCCACTACTGATCGTCCGGGTAGCGCACATAGTACCGACTACGCTCCTCGTCGTACTCCCAATCCAGCTCGGTGCCATCACCTGGATAGCTCACAGCTGGACCTGCATCTGGTGTGTGAAGTAACTGTGAGCCACAGAGGACTCAGCAATCCCGTTCCCGGGTAACAGAACTATTTAAGCCTTTAGGTGAGGGAAAAAGGCTGAAGAAAAGAATAAGTCTGCAGCAGCAACTAGCATCTAGCTTACGCAAGTGAGAGCGAGAAGAGAAGGCCTCGGCGAGAAGTGATCACGAAGTGATCCTAGCTACAAGCTCCACAATCATAACCCCTCCGTGTTCAACTCCCGAATCCCTATTCGGAAATTGACAGTCACGGAACACACGCTGGTAGTGTATTAGTAACATTGTGTCAAGTTATCTACAACCGGAATTAACAAGCTCCCATCTGCCACATAACCGCGGGCACGGCTTTCGAAAGTTCAAACCCTGCAGGGGTGTTCCAACTTGACCCATTACAAGCCCACGATCCGCGGAGTCGCAACTCCAAAGTGGGAAGGCCCGAGTATCCTCGGAATCCCGTGCTCAAGATATACCAAGCTAAGGTAAGGCTAATCCAGCAAATCCTACCGGCGTGTCGACACCCTGATAGTAGCCGCGTGTATCTAAGTCTCAGGACACGACCGGATGGGCGAAGCTACGGGTGGATGCCAGATACCTCGAGTTGCCCCAAGGCGGCCCCGCAGGCTCCCCGTTTCGGACCAACACTCATGTGGAGCACTGGCCCGGGGTTGTTGATTAAGAAAGAGGGTTAATTACTCCCTATGCAAGTTTAGTTTGTTATTAGGCAAATAGTACCAATGTTGGGACTTGCTGGAAAAGACTTAGCACTTAGCGGTTTATCGAGGGGGTCCCATACACCCCAATCGTGTTAGGAACGCATAATCAAGGAACATAATACCGGCTTATACAGATCCTAACGGCATGAGTGGAACAAATCACCAAGAAAAAGGCTTAGCCTTCCACCCTTGCCAATATATAGATGATTTCATTTTAAGCATTTATATAGTGTGATATAACCCAACCAAACTTCAACATGGAGCAAGCATCTTCGATCTTCACCTGCAACTAGCAATGCTATAAGAAGGGCTGAGCGAAGCGTACTTAGCCAAGCAACGGTTTGCATAGGTAGGTTGGTTAAACATGGCAATTGGTTACAAGTAGGAGGATGACAAGAAGATCATGGGCATCGAGGCAAAACTATAGATCGAGACTACTAGCAATAGGCAAAGATAGTAATGTTATCGGGGGTTCGGTCATCTTGCCTGAAGAGAAGTCGTTCGGATCGTAAGAAGGGTCCTCGTGCTCAACCTCGTTGGAAACCTCGTGCTCAACTTCGTACCCGGTCTCAGCTTCCGGCTCTAAACAAAACAATCACACCAAGCACCAATCAACAAGATGCAATGCGCACTCGAAAAACATGAATGCATGATGGATGCACTAAGGATGCACACGGAGCACGGAAAATATCACTCAAGCAAAACACCTCAAAACAAGATAACAATCTGATATTATTAATCTACACAGAAAAACAATCAAGTTTGATATAAGATTCGCTGAAATCGGAGTTACGGGCTAAAAGTTATGCCCGAAACAAGATTTGAGCGAAAGCTGAAAATTACAGCAACATAGCATCTTCGGAGCTCAAAATAATTAAGCTACAGCACCCAAAAAGCATGGCAAAGGACTTGAACACAAACTAGACATATAGTACAGCAACTAAGTCCAAAGTGCACCCCCAACGGAG
>LR738715.1:87780300-87866070 GCA_902687465.1 Secale cereale | reverse complement strand
CTGGGACCTGCCGATCTGGCCCGTGCGGTCGGGATCCTGGCGCGGCCTGGACCGAACCGGTCGGCTGGAGGCGCCGTTGACTTGCGTCAAGGCCGCGCTGTGGTCGATCGATCCCAGGGATCCCGGCTGGATCGAGATCTAGCCAAGTGGCTGATGGAAAAAAAAAAGGATCTGGGAAAAAAAGAGAGGGGAGGAGGAGGAAGAAGAAGGGGATGCCAAATTTAGACTAGGGTCTAATATATAGCAGGGATTTAGGGTTAGGGAGAGTTTAAGGGTGCTAGGAGCCCTCCGATCGCGATCCGACGGATCCGATCGCGGGGATAGATTTTAAAGGCCTAGAAGGAGATAACAGACTGCAGTAGGGGTGTTTCTGGGACACGAAGTAAAAGCACTTCGGACCCACACGAACAACGGATGGAAAAGTCAACGGAGTCCAAACGAGACGAGATTTGAGAGGCGGGTTGCACACAACAAAACAACAACACACAAAACAACCTCGCGGCACACCGGTAACGTTAAACGCCCGAACAACAAAGTAGGCCTACGGGACGTCACGGACACGTGAGGGAGCTCCGGAACGCGAAACGGACAACGGGAAGAAACACGCGGAACCGGATGCAACCCACAACACAAAAGCAATGCGATGCACATGTCTACATGATATGAATGAATGTCACACACACACACAACAAAACGATGAAAACCCGAAAGACAAAGAACCCGAAATGGAAATAGATGAAGCTGGAGATATATTATATACCCAAAAGGGAAAGTATTACATCCGGGGCATTACAAACTCTCCTCTACTACAAAAAGATCTCGTCCCGAGATCTAGGACTGGAAAAAGGAAGGGTACTCGGAACGAAGATGATCTTCTTGTTCCCAGGTAGCTTCTCGGTCGGTGTGATGTGACCACTTGACTTTCAGAAACTTGATGGACTTGTTGCGAGTCTTGCGTTCGGTTTCTTCGAGAATGGCAACTGGATGCTCTCGGTAGGACAGGTCTTGTTGAAGATCAATCTCCTCAAACGGAATCATGCGCTCAGGTGCCTTGAAGCATTTGCGAAGTTGAGACACATGGAAGACATCATGAACATTTGCAATGTTTGAAGGGAGCTCGAGCTGATAGGCTAGATCGCCTCTTTTGCCAAGAATCTTGAAAGGCCCGACGTATCTAGGAGCAAGTTTCCCTTTGATACCGAATCTTTGGGTTCCTTTCATCGGAGAAACTCGGAGATAGACATGATCACCGATGTCGAAAGCCAAATCACGATGCTTTCCGTCATAGTAGCTCTTCTGACGCGACTGAGCGGCCTTGAGATTCTCACGTATGACTTTGCACATTTCTTCGGCTTCAGAGATCAAGTCATTGCCAAGGAGTTGGCGTTCGCCTGTTTCAGACCAGTTGAGAGGGGTACGACACTTTCTGCCATAGAGAATTTCAAATGGTGCTTTGCCTGCACTTGCTTGAAAGCTGTTGTTGTAAGAGAACTCGGCAAATGGAAGGCAGTCTTCCCATTTCATGCCGAAGGAGATGACACGGGCTCTGAGCATGTCTTCTAGGGTCTGATTCACACGCTCGACTTGACCACTAGTCTGAGGGTGAAAGGCAGTGCTGAACCTGATCTTAGTGCCCATGGCGGACTGATAGGAGTCCCAGAACCTTGATGTGAACAAGCTGCCACGGTCTGAGGATATTACTTGAGGAATGCCATGTAGGGACACAATTCTGGAAGTGTACAGCTCTGCAAGTTGAGCTGCATTGATTGATTCTTTGACTGGAAGAAAGTGAGCAACTTTGGTAAGCTTGTCAATCACCACAAAGATCGCATCATTTCCTCGCTTGGATTTAGGAAAGCCAGTGACGAAGTCCATTTCAATGTGGTCGAACTTCCACTCGGGTATAGGAAGAGGTTGGAGAAGACCGGCTGGACGTTGATGTTCTGCTTTCACTCTTCTGCATACATCACATTCGTTCACGAATTGGGCAATTTCCCTTTTCATGCGTGTCCACCAGTAAGATTGCTTGAGGTCTTGATACATCTTGGAACTGCCAGGATGAATGGAAAGGAGAGAATCGTGAGCTTCTTCCATTATGAGCTTCCTGAGATCACCTTTGGGAACAACGAGTCTGTCCTCGAAGAACAAGGTATCTCTCTCATCAACACGGAAGCACTTATATTTTGGAGTGCCCTTTGCAATCCCATGTTTCACCTTCTTCACCATGGTATCACTGAGTTGTGCCTCACGGACTTGATCTTCCAAGGTAGGAGCAATTTGGAGATTTGCAAGAAAACCCTGCGGAACAACTTGGAGGTTGAGCTTCCTGAATGCTTCACAAAGCTCAGGCTGGTACGGCTTGATAAGAAGGCTGTTGCAATATGCCTTTCTGCTCAAAGCATCTGCAATCACATTCGCCTTGCCTGGAGTGTATTCAATGCTGGGGTTGTACTCTTGGATCATTTCAACCCAACGAGTCTGGCGGAGGTTCAGATGCGGCTGTGTGAAGATGTACTTCAAGCTCTTGTGATCGGTGAAGATGTCGACCTTTCTGCCCAACAACAGATGTCTCCACGTAATCAGAGCATGTACCACAGCTGCTAGCTCGAGATCATGTGTGGGATAGTTCTTCTCACTTGGCTTGAGCTGCCGAGAAGTGTATGCCACAATTCTCTTATCTTGCATAAGCACACCACCAAGGCCTTGAAGAGAAGCGTCACAGAACACTTCATATGGCTTGGTTTCATCCGGAGGAGTCAGAACTGGAGCAGAGACAAGCTTCTCTTTGAGGGTTTTGAATGCAACTTCACATTCTGGAGACCAAAAGTAATTGACATTCTTCTGAAGCAGGTTGGAAAGAGGCTTGGCAATCTTGGAGAAGTTTTCAACAAATCTTCTGCAATAGCTGGCAAGACCCAGAAAACTGCGGAGCTGCTTGACGTTCTGAGGAGCTTCCCAGTTGACAATTGCTTCAACTTTCTCGGGATTAACCGCAATACCGTCAGCTGAGATGATGTGGCCCAGGTACAAAACCTTATCGAGCCAAAACTCGCACTTTGATAACTTGGCATAGAATTTATGCTCTCGGAGTCGATCAAGAACTAGACGTAAGTGCTTTTCGTGATCTTCTTCATTCTTGGAAAACACCAGAATATCATCCAGATACACAAGCACGAACTCGCCCGTATAGGGGTTGAAGATGTAATGCATCATCCTTGAAAAGGTAGGAGGAGCATTGGCGAGACCGAAGGACATGACGGTATACTTGTATGAACCGTAGCTCGTTCTGAAGGCCGTCTTGGGAATGTCTTCCTCGCGAATGCGAATTTGATGATAGCCCATTCGGAGGTCAAGCTTAGAGAACACTTTAGCTCCTTTGAGCTGCTCAAAGAGTTCGTTGATGTTGGGGAGCGGATACTTGTTCTTAATCGTCTTCTTGTTCAATGGCCGGTAGTCAACACAGAGACGCTTCGTGCCATCTTTCTTCTTGACAAATAAGACACCACAGCCCCACGGAGATGTACTCGGTCTGATGAGACCCATACTCTCCTGCTTATCAAGCTGCTTCTTCAATTCCTTCAATTCATCCGGAGAGAGCTCGTATGGACGCCGGCAAGCAGGCTCAGTGCCCGGCTCGAGTTCAATGACAAACTCCACCTGACGGTGTGGAGGCATGCCTGGAAGTTCTTCTGGAAAGACGTCTTGATATTCGTTCACCACTGGAATTTGATCTATGGCATTAATTTCGCCCTTATCATTAAGAGAGAAAAGTCGAATAGTATTATCCCTGGAGGCGAAGATAATCACATCTTCATCAGAGTGAGTCAACTTGACTTCCTTTTGAGCACAATCAATGTGAGCATCATGCTGAGAAAGCCAATCCATTCCGAGAATGAGGTCAATATCAGAATGACCAAGAATCACCGGTTTAGCCAGAAAACGATAATCTCCCATGCGAATGGAAACATCCGGAGCATAGACAGTAGAAGACATACGTCTCCCTGGAGAAATAACTTCCAACCTCTGAGGCAAATTTGAAGTGGCAATACTATGCTTGGATGCAAATGGTTGAGACATGAAAGAGCATGATGCACCCGAATCAAATAACACTTTAGCTGGAAAAGAGTTCACTGGAAGGTTACCCAAAATGACATCAGAAGAAGCCTCCGCTTGTGCTGCATTCATCAGATTTACCCTTGCAGCCTTTGGATCATGCCTGACAATAGCTGAACTCACAGGTGGAGGAGGAGGAAGACGCTTCGGATTCGGACATCTGTTGGCATAATGACCCTTCTGGCCACACTTGTTCCACACCACTTCAGAGAGAGGAAGGAAATGAGAGCCACTGGACTTGGAGCCTTGAGACTGAAACTGCTTCTTCGACTGGTTGCTCGGGTTGGGTGGGTGGGAGAAACCACGACCACTAGAGTTCTTGTTGTTGGAGTTGTTGTATGGAGCTCGAATCACTGGAGGAGGAGGAAGCCAGAATTTCTGTTGTTTCGCAGCCAACTGAGACGATGAGGAAGAGTGAACAGCATCTCGAATTCTCTTCTTAGAAGCCTCCATCTTAAGCTGAGCTGCTTCTTGTTTCAAAGCCATGTTATAGAACTTGTCGAATTCATCTGGCTCGAACAAGGTGAGAGCAAGCTGAAGTTCATCTTTGAGACCTCCACGGAACTGATAGATTTTGCTCTTGGCATCAGGAATGTCTTGCTTTGCATAGCGAGCGAGGTTTTGGAACTTGACATTATACTGATAGACTGTCATGGAGCCCTGCTTGAGGTTGCGGAATTGCTCACGCATACCCTCGATGACACTTGTAGGAATGTGGTGCGAACGGAAATCCTTGCAGAAATTCTCCCAAGAGATTACTTGACCCGGCCTTGAGTCTTTGTACTGCTGCCACCAGTCAGCTGCTTGATCTTTCAGTTGGAAGGCTGCAAACTTCACATAGTCATCTTCTTTCACGTTACTGCACTCAAAATGCTTCTTTATGTCGGTCAACCAATCCTCAGCCTCAAGAGGGTCGACACAGTAACTGAAAGCTTTAGGATTGTTAGCCAAGAACTGGTTGAGAGTAGCATGGTGCTGCTGGAAGAAGTTGCCTTGGTTCACTGGAACACCCTGATTAGCTTGATTAGCTTGCATTTGCTGCATCATCTGCATCATCAACTGAGTGTTCTGAGCTGTAGTCTACATAATTGCTCTCCAAGCCTCAGGCGGAGGAGGAGGGGAAGGAGGACGTTCTGGAACCTCTTCACCCTCTGGGTTAGCATTCGGAACCCTTTTCGGAGCCATCCTGTAAGAGATGACCACGAATCAGCAATTGATTGACAAAAGGAATAAGCTGAATCAATGGAATGAATTGCAACAAGTCTTCACAATAATCATTCGAACAATAAGAACGAATGAAATCATCCGAACAAGAGGAACGAATGCATTTCTCAGTTAGATGATAACATCAGTCTTCACGAGAAGCCACATAGGGAACAAAATGAAAATAAGAAGAAACAACAAGGTACGGACAGGAACAAACACAAGAGAGGAGTTTCGTTCTAACATCTTTGTGCTGAAAGCATATGAACGCGTTACGAAAAGGTTTTGCAATCCCCGGATCAGCATAGCCAAGGACCCTTTAAGATGCAACTCCTGATAGTAACATCGGTCATATAACCCCTTCACTCAATGTCGAACCCCGAACTCACTAACCTGCATTCGTTGGAAGAATGCCTATGATCTACTGGATAAAACCCACCTATAGCTTTCCGAAAGATTCCAGTTATGCAATCAGGTGTTGGGGATACACGGGAAGCACCGCGCAATCAACTCTAACCTACATCCAGGTGTATCCATCCTTCAACACATAACCAGTCTTTCTCGGAAACTGTGTACCTCGGACCTTCGAAAAGCATCCACTATAACAAGCTATGGCAATACTCCCGAACTACCTCCCCAGTACTGGGTGATGTCGGGGTTATCTTGCCACTGGTCGTATAGGGGAGATTTTCGATGTCGGCCGTCTTAAGTATTTAGTACTGTCGCGATATGCTTGTTACAATGATACCCCGAAGCTCAACTCCTCGGTAACAGGAGGCATCGGGAACAATATCCTTGTCACAAGAACATCGAAACAATCCCAGAGTACTCGCGGGATTCCTAAAAAAAAACTTTTGTGCAAATTTTGAAGATAGGAGAGACAAGAGTAGACGTCAGGAGTCCTCACCAGAGAGAAAGGGGATGAGAAGCAAAGAAATCCTACTCTCCGATATAATATAGGACTCAAAAAGTTTTCAGTGTGTGCCTAGACTCGACCGTCAACGATTCGATCAAACAGTGGGGGCTCCTAGGTCGGAGAAGGCTCTGAATACCAACTTGTAATGCCCAGGATGGAGTTATACCTCCTACGTGTCGAGGCACAACTTAAAGGCATAAATCCATCCTAGAATGATCTCAAGTTTGGTAATCTTTGCACAACTCATGTAAAAGAGGGGATAGTAAACTGAAAATAGTTGGCTTACACTCGCCACGTCACAGAATTACAGTACAAGTCTCAAACATCATACATTAAGAACATCACAACCCTCTAAGGGCAAAAGCCAAAAGTCAAAGTACCAAACTTAGATAAATAAACCACAGGCGGATCGAATCCTAGTAAGAGACTCCACTACTGATCGTCCGGGTAGCGCACATAGTACCGACTACGCTCCTCGTCGTACTCCCAATCCAGCTCGGTGCCATCACCTGGATAGCTCACAGCTGGACCTGCATCTGGTGTGTGAAGTAACTATGAGCCACAGAGGACTCAGCAATCCCGTTCCCGGGTAACAGAACTATTTAAGCCTTTAGGTGAGGGAAAAAGGCTGAAGAAAAGAATAAGTCTGCAGCAGCAACTAGCATCTAGCTTACGCAAGTGAGAGCGAGAAGAGAAGGCCTCGGCGAGAAGTGATCACGAAGTGATCCTAGCTACAAGCTCCACAATCATAACCCCTCCGTGTTCAACTCCCGAATCCCTATTCGGAAATTGACAGTCACGGAACACACGCTGGTAGTGTATTAGTAACATTGTGTCAAGTTATCTACAACCGGAATTAACAAGCTCCCATCTGCCACATAACCGCGGGCACGGCTTTCGAAAGTTCAAACCCTGCAGGGGTGTTCCAACTTGACCCATTACAAGCCCACGATCCGCGGAGTCGCAACTCCAAAGTGGGAAGGCCCGAGTATCCTCGGAATCCCGTGCTCAAGATATACCAAGCTAAGGTAAGGCTAATCCAGCAAATCCTCCCGGCGTGTCGACACCCTGATAGTAGCCGCGCGTATCTAAGTCTCAGGACACGACCGGATGGGCGAAGCTACGGGTGGATGCCAGATACCTCGAGTTGCCCCAAGGCGGCCCCGCAGGCTCCCCGTTTCGGACCAACACTCATGTGGAGCACTGGCCCGGGGTTGTTGATTAAGAAAGAGGGTTAATTACTCCCTATGCAAGTTTAGTTTGTTATTAGGCAAATAGTACCAATGTTGGGACTTGCTGGAAAAGACTTAGCACTTAGCGGTTTATCGAGGGGGTCCCATACACCCCAATCGTGTTAGGAACGCATAATCAAGGAACATAATACCGGCTTATACGGATCCTAACGGCATGAGTGGAACAAATCACCAAGAAAAAGGCTTAGCCTTCCACCCTTGCCAATATATAGATGATTTCATTTTAAGCATTTATATAGTGTGATATAACCCAACCAAACTTCAACATGGAGCAAGCATCTTCGATCTTCACCTGCAACTAGCAATGCTATAAGAAGGGCTGAGCGAAGCGTACTTAGCCAAGCAACGGTTTGCATAGGTAGGTTGGTTAAACATGGCAATTGGTTACAAGTAGGAGGATGACAAGAAGATCATGGGCATCGAGGCAAAACTATAGATCGAGACTACTAGCAATAGGCAAAGATAGTAATGTTATCGGGGGTTCGGTCATCTTGCCTGAAGAGAAGTCGTTCGGATCGTAAGAAGGGTCCTCGTGCTCAACCTCGTTGGAAACCTCGTGCTCAACTTCGTACCCGGTCTCAGCTTCCGGCTCTAAACAAAACAATCACACCAAGCACCAATCAACAAGATGCAATGCGCACTCGAAAAACATGAATGCATGATGGATGCACTAAGGATGCACACGGAGCACGGAAAATATCACTCAAGCAAAACACCTCAAAACAAGATAACAATCTGATATTATTAATCTACACAGAAAAACAATCAAGTTTGATATAAGATTCGCTGAAATCGGAGTTACGGGCTAAAAGTTATGCCCGAAACAAGATTTGAGCGAAAGCTGAAAATTACAGCAACATAGCATCTTCGGAGCTCAAAATAATTAAGCTACAGCACCCAAAAAGCATGGCAAAGGACTTGAACACAAACTAGACATATAGTACAGCAACTAAGTCCAAAGTGCACCCCCAACGGAGTCACGGATCAATAGCAATGATCTTGGACATATTGAACTTGACAATAAAATTCTGGCAGCAGAATTTTATTGAAACTTTAGAGCAAAAGATAAACATGCTACAGCCACTCAAATGGACATGTGAGGACATGGATGGAAAGACAACAATATATACTACAAGGAACAATCAAAATCCACCCCAAAACTAACATGCTTTGTCCTAGAACATCACACGAACATGGCATCGGAACGTTACAGATTTCAGACTTAGTGAAAATTCACTAAGTCCTAAAACAGCAATATCATCATGGCATATAAAAGAGCATGTTTAAGTCACCTCGAAACTAAACATGGCAAAGGGTAAGCACCTCATCCAAGTGCACATGAAGGTGATCCCGAAACACACAAGCATGCATCATAGAGGTGAACACAACGATTGCAACGAGCTCAACAAGATGGCATTTCATAACAAGTAAAAACACAACATATGAACATGGCACTTTGCAACGATGATAACAAGGAAATAATAAATCTACCATGCAACCTATCACAAGCAACACGTAGTTCGTGGCAAGACGAACACGTGGACATGTCATTTGCATCATTCGGACAAACGAGCTAAAAGATATCACATGACAAAGGTGGCATGAAAATAACACACAACAGCAGTTTATATCAAGATGCACCCTTGCAACAGCAAAACAAGCACCTAGATGATCTCTAACATGCATGACAACAACAGGTAAAACGTAGAGCACATCTCCACGAACGTCTGGACATATCACACGCGCAAAACGGAGCATCACAGTACAAGTTATGCATGGTCAAACATTGCATCTCAGATTAGATCTCAGGGACTTAGGAGTGGGGAAAACAACCTTAGTCAGATTCAGATCTGGGAAAAAACTGAGACGGGCCGGCGGCGCGGATCTGGCCCACTCGGCCGAGGCAGAGGCGGCGCGGCGGGAGGCGGTGCGGGCCCGGCCCGAGTGGCGGCGCGGGGCGGCCCGGCTGCTGGCGATCTGAGGGAGCCCGCGGCCTGGCGAGCGCGAAGCCCAGGCGGGGCGCTGGGAAGGAGCGGTGCGGCCTGCCTGGGCCGGTGGGGAGGCGGCGGCCCACCGGAGGCGCGGCCCGAGCGCGAGGCGGTGATGCGGAGGCGCGGAGGTGCGGCGGTGTACGGGCCTCGGGCCCGTGGCGCGCGGCTGGCCTCCAGGCGAAGGAGTACGGGCCGCTCGGGGGGGGAACGGCGCGCGGGGCGGTCGAAGGAGGAAGCCCAGGCGCGCGGCGATGTGGTCCCTGGGACCTGCCGATCTGGCCCGTGCGGTCGGGATCCTGGCGCGGCCTGGACCGAACCGGTCGGCTGGAGGCGCCGTTGACTTGCGTCGAGGCCGCGTTGTGGTCGATCGATCCCAGGGATCCCGGCTGGATCGAGATCTAGCCAAGTGGCTGATGGAAAAAAAAAGGATCTGGGAAAAAAAGAGAGGGGAGGAGGAGAAAGAAGAAGGGGATGCCAAATTTAGACTAGGGTCTAATATATAGCAGGGATTTAGGGTTAGGGAGAGTTTAAGGGTGCTAGGAGCCCTCCGATCGCGATCCGACGGATCCGATCGCGGGGATAGATTTTAAAGGCCTAGAAGGAGATAACAGACTGTAGTAGGGGTGTTTCTGGGACACGAAGTAAAAGCACTTCGGACCCACACGAACAACGGATGGAAAAGTCAACGGAGTCCAAACGAGACGAGATTTGAGAGGCGGGTTGCACACAACAAAACAACAACACACAAAACAACCTCGCGGCACACCGGTAACGTTAAACGCCCGAACAACAAAGTAGGCCTACGGGACGTCACGGACACGTGAGGGAGCTTCGGAACGCGAAACGGACAACGGGAAGAAACACGCGGAACCGGATGCAACCCACAACACAAAAACAATGCGATGCACATGTCTACATGATATGAATGAATGCCACACACACACACACACACAACAAAACGACGAAAACCCGAAAGACAAAGAACCCGAAATGGAAATAGATGAAGCCGGAGATATATTATATACCCAAAAGGGAAAGTATTACATCCGGGGCATTACACGCAGTGGCACCTGCTTTCATTGCAGTCGATGTGCGCCTCGTCGGTGTCGCCCTTGTCCCCTGATGAGCGGCAAATTTGAGGTCGCCAACCCCTGTCCACCTGCGTCGGGGGAGTGTGGTTCGTCGGGGCTAAGCGGGCCGAGCGGCGGCGGCGGCGCCATTTTTCTGCTTCTCTTCGTTGATGCGGAGGGGTTTCTCGGGGCTGGGTGGGTTGGCTTCAAGAAGCGGCGGCGGGTGTGGAGGGGCAGATCAGTTGGCGGAGAGAAGGGCGGCGGGGCGAGCGATTGACGCGGAAGGGCGGTGACATGAAGGGGTCGGGGTAGGCGCCTGGCGGCGGCGGCGTGAAGGGGAGGCGGGGCGAAGCCGCTGGTGGCGGCGGTGTGAAGGGGGTTGGGGCGAGCGGCGTGAAGGGGAGATGGGGAAGTGGCAAACGCGGAGCAGATACTGAATAGAGTACGTGCGGGGTGAGACGAAACGGAGGATTAGTGTTTCGTTAACGAAGACTATTTCATGAACGACGTATTTAGGTCGTTGATGATGTGATTAGGCGGTTCAGATTATAAGTTGGATCTGCCTTCTATTCCTTTTATAGGGGTAGTAGATAGAATGACCTCCATCACTCATAGCCAAATTAGCTAGCACATGTGAGGCCAAAACTGCAGCCGTACCCACTTTCCTAAATAGCACGCACTACACAATAGATGAAGAATATCAGTGTTCCGCACCCCAGGTCCTCAAGCAGGTTGACCCACACACAAAATCAACGCGTCAGTTCTTCTCCAATTTGACTAATGCTAGTAGTTGTAATGTAATTTGTTCTGAAAGGGAGCAATGTAACATGAGCACTTTGATTAAACCCAATGATTTCTAATACAATTATGAGAAACAATTTTGAACTCTCATAATTCATCAACGTAAAGAATTATACTTCTGAAACAATAACATCTCGACAATTTAGAAGTGAAGCACCAGTAAATTACCAGCGATGGGTGACGAAAATACTCGTGGCCGCGGCTGCATGTCGTGGTCGTCTTGCACTCTTGTTCGATGTGGGCAGCAGCTGCTTGCTCGAAGTCAGGCGATGTGGGCGACGGCCGCTTGCTCGAGGTTCGTCGAAGGGCGAGCGGGGTTCAGGCAGTGAGGGGGGGAGGGGGCGGCAGATGACAAAACGATGGGGCCGGGGGAGGGGCGGCACGGGATCGGCGGCACGGCGGGCGCACAAGGCCGGGGGCGCAGTGGCACCTGCTTCCATTACAGTCGATGTGCGCCTCGTCGGTGTCGCCCTTGTTCCCTGATGAGCGGCAAATTTGAGGTCGCCAACCCCTGTCCACCGGAGTCGGGGGAGTGTGGTTCGGCGGGGCAAAGCGGGCTGAGCGGCGGCGGCGGCGCCCTTTTTCTGCTTCTCGTCGTTGATGCGGAGGGGTTTGTCGGGGCTAGGTGGGTTGGCTTCAAGAAGCGGCGATGGGTGTGGAGGGGCAGATTAGTTGGCGGAGAGAAGGGCGGCGGGGCGAGCGATGGACGCGGAAGGGCGGCGACGTGAAGGGGTCGGGGTAGGCGCCTGGCGGCGGCGGCGTGAAGGGGAGGCGGGGCGAAGCCGCTGGTGGTGGCGGCGCGAAGGGGGTTGGGGCGAGCGGCATGAAGGGGAGATGGGGAAGTGGTAAACGCGGAGCAGTTACTGAATAGAGTACGTGCGGGGTGAAACGAAACGGAGGATTAGTGTTTCGTTAACGAAGACTATTTCGTTAACGACGTATTTAGGCCGTTGATGATGTGATTAGGCGGTTCAGATTATAAGTTGGATCTGCCTTCTCTTCCTTTTATAGGGGTAGTAGATAGAATGACCTCCATCACTCATAGCCAAATTAGCTAGCACATGTGAGGCCAAAACTGCAGCCGTACCCACTTTCCTGAATAGCACGCACTACACAATAGATGAAGAATATCAGTGTTCCGCACCCGAGGTCCTCAAGGAGGTTGACCCACACACAAAATCAATGCGCCAGTTCTTCTCCAATTTGACTAATGCTAGTAGTTGTAATGTAATTTGTTCTGAAAGGGAGCAATGTAACATGAGCACTTTGATTAAACCCAATGATTTCTAATACAATTATGAGAAACAATTTTGAACTCTCATAATTCATCAACGTAAAGAATTATACTTCTGAAACAATAACATCTCAACAATTTAGAAGTGAAGCACCAGTAAATTACCAGCGATGGGTGACGAAAATACTCGTGGCCGCGGCTGGATGTCGTGGTCGTCTTGCACTCTTGTACGATGTGGGCAGCAGCTGCTTGCTCGAGGTCAGGCGATGTGGGCGACGGCCGCTTGCTCGAGGTTCGTCGAAGGGCGAGCGGGGTTCAGGCAGTGGGGGGGGGAGGGGGCGGCAGATGACAAAACGATGGGGCCGGGGGAGGGGCGGCACGGGATCGGCAGCGCGGCGGGCGCACGAGGCCGGGGGCGCAGTGGCACCTGCTTCCATTGCAGTCGATGTGCGCCTCGTCGGTGTCGCCCTTGTCCCCTGATGAGCGGCAAATTTGAGGTCGCCAACCCCAGTCCACCTGCGTCGGGGGAGTGTGGTTCGGCGGGGCTAAGCCGGCCGAGCGGGGGCGGCGTCGCCATTTTTCTGCTTCTCGTCGTTCATGCGGAGGGGTTTGTCGGGGCTGGGTGGGTTGGCCTCAAGAAGCGGCGGCGGGTGTGGAGGGGCAGATCAGTTGGCGAAGAGAAGGGCGGCGGGGCGAGCGATGGACGCGGAAGGGCGGCTACGTGAAGGGGTCGGGGTAGGCGCCTCGCAGCGGCGGCGTGAAGGGGAGGCGGGGTGAAGCCGCTGGTGGCGGCGGCGTGAAGGGGGTTGGGAGAGCGGCGTGAAGGGGAGATGGGGAAGTGGCAAACGCGGAGCAGTTACTAAATAGAGTACGTGTGGGGTGAGACGAAATAGAGGATTAGTGTTTCGTTAATGAAGACTATTTCGTTAACGACGTATTTAGGTCGTTAATGATGTGATTAGGCGGTTCAGATTATAAGTTGGATCTGCCTTCTATTCCTTTTATAGGGGTAGTAGATTAAATCGAATTAATTAAGTTAAGTAATTAATTAAAATTTATATATATGTTTATATATAATCTTTAAAATTATTTATTTTATACATTTTTGTTCTGGGCTAGGCCTACCTGTCATTAGCACATGGGGTGGGGCCCAACTGTCAAAGGCCCTGTGGCCTTAGCGGGCACGGGCAAGCGGGCGCGGGGCGCACCGGCTATGCGGGCGACGGGCGTGGGCGCCCGAAGGTCAGACCAGGGGCGAGGCGGGGTGCCGGAGCTGGCCGGCGAGGCGGTGGCCTGTGTGGCTGATACGTCCAAAACGTATCTATAATTTCTGCTTGCTCCATGCCTCTTTTGGGTGATATTGCTATGATATTTATACACTTCCATACACTTTTGATCATATTTGGACTAACCTATTAACTCAGTGCACCCCAGTGCCAGTTTCTGTTTTCGGCTGTTTTTGTATTTCAGGTTTTCACATTACGAGAACTGCCAGGAAAAATCCAGAAAAATTATATAAAAAATCAGCGTTCCAGAAACTACCGTGCGCCCGAAGGACAGCCGGGGGGGCACCAGGGCTCCAGGCGCCCTGGCGGCGCCCCCCCCCCCCCCCGGGCCGCGCCGGGGGGGCGCCTGGGCCCCCCGAGGCTCCTCCGATGCCCCCCTTTGGCATATATTTAAAGCGTCTCGAGAAACCCTCGAAACAGGAACTCCTTTTCATGATCTCATCTCTGTTCCGCCGCCGCCGCCGCTTCCAAGATCGGGAGCACCAGGAGAACTCTTCCCGGCACCCTGCCGGAGGGGAGGATCACCACCGGGAGCCTCTCCACCACCATGGACGCCTCCCGGATGAGTTTTGAGTAGTCTCCCTTGGACCATGAGTCCATGACCAGTAGCTATGTGATGTTCTCCTCCCGTTCTTGTGCTTCACTAATTAGTCCTCGTGAGCTGCCCTATATGATCGAGGCACATATGTAATCCTTATGCTGTTGCTATGATGAGTTTGCTGGGATCCGATGGATTATGAGATTATGTTCAGATTGTGCTTGAGTAATATATTTGATCTACCTCTTTTATATTTATGTTCATAAGTAATTCTTGCATGTTCTCCGTTGTTATTTATTGCTTTGGCCAAGTAATAGGTAGTGACTCCAAGAGGGAACGTTATGCTCGATTGTGGGTTCATGCCCCTCGATGACTAGTTTGAGTGACAGAAACATGAGTCTAGGGGATGTGCTGTTGCCACAAGGGGGAAAACAACGGTGCTTGTGCCCGCGGGTGCAAGGATTGTTTACTTTACGCAAAGTTCTTTTAATGCAGTTGTCTGTTGCTTTGAGTTTACACTATGGGTGGGGCTCGCAATTTAATACCAGCGAGATGTTCTGGATAGATATCTCAAGGTGCATGATTAGTAGTAGATATGGATGGATTTCGGGCTACTTACCTTGGCGTACCGCCCATGCTTTGAACCTCAACCTTTCTTGCAATGTAGTCAGCATTGGTTTGCGTTCGTGGTCCTGTCAATTGCCCAGCTGTAATTCGTTTACCTCACTTAGCTGTTTTATCGTCTTTTAGAAGAGAGACATCACTAGTGAACATCATGAGACTCCGGTCCATATTACCATCATTGATCACACCCACTATTTACTTTTCGCTATTATTTACTATTGCAATTATATTTATCACTACTATCACTTGCTTTTAATCCTTTGTGAACTACAAGGCCGGAGGGATTGACAACCTCTCTGTACTAGTTGGGAGCAAAGTTATTTGTCTGTGTGTAGATCCATGTTGATTGCTAATATCTGGCGCCGTTAGTAGTTGACACCTTCTTGTTGAACCTAGGAGTCTCTGGGGATTCGATCCTTGGTATCTTTGCCAAGGGAAAAACTTCCGCAACACTACATCTCACACCTTCCACTTGGGGTAACCAACGAGGGGCGAGAAGCCTAGCAAGAGTTTTTCTGGCGCCGTTGCCGGGGACTCCACTCTTCAGGATAGGGGAGTTGCACGCTATCTTTTACCTTTGTTTTTAGTCTTGTTAGTTTACCTTTTAGTTTTGCTTTAGTATCTTTTATCGAAAATCACAAAAATAGTTATCTTGCTTGCTTGCTACTATGGGTTCCACCGAGAACACCAAGTTGTGTGACTTCACTAGTCACAACAACGATGACTTTATCAGCACACCTATCACTACACCTACCACTTCAGCACCTTCATATGAAATTAAACCTGCTTTACTGAATCTAGTTATGAAAGATCAATTCTCCGGTGCTGGAGATGATGCTGCTTTACACTTGAACAACTTTTTTGAACTTTGTGACATGCAAAAGTACCAAGAAATAGATGGTAATATTGTTAAGCTTAAGCTTTTTCCTTTCTCCTTGAGAGGAGGAGCTAAAATTTGGTTTCAGTCTTTGCCTAGAAATAGCATAGATTCATGGGACAAGTGCAAAGATGCTTTTATTGGAAAATACTATCCACCTGCTAAAATTATCCAACTAAGAAGTAACATAATGAATTTTAAACAATTGGATAATGAACACGTTGCCCAAGCCTGGGAATGTATGAAATCTCTTATCAAGAACTGCCCTACTCATGGTTTGACTACTTGGATGGTTATCCAAACTTTTTGCAGGCTTGAACTTTACCTCGCGGAACTTATTAGATTCGGCCGCGGGAGGAACTTTTATGTCAACTACACTTGGTGCTGCCACAAAACTTCTCGATGAGATGATGACCAACTATTCCCAATGGCACACTGAACGCGCTCCAACAGGTAGGAAGGTAAACTCTGTCGAGGAGATTTCCTCCCTTAATGAAAAACTTGACTTGATCATGTCTCTACTTTCGAAGCAATCCTCTGTTGATCCTCGTGATGTTCCTTTAAATTCTTTGATTGCTCAAGAACAAGTAGATGTGAATTTTATCTCTAGAAACAATTTTAATAACAATGCTTATAGGAGTAATTTTGGTAACAATCCTAGACCGTTCCCCTCTAATTCTTATGGGAACAACAATGCTTATCCTAGCACCAAGAACTCCAATACTGAACTAGAGATTATGCTTAAAGATTTCATCACTACCCAAAAAGCCTTTAATAAGAGTGTAGAAGAAAAACTACATAAACTAGATGATCTCTCTTTGAAGGTAGACCACTTAGCCAATGAGATAGAATTGCTAAAAATTAAAACTTCTCCTCTTGAGGAGAGGAAGGTCACTCCTATGAATGTTATTCAAGTGCAAATTAATGAAAACATTAGGATGATGGCTAAACTTAAAGAAAGATGGGCTAGAGAAAGGGAGGAAGAAGATAGAATTAAGAACCTTCCTAACCACCACACTGTTGCTACTATCCAAGTTGTTGAGGATATCCAAACTCTTAGCACCCAATGTACTCCTGGTCCCATTGGACCTATTAATGGTGATGCTATGACTATAGAAACTACCAAACAAGTGAACCTAAAGGACACCACTACCACTTTACTTAATGCTAGTGACCTTGATTTTGATAATTGCACTCTTACCGAAGTTATTGATTTCCTTCACAAGATGTCTAGAGATCCCCGCACTAGCACGCTTAACCTTGCCTTCACAGAGCATATCACTAATGCTCTCATCGAAGCTAGGGAGGAGAAACTTAGAGTAGAAGCCTCCATACCTAGAAAGCTAGAATATGGTTGGGATCCTATGATAAAAATTAAGTTGAATGACTTCTCTTGCTATGCATTATGTGATGTTGGAGCTAGTACCTCTGTCATGCCCAAAAGAATATATGATATGCTTAAATTGAAACCTTATGATTCTTGTTCTTTTGGTGTTCGTCTCGTTGATTCTTCCATAAAGAAACCTTTGGGGAGGATCGACGATGTTCTTATCGTTGTCAATGATAATTATGTTCCCGTTGATTTTACTATTATGGATATTGAATGTGATCCTTCGTGTCCAATTATTTTGGGACGTCCCTTTTTACGCACCGTTGGTGCTATCATTGACATGAAAGAGGGTAATATAAAATTTCAGTTTCCTCTCAAGAAAGGGATGGAACACTTCCCTCGAAAGAAGATCAAGTTACCTTTTGAGTCCGTTGTACGGGCTAGCTATTCTTTTACTCTTGGTAAGACTTGATCTCTATGCATTATGCCTAGCTTAAAGGCATAAAAGAAAGCGCTTTTGGGAGGCAGCCCACATGAATAAAAATTTATTTTGTTTTTGTCGTGTCTTGATGTTGTTATTACAGTAGCATCATCATTGTATCTTTACTTTTCAATTTTGTGCCAAGTATAGCCTCTGATTGCAAGAAAGTTCAAAAGTTGTGAGGTGCTGTCCAGGAAACAGATTCTGTCCTTGGATAGTAAAATTCGTATAAAATCACCAGATCATCTTTTTGGTCTGAATTGTTTCGACAGCGTTCTCTATATAATTGTCTTTCGTGCGTCTGTTCTGAGTTTTTTGATTTGAGTTGCAGAAGTACCCCGAACAAATCATTTACTATCTGCTGTTCTGTTTTTCACAGATTATGTCCTGTTTTGCCTTTCTTTCATTTTGCAAACCAAGAGCTTGCTTTTTCTTTGCAAAAACCTTTTGGCAATCTTGAGAAACAGTAGAACTTCAAGAATATCTTTATTTCCAGCAAGGTACAATTATTTTATTATGGGTACTAACCTCGCTAATCAGATTATGATGAGTTATGTATGAAGGGAGTTTTCAAGTGTGCGAGGGAAGATGATAAAAAGATTCAGGAGTGTCAAGCGCTCAAGCTTGGGGATGCCCCCGTGCACCCCCAAGAAATATTCAAGGAGACTCAAGCGTCTAAGCTTGGGGATGCCCCCGTGCATCCCCTTCTCCATCAACATTATCAGTTCGTCTTTCGTTCCACTATATTTTAATCACTTCATGTGTTATGTGCTATGCTTGGAGCGTTTTGCTTTTAGTTTCCTTTTTAGTTTTCCATAACGAGTCGGAACTCAGCTTTCTTTATGTGGGAGAGAAACACGCTCCACTTCTACCTAGAACATAACATAGAATTTTCATGACTATCTTTGCTGTGTGTGTTCTTTGTCTTTTAATAGCTACTATCATGCTCTGCTCTTAGTATTCATGCTTATCTTTTTAAAGAGCTTTTGTCTAGTTGGTTGCTTGAACTCTCTTTAATTATCATGCTTATCTCATTAAGAGAGTTTGCTTCCGTTGCATTGGTTGATATATCTATGATAAAGATGCTACGTGCATAATGGCGCTTAGTAGTTCAGGTTTTCTTATTGTTAGTCTCAAATAGCTGGGGGATTCCCAATGTGTTATTGGAGTACCAACATGATTTGTTTGCCAACGTTGTGGTATGGTTTAGTAATATCTTCCCTCAAGAATTTATTTTGATTGACTTGGCGTATGCTCACGCATATTTAAGACTGTAAAGAAAGTCTGTCAAGCCTTGATGATCTTTTATTTCTGAGTAGCGATATAACTTCCATGCATGATTCAATGTTGCTTTGTCGCTCTGCATGATTATGACCGTCATTGCTCTCTTAGTTGGTCGCTCCCAGTCTTTTGCTAACCTCCACCTGTACTAAGCGGACTGACTGCTTGTGCATCCACATCCTTTTAAACCAGTTCTGCCATATGAGTCCACCATACCTACCTATATGTGGTATTTCACCGCCACTCCAAGTAAATTTACATGTGCTACCTTTAAAACCTTCAGTTTGCAATACATAGCTCATGGTAAAGTAGCTTAAAAACTATTGTGGTAAAGAATATGTCGCTTATATATCTTATTTCTTATAAGTTGCTTGCTGAGCGGTATCCATGTTTCTGGGGACGCCATCAACTGTTACACTTTTGTTGAATACCATGTGAGTTGCTATGCATGTTCGTCTTGTCTGAAGTAAGGGTGATCTGCCATGGGTTGAATGGTTTGAGTATGCATATTGTTAGAGAAGAACATTGGGCCGCCAACCAAAGCCATGTATCATGGTGGAAGTTTTAGCTTGGACATTAATCCTCAATCTCTTATGAGAATATGCTTAAGCATTAAAGAGGAGTCCATTATCTATTTTCTATGTTGTCCCGGTATGGATGTCCTCAAGTTGAGATCTATCAAAAACGAGAAATCAAATGTGATCTATCTCCTTGGACCTTTGTACAGGTGACATAGAGGTACCCCTTTGTGACACTTGGTTGAAACATATGTAATGCAATGACAATCCATGGAAATCCAAGCTAATTAGGACAAGGTGCGAGCACTATTGGTATTCGATGCATGAGGCTTGCAACTTATAGGATGTCTTATGCATAACACATATGAAGTACTACTACCATTGACAAAATTGTTTCTATGTTTTCAAAATAAAAAGCTCTAGCACATGAGTAATCCCTACTTCCCTCTGCGAAGGGCCATTCTTTTAGTTTTATGTTGAGTCTCCACCTTATTTCTTCAAAGCACCAACTACTGAGAGCATGATTGTCATTCTGAGTGTAATGTGCATTGTCCCAAAGTAGCATTGTCTTTTGCATGATTGTGATATCGTTTATTTTGAAATCATTGTATCTAGTCATCACTTAAACCTTGGAGGTGCCCCTGCATTTATGTTTTGCATCACTAAAGGGGGCAAGCTAGATATCACTTTATCATATTTGCACATCATGTTCACTGCAAATCTATTTGATGTTTCAATATCATATTGTAAAACTTTCAGTTCTTTGTGATTTTCTCATGAGGCAACTTAATTACTACAGATTCATTGTCTCGGTAAGCTTTTGTCATATGACTATGAAAAGTCCTATATGGTTAATAGCATGTCACCACAGAAATTATTCTTGTTATCATTTACCTACTCGAGGACGAGCAGGAATTAAGCTTGGGGATGTTGATACGTCCAAAACGTATCTATAATTTCTGCTTGCTCCATGCCTCTTTTGGGTGATATTGATATGATATTTATACACTTCCATACACTTTTGATCATATTTGGACTAACCTATTAACTCAGTGCACCCCAGTGCCAGTTTCTGTTTTCGGCTGTTTTTGTATTTCAGGTTTTCACATTACGAGAACTGCCAGGAAAAATCCAGAAAAATTATATAAAAAATCAGCGTTCCAGAAACTACCGTGCGCCCGAAGGACAGCCGGGGGGGCCACCAGGGCTCCAGGCGCCCTGGCGGCGCCCCCCCCCCCCCCCCCCGGGCCGCGCCGGGGGGGCGCCTGGGCCCCCCGAGGCTCCTCCGATGCCCCCCTTTGGCATATATTTAAAGCGTCTCTAGAAACCCTCGAAACAGGAACTCCTTTTCGCGATCTCATCTCTGTTCCACCGCCGCCGCCGCTTCCAAGATCAGGAGCACCAAGAGAACTCTTCCCGGCACCCTGCCAGAGGGGAGGATCACCACCATGGACGCCTCCCGGATGAGTTGTGAGTAGTCTCCCTTAGACCATGAGTCCATGACCAGTAGCTATGTGATGTTCCCCTCCCGTTCTTGTGCTTCACTAATTAGTCCTCGTGAGCTGCCCTACATGATCGAGGCACATATGTAATCCTTATGCTGTTGCTATGATGAGTTTGCTGGGATCCGATGGATTATGAGATTATGTTCAGATTGTGCTTGAGTAATATATTTGATCTACCTCTTTTATATTTATGTTCATAAGTAATTCTTGCATGTTCTCCGTTGTTATTTATTGCTTTGGCCAAGTAATAGGTAGTGACTCCAAGAGGGAACGTTATGCTCGATTGTGGGTCCATGCCCCTCGATGACTAGTTTGAGTGACAGAAACATGAGTCTAGGGGATGTGCTGTTGCCACAAGGGGGAAAACAAAGGTGCTTGTGCCCGCGGGTGCAAGGATTGTTTACTTTACGCAAAGTTCTTTTAATGCAGTTGTCTGTTGCTTTGAGTTTACACTATGGGTGGGGCTCGCAACTTAATACCAGCGAGATGTTCTGGATAGATATCTCAAGGTGGATGATTAGTAGTAGATATTGATGGATTTCGGTCTACTTACCTTGGCATACCGCCCATGCTTTGAACCTCAACCTTTCTTGCAATGTAGTCAGCATTGGTTTGCGTTCGTGGTCCTGTCAATTGCCCAGCTGTAATTCGTTTACCTCACATAGCTGTTTTATCGTCTTTTGGGAGAGAGACATCACTAGTGAACATCATGAGACTCCGGTCCATATTACCATCATTGATCACACCCACTATTTACTTTTCGCTATTATTTACTATTGCAAGTATATCTATCACTACTATCACTTGCTTTTAATCCTTTGTGAACTACAAGGCCGGAGGGATTGACAACCTCTCTGTACTCGTTGGGAGCAAAGTTATTTGTCTGTGTGCAGGTCCACGTTGATTGCTAATATCTGGAGCCGTTAGCAGTTGACACCTTCTTGTTGAACCTAGGGGTCTCTGGGGATTCGGTCCTTGGTATCTTTGCCAAGGGAAAAACTTCCGCAACACTACATCTCACACCTTCCACTTGGGGTAACCAACGAGGGGCGAGAAGCCTAGCAGTGGCCAAGGGCGGAGGCGGGGCACAGGGTGACGGCGCCAGCACCAGGGGCAGAGAGGTGCGAGTCAGGGGACGGGAACGAGTGTGGGGGCTGTGCGGGCCTCGCAGGTGGAGCGCGGCGATGCGGCGCGGTGGCGAGGGAGAGGCGGAGGTGGGGCGCAGGCAGCGCACAGGCCGCAGCAGCAGGCCAAGCATGGCGACGCAGCTAGGCGGGAGGTGGCTCGGTGGCGTGGCCGTGGGAGCTGAGCGCGCATGTGCGCCGACGAGAACACGGCGGAGGCAATGAGCGCGGCGGAAGCAGGGGCCAGAGCGGCCAGATTGGCGCGGTGCGCGCGCGCCCTCGAGCGACGCGCGGCGGTGCTCGCAGGGGATGGACGCGGCGGCGGAATCTAGCACGGGGGGAGTAGAGGGATTTCACGGCGAAGCTCACAGTGGAGCCGTAGGGCATGGCAGCAGGCTCGAAGGAGGCTCGGGGTGGCCGGAGTCGGCGGTGGCGTACGGCGGCCCGAGGACGAAGTCGAGCACGGGGCGGCGGCACGGGGGCGTCCTGGCTCATATGCGTGGTCGGGGGCGAGGAAGTGGTCGACGAGGGGGCGTGCGGCGCGCTCCTAGGCAGCGGGGCGCATGGTGGCCGCGGTGGGGCGAGGGACGTCGGGGGCGGGCGCTCCACCCTGATCCAGAACGGGGAAGGAGGAGGGGAGGCGTGTGAGGAGTGGGGATCCTGGGGGGTGTGGGTGATTTAGGGTTTGGGGTCGAGGTAGTGGCCTTGTAGGCCAGAGAGGGGCCGGTTGGGCCGGCCAGTTGGCCTGCTGGGCCGGTTGGCCTAGCTTGGGGGGTTTGCTTTTTTTTGCTTTGTTCTTTTTCCTTTTCTTTTATTTAGTTGTTCTAATTTATTCACTATTCATTTTAGTTTTATTTACTATATAAAAATAAACAGTACCTAACTTAGTATTTGTAATTAGACCACTGCCACTAATATTTTGGCACATTAATAAAATAGTTAGTATTTGTTTATTACATAAGGAGCGGTTAATTAATTGTTTTACCGCTGCCTTAATTTCTTTAAGACATTAGAATACTCTATAGATATATAAAAATGTGATTTCTCCACCGTAATTACTTATGATTTATTTGTCATGTTTAGAACATTTTAGTTTTAATGTTTGAAAACTTTTACCGCTTAATTTTATTTTAAATATAAATTCGGACGGGATTTGATTCATTGCGAGATTAACAACAGTAATCATGGTGACGTGGCCTTGTTAACAGGGAGTTACTGTAGCTTAACTATCCGGGCGTCACAATTCTTCTCCACTACAAGAAATCTCGTCCCGAGATTTAAGCGGTGGAGTAAGGGGGGAAGTGTTGGTAGCGAAAACCTAACGAGTCTTCTTGGTCTTGGCTGCCCTTTCGAAGAGGTTGATCCCTTTCATTGATGTCTTCATTTCTCTGCTTCAAGTCATCGTGATCAAGTCGTCATACTTTCTTCGGGATCTCCATCGTCCTACAAACGCGACCAGGGGAAACTCCAGAAGAACGCATCTCCACAAAGATGGGCATCTGACGGTGAACTCAATGGGAAATACACGATGGTACCAAAGTTTCAAATGGGTAGGCATTCGTTCGATGCCTAAACAGAAGCTGAAATGGGGGTTTGAGCAATGAGAACAATTATTGTGTTTGCTACCAGGATGAAACATGGTATACCATTTATCTCGTGAATTACTTATGAAGCCAAGTGTAAAGGATACTTTAGAATCAAGGTTGTACAGAAGAGTCAGGTATCGATCCCGTGGACCTGTGGGTTATAGGCCCACCATGTGGGTTGAAAGTAGGAAGGCTGGTGACATCTTGCACAGCCGCGACAGGGAGGCATGTCAGTGGATAGCTTGTCAGCTATGTCGGCAACAATTTTGGTACCAAGGACGGGGAACGAAGAGAACCATTTTCCCGTTCGTTGAAATGAGGCGGACCAATAGGCAAAGTTCTCGTCCACCGATAGTGCCGGAATGTTATCAACAATAGTATCAAGGTCTTACTGACAGAGTTGTACAATGAGGTGTTTATATAAACAGTGAATTATTACTGCTTAGATCATATAGATCACAAGAAGGTTAAACAGAACAATGGAAAGGAAAACAGTGATTACACATAATTATTAGGAGTATATCCTTCCCATGGACAAGCGGAACATGGCATACAGGGTAGGAGAGCAAGTAGCCAACCATTCAAATAAATAGGCAATGATTAATCAAGATATTATCCATACAACGGTGTGTGGACAACTGACTAAGAAACACATAGCATCGCGCCTCCAATGTTCTTGTTAATGAGCGGGGTATCATTGTCATGCTTCGAGGTAGCAATGATATGGTGTTTCAATGAAGGGCCATACTTTGGATACACAAATGATCCATCATTAGCAACTTATAAAATAAGTCTTACAATTTCCTCCTCGAAGAATGGTTATCCTTGCAAAAGAAATTATAATAATAGGTCCTCCAGCCAGGGGTGCTAAGCATGACATCATATTACTGGGTCATCAAAGGACCAACATTATAACTCCTGGAAAGTTGTCCCAACCGTCATATCTGACCGAGATTCCAATCTGATTGGTGTCGTGATACCTCAGACTCGGGATGTTCGAGAAGAAAAGGTGCAACACAAATCAATGAAATGACACTTCAAGATTCTCGGGAAATGAACTATGGGAGCGGGTTCTCGAAACAATAGTTCATCATTAAACCAAGGAGAGGATGAGGAGGTGGCTGATGGGCTGAACGACAATTTATTGAGAATTCCAAATGGATGGATTTCCACAATAATGTGACAAGAAGATGACACTTGTCAATTCAAATGATATAATGTTGTATGCTCGAGGAAAACATACACCATTAATCATTAGTTGAAAGGTGTGCCCGAAATATGACCATAGGCAGCAAGATCAATGTTAGAGTGACGATTCAACAACCAATAGTCTAAGAACAAACTGTCGATCTTTAACTTCAAAGCAATAGGGTTGCTAGAAGTACATAACTCAAGCAACATCGTTAGTATATTGGTATCCCGGTTAAAAACAACACGGGGACCAAGGAAGAATGGTGATGGTGAGAAGTATCATCATACCGAGAATTTCTAAGAGGTGGAGCAATCCCCACAACATTCTCGACATAATAGACAGTAATACTTCAAGGAGGAACACAACTCTAGCTGGAGAGCCAGTTGTATTCATAATGTGGACAAGTTTGCGATGAAAGGAAGTCAAGGGTGTTGTCGATGATAATAACAAATCATCGAGGGCAAGGAGGGTATTTCTCATTATGAACACAGTTGACATCTCGGAAGAAGTCAAAGTGTTGAAGGTGATCCGACACATTTTCCTGGAGGTTTTTAAGAGGATGCAATCAAACAACAACATCAACAAGCAAGGGAATGACGAAGTGGCAACTTATAGGATCAATATATAAGATGCAAGATCGGAACCAAAGTTGCCTTTCAAGACAAGCAACATGATGTTGAAAGCTCGACGTAAGTCGTGCTCGCACACTGAAGAATTCGTGCACCAGAGAAGGACGAGGTAGCACAGTCAAAGATAGTAAGACCAAGATGCAACCGATAGTCTAGGAATGACCAAATTGAGTTTACAATTTCCCAGTAAAAATACTATGGGTATTTGATTTGTAGTGCGGAATAATTTCACTAGTCGGTGTCCTCGGTTGACAACAACCCAGAACCGATCGAGTGATTATGACAAGGAAAGACATTACTTCAACAAAGTTAGTAAGATGTGGTGCAATGGCAAGACTTCTTTGAGATACTAGGGGGTAATACTCGAAGGTAGAACATGATAGGAGTAGAACCGGGTCATTGACCAATGACAGTAGATACTTCAACCTTGCCAAAAATAGACGAGGCACTGGAATGAATTCCCACCAGATATATCAGATCAGGACGGCATGGTCGGAACCATAACTGTAGGGAATCAATTCAAGAATACCGAAAGAATCATACTGCTGGATAATCATTTTGCAAGAAGCTTCTGAGACAGTCTACATCATTTTCATGGGCATGAACACAAAGTTCAAGGTCAACTCCCACTTCTTTAATGCATATCATTTCATTCACCTCTCGCTTTGATAAAGTTGTAGTGTTGGAATTTTATCTGGTAGAGCACCGAAAGAGTATGACTTGCGGAATCTTTCGGGTTCTCACGGATTAGGGGAAGGCATAGGTTCAACCCATCGGGCATCTTAGTAACATATACCACAAGTTTCAAAAGTAAATACACAAGCTCGAAAGCAGAGCATGGTTGGCCAAGTAGAGGATACAATTTATCAAAGGCATTATGTATCAGGGGAAGAACTCACAAGGTGATTGAATATGAAGGACACTGTCGGGTAACAATCCAACAATGAATCGGGCGATCCACAACGGAGCTGATGTGAGTATCGGTTCTCACTCAGAGGAAGAAAGAATGCAGAGGCATCAGATTCAAGAATCACCTGATTAGTCTGATGATTAAATAGAAAGAAATTATGGTTTCCAAAATGAAGGATCAGAAGCAGACGCTCTGATCAAGGATGGATAGGTTGAAAACACTTAGTTGGACAATCAATAAAGGTTTGAATTGCCATGAACCAACTCATGTCCGGCATGTCGTCTGAGCCGGAAAGATAATTTTAAAACGTTTAACCTGTTGACTGAGTCCATACACACACATTGAATCAATAGGCTCAAAATGGCTAAGACAAGGGATGCTAACGAAGACTACTAGTCATATGGAATTAGCCATAATGCAAGCATGCAAGAATTTCAAGAGTAACAAGCTGCAGAGGATTTTCGAAAGATCGAAAGGATTCCGAAGAATTTTGTGAGACACGTGAACAATTGAGAATGACGGATCCTCGATAATTGTGAGGAAATAACCTTAAGGGTTTTCATGCAAAATAAAACTGCAAGACAGTAAACTCAAAGGATTCTCGGGAGAACGGAGAATATTTCGAGGCATCTTGTAACAACAAGAGCGACGAGGAATGATCATGAGAATGACAAGTGCATGCAGATATCCATAGGGATATATCGGTGGCAGTGAATTGCAAAGGCAATGTGCACAAGGGTCTCGGGAAAATAATGAGGGATATCCTCAGAATCTTCTGACGAAGCAGGTGATCTTCCGGAATGAGGGCTCTCCGGGAGAAATAGTTACGAGAACCTAGAGTCAGAGTTAGTAAAATCTTTTAACCCGAATAGAAGAAAGATCAGAGTCCCAGAGCATGAAGAGGAATAAAGATCCTAACACCACCCATTGGTGTTGTGGGCCCGTAAGCCACACAACAAGTTAGTAAATTTGTTTTTCAAAGACTAGACTCAACTTCGGCCAAGGAGTTGGAAAGGGAGCTACCTACAGGCAGTTGGCTCTGATACCAACTTGAGACGCCCCCGATTTGATCGTACATTAATCATGCACGCAAATGTGTACGACCATGATCAGGGACTCACTGGAAGATATCACAACACAACTCTAGACACAAATTAAAATAATACAAGCTTTATATTACGAGCTAGGGGCCTCGAGGTCTCGAATACAAAAGCTCGGTTACACAAGAGTCAGCTGAAGCAATAATATCTGAGTACAGACATAAGTTAAACAAGTTGCCATTAAATGGCTAGCACAAAAGTAACAACGATCGAAAAGGCAAGGCCTCCTGCCTGGGACCTCCTAACTACTCCTCGAAGCCGAACTCCACGTAGAAACATCCTTGGGATCCTTTGGCTCCTGGACTCCACCATCTAGTTGTGTCATCCGAGAAGAAGGGACAAAAGGGGAAAAAGGGGGAGCAAAGCAACCGTGAGTACTCATCCAAAGTACTCACAAGCAAGGATCTACACTACATATGCAATGGTATATGTATAAAGGGGTAATATATGTGGACTGAACTGCAGAATGCCAGAATAAGAGGGGGATAGCTAATCCTATTGAAGACTACACTTCTGGCAACCTCCATCTTGCAGCAGTAGAATAGAATAGATGGTAAGTTCACCAAGTAACATCGTATAGCATAATCCTACCCGGCGATCCTCCCCTCGTCGCCCTATGGGAAAGCGATCACCGGGTTGTATCTGGCACTTGAAAGGGTGTGTTTTATTGAGTATCCGGTTCTAGTTGTCATGAGGTCGGAGTACAACTCCGGGTTGTCCTTTTATCGAGGGAAACGACTATTTGAATAGATTAACTTCCCTGCAGGGGTGCACCAAATAACCCAGCACGCTCGATCACATTCGGCTGGATACACTTTCCTGGGTCGTGCCCGGCCTCGGAAGATCAACACGTCGCAGCCCTACCTAAGCACAGCAGAGAGGTCAGCACGCCGGTCTAAGTCCTAAGCGCGCAGGGGTCCGGGCCCATTGCCCAATGCACACCTGCACGTTGCGTACGCGGCCGGTGAGCAGACATAGCAACCTCCATTACTAAGGAAGTCACGTTACACGGTCCAACCCGGTGCACGCCGCTCTGTCGCTGACGTCAAGAAGGCTTCGGTTGATACCACGAAGTCGAGAGCCCATAACTATTCCCACGTAGCTGGTTAGTGCGTATAGGCCAGCGGCCAGACTCACATCAAATAGCCAAACTTGTTAAGCGTGTTATTATGAAATAACCACGGACAACGACCAGGGCCGGACCACCTCTCGACTAGGTGTCTCAACCTGCCCTGTTGCTCCACCACAAAGATCCACTCGGGGGCCGTCGGGAACCCAGGCCCACCGCTACCTGGATGGAGCCACTTGTCCTTTCAGCCCCCACATCGGAATCACTTGCGGGTACTCAATGAGCCGACCCGACTTTAGTCACATCATGTATCATGTAGAGTATGTATATAGTATATACCCGTGATCACCACCCGAGTGATCACGGCCCGGTAGTATAGCATTGCAGACGGACAAGAAAGTAGGGCCACTGATGGAATACTAGCATCCTATACTAAGCATTAGGATAGCAGGTAAAGGTATCAACAGTTGTAGCAACAATGGCAGGCAATGCAACAGAATAGGAGTTATCAAATCATCAACAGTAGCAATTCTAATGCAAGAATAAGAGAGAAGAGAATGGGCGATATCCGGTGGTCAAGGGGGCTTACCTTGAAGCTATGTTACACAGGAAGAAGGGTCGTCGATGATGTAGTCGTACACAGTGGCATCAGCGCCAGTCCCGGGGTCTGCCAGAGAAGAAGAGGGGGAAGAAACAGTAAATACGAGCAAACAAAGCATCCAAAAATATAACAAGGCAATACGCGGTGCTACGTGTGACCTAACGCAGTATTAAGTAATACTGGCGAGGATGGAAACATTCGGGAATGTATTCCCGGTGTTTCGCGTTTTCGGACAGACGGACCGGAGGGGAATGGTTGTAGGTTCGTTATGCTAGGGACGGGCAGTGGACGAACGGACTGCGTATTCGGATTCGTCTCATCGTTCTCAGCAACTTTCATGTACAAAGTATTTTCATCCGAGTTACGGATTAATTTATATTAATTTTCAAAGTTTTAAAACATTTTTGAATTATTATTAATTTGAAAATTAAATAGCTAAATGCTTTTGTCACCTAGTGTGGTGTCAGCCACAGTCAATGACATGTGGGGCCAAGTCAAAGTCAACAGCACAGGCAGCTGTTGACTGAGGCAACCAGTGAATAATGTAAGGGTCCCGCGTGTCATAGGCCTAAGCATTTTTTATTTATCTGATCATTTTATCTTACAGCAGGGGCCACATGTCATAGGGTCTAGACTAACTAAACACGGTTAACTAGTTAAGTGATTAGGTTAATTAAATCGTATTAATTAAGTTAATTAATTACTTAATATTTATATATATATAATTTTTAAAATTATTTATTTTATACATTTTCATTCTGGGGCTAGGCCTACCTGTCATTGGCACATGGGGTGGGGCCCAACTATCAAAGGCCATGTGGCCTTAACGGGCACGGGCAAGCGGGCGCTGGGCGCACCGGCTCTGTGGGCGACGGGCGTGGGCACACGAAGGTCAGACCCGGGGCAAGGCAGGGTGCCGAAGCTGGCCGGCGTGGCGGTGTCCTGTTGTGGCCAAGGGCGGAGGCGGGGGATGGGGTGACGGCGCCACCACCAAGGGCGGAGAGGTGCAAGGCAGGGGACGGGAACGAGTGTGGCGGCCGTGGGGGGCTCGCAGGTGGAGCGCGGCGATGCGGCGCGGTGGCGAGGTAGAGGCGGAGGTGGGGCGCAGGCAGCACGCGGGCCGCAACAACAGGCCTAGCAAGGCGACGCAGGTAGGCGGGAGGTGGCTCGGTGGCATGGTCGCGGGAGCCGAGCGCGCATGTGCGCCGACGAGAACGCGACGGAGGCAATGAGCACGGCAGAAGCAAGGGCCGGAGCGCCCAGAATGGCACGGCGCGCGCGGGCCCACGAGCGACGCGCGGCAGTGCTCGCAGAAGATGGACGTGGCGGCGGAATCGAGCACGGGGGAGAGAGGTATTTCTCGGCAAAGCTCACAGTAGAGCCGTAGGGCGTGGCAGCAGGCTCGGAGGAGGCTCGGGGCGGCCGGAGTCGGCGGCGGCGTGCGGCAACCCGAGGAGGAAGTCGAGCATGGGGCGGCAGCGCGGGGGCGCCCTAGCTCGTATGCATGGTCGGGGTGAGGAAGTGGTCGACGAGGGGGCGTGCGGCGCGCTCCTAGGCGGTAGGGCGCATGGTGGCCGCGGTGGGGCGAGGGACGTCGGGGGCGGGCGCTCCGCCCTGATCCAGAACAGGGAAGGAGGAGGAGAGGCGTGTGAGGAGTGGGGATCATGGGGGGTGTGGGTGATTTAGGGTTTGGGGGTCGGGTAGTGGCCTTGTAGGCCAGAGAGGGGCCGGTTGGGTCGGCCAGTTGGCCAGCTGGGCCGGTTGGCCTAGCGTGGGGGGTTTGTTTCATTTTTTTGCTTTGTTCTTTTTCCTTTTTTTTATTTAGTTGTTCTAATTTATTCACTATTCATTTTAGTTTTATTTACTATATAAAAAGAAACAGTACCTAACTTAGTATTTGTAATTAGATCACTGCCACTAATATTTTGGCACATTAATAAAATAGTTAGTATTTGTTAATTACATATGGAGCAGTTAATTAATTGTTTTACCGTTGCATTAATTTCTTTAAGACATTAGAATACTCTATAGATATCTAAAAATGTGATTTCTCCACCGTAATTACTTATGATTTATTTTTCATGTTTAGAACATTTTAGTTTTAATGTTTGAAAACTTTTACCGCTTAACTTTATTTTAAATTCAAATTCGGACGGGATTTGATTCATTGCGAGATTAACAACAGTAATCATGGTGAGGTGGCCTTGTTAACAGGGAGTTACTGTAGCTTAACTATCCGGGCGTCACATGTTGTCATTTGATCAATGGGATCACATCATTAGGAGAATGATGTGATGGACAAGACCCATTCGTTAGCTTAACACTGTGATTGTTTAATTTTACTGCTACTGCTTTCTTCATGACTTATACATGTCCCTCTGACTATGAGATTATGCAACTCCCAAATACCGGAGGAACACCTTGTGTGCAATCAAACATCCTAACGTAACTAGGTGATTATAAAGATGCTCTACATGTGCTTCCGAAAGTATTTGTGGTGTTGGCATAGATCAAGATTAGGATTTGTCACTCTGAGAATCAGAGAGGTATCTCTGGGCCCTCTCGGTAATACACATCATAATAAGCCTTGCAAACAAATGACAAATGAGTTAGTCACGAGATGATGTATTACGAAACGAGTAAAGAGACTTTCCAGTAACGAGATTGAACCAGTATGATGATACCGACGATGGAATCTCGGGCAAGTAACATACCGATGACAAAGGGAACAACGTATGTTGTTATGCGGTTTGACCGATAAAGATCTTCGTACAATATGTAGGAACCAATATGAGCATCGAGGTTACGCTATTGGTTATTGACCAAAGATATGTCTCGGTCATGTCTACATAGTTCTTGAACCCGTAGGGTCCGCGCGCTTAACGTTCGATGACGACTTGTATTATGAGTTATGTGTTTTTTATGAACGAAGTTTGTTTGGAGCCCCGGATGAGATCACGTACATGACGAGGAGTCTCGAAATGGTCGAGACATAAAGAATGATATATTGGACGATATTATTCGGACACCAAATGAGTTACCGGGGTCACCAGATAAATATCGGAGTGCCAGAAGGGTTATCGGAACCACCGGGGAAGTAATGGGCCTTATTGGGCCTTAGGGGAGAGATAGGAAGGCAGCCAAGGGCTGGCCGCGCGCCCCTGATACGTCCATTTTGCATCATGCTTATAAGTTGATACTTATTGCATTATGGGATGTTCTTACATGTTTTGTCACAATACTTATGCCTTTTCTCTCTTATTTTACAAGGTTTAAATGAAGAGGGAGAATGCGGGCAGCTGGAATTCTGGGCTGGAAAAGGAGCAAACCCTGGAAACCTATTCTGCACAACTCCAAAAGCCCCGAAACTCCACAGAACGACGTTTCGGAAAATATAAAAAATATCTGGTGGAAGAAACCCACGAGAGGGGCCACTGGCTGGCCTCGAGGGTGGGGGGGCGCCCCCCTTCCCAGGGCACGCCCCCTACCTCGTGGGCTAGCCAGCAGGCCCCCGGTGCCCATCTTCTCCTATATGAGGTGTTTTGACCTGGAAAAAACATAAGGAGGATTTCGGGACCAGACAACGCCGTCTCGAGGCGGAACCGATGCGGAAACCAATCTAGCGCTCCGGCAGAGCTGTTCTGCCGGGAATACTTCCCTCCGGGAGGGGGAAATCGTCACCGCCGTCATCACCAACAACTCTCCCATCTTGGGGAGGGCTATCTTCATCAACATCTTCACCAGCACCATCTCCTCTCAAACCCTAGTTCATCTCTTGTATTCAATCTTTATACCCAAACCTCAGATTGGTACCTGTGGGTTGCTAGTAGTGTTGATTACTCCTTATAGTTGATGCTAGTTGGTTTATTTGGTGGAAGATCATATGTTCAGATCCATTATGCATACTAATACCCCTCTGATCATGAACAATATTATGTCTTGTGAGTAGTTACTTTTTGTGACTCCCCCGATTTGACCGTACACTAATCATGCATGCAAATGTGTACGACCAAGATCAGGGACTCACTGGAAGATATCACAACACAACTCTAGACACAAATTAAAATAATACAAGCTTTATATTACAAGCCACGGGCCTCGAGGGCTCGAATACAAAAGCTCGGATAACAAGAGTCAGCGGAAGCAATAATATCTAAGTACAGACATAAGTTAAACAAGTTTGCCTTAAGAAGGCTAGCACAAAAGTAACAACGATCGAAAAGGCAAGGCCTCCTGCCTGGGACCTCCTAACAACTCCTTGAAGCCGAAATCCACATAGAAACATCCTCGGGATCTTTTGGCTCCTGGACTCCATCAATCTAGTTGCATCAACCAAGAAGGAACAAAAGGGGGACAAGGGGGAGCAAAGCAACCGTGAGTACTCATCAAAGTACTCGCAAGCAAGGATCTACACTACATATGCAAAGGTATATGTGTAAAGGGGTAATATCTGTGGACTGAACTGCAGAATTTCAGAATAAGAGGGGATAGCTAATCCTATCGAAGACTACGCTTCAAGCAGCCTCCATCTTGCAGCAGTAGACGAGAGTAGATGGAATAGTAACAAGTATCAATGCTTCTGGCAGCCTCCATCTTGAGTAGCTGAAGAGTTCACCGAGTAACATCATATAGCATAATCCTACCCGGCGATCCTTCCCTCGTCGCCCTGTGGGACAGCGATCACCGGGTTGTATCTGGAACTTGTCTGGGTGTGTTTTATTAAGTATCCAGTTTATCATGAGGTCAGAGTACAACTCCGGGTCGTCCTTTTACCGAGGGACACGGCTATTCAAATAGATTAACTTCCCTGCAGGGGTGCACCACATAACCCAGCACGCTTGATCCCATTTGGTCGGACACACTTTCCTGGGTCATGCCCGACCTCGGAAGATCAACACGTCGCAGCCCTACCTAAGCACAACAGAGAGGTCAGCACGCCTGTCTAAGTCCTAAGCGCACAGGGGTCTAGGCCCATCGCCCAATGCACACCTGCACGTTGCGAGGGCGGACGGTGAGCAGACCTAGCAACCTCCATTACTAAGGAAGTTATGTTACGCGGTCCAACCCGACGCGCGTCGCTAAGTCGCTGACGTCAAGAAGGCTTCGGCTGATACCACGACGTCGAGTGCCCATAACTATTCCCACATAGCTGGTTAGTGCGTATAGGCCAATGGACAGACTCAAATCAAATACCAAGATCTCGATAAGCGTGTTATTATGTAATAACCGCGGACAACAACCAAGGTCAGGCCCACCTGTCTCCTAGGTGGTCGCAACCCGCCCTGTCGCTCCGCCACAAAGTAACCATCAAGGGGCTGTCGGGAACCCAGGCCCACCACTACCGTGTGGAACCACCTGCCCCTTCAGCCCCCATATCCGAGTCATCATCATGTGCATGTAATAGTATAGTATATACCCGTGATCACCACCCGAGTGATCACGGCCCGATAGTATAGCATGGCAGACGGACAAGAATGTAGGGCCACTGATGGAATACTAGCATCCTATACTAAGCATTAGGATAGCAGGTAAGGTATCAACAGTGGTAGCAACAATGACATGCTATGCAACAGAATAGGATTCATCGGAAGCAGTAACATGCTACACTACTCTAATGCAAGAAGTAGAGAGAGGAATAGGCCATATCAGGTTGATCAAGGGGGGGGGCTTGCCTGGTTGCTCTGGCAAGAAGGAGGGGTCGTCGTCGACGCAGTCGATCACAGTGGCACCGCCAGCAGCCAAGTCTCGATGTCTATCGGAGAGAAGAGGGGGAAGAAACAATAAATATAAAGCAAACATCGCACCACAAAGCATAACATGGCAAAACACGGTGCTACGTGTGACCTAACGTGGTATTGAGTGATACCGGCGAGGATGGAAAACATCCGGGAAGGTATTCCCAGTGTTAGGCATTTTCGGACAGGTGAAACGGAGGGGGAAAGTTGCGAGTTTTCTATGCTAGGGATGTGTGGCGGACGAACGGGCTGCGTATTCGGATTCGCCTCGTCGTTCTGAGCAACTTTCATGTACAAAGTATTTTCATCCGAGTTACGGTTTATTTTATATGATTTTTCAAAGTTTTAATAATATTCTGAAATTTCCTGATTTATATTAATCCGAAATATAAAATACCTAAACTGCTACGGGTACACAAAGAAGTGTACCCAATAGTGTGCAAGAGGCTGACAGGTGGGGTCCAGTTAACTGCCTAGTCAGCAGTCAACTGGGACCGTTGACCGGTCAAGGGGGTCCACTAGACCCACCTGCCAGTGACTGGACTGACCCAGTCAGCATGTTTGACTGGTCAACGGGTCCAGTGGGACCCGTGTGTCAGTGAGCTAAATAACTAACTGTTTCTGTTAGTTCTAATTAAAATGTGTGGGTCCCGGTTGTCATAGAAACAGGTTAACTAAAAATAGTTAATTAGATTAACTAAGTGATTAGGTTAACTAAACCGCATTAATTTAATTAAGTAATTAATTAATTATATTTTTACTGTTATTATTTTAAATCCTTCTTTAAAAAAACATTCCAGGGGCGGGCCCCACTTGTCATTGGGACAGGGGGCTTAGCGGGCGCTGGGCGCACGAGCGCTACGGGCGACGGGCGCCTGCCCGCCCGCCCAGGCCAGCCGTGGGGCGGAGCTGGCAGGGCTCCGACGAGCAACAGCAGCGGCGTGGCGATGGAAAGCGGCAGAGTGGCGAGCGTGCGCGGCTGCAGCTAGCGCTAGCAAGGAGGAGCGACAGCGGGTGCCGGGGAGGGGAGATGGCACGGTGCGGAGAGAAGCCGCCGGCGGTAGGGGTGCGGCGACGCGGGAGGTAAGGCAGGCCGGAGCGGTTTGGGCGTGGCCGACGCGTGGGCGTGCGGGCAACTACACGCAGTGGCGAGTGGCGACTGCGGGCGAGGCGGGCGCGACGGACGTCGGCGCGGGGCAGGAGCGTGCGGGCACAGGCTGCCGGAGCACGATGGGAGGAGGCAGGGCGTGTGGGGCACGGCTTGAGCACCGTCGTGGATGCGGTGACCGCGGGCGCGAGCGGGACAGGTGCACGGTGATCGGGGGGCAGAGGAAGGCGGGGCCTCACCGGCGTGGCCGTAGGGTCAAGGCAGTGGGCTCGAGGGAGGGGACGCGTGCGAGCTCGAGGGGGCGCGGCGGCAGTCCGATGACGGCGGGGCGGTCCGGCGATGGCGAGGTTGGGCGTTGGGGCGGGGCGGCGCTTGAGGAGGTCGAGGAGGTGACAGGGCGGCGGGGCGTGGACTCGTGAGGGCGGCGACGCGCGACGGCGGCGAGGATCGGAGACGGCGCGGGCACGGGGCGTCGGGGGCGGCGGTTTCCCCCGACCAGATCCATGAGAGGGGAGGAAGAGAGGGGTGAGGGAGATCGAGGGTAATGGGGGGTGCGGCTAGTGTTGGCCCAGGGGTGGGGGTTAGGGTAGGCGCCGGCTGGGCCTGGTGGACCGGCCAGTGCGGCGGCCAGCTAGGGTGGGAAGGGCCGAGGCCCATAGGGAGCCGGAGGTTTTCTGTGTTCAATTTTATTTTTGTTTTATTGTTTTTATTTATTTATACTCTATTTTATTTCATGTTGCATTATTATAGCTTTGTAAAATATAATAGCAAGCCCTAATTTAGTATGAACTATTATGATACTGCCCCACAATTTTTGGGCAACCAAAATAAATAGTTTACTATTTTATAATAATTTAGAAGGCATTTAGCTAACTGTTTTGCTACTGTTTTAATTTATTCTAGGATATGCAAACACTTGTTAAACATGTTGGTTCTCCACCAATATTATCTAGGGATTAGTTGCTACAATTCGAACATTTTAGATTTGACAATTGAATACTTTTATTGTTTGACTTTAATTCCAATTCGAATTTGGATCGGTTTTGAACTAACACGAGATTTGCAACAGTAATCGTGGTGATGTGGCATCATTAGCATAGGTTTACGGTAGCTTAAGTATCCGGGCGTCACACTTTTGTTCCTGAGGACATGGGAGAAGTCTTGCTATTAGTAGTCATGTGAATTTGGTGTTCGTTCGATATTTTGATGAGATGTATATTGTCTATCCTCTAGTGGTGTCATGTGAACGTCGACTACATGACACTTCACCATTATTTGGGCCTAGAGGAAGGCATTGGGAAGTAATAAGTAGGTGATCGGTTGCTAGAGTGACAGAAGCTTAAACCCTAGTTTATGCGTTGCTTCGTAAGGGGCTGATTTGCATCCATATGTTTCAGGCTATGGTTAGGTTTACCTTAATACTTCTTTTGTAGTTACGGATGCTTGCATTAGAGGTTAATCATAAGTGGTAGGCTTGTCCAAGTAAGTGCAGCACCCAAGTACCGGTCCACCCACATACCAAATTATCAAAGTACCGAACGAGAATCAGACGATCGTGATGAAAACTAGCTTGACAATAATTCTCATGTGTCCTCGGGAGCGCTTTACTTTATATAAGAGTTTGTCCAGGCTTGTCCTTTGCTACAAAAAGGATTGGGCCACCTTTCTGCACCTTATTTACTTTTACCTTTTGTCACTTGCTACCAATTACCTTATCACAAAACTAACTGTTACCTGTAATTTTAGTGCTTGCAGAAAACACCTTACTGAAAACTGCCTATCATTTCCATCTGCTCCTCGTTGGGTTCGACACTCTTACTTATCGAAAGGACTACGATAGGTCCCCTACACTTGTGGGTCATCAAGACTCTTTTCTGGCGCCGTTGCCGGGGAGTGAAGCGCCTTTGGTAAGTGGAATTTGGTAAGGAAATTTTTATATAGTGTGCCGAAATTTATTGTCACTTGTTACTATGGCTCAAAATCCTTTGAGGGGCTTGTTCGGGGTATCTTCACCCCGAGCAGAAGAGCAAAGAGTTTCTCCACAACCTACTGCACCTATTGAAAATGTTTGCTTTGAGATTCCTTCGGGTATGATAGAGAAACTGCTTGAAAATCCCTATACAGGAGACGGAACACTGCATCCCGATTTACACCTAATCTATGTGGATGAAGTTTGTGGATTGTTTAATCTTGCAGGTATGCCCAAGGATGTTATCAAGAAGAAGGTCTTCCCTTTATCTTTGAAGGGATATGCACTGACATGGCATAGGCTATGCGATGATATGGGATCATGGAACTATAATCGTCTGAAGTTGGAATTTCGTCAGAAGTTCTACCCTATGCACCAGGTTCATCGTGATCGTAATTATATTTATAATTTCTGGCCTCGCGAAGGAGAAAGCATCGCTCAAGCTTGGTGGAGGCTTAAGTCAATGTTATATTCATGCCCAATCATGAGCTCTCAAGAGAAATGATTATTCAAAAAATTTATGCTCGGCTTTCTCATAATAATCGCTCCATGCTCGATACTTCTTGTTCTAGCTCTTATATGATGAAGACTATTGACTTCAAATGGGATTTATTGGAAAGAATTAAACGCAACTCTGAAGATTGGGACCTCAACGAAGGTAAGGAGTCAGGTATGGCCCCTAAGTTTGATTGTGTTAAAGCTTTTATGGATACCGATGTTTTCCGTGAGTTTAGCACTAAATATGGACTTGACTCTGAGATAGTAGCTTCTTTCTGTGAATCTTTTGCTACTCATGTTGATCTCCCCAAGGAGAAGTGGTTTAAATACCATCCCCCTATTGAAGTAAAAGTAGTTGAACCTATTAAAGTTGAAGAAAATACTATCACTTATAATGTTGATCCTGTTATACCTATCGCTTATATTGAGAAACCACCTTTCCCTGTTAGGATAAAGGATCATGCTCAAGCTTCAGCCGTAGTTCGTAAGAGTAATACTAGAACACCTACACCCTCTGAGCAAATTAAAGTTGAACCTAGTGTTGCTATGGTTAAAGATCTCTTGGTAGAAGATTTAGATGGACATGTTATTTATCTCCAAGAAGAGTCTGCTAGAATATCCAAACCCAATGCTAGGAATAAACATAAACCTGTTGTAAGCTTGCCTGTTATCTCTGTTAAGATAGGATACCATTGCTATCATGGTTTATGCGACGTAGGTGCTAGTGCGAGTATTATCCCTCTTGATTTATATAACGAAATTATGCATGATATTGCACCTGTTGAGTTAGAAGGGATTGATGTTACTATTAAGCTTGCTAATAGAGATACTATTTCACCAATTGGGATTGTTAGAGATATTGAAGTGTTGTGTGGGAAGGTTAAATACCCTGCTGATTTCCTTGTTCTTAGTTCCCCACAAGATGCATTATGTCCCATTATATTTGGTAGACCCTTCTTGAATACCGTTAATGCCAAGATAGACTGCGTGAAAGATATTGTTACTGTTGGGTTAGGGGATATGTCTCATGATTTTAACTTTGCTAAATTCTGTAGACAACCCCTTGAAAAGGCACCACCCAGTAAAGATGAAATTATCGGTCTTGCTTCTATTGTCGTGCCACCGAATGATCCTTTAGAACAATACTTGCTAGACCATGAAAATGATATGCATATGAATGAGAGAAGGGAAATAGATGAAATATTCTTTAAACAGGGACCGGTATTGAAAAACAACTTACCTGTTGAAATCCTAGGGGATCCTCCTCCACCCAAGGGTGATCCCATGTTTGAACTTAAACCTTTGCCTGATAATCTTAAGTATGTTTATCATGATGAAAAGGAGATATATCCTGTTATTATTAGTGCTAACCTTTCAGAGCAGGAAGAAGAAAAATTATTGAAAACTCTGAAGAAGCATCGTGCTGCTATTGGATATACTCCGGATGATCTTAAGGGCATTAGTCCCACTATATGCCAACACAAGATAAAATTGGAAGAAAATGCTAAACCAGTTATTGATCATCAACGACGGTTAAATCCTAAGATGAAAGAAGTGGTAAGAAAGGAAATACTAAAGCTTCTAGAGGAAGGTATTATCTATCCAGTTGCTGATAGCCAGTGGGTAAGTCCTGTCCATTGTGTTCCTAAGAAAGGAGGTATGACTGTTGTCCCTAATGATAAAGATGAATTGATCCCGCAAAGAATAGTTACAGGTTATAGGATGGTAATTGATTTCCGTAAGTTAAATAAAGCTACTAAGATAGATCATTACCCCTTGCCATTTATTGATCAAATGCTAGAAAGGTTATCCAAACATACTCATTTCTGCTTTCTAGATGGCTATTCTGGTTTCTCTCAAATACCAGTGTCAAAAGGGGGTCAAGAAAAGACCACTTTTACTTCTCCTTTCGGTACCTTTGCTTACAGATGTATGCCTTTTGGTTTATATAATGCACCTGCTACCTTTCAAAGATGCATGATGGCTATATTCTCTGATTTTTGTGAAAAGATGTTGAGGTTTTCATGGATGATTTCTCCGTTTACGGAACTTCTTTTGATGATTGCTTAAGCAACCTTGATCGAGTTTTGCAAAGATGTGAAGATACTAATCTTGTCTTGAATTGGGAGAAGTGCCACTTTATGGTTAATGAAGGCATTGTCTTGGGACATAAAATTTCTGAAAGAGGTATTGAAGTTGACAAAGCTAAAGTTGATGCTATTGAAAAGATGCCATGCCCAAAGGACATCAAAGGTATAGGAAGTTTCCTTGGTCATGTCGGGTTTTATAGGAGGTTCATAAAGGACTTCTTCAAAATCTCCAGGCCTCTGACTAATCTCTTACAAAAAGATATTCCTTTTGTCTTGGATGATGATTGTCTAGAAGCATTTGAAATAATTAAGAAAGCATTGATCTTTGCACCTATTGTCCAGCCTCCTGACTGGAATTTACCCTTTGAGATTATGTGCGATGCTAGTGATTATGCAGTAGGGGCTGTTTTAGGGCAAATAGTTGACAAGAAATTGAATGTTATCCAGTATGCTAGTAAAACTCTAGATAGTGCCCAAAGAAATTATGCTACTACAAAGAAAGAATTTTTAGCAGTTGTGTTTTCTTGTGATAAGTTTAGAACCTACATCGTTGATTCTAAAGTAACTATTCACACTGATCATGCTGCTATCAAATACCTTATGGAAAAGAAAGATGGTAAACCTAGACTTATTAGATGGGTTCTCTTGCTGCAAGAATTTGACTTGCATATTATTGATAGAAAGGGAGTTGAGAACCTCGTAGCAGATAACTTGTCTAGCTTAGAGAATATACTTGATGACCCACAACCTATTGATGATAGCTTTCTTGATGAACAACTAGTTGTCATAAGTACTTCTTGTACTGCTCCATGGTATGCTGATTATGCTAATTACATTGTTGCTAAGTTCATACCACCTAGCTTCACTTACCAGCAAAATAAAAAGTTATTCTATGATTTGAGACATTACTTTTGGGATGACCCACATCTTTATAAAGAAGGAGTAGATGGTATTATTAGACGTTGTGTACCTGAGCATGAACAGTAACAGATCCTACGCAAGTGCCACTCCGAAGCCTATGGAGGACACCATGCGGGAGACAGAACTGCACACAAGGTATTGCAATCCGGTTTTTATTGGCCTACTCTCTTCAAGGATGCCCGTAAGTTTGTCCTATCTTGTGATGAATGTCAAAGAATTGGTAATATTAGTAGACGTCAAGAAATGCCTATTAATTATTTACTTGTTATTGAACCATTTGATGTTTGGGGCTTTGATTATATGGGACCTTTTCCTGCCTCTAATGGGTACACACATATTTTAGTGGTTGTTGATTACGTTACTAAGTGGGTAGAAGCTATTCCAACTAGTAGTGCCGATCACAACACCTCTATTAAGATGATTAAAGAAGTTATATTTCCGAGGTTTGGAGTCCCTAGGTATCTAATGACTGATGGTGGTTCACACTTTATTCATGGTGCTTTCCATAAGATGCTTGCTAAGTATGATGTCAACCATAGAATTGCATCACCTTATCACCCACAGACTAGTGGTCAAGTAGAACTTGGTAATAGGGAGTTGAAATTAATTTGCAAAAGACAGTTAATAGGTCTAGGAAGAATTGGTCCAAGAAACTTGATGATGCATTATGGGCCTATAGAACTGCATACAAAAATCCTATGGGTATGTCTCCATATAAGATGGTATATGGAAAATCTTGTCACTTACCTCTTGAGCTAGAACATAAGGCATATTGGGCTGTTAAAGATCTCAACTACGATTTCAAACTTGCCGGTGAGAAGAGGTTATTTGACATTAGCTGTCTCGATGAACGGAGAACCCAGGCTTATGAGAATGCCAAGCTGTTTAAAGAAAAAGTTACAAGATGGCATGACAAGAGGATACAGAAGCGTGAGTTTAACGTAGGTGATTATGTCTTGCTATACAACTCTCGTTTAAGATTTTTTGCAGGAAAATTTCTCTCCAAGTGGGAAGGACCTTACGTTATTGAGGAGGTCTATCGTTCCGGTGCCATAAAAATCAACAACTTTGAAGGCACAAATCCGAAGGTGGTGAATGGTCAAAGAATCAAACACACTACATCTCAGGTAATCCTATAAATGTTGAAACTAATGTTATTCAAACCATAGTCCCGGAGGAATACATAAGGGACACTTTCCAGAACGATTCAGCCTCCGAAAAGGAAGAGGTATGTGATACGGTAAGTAAACCGACTCCAAAACAGTTCTAAAGGCAATTTTTCTCCGTTTTGGAATATTTAGAAAAATAGAAAAATAAACCGCAGTCCGAAAGAGACAAGAGGCGTCCTCGAGGGTGGAGGGCACGCCCCCTGCCTCGAGGACACCCCGTGTGTCCCCTGGACTCCGTTTTCTTGTGGGTTACTCCTTTTTTTCGGGAAAAAATCATTATATATACTCCTGAAGGTTTTGACCTTTGTATCACGCAGAAATCCTCTGTTTTCGTTTCGAGCTGCTATTTTTGACAGATCTAGATCATCATGGCGGCCTCCAACACCCCCAAGGACAAGTTCTTCGAGAAGGTCATCAACCCCTACCTTGCGGAGGTACTGCACCACCCCATAACCATGGAGTTGCATGAGGGGGTGCTGCACATCCGTGATGTTGAGGGGCCGAGGAGGACCGGCAGCGTGGAGACAAGACTTGAAGCAATGGAGTAACAAGTCTTCAAGTGCCAAAGTATGGTGGAACGAGGACTCGACGCCAACCACATGATGATCTCGGAGCTTGCCAACAACCTTAAGATGGACTCAAGGATCTTCGGGGAAGCCATCTCCAATCTTCAAGAGAAGATCGATCACCTCCAAGCCCAGATCTATAACCTACAGAACCAAAACTGTGAGTATGAATACAGATGCAAAAACATGAGTTTGGCTATAGATTAGAGTATCCCGGAGACTCGATCATCCTTCTACGATGGTGAGCCCATGCCTTGGAAGATGAACAACAAGCCTACATCATCAAACTCCATCATCACCAACCCCGAAGAAGGAGACATAATCATATGGGTATGGGCACTCCCCTTGGCAACTGCCAAGCTTGGGGGAGTGACCCCGGTATCGTATCACCATCACTCCTATCTTTACCGTTTTACTTAGTTCGATCCTTTTGGTAGTATCTTGATCTATTAGAATAAAGTTAGCATGATCTAGTTGTGATCTTTTGCTTTGTGATCTTTATCCTTTGTAATCGAGTTCGTGAGCTATATAATAAAGATTAGTGTTGAGTCAAGGGCTTGATTTCCTCACTTGGGTCATGATAAAAAGAAAGAAAACATAAAGAGTATCAAAGAGATTATATCGATCTTATGGGAAGTAATGACTTCACATACAAGAGTATGATAAATAAAAGTTGTTGAGAGGTGACAAACATAGTTTTGGTCATCGTTGCAATTAATAGGAAGTAATAAAAGAAGAGAGGCTTCACATACAAATATACTATCTTGGACATCTTTTATGATTTTGAGCACTCATTAAAGTATGACATGCTAAAGAGTTCATGTTGGACAAGGAAGACAACATAATGGGTTATGTCCTCTTATATCTGACATAAAGTATATTGTCATGGATCATCCAACATGTTGAGCTTGCCTTTCCCCCTCATGCTAGCCAAAACTCCTCGCACTAAGTAGAGATACTACTTGTGTTTCCATATATCCTTAAACCTAGTTTTGCCATGAGAGTCCACCATACCTACCTATGGATTGAGAAAGATCCTTCCAAGTAAGTTGTCATGTTGCAAATCCGCTAAAATATGTATGATTTATTAGTGTGGGAGAAATTAGCTTTATACGAGCTTGTGATATGGAAGTAATAAAAGCGATGGATTGCATAATAAAGGTCCTTATCACAAGTGGCAATATAAAGCGAAGTTCTTCTATGCTAAGACTTTGTGCATCCAACCATAAAAACACATGACAACCTCTGCTTCCCTCTGCGAAGGGCCTATCTATTATTCCTGTCTTGTAAGTGTCAAGGTGAAACCCACCTTTCCCTTTTACATTTTATCCTTTGACAAGCACATTGTGTTGGAAAGATCCAGACATATGTACCCACTTGGATGTAAGTTTTCATGATCTATTACTGTTGACATTACCCTTGAGGTAAAAGGTTGGGACGCAACACCATAAGCCCCTATCTTTCTCTGTGTCCGATTAAAACTCCATAAACATAAGTATTGCATGAGTGTGAGAAATGATAAAGATTATATGATAGTTGAGTATGTAGGCTTGCTGAAAAGCTCTTATATTGACTCTTTCCGATGTTACGATAAATTGCAATTGCTTCAATGACCGAGACCAAAGTTTGTTAGTTTCCAATGAAGTTTATGATGCATACTTGATATTGTGGATGAATTATTACTTTATCATTAGAATCATATGAATATATTCATATAAGTTGTTGTTATGAGAATGATCATGATGCCCTCATGTCCGCATTTTGTTTTTATCGACACCTCTATCTCTAAACATCTGGACATATTTTTCGATATCGGCTTTCGCTTGAGGACAAGCGAGGTCTAAGCTTGGGGGAGTTGATACGTCCATTTTGCATCATGCTTATAAGTTGATATTTATTGCATTATGGGCTGTTCTTACACGTTTTGTCACAATACTTGTGCCTTTTCTCTCTTATTTTACAAGGTTTACATGAAGAGGGAGAATGCCGGCAGCTGGAATTCTGGGCTAGAAAAGGAGCAAACTCTGGAAACATATTTTGCACAACTCCAAAAGCCCTGAAACTCCACAGAATGACGTTTCGGAAAATATAAAAAATATCTGGCAGAAGAAACCCACGAGAGGGGCCACTGGCTGGCCTCGAGGGTGGGGGCGTGCCCCCCCCCCTTCCCAGGGCGCGCCCCCTGCCTCGTGGGCCAGCCAGCAGGCCCCGGTGCCCATCTTCTCCTATATGAGGTGTTTTGACCTGGAAAAAATCATAAGGAGGCTTTCGGGACCAGACGCCGCCGTCTCGAGGCGGAAACCAATCTAGGGCTCCGGCAGAGCTATTCTGCCTGGGATACTTCCCTCCGGGAGGGGGAAATCGTCACCGCCGTCATCACCAACAACTCTCCCATATTGGGGAGGGCTATCTTCATCAACATCTTCACCAGCACCATCTCCTCTCAAACCCTATTTCATCTCTTGTATCCAATCTTTGTACCCCAAACCTCATATTGGTACCTGTGGGTTGCTAGTAGTATTGATTACTCCTTGTAGTTGATGCTAGTTGGTTTATTTGGTGGAAGATCATATGTTCAGATCCATTATGCATATTAATACCCCTCTGATCATGAACAATATTATGTCTTGTGAGTAGTTACTTTTGTTCCTAAGGACATGGGAGAAGTCTTGCTATTAGTAGTCATGTGAATTTGGTGTTCGTTCGATATTTTGATGAGATGTATGTTGTCTATCCTCTAGTGGTGTCATGTGAACGTCGACTACATGACACTTCACCATTATTTGGGCCTAGAAGAAGGCATTGGGAAGTAATAAGTAGATGATGGGTTGCTAGAGTGACAGAAGCTTAAACCCTAGTTTATGCATTGCTTCGTAAGGGGCTGATTTGGATCCATATGTTTCAGGCTATGGTTAGGTTTACCTTAATACTTCTTTTGTAGTTGCAGATGCTTGCATTAGAGGTTAATCATAAGTGGGAGGCTTGTCCAAGTAAGGGCAGCACCCAAGCACTGGTCCACCCACATACCAAATTATCAAAGTACCGAACGTGAATCAGACGATCGTGATGAAAACTAGCTTGACGATAATTCCCATGTGTCCTCGGGAGCGCTTTACTTTATACAAGAGTTTGTCCAGGCTTGTCCTTTGCTACAAAAAGGATTGGGCCACCTTGCTGCACCTTATTTACTTTTACCTTTTTTCACTTGCTACCAATTACCTTATCACAAAACTATATGTTACCTGTAATTTCAGTGCTTGCAGAAAACACCTTACTGAAAACTGCCTATCATTTCCTTCTGCTCCTCGTTGGGCTCGATACTCTTACTTATCGAAAGGACTATGATAGATCCCCTACACTTGTGGGTCATCAGCCCCCCATGGGCCTAGTCCGAATTGGACTAGGGGGAGGGGCGATGCCCCCTCCTTCCTTCTCTTCTCCCTCCCTTCCTTCTTCTCCTAGTTGGACTAGGAAAGGGGGGTTCCTACTCCTAGTAGGAGTAGGATTTCCCCTTGGGCGCGCCTTATAGGAGCCGGCCGGCCTTCCCCTTGCTCCTTTATATACGGGGGCAGGGGCACCCAAGAACACACAAGTTAACAGTTGTTTTAGCCGTGTGCGGTGCCCCCCTCCATAGATTCCACCTCAGGTCATATTGTCGTAGTGCTTAGGCGAAGCCCTGCACGGATCACATCATCAACACCGCCGCCACGTCGTCGTGCTGACAGAACTCTCCCTCGTCCTCAACTGGATCAAGAGCTTGAGGGGCGTCATCGTGCTGAACGTGTGCTGAACACGAAGGTGTCGTACGTTCAGTACTTGGATCGGTTGGACCGTGAAGACGTTCGACTACATCAACCGCATTACTAAACGCTTCCGCTTTCGGTCTATGAGGGTACGTGGACACACTCTCCCCGCTCGTTGCTATGCTTCTCCTAGATAGATCTTGCGTGATCGTAGGATTTTTTTTTGAAATACTACGTTCCCCAACAGATAGCACCACCTACCGGAACCACGCCAAAAATCTCCGTGTCTCCATTGTGTTTGCACTCTCCAAACCTCTCCCTTTACCTTCATATCCAATGCTTTACTTTCTGCTGCTACACTCTTAGAATTGCATGTGTATGTTGGTTAATTTTTTGGAACTAGCATGTTTTACTCTTTCCGCTGCTTATACACTTGCTATGCTTGCTTGAAATGCATTGTGAATGATTAATCTTGTGCTAGAGCTCCACCTCAACTTAAAAAAAAAATTGCTATCTTTCTTGTCAAGGGTCTAATCACACCCCCCCCCCCGTCTAGGCACCTCTTCTTCGATCGTTTCATCAGTACCGCGGGTGCCCGCGCTACTGATACACCAAATACCCGCGCTACTGCTAGGCTTATTCCTAGTAGTGCAAGGGCACTTTTATGCGAAAATAGCGCCTCTTGGTGGCCTGCTCGCGATAATTTGGGCATGGGGGCGAATCGTTTCCCAACCGAGACCGCACCAGCATGGGCGAAATCTTTTCTATGAGCACAAATTTGACAAAGTTCAATAACATTTGGACGAAATATAGGCGATTTCATTCATATTTGGCGGATTTTTACATAGAAAAAAAACCCTCCAAATTCGTGCCGAGGAGTTCGTAGAAGGCGGTGTAGTCGTCGCCGTCGCTCGGCGGCCCGTCCTTTGGGGCACTGTCCTTGCAGCAGCCCTGCCCTGGGTCGCCGTTGCGGACCTGCTGGCTCGGCGTAGCGACCTCGTTGTCAATGTCGAAGAGCATGATGTCGCCTACGTCGCAGCCAAGGCGCCGCGCGGCGATCTCCTCCAAAGCGCGGCGCGGCGCTGGCACTCCATCTCCTCCCGCACGTAGTCCTGGTGCGACCATAGGAGGCCGCTCTCCAGGTCGGTGGCCATGGCCTCGTGCTCCTTCTTCACGGGAAGGAGCTCGGTCGGCTCCTTCTTCGGCTTAACCAGGCGGGAGGGGAAGGAGAAGGGACGCGGCCGCCCTCATTGATGACGAGGCCACCGTCGCGGGTGCGCGGACGGAGCGGCGTTTCCTACGGCTCAAGCTTGACCCGGAGGAGCGGCGCCGACCCGGAGGAGCAGGACCCCGAGGACGGTGTGCCCATGCGCCTTCGCGTCCAGGAGCTCCCTCGCGGCGAGAGAAGGTGGGCGTCGGGTACTCCGATGGCGGCTCATTGCCGCCGTCGATGTGTGTGAGCATGGCAGACAGAATGTGCCCCGGCACGCCCCACCGTTGATGGTGCCCCTCCGTGTTCTGGCGGCCCCCGGCGATGGGGCGCCATTGGTGGACGCCAGCTGCTCGGCGCGGCGCCGTTTGAAGTAGGCGGTCCATAACGCGTGGTTGTCCACCGCGTACCGCAACTGCTGGCGCGCTTGCTACGGCATGTTGGCCTGGATCGCCGCGATCTCGGCGCCTCGTTCCGCGTCGGAGGGCACCGGAGGCACGGGGACTCCACATACGCTCAGCCGCCATGCGTCAGGCACGCGCATGTCTGGCGGCACAGGGTAGTTGGTCTCCTGCAGCAGGTGCGCCTCCCCGTCGTGCAGCGGTGGCCGAAGTCGTTGGCCGCCGCTCCGTCGCATGGGAACTTCTCCGCCATGGCGAGTGCCTGAGGGACGGCAAAGAAGAGAGCGTGCGAGGAAGGTGGTCGGCGCTGGAGCGAGAGAGGGATGGCTGTGGTGAATGTGCGGTGAGCGGCTTGGGCTGTCGGCTTTTATAGCAGCGAGGGGGCGGTAGCAGAGTGGATGTGTGGTGGGAAAGGACGGGACGCGCGGCGGCTCACCATCACTACGCCGCCCGTGATCAATGAATGGCTGACCGGCGGCAGTCTTGACATTGATTCGTGCGGGAGGCAAAGCATGTCACTGACTCGGCGGGCCTGCAGGGTGAGAATCGGGCACGGGAAGTTTTGACGCCATTTTTGTTTTCCCCGGTCGGCCCCCAGCACGCTGGGTTCGGCCTGGGTCCGCCGGCACCAAATTCGACCCAAACCGAAGAATTTTAGACTCCTGAAGACGTGACTAGGCAATTTTTTTTGGCGCCGATGATAAAAAAAGTCGGCCTGGGGGAGCTGGGGGGGGGGGTGGAGATGCTCCTAACCACACTCACATTTGTTCACTGTGCCCATTTCTCAAAGGGTCTGTCTGTATCACATCTAGATGTGAGATATTATCTCACATGTAACTTTCTCATCCTTGATTTTTTTTTAAGTCTCCGATGAATTTTAAGGTTGAGAGAGTTAGATGTGAGATAATGTGGTTGTTTGGTTTGTGACTAACTTTGTCAAAGATTGCCACACTTAAGGTTAGGCAAGTTTGACCAACTTAGGTGAGTGTTTGGTTCAAGCCACATTTTTGGCAAGCCACACTTAGGCTCCACATGGCATACACATAAAAAGTGTGGCAAAATTCCCTTAGTCTTGCCAACTTATGGCTCTTATTTTGATGAACTAATCTTAGACAAGCTTGCAAAAATGTGTGGCAACGTGTGGCAATGTTAGGCCTAGAATCAAACAACCTCAATATCTCACATCTAGATGTGAAATAGCAAATCCGTTTCTCAAAAGAAAAATTGTTTACTGTGCCTTCTCTCACTCCAAAAATAGACCAGCGCCCGCTACGGCATGAGCCATAGCAGCCGCTCGCTCACCGCTAGCAAATCAACCAATTACCGCCATCGATCTGCCTACACTCTCGTGCGGCGATCGATCTTGTCATCTTCCTCTTGATTCTCGACGGAGGTGCCGTACGTCGGTTTACAACGGCGGCTGACCGACCGGACGCGCGCGCGTGCGTGGCCGCGATGGCGAGCTACTGGTGCCGGCGCCCCTGCGAGTCGTGCAGCACGAGGGCGATGGCGGGCAGCGTGGTGGGCCAGCCGGTGGCGCCGGGGCAGAGGGTGACGGTGCTGACCATCGACGGGGGCGGCATCCGCGGCCTCATCCCGGGCACCATCCTCGCCTTCCTCGAGGCCAAGCTGCAGGAGCTGGACGGGCCGAGCGCGCGCCTGGCCGACTACTTCGACTGCATCGCCGGCACCAGCACCGGTGGGCTCATCACCGCCATGATCACCGCGCCCGGCCAGGACGGCCGCCCGCTCTTCGCCGCCAAGGACGTCAACCGCTTCTACCTCGACAACGGGCCCTACATCTTCCCGCAAAGGTGAGAGCACGATCAATCTCATGGGCATGGATCATGCGAAATGGACCGGTGGTTGACGTATGGATCGCATTGAGCTGTGCCAGGAGGTGCGCGCTCGCCGCGGTGACCGCGTCACTGAGGCGGCCGAGGTACAGCGGCAAGTACCTGCACGGCAAGATCAGGAGCATGCTGGGCGAGACGAGGCTGTGCGACGCGCTCACCGACGTCGTCATCCCCACCTTCGACGTCAAGCTTCTCCAGCCCATCATCTTCTCCACATACGACGTATGCCAATTTATATACATGGATCATGGATCAGACAGACATGGGGCTAAAAACGCGATGGATAATGTGTGCGTGCGGCGTGCGTGCAGGCCAAGAGCATGCCCCTGAAGAACGCGCGGCTGGCCGACGTCTGCATCGGCACCTCCGCCGCTCCGACCTACCTCCCCGCGCACCACTTCCACACCCAGGACGGCAACGGCAAGGAGCGCGAGTACAACCTCATCGACGGCGGCGTCGCCGCCAACAATCCGGTAACCAATCAAGCGTCTGTCCGCCGGTCAGATGTTCAAACACGCTTGCCCGACCGGAGCACACTGATGAACTGAGCTGTGACAAATGCAGACGATGGTGGCGATGACGCAGATCACCAAGAAGATGATGGTCAAGGACAGGGAGGAGCTGTACCCGGTGAAGCCGTCGGACTGCGGCAAGTTCCTGGTGCTGTCCATCGGCACCGGCTCGACGTCCGACCAGGGGCTGTACACGGCCAAGCAGTGCTCCCAGTGGGGCATCATCCGCTGGCTGCGCAACAAGGGCATGGCGCCCATCATCGACATCTTCATGGCGGCCAGCTCCGACCTCGTCGACATCCACGCCGCCGTGCTCTTCCAGTCGCTGCACAGCGACGGCGACTACCTCCGCATCCAGGACAACTCGCTCCACGGCCCGGCGGCGACGGTGGACGCCGCCACGCCCGAGAACATGGCGGAGCTCCTCAGGATCGGCGAGCGGATGCTGGCGCAGAGGGTGTCCAGGGTGAACGTCGAGACCGGGAGGTACGAGGAGATAAAGGGGGCCGGGAGCAACGCCGAGGCGCTCGCCGGCTTCGCCCGGCAGCTCTCCGACGAGAGGAGGACGAGGCACGGGCGCCGGCGCGGTGGCGCCGGCCGTCTGAAATCCAGACGCTGACCTTGTAGCTTTAGTGTGGCTCAGTTTTGCTCATTTTCTACTGAATTATTTTTGGCTGGGATAGATAGAGAAAGCTTCACATGGACAATGAAAGGAAATGAGGAGTTCAGAAAAAATAATCACACTTGCTGAAACCAAAATGTCTCTCAATTGGTCACCGTGGCAAATGTATATCCCTTTCAACATCATCATGAATTTAATCACCAGTGAACAATATCGCAAACAACGAACAAAAATTTACACAAAGCCTCCTACCTATTTCGGCAAGCTTGAATACAAATGAATGGATTGCAGAACTGAAAGAAGAAAAAACCTGACCTATACAACAGAACACTGGGAACATCGGTTAGACGATCCTGGGACTCTGCCTGCTTGCCGGCTTCAGTCCGCGGATCATCACAAACAGTAACTTGCGCAGGCGAGGCTGCAAATGTGCTCACCTTACAGTGACTGTGTCCTTGCTTCCACTGCACAGGCTTGAATTGGCCAGGCACTCGTGGGGGTTAGCGTAGAAGTAATCCTCCTCTTTCGGCTTGTTTTCGAGTTTTCGCCGACAGGACGGTTGGACTACGCGGCCTCTATGAACTTCTTGGACAGAAGATGTAAAATTCTCCCAGGAAATTGTCTTGTTTTTGTACAAGTCTATAAGTTCAACTAGTTTCCGTCGGTCTGGCAACACGCTTTTTCGGAAACCCAGGAACCTGAAGATAGAAATTCAACCAGATGATACTATTTATCTATTTTTATAGAGTAAACTAGTAGTACACACTATATCTTGAAAAGCTATTTGATTGTTTTTATAAGATGAAATCTTGCTGTGTAGATACCTTCTGTGGCCTTCAACAAGTTTCGCCATGTTACCATCATAAGTAGGAAGGAAAACATCACTAGCAGTGGATACAATGAAATCGAGTGCAGCCATCTGAGAAGAATGGTTTTGAAACTGGCGCAGAGGTTCTGAATCTAGCAGCATCTCTTTTCTTACCTGAAAGATAATCGGTATTGCTTATATTAGCAGGTTTGGTCCATACAGGGGGAGTATCACACTTTGGACGCATGGCATGGAAGGTCAGAAACTGCAAGCAGTGCTGGCAGAAACGAGCAAAATCTCATTGCAATTGAATAGTCAGGAATTGCACTATAGTTATTGCCACGAAACATGAACAAGCCAATGTAGTTGACAAAGTGTTGGACACACTTACAAGTTTTGGAAAAGCAGCTCGTAATGGTTTCAATCTCTTTTCTCCCCCGTAAATTTCACCAGCAGCAATGTATATGAGAGTATCCTTTTCAAAGCCCAGTGCTTTCAAAACCAGTGACGTCTCCTCAGGCGTAAGTGGGCATAGTCCTTCTGATCTCTTGGTTTTCGAATCAATTTCTTTTTCTCTCCACCATGGATATGCATATCTGATTGATAGAAAAAAAAAGTAGGATTCTGGTGATTCAAAGTTTGCGCATCAGTTTTCAGCTCAAGAAAAACAGCAAGACCAAGATAAGATGGCACGTAGATAATTTGACTATGCTAACAACAGATGAGCAATTGAATTTCTATTCCATTGACATGAATCCATCATGAAATGGGAAATGTGTGAAAAAGCGCCATTTGTTGAGACTGATACTGATGCTACACTGCATCCGGCTCTAAACATAAGTAATAAAAAATTGAGAAATGTATGCAGGACCACAGGAGACAAACTAATATATACAGCATCTATGTCACCATCGCTAGTATCTGTAGATAAGTCAAGAATCAATAAGGTAATCATTATCCTTCTTCTGTGAGGAATTACTTGAGTCAATATCCAAAAGGCTACTATGTATTTCTTGATGTTAGGTGAAAGACTGTACAGCGAAAATTGTACCTCATTCTTTTGAGTTCCTCAGCTTCTTCAGGATTAAGACCATGATTGCAACCAGAAAATGCCAGCATGTCCATCTCATATCGTAAATGCAATGCCACAAATGGTCCCTTGTCTCGAAGTTTCTGTACCAATTTATTCCCCAGAGCCTCAATTTGAGGGGTAAACTTCAGGGCACGAAAATTAACACGGCATCTAACAAGTTGAATCTCAGTACTGATGCCATTATTTGCTAACCGAGCATCTGTCTTGTTAAAGTGGATGACTTTATATTTGCTGAAGAGTGGTAAGATCTGCACAAGTGAGAGACTATGAAGAGCACATAGTAATACATGTACCATAAAGCAAGGGTGGATCCTAGTAAGTTGACAAACCTGGTGCAAGTAATATTTCTCATCTGACCAACTCACAGGTGACATGTCAAGTGTGATGCCTGAATCTGTTGGACCAAACCTCTTTGGCAGCCGTTTGACAATGCGGACTTGATCTCTTAATGAGGTAATGAAATGCCTCACATCAAATATGTCTCCAAAATTGCTGAAAAGCATACAGAATACTAGTCGCTTAAGATATCGACCTGGTTAATACATAGAGCACCTCTTCAAGAAAATGGAATGAACCTCTGATCAGCCCAGAATGATCTCTTGTCAAGTTCTGGCACAACCATTGTGAGGTTTAGCAAACGCGCCACAGCCACCATGTCACATATCTTGAATAACAGAGATCCAAAACGACAAGAGTTAGAATGGGAAAGCTAGGATTGAACAGCAGAAGTAAGCAAAAACAACTGACCTCTGAACGCATCTGATTAAGACCCCCATTGCAGGATATCTTCAGATAACCATTGCTTTTGTAGATTCCTGGAGAAAAGTCACATTTACTGTTGGTGGTGATATAACATCTTGACAAAATATTCGCAAGCCCTTAAATAAGTATCTCAACAAAACATCAAGGTAACTGCAGCTTCTACTCCCCTCGCCCACCCGAGATGTCAATCAGCTAATTTATCAAATTCCGATTTTTCATGCCTTCCTGAGTGAACCATATTTCTCACTAAAGGCAGCTAAGCTTTCAGGGCTATAAATTTGGTACTATAAATTTCTTTCTTTGGCAGGAAAATTGGTATGAATTTGGGGAAGGGTGATCACAAAAATGTACCCACTCTTACATGTATCGTTTCAAAATTGAATAACCTTATCACTTATTTGCTAGTAGATACAGCACTAATCGATGCTAAAATTCAGCCAGTAGTGACAAAAATAAGACGGAAAGGCACGCACTTGGGGGCGGGGGCGGCGGCGGGGGCGAGGAAGGCGGCGGCGAGGCGGCGGACGTGCCGCCGGCGAGGCCGAAGAGGGCGAGGAGGCGGCCGACGGCAACGAGCTGCGCGACGGAGGCCCACAGCAGCAGGGCGGCGCAGGCCGCCACGAGCCAAAACCTAGGCCTGGACCGCGCCATCGCGGCCTCACAGCCGGCGCCGCCCCCCGATCGGCGCCGGCATTTTTTGGAGGTCGCTGCGGCGGCGGCGGCGGCTCCGGAGGATCTCGGGGAGGGCCCGTGGGGAGCTAAGATCTTGTTGGCCTAGCTGTGGGGAGACAACAGAGAGAGAGTGTGTGTGTGTGTTGCTGCGGCCTGCGGCTACGCGTTTGGCTTTTGTGGCTCGTGTTGTTGGTAGCTGGTAGGAGGAGGACCGGCGGCTTGGCTTGACATGGATTATCCTTAAGCCAAGTGTGTGATGACTAGGTGGGCTACGCTTAGCACACTGCACTACACTACACTACACTACACTAAGGCCCTGTTTGGTTCATAAGTCCTAAGACTTATTTTAGTCCCAACTTATAAGTCATAAGTCCCTAAAAAGTCCCTACCTGTTTGGTTCCTGGGACTTAACATGTACTAGTAGACCATATTACAACTATAAGTCCCTATAAGTCCCTCCTTGAGAGTCTTATTTGATAAGTCTCAAATGCCCACTTTAAGTCCCTATAAGTCCCTCCTGTTTGGTTTAGATGGGACTTATAGGGACTTATTTAAGTCCCTAGACCAATAAGTCCCTGGAAACAAACACCCTCTAAGTGGAGTGGTACATGAGACCGGCAATTCCAAGATTTTGGGAGCTCATGTAAAGCTATTTTTTTCTTCTTCGGACGATTCAGATCTCAAACATAAAAGTCCATCATAAGTACAAAGTGAAGGAAATATGCCCTAGAGGCAATAATAAAGTTGTTATTTATATTTCCTTATATCATGATAAATGTTTATTATTCATGCTAGAATTGCATTAACCGGAAACTTAGTACATGTGTGAATACATAGACAAAACAGAGTGTCCTAGTATGCCTCTACTAGACTAGCTCATTGATCAAAGATGGTTATGTTTCCTAACCATAGACATGAGTTGTCATTTGATCAACGAGATCACATCATTAGGAGAATGATGTGATGGACAAGACCCATCCGTTAGCTTAGCACTATGATCGTTTAGTTTTACTGCTATTGCTTTCTTCATGACTTATACATGTTCCTATGACTATGAGATTATGCAACTCCCGAATACCGTGGGAACACCTTGTGTGCTATCAAACGTCACAACGTAACTGGGTGATCATAAAGATGCTCTACAGGTGTCTCTGAAAGTGTTCGTGGTGTTGGCATAGATCAAGACTAGGATTTGTCACTCCGAGTGTCGGAGAGGTATCTCTGGGCCCTCTCGGTAATGCACATCATAATAAGCCTTGCAAGCAAAAGACTAATGAGTTAGTCACGAGATGATGTATTACGGAACGAGTAAAGAGACTTGCCGGTAACGAGATTGAACTAGGTATAGAGATACCGACGATCGAATCTCGGGCAAGTAACATACCAATGACAAAAGGAACAACGTATGTTGTTATGCGGTTTGACCGATAAAGATCTTCGTAGAATATGTAGGAGCCAATATGAGCATCCAGGTTCCGCTATTGGTTATTGACCGAAGATGAGTCTCGGTCATGTCTACATAGTTCTCGAACCCGTAGGGTCCGCACGCTTAACGTTTGATGACGATCGGTATTATGAGTTTATGAGTTTTGATGTACCGAAGGAGTTCGGAGTCCCGGATGAGACCGGGGACATGACAAGGAGTCTCGAAATGGTCGAGACGTAAAGATCGATATATTGGACGACTATATTCGGACATCGAAAAGGTTCCGAGTGATTCGGGTATTTTTCGGAGTATATGGGCCTTATTGGGCCATACGGGAATAGATGAGAAAGGCCAAAAGGAAGGAGGCGCGCCCCCCCTGTGGTACGAATTGGACAAGGGGTGCAGCCCCTTTTTCCTTCTCCCTCTCCACCTCTTTCCTTCTCTCCTACTTCGGAAAGGAAAGGGGAATCCTACTAGGACTTGGGAGTCCTAGTAGGACTCCCCACACTTGGCATGCCCCCTCTAGGGCCGGCCTCTCCCTTGCTCCTTTATATACGGGGGCAGGGGGGCACCCTAGGACACACAAGTTGAATTGTTTTAGCCGTGTGCGGTGCTCCCTCCACAGAAACACACCTCGGTCATACCGTTGCAGTGCTTAGGCGAAGCCCTGCGCCGGTAGATACATCATATCCGTCACCACGCCGTCGTGCTGACGAAACTCTCCCGTGAAGCTCAACTGGATCAAGAGCTCGTGGGACGTCATCAAGCTGAACGTGTGCTGAACGCGGAGGTTCCGTACGTTCGGTGCTTGATCGGTTGGATCGCGAAGAAGTTCGACTACATCAACCGCGTCACTTGACGCTTCCGCTCCCGGTTTGCGAGGGTACGTAGACACACTCTCCCCTCTCGTTGCTATGCATCTAGTAGATAGATCTTGCGTGATCGTAGGAAAATTTTGAAAATACTACGTTCCCCAACAGTGGTATCAGAGCCAGGTCTATGCGTAGATGATATGCACGAGTAGAGCACAATGAGTTGTGGGCGATACTAGTCATACTGCTTACCAGCATGTCATACTTTGCTTCGGCGGTATTGTGAGATGAAGCGGCCTAGACCGACATTACGCGTACGCTTACGCGAGACTGGTTTCACCGTTATGAGCACTCGTTGCTTAAAGGTGACTGGCGGGAGTCTGTCTCTCTCACTTTAGCTGAATCAAGTGTGGCTACGCCCGGTCCTTGTGAAGGTTAAAACAGCACATACTTGACGAAATATTGTTGTGGTTTTATATGCGTAGGTAAGAACGGTTCTTGCTAAGCCCGTAGCAGCCACATAAAACTTGCAACAACAAAGTAGAGGACGTCTAACTTGTTTTTGCAGGGCATGTTGTGATGTGATATGGTCAAGACATGATGAGTTATACGGTTTTGTATGAGATGATCATGTTTTGTAAAGTTATCGGCAACTGGCAGGAGCCATATGGTTGTCGCTTTATTGTATGAAATACAATCGCCATATAATTGCTTTACTTTATCACTAAGCGGTGCGATAGTCGTAGAAGCAATAGTTGGCGAGACGACAACGATGCTACGATGGAGATCAAGGTGTCGCGCCGGTGACGAAGGTGATCATGACGGTGCTTTGGAGATGGAGATCAAAAGCACAAGATGATGATGGCCATATCATGTCACATATTTTTTGATTTGCATGTGATGTTTATCTTATTATACTTATTATTTTGCTTAGAACGACGGTAGCATTATAAGATGATCCCTTACAAAATTTCAAGGTATAAGTGTTCTCCCTGAGTATGCACCGTTGCGAAAGTTCTTCGTGCTGAGACACCACGTGATGATCGGGTGTGATAGGCTCTACGTTCAAATACAACGGGTGTAAGACAGTTTTGCACACGCAGAATACTCGGGTTAAACTTGACGAGCCTAGCATATGCAGATATGGCCTCGGAACACTGGAGACCGAAAGGTCGAGCGTGAATCATATAGTAGATATGATCAACATAAGATGTTCACCATTGAAACTACTCCATCTCACGTGATGATCGGACATGGTTTAGTTGATTTGGATCACGTGATCATTTAGATGACTAGAGGGATGTCTATCTAAGTGGGAGTTCTTAAGTAATATGATTAAATTGAACTTTAATTTATCATGAACTTAGTCCTGGTAGTATTAGCATATCTATGTTGTAGATCAATAGCTCGCGATGTTGATCCACGTTTATTTTTTTATATGTTCCTAGAGAAAACTAAGTTGAAAGATGTTAGTAGCAATGATGCGGAATTGTTCCGTGATCTGAGGGTTATCCTCACTGCTGCACATAGAATTATGTCCTTGATGCACCGCTAGGTGACAGACCTATTGCAGGAGCAGATGTAGACGTTATGAACGTTTTGACAAAAGCTCGGTATGATGACTACTTGATAGTTTAAGTGCACCATGCTTTACGGCTTAGAACCGGGACTTCAAAAACGTTTTGAACGCCACAGAGCATATAAGATGTTCCAAGAGTTGAAATTAGTATTTCATACTCATGCCCGTGTCGAGAGGTATAAGACTTCTGACAGTACTTTGCCTACAAGATGGAGGAGAATAGCTCAACCAGTGAGCATGTGCTTAGATTGTCTGGGTACTACAATTACTTGAATCAAGTGGGAGTTAATCTTCCAGATAAGATAGTAATTGACAAAGTTCTCTAGTCACTATCACCAAGTTAGTAGAACTTCGGGATGAACTATAATATGCAAGGGATGACGAAAGGAATTCCCGAGCTCTTCGCGATGCTGAAGTCGGCGAAGGTAGAAATCATGAAAAAGCATCAAGTGTTGATGGTTAACAAGACCACTTGTTTCAAGTAAAGGGCAAAGGGATAGAAGAGGAACTTCAAGAAGAATGACAAGCAAGTTGTCACTCCCGTGAAGAAACCCAAAGCTAAAACTCAAACCTGAAACTAAGTGCTTCTACTGCAAAGGAAATGGTCACTGAAAGTGGAACTGCCCTAGATACTTGGCGGATAAGAAGGATGGCAAAGTGAACAAAGGTATATTTTGATATACAGATTATTGATGTGTACTTTACTAGTGTTCATAGCAACCCCTGGGTATTTGATACCGGTTCAGTTGCTAAAATTAGTAACTCAAAACGAGAATTGCAGAATGAACAGAGACTAGTTAAAGGTGAAGTGACGATGTGTGTTGGAAGTGGTTCCAAGATTGATATGATCATCATCGCACACTCCCTATACTTTCGGGATTAGTGTAAAACCTAAATAAATGTTATTTGGCATTTGCGTTGAGCATGAATATGATTTGATCATATTTGTTGCAATACGGTTATTCATTTAAAGTCATAGAGTAATTGTTATTCTGTTTACATGAATAAAACCTTCGATGGTCATACACCCAATGAAAATAGATTTTTGGATCTCGATCGTGGTGATACACATATTCATAATATTGAAGCCAAAAGATGCAAGGTTAATAATGATAGTGCAACTTATTTGTGACACTGCCGTTTAGGTCATAATGGTGTAAAGCGCATGAAGAAACTCCATAGTGATGGACTTTTGGAATCACTTGATTATGAATCACTTGGTGCTTGCGAACCATGCCTCATGGGCAAGATGACTAAAAACTCCGTTCTTCGGAACAATGGAGCCAGCAACAGATTTGTTGGAGATCATATATACAGATGTATGTGGACCAATGAGTGTTGAAGCTCGCGGCGGGTATCGTTATTTTCTGACCTTCACTGATGATTTGAGCAGATATGGGTATATCTACTTAATGAAGAACAAGTCTGAAACATTTGAAAAGTTCAAAGAATTTCAGAGTGAAGTGGAGAATCATTGTAACAAGAAAATAAGAGTTTCTACGGTATGATCGTAGAGGTAAAATATTTGAGTTACGAGTTTGGCCTTCAGTAAAAACAATGTGAAATAGTTTCACTACTCACGCCACCTAGAACACCACAGTGTAATGGTGTGTCCGAACGTCATAACCGTACTTTATTAGATATGGTGCGATCAATGATGACTCTTACCGATCTACCACTATCGCTTTTGGGGTTATGCATTAGAGACATCTACATTCACGTTAAATAGGGCACCATCTAAATCCGTGGAGATGACACCGTATGAACTGTGGTTTGACGAGAAACCTAAGCTGTCATTTCTTTAAGTTTGGGACTGCGATGCTTATGTGAAAAAGTTTCAACATGATAAACTCGAACCCAAATCGGAGAAGTAAATCTTCATAGGATACCCAAAAGAAACTGTTGGGTACACCTTCTATCACAGATCTGAAGGCAAGGTCTTTGTTGCTAAGAGTGGATCCTTTCTAGAGAAGGAGTTTCTCTCGAAAGAAGTGAGTGGGAGGAAAGTAGAACTTGATGAGGTAATTGTACCTTCTCTCGAATTGGAAAGTGGAACATCACAGAAACTAGTTCCAGTGATTCCTACACCAATTAGTGAGGAAGCTAATAATGATGATCATGAAACTTCAGATCAAGGTTCTGCTGAACTTCGTAGATCAACCAGAGTTCGTTCTGCACCAGAGTGGTACGGCAACCCGGTTCTGGAAGTCATGTTACTGGACCATGATGAACCTACGAACTATGAGGAAGCGATGATGAGCCCAGATTCCGCAAAATGGCTTGAGGCCATGAAATCTGAGATGGGATCCATGTATGAGAACAAAGTGTGGACTTTGGTTGACTTGCCCGATGATCGGCAAGCCATCGAAAATAAATGGATCTTCAAGAGGAAGACTGACGCTGACAGTAATGTTACTGTTTACAAAGCTCGACTTGTTGCGAAAGTTTTTCAACAAGTTCAAGGAGTTGACTACGATGAGACTTTCTCACCCGTAGCGATGCTTAAGTCTGTCCGAATTATGTTAGCAATTGCCGCATTTTATGAAATCTGGCAAATGGATAACAAAACTGCATTCTTTAATGGATTTATTAAAGAAGACTTATATATGATGCAACCAGAAGGTTTTGTCAATCCTAAAGGTGCTAACAAAAATGTGCAAGCTCCAGCGATCCATCTATGGACTGGTGCAAGCATCTCGGAGTTGGAATATACGCTTTGATAAGTTGATCAAAGCATATAGATTTATACAGACTTGCGGTGAAGCCTGTATTTACAAGAAGTGAGTGGGAGCACTACAACCTTTCTGATAAGTATATGTGAATGACATATTGTCGATCGGAAATGATGTAGAATTTTCTGGAAAGCATAAAGGAGTGTTTGAAAGGAGGTTTTCAAAGAAAGACCTTGGTGAAGCTGCTTACATATTGGGCATCAAGATCTATAGAGATAGATCAAGCCGCTTGATAAGACTTTCGATGAGTACATACCTTGATAAGATTTTGAAATAGTTCAAAATGGATCAGTCAAAGAAGGAGTTCTTGCCTGACTTGTAAGGTGTGAAGTTGAGTAAGACTCAAAGCCAGACCACGGCAGAAAAATATAGAGAGAATGAAAGTCATTCCGTATGCCTCAGCCATAGGTTCTATAAAGTATGCCATGTTGTGTACCAAACATGTTGTGTACCTTGCCATGAGTTTGTCAAGGGGGTACAATAGTGATCCAGGAGTAGATCACTGTACAGCGGTCAAAATTATCCTTAGTAACTGGATGACTAAGAAAATGTTTCTCGATTATGGAGGTGATAAAGAGTTCGTCGTAAAGGGTTACGCCGATGCAAGCTTTGACACTAAATCCAGATGACTCTAAGTATCAATCTGGATGCATATTGAAAGTGGGAGCAATTAGCTAGAGTAGCTCTATGCAGAGCATTGTAGACATAGAAATTTGCGAAATACATACGGATCTGAATGTGACAGACCCGTTGACTAAACTTCTCTCACAAGCAAAACATGATCACACCTTATTACTCTTGGGTATTAATCACATAGCGATGTGAACTAGATTATTGACTCTAGTAAACCCTTTGGGTGTTGGTCACATGGCGATGTGAACTATGGGTGTTATTCACATAATGATGTGAACTATCGGTATTAAATCACATGGCGATGTGAGCTAGATTATTGACTCTAGTGCAAGTGGGAGACTGAAGGAAATATGCCCTAGAGGCAATAATAAAGTTGTTATTTATATTTCCTTATATCATGATAAATGTTTATTATTCATGCTAGAATTGTATTAACCGGAAACTTAATACATGTGTGAATACATAGACAAAACAGAGTGTCCCTAGTATGCCTCTACTAGACTAGCTCATTGATCAAAGATGGTTATGTTTCCTAACCATAGACATGAGTTGTCATTTGATCAACGAGATCACATCATTAGGAGAATGATGTGATGGACAAGACCCATCCGTTAGCTTAGCACTATGATCGTTTAATTTTACTGCTATTGCTTTCTTCATGACTTATACATGTTCCTATGACTATGAGATTATGCAACTCCCGAATACCGTAGGAACACCTTGTGTGCTATCAAACGTCACAACGTAACTGGGTGATCATAAAGATGCTCTACAGGTGTCTCCGAAAGTGTTCGTGGTGTTGGCATAGATCAAGACTAGGATTTGTCACTCCGAGTGTCGGAGAGGTATCTCTGGGCCCTCTCGGTAATGCACATGATAATAAGCCTTGCAAGCAAAAGACTAATGAGTTAGTCACGAGATGATGTATTACGGAACGAGTAAAGAGACTTGCCGGTAACGAGATTGAACTAGGTATAGAGATACCGACGATCGAATCTCGGGCAAGTAACATACCAATGACAAAAGGAACAACGTATGTTGTTATGCGGTTTGACCGATAAAGATCTTCGTAGAATATGTAGGAGCCAATATGAGCATCCAGGTTCCGCTATTGGTTATTGACCGGAGATGAGTCTCGGTCATGTCTACATAGTTCTCGAACCCGTAGGGTCCGCACGCTTAACGTTTGATGACGATCGGTATTATGAGTTTATGAGTTTTGATGTACCGAAGGAGTTCGGAGTCCCGGATGAGACCGGGGACATGACGAGGAGTCTCGAAATGGTCGAGACGTAAAGATCGATATATTGGATGACTATATTCGGACATCGGAAAGGTTCCGAGTGATTCGGGTATTTTTCGGAGTATATGGGCCTTATTGGGCCATACGGGAATAGATGAGAAAGGCCAAAAGGAAGGAGGCGCGCCCCCCCTCTGGTCCGAATTGGACAAGGGGTGCAGCCCCTTTTTCCTTCTCCCTCTCCACCTCTTTCCTTCTCTCCTACTCCGGAAAGGAAAGGGGAATCCTACTAGGACTTGGGAGTCCTAGTAGGACTCCCCACACTTGGCATGCCCCCTCTAGGGCCGGCCTCTCCCTTGCTCCTTTATATACGGGGGCAGGGGGGCACCCTAGGACACACAAGTTGAATTGTTTTAGCCGTGTGCGGTGCTCCCTCCACAGAAACACACCTCGGTCATACCGTTGCAGTGCTTAGGTGAAGCCCTGCGCCGGTAGATACATCATATCCGTCACCACGCCGTCGTGCTGACGAAACTCTCCCGTGAAGCTCAACTGGATCAAGAGCTCGTGGGACGTCATCAAGCTGAACGTGTGCTGAACGCGGAGGTTCCGTACGTTCGGTGCTTGATCGGTTGGATCGCGAAGAAGTTCGACTACATCAACCGCGTCACTTGACGCTTCCGCTCCCGGTCTGCGAGGGTACGTAGACACACTCTCCCCTCTCGTTGCTATGCATCTAGTAGATAGATCTTGCGTGATCGTAGGAAAATTTTGAAAATACTACGTTCCCCAACACAAAGCGTCTCAAACATGTTGTCGTCGCAACACTACCCGAGCCGGCTTGACCTTGTTATGACAGTCGGGAAGTCTTCGTACACTAGCCTTTATGGACCAGCGCCCTGGAGCCACAGTCGTCGCCGTTGAACCTGTGAATATATCGGAAGCAACTGACACCAAATCTTACGGTCCCGCACGCACGACAAGAGACCCTAACCTCGCCACTCAAATATACCGCATAAATCTACGCCGGAGCTCCCTTGACGACGTCTAGATGGACGAACCCGAGAAGAATCGAAGCCCGAAATACAAACTCAAAGAAAAAGCGTCGCCATTCTCCGAGGCTCGCATTTGCGAGAACTAAAAATCCCTAACCTAAACTACTTTGCCAGAGCAAAGGCGTCGGGGTTCCCCTTCCTGATATCAGTTACTCCTCGTTTATGAAGTCTTTCGCCGTTGTTTGTCAATCGATCAATGAGTTCCATAGCACTTTCCTTTCGCAAACTTCTGAAACCAGCAAACATAGCACGAAGCATTTGAGTGTGCAGATCTGTTCTGGTGATGAACTCTTCATGAGCATTTTTTATGGCATCCCAGATTTGCTTCGCAGTATCAAGTTCTCGGAATCGAATGAAGATGTCTTTCGAGATAGTGCCACAGATGATATCTTTCGCTTGAGCATTCAGCTGCATATTGATTTTGTCACCAACATTAGGAGCATCGGGTTGCTGAATGGTGTATCCATTCTCCATAATCTGCCAGAGATCTATGTCAATGGCTTGAAGTCTGATTCTCATTATTTCTTTCCAGTAGAGATAGTCATTTCCATCAAAGATAGGAAACCTTTCAGAGTGCAAGGATATACCTGCATACGACATATTCAAAACTCCAAGGAGGTTAGACCTTTAATAAACATAGACATGAAGTACCTGCTCTGATACCAATTGTTAGGACCGAGAGTATATCGACTAGAGGGGGGTGAATGGGAGATTCAAAATTTATTTCGAAAGTTTTGAACTGATCCTAATTACAACAGCGAAAATAAGGTTCGGTAGATAAGAACTCAATCAAGCATACTATTGAGGGACAAAATCTTCGAGGTAAGATGCAACAATGGTTCGAGGAAAGTATACGATAGGCTTGATGAAAATGATGGTAAAGCAATATGCCAACATGTATACTATCATGACATGGAGCTAGAACTGAACTGCGATGAATAAATGTGATAAACAACTATGATGATGTAAATGATCACAATACAGATGATGATGTGAACTAAGATAGCATAGCAGAACGAATATGGTACAACACTGAGGACATCGAACAATAACTGATGGAGATCACAGATGAAATAAGAGCGAATGATATGCAACACAGTATGAATGATCAGACAAACTATCATCACAGAGCACGAATGAAAACTGCTCAAGGAATTGACGTAGAGTACATTGAACCAGTGGTGCTCGATGGCGACAGTGAGATTTGGTAGACCAGTTCACCCTTCTGCCAAAGGGCTATGTCTGGTTGGAGGGGTTGTAACTTAACACAGAAGATAAACTCTTTACACCCAATTCTCCTTCAACGCAGAGCTGATCTGACTGGTGTTGATTTCACTCATGGTAGATCCTTGTCGGCGATCTCCAAACCTTCGGTCGATCAACACAAACGACAATACTCTTGGTTGCTGAAGATCTGGTTCGGTGAAGACAATGACTCTTCAACACTCGAACCAAAACATATCCGTGTAGAGAGTGTGCAGCTCTCAAGAGTAATATGCACAACAACTCTCACTCGGAACTATTGTGATGCTAACCCACTGTCTAAGTTTGGGCTCTTGATTTTTTTTTCTTGGTGGATTTTAAACTCAGATCACTCGGAGAGGGGTTGCTCAAATCAATCTTCTCAGAAGTCTCAAGCGGAGCAGCCAACGGACAATGTTGGAGTGGGGTGGCTATTTATAGTCGCAGCCTTCCTTGATTGGAAATGGCCAAATTGGACGCGAGGAGCAGCCAATGACTGAACGACACGAGTCCAAAGGTCGGAAATTTGAGCACCATAGTAACATTACTTGCCAAGTAAGTAACGCTAACTCCTCGGTCCGAAAGATATCTCATGCAGCATGAAGAACAACGTCTGCTGCTGCCAAGTAATCATTCGGATCATAAAGAGATTTCTCTCGCATCTTTCATAGGTTTTGGGCTAAGCATCACAGCGGATCTAAGTTTCAAGAACCTATGGCCCTCTTAATAGTACGAAGGTCCTATGACTCAATTGAACAGAAGAAGAAAGACGAAAAGAGTACTACGTCTTCAATTTGTCTTCGTCTTCCATTCGTTGCAGCCAATTTCTTCGGACGATAATACTGAATCAAATGCTTCGCTTCATCAACAAACTTTTGAGGGGTTAATTCCTTCACATCAATCTTCTCGGCGTTATGATTTCAACAGATATAGCTCGTTCTTCTCTGCAACGCAGATATTCTTCGATGAAGTTCCTTGAACTTGATACCAGAGACAACATTCTCTTTGGTTCTACATGGACTATTTCTCTCCATATGCACTAACAAAAAAATCAGTCCATGCATGTTTGTGTCAACAATCTCCACAACATAGGTAGGCAGATACCGCACCAACAGATACCCTACCATCCATCCACATTTTCATCCTCCTGTCCGCCGCCGCCGCCACTTTCCACTCCACCCGTCCGCCAAGTTGCCATGCCCCCACGCCGCTGATATGTCCATTTTGCATCATGCTTACAAGTTGATATTTATTGCATTATGGGTTGTTCATACATGTTTTGTCACAATACTTATGCCTTTTCCCTCTTATTTTGCAAGGTTTACATGAAGAAGGGGGAATGTCGGCAGCTGGAATTCTGGGCTGGAAAAGGAGCAAACTCTGGAAACCTATTCTGCACAACTCCAAAAGCCCCGAAACTCCACAGAACATTTATTCGGAAAATATAAAAAATATCTGGCGGAAGAAATCCATTAGAGGGGCCACTGGTTGGCCTCGAGGGTGGGGGGCGCGCCCACCTGCCTCGAGGGCCAGCCGGTGGGACCCAGGTGCCCATCTTCTCCTATATGAAGCGCTTTGACCTGGAAAAAAATGAAGAGGAGGCTTTCAGGACCAGACTCCGCCGTCTCGAGGCGGAACCGAGGCGGAAACCAATCTAGGGCTCCGGCAGAGCTGTTCTGCCGGGGATACTTCCCTCCGGGAGGGGTAAATCGTCACCGCCGTCATCACCAACAACTCTCCCATCTTAGGGAGAGCTATCTTCATCAACATCTTCACTAGCACCATCTCCTCTCAAACCCTAGTTCATCTCTTGTATCCGATCTTTGTATCCAAACCTCAGATTGGTACTTGTGGGTTGCTAGTAGTGTTGATTACTCCTTGTAGTTGATGCTAGTTGGTTTATTTGGTGGAAGATCATATGTTCAGATCCATTATGCATATTAATACCCCTCTGATCATGAACAATATTATGTCTCATGAGTAGTTACTTTTGTTCCTAAGGACATGGGAGAAGTCTTGCTATTAGTAGTCATGTGAATTTGGTCTTCGTTCGATATTTTGATGAGATGTATGTTGTCTCTCCTCTAGTGGTGTCATGTGAACGTCGACTACATGACACTTCACCATTATTTGGGCCTAGAGGAAGGCATTGGGAAGTAATAAGTAGATGATGGGTTGCTAGAGTGACAGAAGCTTAAAGCCTAGTTTATGCGTTGCTTCGTAAGGGCCTGATTTGGATCCATGCGTTTCAGGCTATGGTTAGGTTTACCTTAATGCTTCTTTTGTAGTTGCGGATGCTTGCATTAGAGGTTAATCATAAGTGGGAGGCTTGTCCAAGTAAGGGCAGCACCCAAGCACTGGTCTACCCACATACCAAATTATCAAATTACCGAACGCTAATCAAATGATCGTGATGAAAACTAGCTTGACGATAATTCCCATATGTCCTCGGGAGCGCTTTACCTTGCATAAGAGTTTGTCCAGGCTTGTCCTTTGCTACAAAAAGGATTGGGCCACCTTGCTGCACCTATTTACTTTTACCGTTTGTTACTTGCTACCAATTATCCTATGACAAAACTATCTGTTACCTATAATTTCAGTGCTTGTAGAGAATACCTTACTGAAAACTGCCTATCATTTCCTTTTGCTCCTTGTTGGGTTCGACACTCTTACTTATCGAAAGGACTATGATAGATCCCCTACACTTGTGGGTCATCAGCCGCCGGGTGAGGAGCGAGCCATTTCTGATGCCGGAGCGCCGGCTCGAGCTCCTTGAGTAGATCCGGGCTAGGCGTGAAGCTCGGATCGCCGCGGGGCTACCTCCGGATGCAGTGGATCCGGAGGAGTTGAAGGAGGAGGATGAAGGGGATGAGCCGGAGGATGTGGGTGACGCTGGTGTCGGATTTAGGGCTCCGCAAAACCCAAGAAGTTCGAACACATGGGCGTGAACGAAGATCTCTCCCACTCACGTCTACCTAGCGTCTCGCTCTCGTCTAGGTTAAGGGATTCAAGCAAACAACAGATAGAACATGCAAGAGTTTACCCAGGTTCGGGCCACCGTGTGGTGTAAGACCCTACTTCCTGCTTTGGTGGATTAGCCTCGGGAGGGCTGGAATATGAGCTAGTAAAGTGGTTCCTGAGCTCGGGAGGCAAGCTCAGGAGGGTCAGGAGGCAAGTGTTCTTGCTCCTTTGCGTGGTGGCAGAGCTTATGGGTCTGCTCTACTTAGCTAGGCTTGGTTCGACCTGTCCCAAATTGTGGGGGTTCTAGCTACTTATATAGGCGGCCAAGGTCCTCTTCCCCTGAAATGTTTAGGCTAGAAGGGATCCCACAACGGCCATTTTTGAGCGGGAACACAAGGATGTTCCTATCCTCACAAAAGTGGTCTTCGCCTGCAAAAGGATCAGGCGGTGACACGGTGGTGGGATCAACGATGACATCTTCCTTGTCGTCCTTGCGGTCTTCGGTCTTGTTGCACCAAATGGGAAACCTTTGCCCCGCTCCTTGGGAACCCGCGGCTGCGCTGTCCCCTTTGCACCGAAATGGCAACTACGCCACTGGTGAACGCTGGCACCCGCTGGCGCGGTGCGTCACTGCCTCCTCCTAAGGCAGGCTCGGCCTTGTATTTTCCGCCCCTCCGGAGCACCTTGCTAAGGCCGCTCCTGAGGAGGTCTTGATGTCGTTCTCCTCGCGAGGCTTAGCTCCCTCGCGAGGGTCTTGGGCAGCTGGTTGATCGGTTGGGCCGTACCAGGCCACTTGTAGGAGTTCGTCGCGGCCCGTAGACAGGCAAGTCTGGGTACCCTGGTTCCCAGATCGCCGATAGTAGCACCCGGGCCCAAGGCGCGTGCCGAGTTGGCTTCGGGGCGAAGCCTTAGTCAAGGACGAAGCACCACGGGCCCCAAAAAGGCTGCAGGCCAGGCTGGCGCATGACGGTTGGATGGGATGCGGGCGACCCCGCTTCCCATGTAGTCTTGGCAATCGTGCGACTTGACAACTCCTTGGTGCGGGCGGCGGGGCCATTATGGATGCGCGTGAGTGGCCGCCGGTTGATCTTCTTAGTCTATAAACAGGGGGTGAGGCACCACGCCTCTCACTCGACTGTTGCAGACCGATCCCTACTGCTCCCACTACTCCAAGGGCTTTCATGGCGCCAATTCGCAGGTTCTCGGCCGCGGAGAAGGGGAAGAGCCCGATGGTAGAGCCTGAGCGGCTTCCCCCGAAGAATAGACGCCATAGTTCTTCGAGCGCGTCCCTGAGGCCGTCGGACGCCCGCACATGGTGCACGCGGGTGCCGCCAGGATTTCCACTTCCCTTGTATGCTCCGGCGGCAGGCGGGCGAAGCGGGGACGGTGACAGTGGTGGCGCCATCAGTCGCCCGGAGAGACGGGCGACGCCTCGCGCCCTGCTGCCGTCCCATTCTGAGGATGATGCCCGCGAGTTCATCGTGTGGGCGGAGGCCCCTCCGCATTCATGGATCCTCCTTCCTCCGTTCCTGAGGGAGGTGCTCCCGACTCGCGGCCGGGTGACGATGCAGCTGAGGCACGAGGGGTGTCGTCTTCCTCCTTTGCATGCCGACGTGGAGGTGATCTCCTCTGGCCAGGTCTTCATGACCTGGGGTTGGGATGTGGTGCGCCGCGCCTATGCCCCCGCCGGGAGGCACATTCTTCACTTCGCGCTGGATAAGATGGGCACGATGACCTTCAAGGTCTTCGGGGCGGACGGCCGCCGGCTGTCGTGCGGCGCGGGGAATGGGCTCGCCGCCGACCATTCCCCGTGCCGTCAGGGCAGCGAGGCGCTCGCCATTGGTTGCGCCTTCAACTCTCCTGGTAGCAGTTACGCTACCCCTGAGACGGCCTCGAGCTCCAACGAGAGCTACGAGCCGCCAAGTCGCCGCCCCTATCACCGGAGGGAAACGGTGTCCTCCCGGCGTCGTCGTTGTTGAAGGAGTTCAAGCCGCGTTCCTCGAGAGTGACCTTCTTAGCTTAGTTCCTGTGGGACATCATGGAGGGCTCCATGAGGGCATGTAAATTCTTGTAATACTTTTGTTATTGCCTGGCGTTATAAACTTATGTCCTTCATGAGGTCCTTGTTAAAGCATGACTTTCCTCTCCTTCCGTCCCCGCGGTAGTTTATGGCCCTACGCCTGCGAGGCCCGCTCCCCAGACAAGCCTCAGCCTACGCTGGTATGCCAGGTCGTGATGCCGTGGTCAAGGCGAAGAGGTGAGTGATCCGGGGTCCGGTAAGAGCCCCCGAGGTGCGATGCTCAGGAGGTCCCTCCTGGCGTGCAGGAAACCACCCACCAGTCCGTCAGGAAGGGTTTTCATGCCTCAGCGGATTCGCGATTATAGTAGATGGTGGTGTTGTTGGTAATATGCCGTAGAGGCAATAATAAAATGGTTATTATTATATTTTCTTGTTCATGATAATTGTCTGTTACTTATGCTTGAATTGTATTATACGGAAACAGTGATACATGCGTGAATACACAGACCACAACGTGTCCCTGGTAAGCCTCTAGTTACTTGCTTGTTGATCAACAGATGGTCACGGTTTCCTGGCCATGTACATTGGATGTCATTGATAACGGGATCACATCATTAGGAGAATGATGTGATGGACAAGACCCAATCCTAAGCCTAGCACAATTAGTAATGCTTAAGCTTTTCCAATGTCAAGTATCTTTTCCTTAGACCATGAGGTTGTGCAACTCCCGGATACCGTAGGAATACTTTGGGTGTGCCAAACGTCACAACGTAAATGAGTGGCTATAAACGTACGCAACGGGTATTTCCGAAAGTGTCTATTGGGTTGGCACGAACCGAGACTGGGATTTGTCACTCCGTATGATGGAGACGTATCTCTGGGCCCACTCGGTAAGACATCATCATAATGAGCTCAATGTGACTAAGGAGTTAGTCACGGGATGATGGATTACGGAACGAGTAAAGAGACTTGCCATGATGAGATTGAAGAAGGTATCGGTATACCGACGATCGAATCTCGGGCAAGTACTGTACCGATGGACAAAGGGAATTGCATACGGGATTGAGTGAATCCTTGACATCATGGTTCATCCGATGAGATCATCGAGGAACACGTGGGAACCAACATGGGTATCCAGATCCCGTTGTTGGTTATTGACCGGAGAGTCGTCTCGGTCATGTCTACGTGTCTCCCGAACCCGTAGGGTCTACACACTTAAGGTTCGGTGACGCTAGGGTTGTAGAGATAAATGCACACGGAAACCCGAATGTTTTTCGGAGTCCCGGATGAGATCCCGGACGTCACGAGGAGTTCCGGAATGGTCCGGAGGTAAAGAATGATATATAGGAAGTCCAGTTTCGGCCATCGGGAGAATTCCGGGGGTCACCTATAGTGTACCGGGACCACCAGAAGGGTCCCGGGGGTCCACCGAGTGGGGCCACCCATCCCGGAGGGCCCCATGGGCCGTAGGGGGAGGGGGACCAGCCCCAAGTGGGCTGGCGCACCACCCTTGGGCGTCCCCCCTGCGCCTAGGGTTGGGAACCCTAGGGGTGGGGGCGCCCCCTAGGCTTGGGGGGCAAGCCACCCCCTTGACCGCTGCGCCCCCTAGGAGATCCAATCTCCTAGGGCCGGCGCCCCCCTGGCCCCTATATATAGTGGGGGGGGGGAGAGAGGGCAGCCGCACCTCAGCCCCTGGCGCCTCCCCCCCCCCGTTACATCTCTCCCTCCTCCCGCAGGGTCTTGGCGAAGCCCTGCAGCTTTTCCCGTTGCATCCACCACCACGCCGTCGTGCTGCAGGATCTCCATCAACCTATCCTTCCCCCTTGCTGGATCAAGAAGGAGGAGACGTCACTATACCGTACGTGTGTTGAACGCGGAGGTGCCGTCCGTTCGGCGCTGGGATCATCGGTGATAGGGATCACGATGAGTACGACTCCATCATCCACGTTTCTTCGAACGCTTCCACTCGCGATCTACAAAGGGTATGTAGATGCACTCCTTTATGCTCGTTGCTAGATGACTCCTTAGATTGATCTTGGTGAAGCGTAGGAATTTTTTTGAATTCTGCTACGTTCCCCAACAGTGGCATCTGAGCTAGGTCTTTGCGTAGCATCTTGCACGAGTGGAACACAAACAAGTTGTGGGCGTTGATTTTGTTCAATTCTCTCGCCGTTACTAGTCCAATCTTGATTCGGCGGCATCGTGGGATGAAGCGGCTCGGACCGACCTTACACGTACGCTTACGTGAGACTGGTTCCACCGACTGACATGCACTAGTTGCATAAGGTGGCTGGCGGGTGTCTGTCTCTCCCACTTTAGTCAGATCGGATTCGATGAAAAGGGTCCTTATGAAGGGTAAATAGAAATTTACATATCACGTTGTGGTTTTGGCGTAGGTAAGAAATGTTCTTGCTAGAAACCTATAGAAGCCACGTAAAAACTTGCAACAACAATTAGAGGACGTCTAACTTGTTCTTGCAGCATGTGCTATGTGATGTGATATGGCCAAGAAGATGTGATGAATGATATATGTGATGTATGAAATTGATCATGTTCTTGTAATAGGGAATCAAGACTTGCATGTCGATGAGAATGACAACCGGCAGGAGCCATAGGAGTTGTCTTATTTATTGTATGACCTGCGTGTCACTGAATAACGCCATGTAATTACTTTACTTTATTGCTAAACGTTAGCCATAGTAGTAGAAGTAACTTTTGGCGAGACGACTTCATGAAGACACGATAATGGAGATCATGGTGTCATGCCGGTGACAAAGATGATCATGGTGCCCCGAAGATGGAGATCAAAGGAGCAAAATGATATTGGCCATATCATGCCACTTTATTTGATTGCATGTGATGTTTATCATGTTTATGCATCTTGTTTACTTAGAACGACGGTAGTAAATAAGATGATCTCTCACTAAACATTTCAAGAATTGTGTTCCCCCTAACTGTGCACCGTTGCTAAGGATCGTTGTTCCGAAGCACCACGTGATAATCGGGTGTGATAGGCTCTAACGTTCGCATACAATGGGTGTAAGCCAGATTTACACACGCAATACACTTAGGGTTCACTTGATGAGCCTAGCATGTACAGACATGGCCTCGGAACACGGAAGACCGAAAGGTCGAACATGAGTCGTATAGAAGATACGATCAACATGAAGATGTTCACCGTTGATGACTAGTCCGTCTCATGTGATGATCGGACACGGGCTAGTCGATTCGGATCATGTATCACTTAGATGACTAGAGAGATGTTAATCTGAGTGGGAGTTCATTAAATTTGATTAGATGAACTTAATTGTCATGAACTTAGTCTAAATTCTTTACAATATGTCTTGTAGATCAAATGGCCCACGCTCATGTCACCCTCAACTTCAACGCGTTCCTTGAGAAATCCAAGCTGAAAGACGATGGTAGCAACTATACGGATTGGGTCCGTAACCTAAGGATCATCCTCATAGCCGCCAAGAAAACTTATGTCCTAGAAGCACCGCTAGGTGACGCTCCCGCCCCGGCAAACCAAGATGTTATGAACGCTTGGCAGTCGCGTTGTGATGATTACTCCCTGGTTCAGTGCGGCATGCTCTACGGCTTAGAATTGGGGCTCCAAAAGCGTTTTGAGCACCACAGAGCATATGAGATGTTCCAAGAGCTGAAAATGGTTTTCCAAGCTCATGCCCGAGTTGAGAGGTATGACGTCTCCAATGCATTCTACAGCTGTAAGATGGAGGAGAATAATTCTGTCAGCGAGCACATACTCAAGTTTTCTGGGTTGCACAACCGCTTGTCTCAGTTGGGAATGAATCCCCTTGACGAAGCAGTCGTTGACAGAATCCTTCAGTCGCTCCCACCTAGCTACAAGAGCTTCGTGTTGAACTTCAATATGCAAGGGATGGAGAAGTCCATTCCCGAAGTGTATTCAATGCTGAAATCAGCGGAGGTGGAGATCAAGAAAGAGCATCAAGTGTTGATGGTAAATAAAACCACTAAGTTCAAGAAGGGCAAGGGTATGAAGAACTTCAAGAAGGACGGCAAAGGAGTTGCCGCGCCCGGTAAGCCAGTTGTCGGGAAGAAGCCGAAGAATGGACCCAAGCCTGAGACTGAGTGCTTTTATTGCAAGGGAACGGGTCACTGGAAGCGGAACTACCCCAAATACTTAGCAGACAAGAAGGCCGGCAACGTCAAAGGTATATGTGATATACATGTTATTGATGTGTACCTTACCAACGCTCGTAGTAGCTCCTGGGTATTTGATACCGGTGCAGTTGCTCACATTTGTAACTCAAAGCAGGAGTTGCGGAATAAGCGGAGACTAGCGAAGGACGAGGTGACGATGCGCGTCGGGAATGGTTCCAAGGTCGATGTGATCGCTGTCGGCACGCTGCCTCTACATCTACCCTCGGGATTAGTTTTAAACCTTAATAATTGTTATTTAGTACCAGCTTTGAGCATGAACATTGTATATGGCTCTCGTTTGATGCGAGATGGCTACTCATTTAAATCCGAGAATAATGGTTGTTCTATTTATATGAGAGATATGTTTTATGGTCATGCCCCGCTGGTCAATGGTTTATTTTTGATGAATCTCGAACGTGATGATACACATATTCATACTGTGAATGACAAAAGATGTAAAGTTGATAATGATAGTCCCACATACTTGTGGCATTGCCGCCTTGGTCATATTGGTGTCAAACGTATGAAGAAGCTCCATGCAGATGGACTTCTAGAGTCTCTTGATTATGAATCATTTGACACGTGCGAACCATGCCTCTTGGGCAAGATGACCAAGACTCCGTTCTCCGGAACAATGGAGCGAGCAACCAACTTATTGGAAATCATACATACTGATGTGTGCGGTCCAATGAGTGTTGAAGCTCGCGGAGGCTATCGTTATGTTCTCACCCTCACAGATGACTTGAGTAGATATGGGTATGTCTACTTAATGAAACACAAGTCTGAGACCTTTGAAAAGTTCAAGGAATTTCAGAATGAGGTTGAGAATCAACGTGACAGAAAAATAAAGTTCTTACGATCGGATCGTGGGGGTGAATATTTAAGTCATGAATTTGGCGCACACCTAAGGAACTGTGGAATTGTTTCACAATTGACACCGCCCAGAACACCTCAGCGTAATGGTGTGTCCGAACGTCGTAATCGTACTCTGTTGGACATGGTGCGATCTATGATCTCTCTCACCTACTTACCGCTATCTTTTTGGGGTTATGCTTTAGAGACTGCCGCATTCACTTTAAATAGGGCTCCGTCGAAATCCGTTGAGACGACACCGTATGAACTTTGGTTTGGCAAGAAACCTAAGCTGTCGTTTTTGAAAGTTTGGGGTTGCGATGCTTATGTCAAGAAACTTCAACCTGAAAAGCTCGAACCCAAATCGGAAAAATGTGTCTTCATAGGATACCCAAAGGAAACAATTGGGTACACCTTCTACCTCAGATCCGAAGGCAAGGTTTTCGTTGCCAAGAATGGATCCTTTCTGGAGAAAGAGTTTCTCTCAAAAGAAGTGAGTGGGAGGAAAGTAGAACTTGATGAGGTGACAGTCACCCCACCCGAACCGGAAAGTAGCGCAACACGAGAAATTGTTCCTGAGGTGCCTGCACCGACAAGGGAGGAAGTTAATGATGATGATCATGAAGATTCAGATCAAGTTACTACTGAACTTCGAAGATCCACAAGGATACGTTCCACACCAGAGTGGTACGGCAACCCTGTCATGGAAATCATGTTGTTAGACAAAGGTGAACCTTCGAACTATGAAGAAGCGATGGCGGGCCCGGATTCCAACAAATGGCTTGAAGCCATGAAATCCGAGATAGGATCCATGTATGAAAACAAAGTATGGACTTTGGTGGACTTGGCCGATGATCGGCACGCCATAGAAAATAAATGGATATTTAAGAAGAAGATAGACGCGGATGGTAATGTGACCATCTACAAGGCTCGGCTTGTCGCTAAAGGTTATCCACAAGTTCAAGGGATTGACTACGATGAGACTTTCTCTCCCGTAGTGATGCTGAAGTCCGTCCGAATCATGTTAGCAGTTGCCACATTCTATGATTATGAGATATGACAAATGGACGTCAAAACGGCATTCCTTAATGGCTTCCTCAAGGAAGAACTGTATATGATGCAGCCGGAAGGTTTTGTCGATCCTGAAAATGCTAACAAGGTATGCAAGCTCCAGTGCTCGATCTACGGGCTGGTGCAAGCATCTTGGAGTTGGAATATTCGCTTTAATGATGTGATCAAAGCGTTTGGTTTTATACAGACTTGGGGAGAAGCCTGTATTTACAAGAAAGTGAGTGGGAGCTGTGTAGCATTTCTCATATTATATGTGGATGACATACTGCTGATGGGAAATGATATAGAATTCTTGGAGAGCATAAAGGCCTACTTGAATAAGAGTTTTTCAATGAAGGACCTTGGAGAAGCTGCTTATTTATTAGGCATCAAGATCTATAGAGATAGATCGAGACGCCTCATTGGTCTTTCACAAAGCACATACCTTGACAAGATATTGAAGAAGTTCAATATGGATCCGTCCAAGAAAGGGTTCTTGCCTGTATTGCAAGGTATGAGATTGAGCACGGCTCAGTCCCCGACCACGACAGAAGATAGAGAAAAGATGAGTGTCATCCCCTATGCCTCAGCCATAGGATCTATTATGTATGCCATGCTGTGTACCAGACCTGATGTGAACCTTGCCATAAGTCTGGTAGGGAGGTACCAAAGTGATCCCAGTATGGAACACTGGACAGCGGTCAAGAACATCCTGAAGTACCTGAAAAGGACTAAGGATATGTTTCTCGTTTATGGAGGTGACGAAGAGCTCGTCGTAAAGGGTTACGTCGATGCTAGCTTCGACACAGATCTGGATGACTCCAAGTCGCAAACCGGATACGTGTATATTTTGAATGGTGGAGCAGTCAACTTGTGCAGTTGCAAGCAGAGCGTCGTGGCGCATTCTACATGTGCAGCAGAGTACATAGCTACTTGCGAAGCAGCGCGGGAAGGACTCTGGATGAAGGAGTTCATCACCAACCTAGGATTCATTCCAAGCGCGTCAAGCCCGATGACTCTCTTCTATGACAACACTGGAGCTATTGCCATTGCCAAGGAGCCCAGGTTTCACAAGAAGACCAAGCACATCAAGCGCCGTTTCAACTCCATCCGGAATTATGTTCAAGATGGAGACATAGATATTTGTAAAGTGCATACGGATCTGAATGTCGCAGATCCATTGACTAAACCTCTTCCACGGGCAAAACATGATCAGCACCAGAACTCTATGGGTGTTTGATTCATCACAATGTAACTAGATTATTGACTCTAGTGCAAGTGGGATACTGTTGGAAATATGCCCTAGAGGCAATAATAAAATGTTTATTATTATATTTCCTTGTTCATGATAATTGTCTGTTATTTATGCTTGAATTGTATTATACGGAAACAGTGATACATGCGTGAATACACAGACCACAACGTGTCTCTGGTAAGCCTCTAGTTACTAGCTCGTTGATCAACAGATGGTCACGGTTTCCTGGCCATGGACATTGGATGTCATTGATAACGGGATCACATCATTAGGAGAATGATGTGATGGACAAGACCCAATCCTAATCCTAGCACAAGATCGTGTAGTTCGTAATGCTTAAGCTTTTCCAATGTCAAGTATCTTTTCCTTAGACCATGAGGTTGTGCAACTCCCGGATACCGTAGGAGTACTTTGGGTGTGCCAAACGTCACAACGTAACTGGGTGGCTATAAAGGTACGCAACGGGTATCTCCGAAAGTGTCTGTTGGGTTGGCACGAACCGAGACTGGGATTTGTCACTCCGTATGACGGAGACGTATCTCTGGGCCCACTCGGTAAGACATCATCATAATGAGCTCAATGTGACTAAGGAGTTAGTCACGGGATGATGGATTACGGAACGAGTAAAGAGACTTGCCATGACGAGATTGAACAAGGTATCGGTATACCGACGGTCGAATCTCGGGCAAGTATCGTACCGATGGACAAAGGGAATTGCATACAGGATTGAGTGAATCCTTGACATCGTGGTTCATTCGATGAGATCATCGAGGAACACGTGGGAACCAACATGGGTATCCAGATCCCGCTGTTGGTTATTGACCGGAGAGTCGTCTCGGTCATGTCTACGTGTCTCCCGAACTCGTAGGGTCTACACACTTCAGGTTCGGTGATGCTAGGGTTGTAGAGATATATGCACACGGAAACCCGAATGTTGTTTGGAGTCCCGGATGAGATCCCGGACGTCACGAGGAGTTCCGGAATGGTTCGGAGGTAAAGAATGATATATAGGCAGTCCAGTTTCGGCCATCGGGAGAATTCCGGGGGTCACCGGTAGTGTACCGGGACCACCGGAAGGGTCCCGGGGGTCCACCGGGTGGGGCCACCCATCCCGGAGGGCCCCATGGGCCGTAGGGGGAGGGGGACCAGCCCCAAGTGGGCTGGCACACCCCCCTTGGGCCTCCCCCCCGCGCCTAGGATTGGGAACCCTAGGGGTGGGGGTGCCCCCCTAGGCTTGGGGGGCAAGCCACCCCCTTGACCGCCGCCCCCCTAGGAGATCCAATCTCCTAGGGCCGGCGCCCCCCCTGGCCCCTATATATAGTGGGGGGAGAGAGGGCAGCGGCACCTCAGCCCCTGGCACCCCCCCCCCCCGTTACACCTCTCCCTCCTCCCGCGGGGTCTTGGCGAAGCCCTGCAGCTTTTCCCGTTGCATCTACCACCACGCCATCGTGTTGCTGGATCTCCATCAACCTCTCCTTCCCCCTTGCTGGATCAAGAAGGAGGAGACGTCGCTGTACCGTACGTGTGTTGAATGCGGAGGTGCCATCCGTTCGGCGTTGGGATCATCGGTGATAGGGACCACGACGAGTACGACTCCATCATCCACGTTTCTTCGAACGCTTCTGCTCGCGATCTGCAAAGGGTATGTAGATGCACTCCTTTATGCTCGTTGCTAGATGACTCCTTAGATTGATCTTGGTGAAGCGTAGGAATTTTTGTGAATTCTGCTACGTTCCCCAACAGGTGTAGGTACGCGAGTAGATGCGGTGTTGAAAACTTATCTTAGCGGTCCCCTGTGGTCAGGTGGTGGTGGCACTTGATTTTCCATTACCCTTCCTTCGAGGCGAGGTTCTGTGTCCAGATGTCTTCATGAGGAGGTGATGATGGTCGCTCCCGAGGCCCTGGGGGCAAGGGTCACGAAGCTGGTGGAGGTGTTCCTCCAGGCCGCTACTATCGCAGTCGAAGAGGAGAAGACCGGTGGTGATGCGCTTGCTAATTCCTGGTCTGTTCCTGTCTAGAGAGAGAAGTGGGAGTGCCTCGGGGAGGCGTAAGAACTTTGTTTGAATTTGAAAAACTTGGCATTATTGTAATAGCTAGATGATTTCCATGTTCGCTTCCTTTCATGTTTGCTTAGGTGCTCTGCGGCGGCAGGGCCCAACCCCGCGCATACCTCGATCGCCATTGAGCCCTACGGATGACCGAGGTTACCGTAATAACTAGACTCAAGGGATGAGGGGCTACGTGGCTAGTGAGGCCCCTGGGTCGCGATGCCCAGGGGTCCCCCTTGACGTTCGAGCAATCCCGTTTGCGTTCTGCGTCGGCAGGGCCCAACCCCGCGCATACCTCGATCGCCATTGAGCCCTCCGGGTGATCGGGGTTATCATCATAACTAGACTCAAGGGATGAGGGGCTACGTGGCTAGTTAGGCCGCTGGGTCGCGATGCCCAGGGGCCCCTTTGACGTACAAACGGCTCTCATGAAGGAGAACGAGCACCATACCTTGCCCACGAGCCTTCGCCTGGGATGGGGGCACAAGAAGGCCAGGTGTCTGGGCACCTGGTAGGGTGGCGTCTGCCAGGCGTGACCTGAGCATAGCCCCCGTGCCTAGCCCCCCTCGCGACACCCATCCAAGGATAAGTTGTGACCGTCATGAGCTGAAAAGCTCCCTGAGGTTGGTGCGACCACTGGGCCCGCCCTCAGTTGTTTATAACTAGCGTGGAGCATAGAGCTACCACACTTGCGCGGAGTGTGGGCATAACTGCGCCTCGGTCGTAGCGGCCAGCGCGGAGCTTGGTGCTTCCACTAGTCCGTGGGCATAACCGCTCCTCGGTTGGATCTGCCAGCGCGGAGCTTGGTACTTCCACTAGACCGTGGGAGGGAGCCTCCCACCGGGAGAGACTCCGAGGCGTGTACAACCCCGTCCTAACACGTGTCTTGCATCGTAGGACAGCCAAGGTGTATATGGGCCCTCCTCAGGACGAGCTGAACGACTCTGAGGAAGTTCTCGTGAGCTTACGCATCACTCACGAGACCCTACCCTGAGGCGGGTTGCGCCTGAGTCTTCTTTTGTAAAATGTGAAAAGAGAGGTGTTGTGTCGACCTGCGCCGAGTGCATCTCTAGAGGGTATCGCATGAGAAGGCCGTAGCACCAGCGACCCCAGGAGGTGACGTCACGGGAATGGCTCGTGGGACAGAGCTCAGCCACTGGATTTGTCGACGCTGCATGGACGGACCCGAGCACAGGCGTCGTGCCCAGTCTTCTCATGCAACGATCCAAAAGAAAAATAACCGGCGCGCGGTTCCCTCGTGAGCGAGGCACCTGCCACGGGCCCCTACTTACCCAACAACGATTAGCCCATGCGAGAACAAGGCACCAAGGACCACTGGAGATGACGTCACGGGAATGGCTCGCAAGACAGAGCTCAACCCTTGGGTTTAGTGACGCTGCAGGGACAGACCCGAGCACAAACGCCGTGCCAGTCCTTAATCATGGGGCGGTCGCGAGTGGGCTCACAAGGGCTCATGACCTTAGTGGCGGTGAGGACGCCAAGCATGTAGATAATGCGAATGGAAAGAAACAACTAGCCTTGATCATGCAAAAAGGGAGACAACTGTGGGGGAACAGCCCCCAGCAGTCCGAGTATGATGCAGCCCGAGAGGCGCCCTCGATTGGATACCTGAAGCGTCACCTGATACTTGTCGAAGAAGAGCCGGGGTAGTTGAAGACACGAGCCATGCGGGTCGCTCCTGAGGATCGTCGGGCTCCTAAGGCCCAGGGGCTCTGAAGGCTCTTAGTGGTCACGCGGGTCCGGTTCTCGCTTCATCCGGACCTCCTGCCACTGAGCCTCCCGAGCCCCCAAGGCCTGCTGCGCGAGATGCTAGAACGTGGCAGCTACGTTGCGGAAGCCGAAGAGTGTGCGGACGTAGCTGCAGGGGAGGGCCCTCCTCCGGCCGACCGACGTCGGCCAGAAGAGCTCCTGAGAGGCGGCTCGGTTGAGACCCGCGATGTCGACGCAGACGCGGAAGCGGTCGCTCGGGCTGGGAGCAGGTGAACTTGGGGTTGTGCGGTTACGCCCACCACGGATGAGTCTTGCGTACTGAAGTTCCTCGGTAAGTTGGTTGATGAAGTCCTGAGCCCCCAGCGCTGAACGGTTCACACTGGGCTCACAAAAACGCACGTCAAGACACGCTTGCAGGTGGTGCCTGAGCACCTCCCTCGAGACACCGGTCAGTCCGGAGACACTCCAGAGGAGAGCCCCCGAGCCCGTCACGAGAGGGGCGTCGAGCGCGCCCCCTATGCGAGGGTGGAGGGCGCCTCGTCAGCAGGCGCGAGTCTTGAGGCCAGGCCGCCAGGAGCCCCTGCATCCCGAGGTCCGTTGACGGGTAGGTTCTTCTTCTTCTTGGGGGCGGTCTGCAGGGCGAGGATGACTCCATCCTCATCGGAACATTCGACCACCGCGGTCTGGTAGGCGCGCTCCAGGGAACACACCGCTTCCTTCTCGTCGGAGGCGATCGTTATGACTCCGCCGCTCCCAGACATCTTGAGGACGTTGTAGCTGTGATGGGTCGCCGCCATGAACTTGGCGAGGGCAGGATACCCAAGGATGGCGTTGTACGGGAGGTGGATGTTGACGACGTCGAAGTCGATGAGCTCGGTGTGGTAGTTGTCGCGGTCACCAAAGGTGACGGGGAGGCGGACCTGCCCCATGTGGAGGGTGGAGCCATCCGTGACTCCGTAGAATGGCTTGGTCGAGTGGATCTGATCGTAGGGAACCTGGAGCGTCTTGAAGGTGTGGACGGAGAGAACGTTGAGTCCTGCTCCGCCGTCGATGAGGGTCTTGGTCACGAGGACGTTGCTGTTGGTCGGGGTGCAGAGCATCGGGAGGGCGCCTGGGGCCGCAGTGCACTTGAGCTGGTTCTTGGGGTCGAAGACGATGACTTGCTTGTTCCACCTGAGGTTGCGCGCTGCGTCAGGCCTGGGAAGCGCCACGTTCACCTCACGGGCAAACTGCTTGAAGATGCGATGGGAAGCGGGGGCATGGGCTCCTCCCAAGATGCATGCAACTGCACACGGCTCCTGGAAGCCCCCCTGCTCCGTCTCCATGGCGGTCATCGTCGTTCCTTCTTGCGGTGGTGGCAGCGGAGGCAGGCCTCCATTGCCCCGAGGGCGACCCTCATGAGGCTGGTCGCGTCAGGGGGCGTCACGAGGCTGCTCCTGCCAGTGGTCTTCATGAGGCTGTTCGCGCCACCCCTGGCGCGAGTTCCTGCCGTCCCAACGTCCTCCTCCTCGGCCTCCTCCACGGCCGTAGCCGCGGTTGTCACGCTCAGGGCGCTGCCCGACGCGCATCGCCCTGGGCTCCTGGTAGTCATTAGTGTTGTGGTTGTGGACGTTGTGGAAGACGCGGTATGGTCGGTTGTCTCTGGGGAGGTCGTCGTAGCCGCAGCCATGCTTCACTTCTGGCTCCGCAGCCAGCACGGCGGGCCCCTTGCGCTTTGATTCTTTGGCCTTGGTCTTCTTGTCGTTCGCCTCTGCCTCAGGCAGCTCCTGGAGGGAGAGGCGTCCTTCCTCCGCCCTGGCGCACTTTGTTGCGAGCTTGAACATCTCAAGGGTTGTGCATAGGTCCTCGTGAATGGCGAGCTCCTCCCTCATCCTGATGTCGCGGGCGCCATCGGAGAACGCGGAGATGATGGCCTCGTCCGAGACCCTAGGGATCCAGAGGCGCATGATGTTGAAGCGTTGGATGTACTTTTGTAGGGTCTCTCCCGGCTGCTGCCTCACGTGACGCAGATCAGCAGCTGCCGGGGCTCGGTCGCGGGTGCCTTGGAAGTTGGCGACGAAACGCTCACGAAGCTCTTCCCAGGAGGAGATGGATCCCACGGAGAGGTTCAGGAGCTAGGTGTCTTGGGAACGATTCCGACAATAATAAGGTATAGGGTAAAGGAGCATGATCTATCGAGATGCACATGGGTGACACGGTGGTTTTAGCGAGTTCGGGCCTCTCGCGGTGGAGATAATAGCCCTACGTCTCGTGCTCCGGAGAGGCTTTGTTTTATCTGAGTATGTATCCGGAGATTACAATACGTGAAAGAGAGAGGAACGGATCCTCATGCCTGAGCTAAGTCCTGAGACTAATGGCGAGAAACAGAGAGAGGAAGAATGAGAGCCCCTGTCTAGTCTAGTGGTGGGGGGTGGCTTATATAGAGTGCGCCACCCCCTCACCTCCTATGTTACAAAGTGGGGCATTGAAGCCATAATGTCAGATGATGCTTCGACTACCTTGTCGACTGTTGGTCTTTGCATATCCGAAGGAGTCAGTCGACCGAGTGGTCGATTGTCATCCGAGTGGGCGGTATGTTGCTTGTCCGACTGGATAGTACGTTGCTTGTCCGAGTGGATAGTATGTCTGTATGAAACTTATCTGGACCCACATGCTGTGTGGACCCCATGCTTTATGATATTTCGACCCTTTGTGGGCCTACCTGTTATGTGTATCCCCAACATTAGCCCCCGAAACGATTGCGATTTTGTAGAACGAGTTTGTGAAAGGCACAACTTGGCCCGAGTGATTACGGAAATACTCGGTACCTGTCATCGTGCTTTCAGACAACCAAGGTTTGAACAAAATCTCAATGGATTCCAGCACTGCGCTTCCCGACTGATCTGGGGTAAGTGCCCGTAAGGACCAACTTGGTGACATTCGATCATCTCTCGGAAGAGGTTACCTCGTGATCAGAGTATGGATGTGTCATTAAATCTGGGTAACAAGATTGACGTATGGATTGCTCTCTCGGAGAGATGCCATTCTTATCCCGGAGGAACGTCAATATAAGTAGACCCAAACTCGTGAGTTTCACGCTTTGAGTCCTAGAAGAAAACTCAAAACAGGTCCACGGAGGAGCGTTAAACTCACCTTATAGGAATTTTTCTGTAGTCGACCGGAGCCTTAGAACTTTTTTGTTTGTTGTTCATCACTCGGAATGGTCAGGCCGTACCGAGTGGAAATTACTCCAGTGGGGGCACGCTGAGTGCACCCACTGGGTGTAGTCCCCGAGACCGCTGTCGACTCTGGGCAGTCGGCGGGGGTCTGACAAAACTAAAAATCTTCTTAGTTGGTATTGATCGAACTTGTTCCTCTCCGACTCGTAAGTCGAGTAGTACTTGAGGATCTGGTATTGGTCTTGACTGAGCAAAAATGTTTCTTTTTGGCTTCTCTTCCAGTGGGGGCACGCTGAGTGCACCCACTAGGTGTAGACTGATCTGGATGTAGGGGTGGAGACACGTCCAACTGATAGTGGTGATGACATGACAGGCGGCCGAGGGGCGAGGACGTGTACAACCGAGCGATGACACGCGGGGCAGACGAGTGGTGAAGACGTACACAATCAAGTGGCGACGCGCGGGGCGGCCGAGTCGTGAAGACGTGCACAACCGAGTGGCGACGCGTGGAGCGGCCGAGTGGTGAGGACGTGTCCGGTCGAATGATGACGCGCAGGGCGGTCGAAGTGAAGACGTGCTCCACGGAGTGGCGACGCACGGGGCGGCCGAGTAGCGAAGAGGTGACCAACCAAATGGCGACGCACGAGGCAGCCGAGCGGTGATGACGTGTCCTACGGAGTGGCGACGCGCAGAGCGGCCGAGTGGTGAGGACGTGTCCGATCGAATGACGACACGCAAGGCGGTTGAGTGGTGAGGACGTGTCCGGTCGAATGACGACGCGCAGGGCGGTCGAAGTGAAGACGTGCTCCACGGAGTGGCGACGC
>LR738715.1:87765422-87779664 GCA_902687465.1 Secale cereale | reverse complement strand
GGTTCGAAGTGAAAACGTGCTCCACGGAGTGGCGACGCGCGGGGCGGCCGAGTGGTTATGAGGCGACCAACCGATAGGCGACGCACTGAGCGGTCGAGTAGTGAGGACGTGTCTCACGGAGTAGCGACGCGTAGAGCGGCCGAGTGGTGAGGACGTGTCCGGGCGAATGATGACGCGCAAGGCGGTCGAAGTGAAGACGTGCTCCACGAAGTGGCGACGCGCGGGGCGGTCGAGTGGTTATGAGGTGACCAACCAATAGGCGACGCACTGAGCGGCCGAGTGGTTATGAGGTGACTAACCGGGTGGCGAAAATGATCTTCAGAGGAGTAAGTCGGATGCTTTTGAAGATAATGTAGTGGCGAGGTTGGTCTATCATGGTTGCGGTGCAAGAAGACTGGTTGCCAACTGATTGTGAGTAGGAACGAAGATGGCGTGTAGAGGGCCTGAGTGATCATGCAACTTATCAAAGTGAAAGATCTGGTGCACTCGTTGAAGTGAAGGTTCTGACTGGTATGGAAGTACTCGACCACTCAGGAGAGTGTGATTCCGAATGAGCTGCAGCCCTTGGGTGCGGCGTAGCCCCCGAGTGTGGCTTAGCCCTTGAGTGTGGCGTAGCCCCCGAGCATACTATAGGCTTCGCCCGCGGTCCTGTCGGAAAACCAAAAATATAGTTTTGAATGGATAAATTGTAATTCGTTGAGTCGGACTCGGGTAAAGGTGAGGAAGAGCTTCCGAGTGATGCTCGAGAGAGGAAAACTTGCAAAGGCGTGAAGTATGCAGTTTGATTGTAAAAGAGATTTATCTGACTCATGCCCAATGAGACGACGAGGTCTATGTCGTTGATACGATGAAGAAGGCTCCACGGAGGGGTCGGCCGGATGTGTGCGAAGTCAACAAAGCGACAAGGTCGGTGTTGTGGTGCACTAAGATCGGAACGGTGACCGAGTCTGAGTAGCGATGTAGTTGAGGCACAGTGCCGTCGAGTGATCACGTAACTTGTGCATGAAAAATAGCACAAGCCAATGTAATAATTTGTCAAGGTAATTTGATGTGTGCTGAAATAATTTGTGTGAATAACGTCCATAGACACCCGCTGGAAGTTCAAGGGGCTTGCTGGTTAACCAGCAAGAGTCTGAAAGAGCGAAGAATCCATTCGAACATGTCGAACTGAAGGATCCGACTGAACTCATTGGAGTCCTAGCTCAAATGAAATGGAAGTGGAGTGTTCCGACTGAGTTGCAGCCCCCGAGGACCGATGCAAACTCGAAATGAAGAACTCATGGTTTTCGTGAGTGACCAATGCACTAAAATGAAAGTTGGACTCGGCAGTTAAATAACCCGTACTAAGCAAGTATGTCAAAATAAGCAACGAAGCATAGATGTGACGCCCGAAGACCAACGTCCCAGAAGATTCCAGAGATTCCAGATGTTTCGGGTTTCCCCTTGTGTTTCTTTTGTGCTTGTGTTATTTATTTTTGCATTGCATCATGTCATCATGCCATCATGTCATTTTTTTCTTTTGCATCTCAACTTAAATAAATTGTGTGGACCTTCGGTCTATTTAAATCGAGGGAAGGATGACTTCTCTTTAAAACATATCCTCCCAATATTTAGGGAGCTATATAAATAATTATTCCATTTGTTGGAATTCACTGTAACACACTTGCAGTTAATTCTCATGCCTTTGTTATCTTAATTCCCGGCCCCAAACTTTGTCCTCAAATTCTAGCCTTTTGGATTTCATCTTAAGGGATTTCTAAATTCAAATAGTTTGACTTCTACTCGAACTTGTTTGAATTTTCATCTTCCAAAAACCCTCCGGCCATTTTAATTAAATTCCTTACATTTTTGTGAGTCCAGGGAATTTTACCCTATGCCCTAAGCCTATTCCTAACACCTCCTTCCTTTTCTTTCTTCTTTGCTGTTTTCTGTTTTTTTTTTTGGGAAAACAACAGCAGTTAAAAAGAGGAAGGGAGCAGTGGGCCTCTAGGCCATCCCAACCGCAGGCCCTTTCCCTCCCAGCCGGCCCATCTAGTCCTTTGGCCCAGTCGGCCACCTTCCCCAGCCGCCCTTTTGGCCCCTGGCCCCAGCCACTAGGCAGGCCCATTCCCCAAGGCCCAACTCCCTCGCTCCCGTAACCCTAAGCGCCCCCGATTCCCTCGTTCTCTCACTCGCCCGATCCGATCGCTCCTCCCTCTCCTTCCCGTGCGCCGCCAGGACGACCGCTCGCTCACCTCGCATCCTCTCGATCTCCCTCCGCTCGGTCTCCCTGGAACCGATCCACTCATCGCGCCTCCCCATCTCTCAGCCTCGCACTCGCTCCCTCGACTCCCTCTCAGGCCCCGAGCCCCAGAGCCCCAGCGCTCGTTCCTCTCCAGCGCCGGACCGCGCTAGAGGAGCTCCCCAGCGCCCCGCTCCCTCCATCTCCAAGGCCTGAGCGCCCTCGAGCGCCCCATCCGCGTCCCTTCCCGAGCGCCTCCTCCTCCAGGCGCCGGAGCGGCCTGCACCTCGGGCCCTCCTCCTCCCGCGCGCCAGGAGGCCGGCCCGCGGCCGCACCCTCCGTCGCCAAGGCCCCGAGGCCTCGTCCTCCGCCAGGCCCCTGTGCCACCTCGCGAGGGGAGGAGCTCCCTCGTGCAGCCCCTGCGACCCGCGCCCTGCCTCCCCATCGACCAGCCGGAGCTCCCCCGCGAGCCGCCCCGACGCCTTCTGCTCCTTCTCCGCAGCACCCGCGCCCCGTCCTTCCTCATTGCCGTGCCGCTGCCATGGCCTCGTCGCCCCGTGCTGTCTCCTTTTGTTGCTGCTGTGTTTTTTTTCGCCAAGTACCAGGACGTTCCAGGGAGTTGCCCAATACATCTACAGACGCACCCGAACATCTACGTAACGAGAACGTCTACCGTCGCCAAGACCCACGGACGCCAAGTACAACGACGAACGTTTTGAACCGTCAAGTCCCTCTCCGGTGCCCCGAGGACCGAGTACGACTACACATGGAGATCCCGTGTACAACTACCGTCGCAAGAACGAGGACCCCCAAGTACCACGACGCCGATGACCTTCAAGTTCGACTACCGTCGCCGTGTACCCCTACCGATGATTGTGTACCACTACTTCCTCGACGAACGGAACGACTACTTCCTCTACGACCCGTGTACCACTACTTCCACTACGTCCCTCGACGACTCGAACCCCTCCGAAAACGCACGCTTCGAAGGTATAACCCCGAGACGATGACCCGAGAACGTTTGCTTGTTGTGTTGTATGAGATGCTCCACTTGTGTGCTCCGTGGCCGTTGTGCCCGTTTCGTCCTTTTGTCATGTTCCTCGGTTGCCTCGTCGCCGACTCGTGGGAACCCGGTGACGGGATCACCCCACCTTTCCATTTGTTTCGCTCGCTCTCCGTCATCTTTTGCACCGGTCTCTAACCGAGTTATCGGAACCGAGATGTTGCGTTGCATCGTTTTCGGATAGTTGCCGTGGCACCCTTTTCCTTCCACCACAGTGACAAATACTTCATATCTTCTTCATGTCAACTTTTAAAAAACTTGCATAAACTTGATCATGTCATCCGCATCATGTTAACAACATAAAAATGTGTTAATTGTTGTTGCTTAAAATTGCTAAACATGCATATGGGGATTTTCCGGATTTGTTGTTGTTATTTTCCGGCCTCATTTAAAATGCCTAAATAGTGTAGTTTTATTATGATTCACCTCTTGCCATGTTAACAAACATTTAATCTTGTCTTGTAAATAAACGAGAGTCAACTAAATAAATAACATGTGGTGTTTCGTCAATATGCAACTCGTTGCATATTGAGCTCCACTTAACTTGTAGTGTTGTTTGTGCACTTTGCCATGCCATGCATAATTAAACCGGACACGCATCATACTTGGATGTGCATCGTGTGCCATGTTTATGCTTGTGTGTTTACCGTGTTGTTTGCTTCTTTCCGGTATGCTTCTCTTGTTAGCTTCGGTTTCGTTCCGGAGTTGTGAGGATTCGCTCACCTATGTTGCTCCGTCTACTTCATGGACTTGTTCTTCTCCCTCGCGGAATCCCAGTCAAGATGATCATACCCTTGGATACCTTTACTACCATTGCCATGCTTAGTTGTCTCGATGCTATCGTTACATGTCGCGCTACCCATCTTTTATGTCAGCCTCTCCTTGTTGCCATGAAACCTCTAACCTTTGAAACATTCCTAGCAAAACCATTGTTTGGCTATGTTACTCGCTTGCTCAGCCCCTCTTATAGCGTTGTTAGTTGCAGGTGAAGATGAAGATCGTTCCAGGAGGGAACTTGTTGTTGGTATATCACAATATCTATAATTATTATTAACACACCTATATACTGGGCATGGGTGGAAGGCTTGGCTTTTTGCTCGGTGTTTTGTTCCACTCATGCCACCTTAGGCGCCGATAAACCGGCATTATGTTCCTTGATTTTGCGTTCCTTACACGATGGGTGGATGGGGACCCCTTGACAGTTCGACTTTGAATAAAACTCCTCCAGCAAGGCCCAACATTGGTTTTAATTTGCCTCATAATAACAACTTAATTAATTAATTAAAATTGCATAGGGGGTCGCACCCTCGGGTTCTTAATTCTACATAGCAGGGGGGGGGCAGTGCTGATGGCGTTGGTCCCAAATGGGGGTCCTGCAGGGCCGCCTTGGGGAAACCCGAGGTATCTGGTATAACATGTAGCATCGCCCATCCGGTTGTGGCCTGAGACGAGATACGCGCGGCTACTATCAGGGTGTCGACACACCGGGAGGTCTTGCTGGACTTGTTTTACCATTGTCGAAATGTCTTGTGCACCGGGATGCCGAGCCTGATCGGATTTCCCTAAGATAAGGGGTGATGATATTATATTTATCACTTCAGCTAATCGTGAGAGCTTGTGATGGGCTAAGTTGGGACACCCCTGCAGGGTTATAATCTTTCGAGAGCCGTGCTCGCGGTTATGTGGCAGATTGGAATTTGTTAATGTCCGGTTGTAGAAAACTTGACAGAGGATCCGAAGTAAAACACACAACCGTGTGAGTAACCGTGACTGTCTCTTTTCACTTTGAGAAGAGAACACGGTGGGGTTATGTTTGACTCGTATGTAGTTCAGGATCTTTAGCTATCACTACTAGTTTGCGACCGTTTGCGTAGATGCTCATCTTATTCTTGTACTCGTAAGCTAGCCACCATATTATGCTTAGCCGCTGCTGCAACCTCACCACTTTACCCTCTTCCTACCCATAAAGCTTTGCTAGTCTTGATACCCATGGATATGGGATTGCTGAGTCCTCGTGGCTCACAGATACTACAACACCAGATGCAGGTTCAGCCAAGATTGATGCAGGAGATGGATCAGAACTTCCGGGAGTTCCATGAAGAGAGTGGCCGTATGCTTGACGTTTCGACGATCAGTAGTGGTTTCTACTAGGGGCGATTCGGACCTGTGGCTTTATGTTGTTTTGGTATCTTTCTTTTGGATCTTCGCCCGTAGTCGGGTTGTGATGTTTTGAATGATGTTTTGCTTATGTAATGTATTGTGTGAAGTGGCGAGTGTAAGCCAACTAACTCCTTTTGCAATTTCATCCCTCTTTTACATGAGTCGTGCAAAGATACCAAACTTGTGATCATTCCAGAATGGGCTTATATCTTTAAGTCGTGCCTCGACACGTAGGAGATTTAGTCCCATCCTGGGCATTACAAGTTGGTATTCAGAGCCTTCTCCGACCTAGGAGCCCCCACTCATTGATCGAATCGTTGACGGTTGAGTCTAGGCACACACTGAAAATGTTTTGAGTCCTATATATATCGGAGAGTAGGAATTCTTTTGCTCCTCATCTCTTTTCACTCTGGTGAGGACTCCTGACGATTACTTTTATCTCTTCTACTCTAAAAATTGCACAATTTTTTTTAGGATCTCGCGAGTATTGTTTGGATTGTTCCGATGTCTTTGTGACGAGAACATTGTTCTCGATGCCTCCTGTCATTTGGGGTTATGGCAGTGTCCCGGGGAGTTGAGCTCCAAGGTGTTGTCGTCACAAATCCATCGCGACAGTACTAGAATACTTAAGACGACCGACATTGAAAACTCTCCTATGCGGTTAGTGGCAAGATAACCCCGACATCACCCAGTACTGGGGAGGTAGTTCGGGAGTATTGCCATAGCTTGTATAGTAGATGCGTTTCGAAGGTCCGAGGTAAACGGTTTCCGGAGATAACTGGTTATGTGTTGAAGGATGGATACAGCTGGATGTAGGATTAGAGTTGAGTGCGCGATGCTTCCCCTATATCCCCAACACCTGATTGCATAACTGGAAACTTTCGGAAATTAATAGGTGGGTTCATCTAGTAGTTCTAGGCATTCTTCCAACGAATGCATGATATGAAGTTCGGGGTTCTACATTGAGTGAAGTGGTTTTATGGGCTTGTTCCGATCGGGAGTTGCATCTTAAAGGGTCCTTGGCTATGCTGATCCGGGGATTGCAAAACCCTTTTGTAACACGTTCCATAAGCTTTCAGCACGAATATGTGGGACGAAGCTTCTATCTTGTATTTGTTCTATCTGATCCTTGTTGCTTTTATTTACCTTTTGGTCTCCCAAGTGGCTTCTCGACAAGTTGATGTACCTACGGAATTCATTCGTTCAATTCTCTGTTCGGATAGATATGTTGCAACATAATCTTCTTCATAAATATCTATCCTTTATTTCGTTTTGATTCTGGTATTCGAGTTGCTTCGATGTCAAGTGTTGATTCCATACCTTTCCTAATCGGTGTTCTCATAATTCTATGGGAGTGCTAATTCTTCTTGACCATCGAGATCTTCATGTTAATTCCTTTTTCATCCGGTGTGCCTTCTCTTCAAGTTATTCCGTACGGACGCCGTTGAGAAATCTGGCGATTGTCTGTTTCATTCATCCCAAGTTGTCTTTGTTTTCCCCGCCCTCCCTCCCTTTTTCTTCTTGGAGCCAGAGTCCCTAATGAAGTATCCATTTTATTCATGTGATATTTCTTCATTCTTTTCCTTCAATGTTCTTATCCGGTGATTCTCAGAAAGATGCTCAAGAATTTCAAGTTCATCAGTCTTTTGTTCTCAAATTCTGCCGGTGGATGTAATTCAAGATTTCGGTGTTGATCTTATCATTTTCCTCATTTCACAACGCTTTCTTATTCCGGTGTACCAATTAATCATTCTCCTCTTGCTATTCATATCCGGAGTGCTGAAGATTCATAATTCCATTCTTAATCCGTTCAAATTATTTTTGAGGATTGTCATCTTATTCAAGCCATTTAATTCAACCGGTGCAATATATCAAGTAACCATTCCAACGGTGATTTCTCTAGTGGGCCCTAACCCACATGTCTTTTTCTAGGATCTTACCTAACTCTTCTAATTTTTCTGGAGTTATACTCAAATTCTTTCAAAGTGTGACGTAAGTATGAATCCCATCAGTCACAGTCCTTCTCCAAGATCGCTTTCAAATTCTTTTCATCGTTGTTTCAACCTTTTAATTCTTCATTCCGGAGTGCTAAACAATTCTTATGGCATTTCTCGTCTTCGGTCTCAACAATTGAAGACCGGAGAAGTGTTTCTCTTAAACCTTGGCCCGTTCTCTTGAAGATTCGTGTTTCTAGCTTCATGCCATCCTCATTATTGTTCCGATTGTGAGGAATTCTTTTTATACCCATCCGAAGCATTTCTTGAATTCTTTCTTTGTGTTCCTCCGAAGGCCATCATTTCAGAAGATTTCTTCGTTCTCAGTTTTCAACTTTGTCCTCCAAATATTCTTCATTGATGTCTCTTCGTTCGTCTCCATATTCTTATGGTGGTTCTTTCAAGATTACCCTTCCGTTGTTATCGTTTTAATTCATTTGTTCTTTTCACAATCCTACCGGTGGTTCGTTGAAGATTTACCCAAGCTTGTGCGAGATCTCTCTTAATTCTTTCCAACGAGAATAAGTAGTATGCCAAATCCTTTAGTTGTCATCAATTTAAATTGGTGAAGGAGATGCATGACATAATTCTTATTCTTATTCCTTCAACGTGATTTAATTCTTTTGTCTGGAGCTTCTTCATCATATCATATTCTCGGTTCTAAATTCTTCATCTTGTTTTCCGGAGCTTCAAGTTATTTCAATTATATCATTTCAAAGCTCCAACTAATTCATCGCATGCCTTGAATCTTATTCTTTTCATCTTTCACTTCTCATGCTTTCATTACCGGAGTTCTCTTGGTGGTTCATCATGTTTTAATTCATCCTCGAAGTGTTCTTCAAGATTCTTGTTGGAGCTCAAGCATTCTTCATCATGCTTTCCAATTGCAATCCGTTCTACCTTATCTTTTCAGATGGTGTTATGTCATTCTTGACAATTCCTTCATGTTTCATGATTCACGAGTTATCAAGAATGAGATATTTAAACCCATCATTTTCTTTGTTCAGGAGATCTTTCCAACCATTCAATTTATTCGTTGGAGTTATCTTGGGTTGTATTTCACCTAAAGCTTTCCCTAAGGATTGTTGCTAATTATGGTGCTTATAAATGACCCAAGTTCTTCATTTATCATTCCGGTGATATAAGTTTTTTCATCTCCTTGTTGATCTCAATCCAAGAAATTCGTTTCTGTTAGTGGCTGGTTGTCACCTCATAACTTTGAGATGTTTCCATAAGCCCACAGCAAGCTTATTCGTTTCGTTGTTGTTTTTCCATCAACCCCATTCAAACCTTCTTTGTAAGGAGGATTTCCTAATTCATTTGTGGGAGAAGTTGTCATTTTCTTCTCCATTCATTTCTTTCGTTGATTTATATGCTATTCTTTCATTCCGGAGGCTTTGTGATATTGCTCTTTTTGACCATCATCTCGTTTTTTATAAGTATCATATTCTTCCCTTGCTTGTCTATTTAACCGGAGTGGTGTGTCCTCCATTCTAGTTCCCTCATCTTATCAAGTTTTAACTCTTTTTTTCAACCGGAGTGCTGTCTGAATCCTTCTTACCCCTTGTGCCATTCTTTCAATTGTTTCAGAGGCTGTGTGTTGTTGTTTTCATCAAGTATCACTCCATCTCCTCAAGTTCTTGTTAATTCCTTCCATTTTCAGTCGGAGTGCTGTCCGAATCATGTCATTCTTATTCCTTGGCTATACCGTTATGGTTTCATATTCTTTTGGTTTGTAAGCACTTGTTTCATGTCTTTCAACCTACAAGGTTCTCATAATGTTCATTGTTCCTCCTTTTACCGGAGTGCTCCTAACGTCGTTCATCTCCGTTGTATTCTTCTTTCAAGATTGTTAACCTCCCAAGGTTCTTTGGTTTAACTCGTTTGTCAAAGAAGCAACTTTGTTTACCTCTTCTTTTTCGTTTCTACCCGGTGCTATCTCTAGGATCTCGGGTCGAGATCCTCTGTTAGTGTGGGAGAGTTGTGACGCCCGAAGACCGACGTCCCAGAAGATTCCAGAGATTCCAGATGTTCCGAGTTTCCCCTTGTGTTTCTTTTGTGCTTGTGTTATTTATTTTTGCATTGCATCATGTCATCATGCCATCATGTCATTTTTTTCTTTTGCATCTCAACTTAAATAAATTGTGTGGACCTTCGGTCTATTTAAATCGAGGGAAGGATGACTTCTCTTTAAAACATATCCTCCCAATATTTAGGGAGCTATATAAATAATTATTCCATTTGTTGGAATTCACCGTAACACACTTGCAGTTAATTCTCATGCCTTTGTTATCTTAATTCCCGGCCCCAAACTTTGTCCTCAAATTCTAGCCTTTTGGATTTCATCTTAAGGGATTTCTAAATTCAAATAGTTTGACTTCTACTCGAACTTGTTTGAATTTTCATCTTCCAAAAACCCTCCGGCCATTTTAATTAAATTCCTTACATTTTTGTGAGTTCGGGGAATTTTACCCTATGCCCTAAGCCTAATCCTAACACCTCCTTCCTTTTCTTTCTTCTTTGCTGTTTTCTGTTTTTTTTTGGGAAATCAACAACAGTTAAAAAGAGGAAGGGAGCAGTGGGCCTATAGGCCATCCCAACCGCAGGCCCTTTCCCTCCCAGCCGGCCCATCTAGTCCTTTGGTCCAGTCGGCCACCTTCCCCAGCCGCCCTTTTGGCCCCTGGCCCCAGCCACTAGGCCGGCCCATTCCCCAAGGCCCAACTCCCTCGCTCCCGTAACCCTAAGCGCCCCCGATTCCCTCGTTCTCTCACTCGCCCGATCCGATCGCTCCTCCCTCTCCTTCCCGTGCGCCGCCAGGACGACCGCTCGCTCACCTCGCATCCTCTCGATCTCCCTCCGCTCGGTCTCCCTAGAGCCGATCCACTCATCGCGCCTCCCCATCTCTCAGCCTCGCACTCGCTCCCTCGACTCCCTCTCAGGCCCCGAGCCCCAGAGCCCCAGCGCCCGTTCCTCTCCAGCGCTGGACCGCGCCAGAGGAGCTCCCCAGCGCCCCGCTCCCTCCATCTCCAAGGCCCGAGAGCCCTCGAGCGCCCCGTCCGCGTCCCTCCCCGAGCGCCTCCTCCTCCAGGCGCCGGAGCGGCCTGCGCCTCGGGCCCTCCTCCTCCCGCGCGCCAGGAGGCCGGCCCACGACCGCACCCCCCGTCGCCAAGGCCCCGAGGCCTCGTCCTCCGCCAGGCCCCTGCGCCACCTCGCGAGGGGAGGAGCCCCCTCGTGCAGCCCCTGCGACCCGCGCCCTGCCTCCCCATCGACCAGCCGGAGCTGCCCCGCCGCCTTCTGCTCCTTCTCCGCAGCGCCCGCGCCCCGTCCTTCCTCATCGCCGTGCCGCTGCCATGGCCTCGTCGCCCCGTGCTGTCTCCTTTTGTTGCTGCTGTGTTTTTTTTTCGCCAAGTACCAGGACGTTCCAGGGAGTTGCCCAATACATCTACAGACGCACCCGAACATCTACGTAACGAGAACGTTTACCGTCGCCAAGACCCACGGACGCCAAGTACCACGACGAACGTTTTGAACCGTCAAGTCCCTCTCCGGTGCCCCGAGGACCGAGTACGACTACACATGGAGATCCCGTGTACAACTACCGTCGCAAGAACGAGGACCCCCAAGTAACACGACGCCGATGACCTTCAAGTTCGACTACCGTCGCCGTGTACCCCTACCGATGATTGTGTACCACTACTTCCTCGACGAACGGAACGACTACTTCCTCTACGACCCGTGTACCACTACTTCCACTACGTCCCTCGACGACTCGAACCCCTCCGAAAACGCACTCTTCGAAGGTATAACCCCGAGACGATGACCCGAGAACGTTTGCTTGTTGTGTTGTATGAGATGCTCCACTTGTGTGCTCCGTGGCCGTTGTGCCCGTTTCGTCCTTTTGTCATGTTCCTCGGTTGCCTCGTCGCCGACTCGTGGGAACCCGGTGACGGGATCACCCCACCTTTCCTCTTGTTTCGCTCGCTCTCCGTCCTCTTTTGCACCGGTCTCTCAACGAGTTACCGGAACCGAGATGTTGTGTTGCATCATTTTCGGATCATTGCCGTGGCACCCTTTTCTTCCACCATGGTGACAAATACTTCATATCTTCTTCATGTCAACTTTTAAAAAACTTGCATAAACTTGATCATGTCATCCGCATCATGTTAACAACATAAAAATGTGTTAATTGTTGTTGCTTAAAATTGCTAAACATGCATATGGGGATTTTCCGGATTTGTTGTTGTTATTTTCCGGCCTCATTTAAAATGCCTAAATAGTGTAGTTTTATTATGATTCACCTCTTGCCATGTTAACAAACATTTAATCTTGTCTTGTAAATAAACGAGAGTCAACTAAATAAATAACATGTGGTGTTTCGTCAATATGCAACTCGTTGCATATTGAGCTCCACTTAACTTGTAGTGTTGTTTGTGCACTTTGCCATGCCATGCATAATTAAACCGGACATGCATCATACTTGGATGTGCATCGTGTGCCATGTTTATGCTTGTGTGTTTACCGTGTTGTTTGCTTCTTTCCGGTATGCTTCTCTTGTTAGCTTCGGTTTCGTTCTGGAGTTGTGAGGATTCGCTCGACTATGTTGCTCTGTCTACTTCATCGACTTGTTCTTCTCCCTCACGGAATCCCAGGCAAGATGATCATACCCTTGGATACCTTTACTACCATTGCCATGCTTAGTTGTCTCGATGCTATCGTTACATGTCGCGCTACCCATCTTTTATGTCAGCCTCTCCTTGTTGCCATGAAACCTCTAACCTTTGAAACATTCCTAGCAAAACCATTGTTTGGCTATGTTACTCGCTTGCTCAGCCCCTCTTATAGCGTTGTTAGTTGCAGGTGAAGATGAAGATCGTTCCAGGAGGGAACTTGTTGTTGGTATATCACAATATCTATAATTATTATTAACACACCTATATACTGGGCATGGGTGGAAGGCTTGGCCTTTTGCTCGGTGTTTTGTTCCACTCATGCCACCTTAGGCGCCGATAAACCGGCATTATGTTCCTTGATTTTGCGTTCCTTACACGATGGGTGGATGGGGACCCCTTGACAGTTCGACTTTGAATAAAACTCCTCCAGCAAGGCCCAACATTGGTTTTAATTTGCCTCATAATAACAACTTAATTAATTAATTAAAATTGCATAGGGGGTCGCACCCTCGGGTTCTTAATTCTACATAGCAGGGGGGCCAGTGCTGATGGCGTTGGTCCCAAACGGGGGTCTTGCAGGGCCGCCTTGGGGAAACCAGAGGTATCTGGTATAACATGTAGCATCGCCCATCCGGTTGTGGCCTGAGACGAGATACGCGCGGCTACTATCAGGGTATCGACACACCGGGAGGTCTTGCTGGACTTGTTTTACAATTGTCGAAATGTCTTGTGCACCGGGATGCCGAGCCTGATCGGATTTCCCTAAGATAAGGGGTGATGATATTATATTTATCACTTCAGCTAATCGTGAGAGCTTGTGATGGGCTAAGTTGGGACACCCCTGCAGGGTTATAATGTTTCGAAAGCCGTGCTCGCGGTTATGTGGCAGATTGGAATTTGTTAATGTCCGGTTGTAGAAAACTTGACAAAGGATCCGAAGTAAAACACACAACCGTGTGAGTAACCGTGACTGTCTCTTTTCACTTTGAGAAGAGATCACGGTGGGGTTATGTTTGACTCCTATGTAGTTCAGGATCTTTAGCGATCACTACTAGTTTGCGACCGTTTGCGTAGATGCTCATCTTATTCTTGTACTCGTAAGCTAGCCACCATATTATGCTTAGCCACTGCTGCAACCTCACCACTTTACCCTCTTCCTACCCATAAAGCTTTGCTAGTCTTGATACCCATGGATATGGGATTGCTGAGTCCTCGTGGCTCACAGATACTACAACACCAGATGCAGGTTCAGCCGAGATTGATGCAGGAGATGGATCAGAACTTCCGGGAGTTCCATGAAGAGAGTGGCCGTATGCTTGACGTTTCGACGATCAGTAGTGGTTTCTACTAGGGGCGATTCGGACCTGTGGCTTTATGTTGTTTTGGTATCTTTCTTTTGGATCTTCGCCCGTAGTCGGGTTGTGATGTTTTGAATGATGTTTTGCTTATGTAATGTATTGTGTGAAGTGGCGAGTGTAAGCCAACTAACTCCTTTTGCAATTTCATCCCTCTTTTACATGAGTCGTGCAAAGATACCAAACTTGCGATCATTCCAGAATGGGCTTATATCTTTAAGTCGTGCCTCGACACGTAGGAGATTTAGTCCCATCCTGGGCATTACAATAGAGGTACACTCGGCGGCGTGGCCTCCGAGTGGTCGCAATGTGTGAGTTACGGGATACTCGAGAACGCGGAAATAACAGAATGTGGTGCATGTAAAATGACTTATCTGTCTGAAGGCGCGCGAGTGGCCGAGTGGCGAAGATGTGTTCGACCGATGGCAATGCGCGGGGCGGTCGTTTGATGTAGATGTGACTCACCAAGTCTCGATGCGCGGGGCAGACGAGTGGTGATGAAGCGACCAACCAAGAGGCGACGCAGGGGGCGGCCGAGTGGTGATGAGGTGACCAACCGATAGGCGGCGCACGAAGCGGCCGTGTGGTTATGAGGTGACCAACCGAGAGGCGGCGCACGGAGCGGCCGACTGGTTATGAGGTGACCAACAAATAGGCGACGCACGGAGCGGCCGAGTGGTTATGAGGTGACCAACCGATAGGCGACGCATGGAGCGGCCGAGTGGTTATGAGGCGATCAACCGATAGGCGACGCACGGAGCGGCCGAGTAGTTATGAGG
>LR738715.1:87741111-87755660 GCA_902687465.1 Secale cereale | reverse complement strand
GAGGTGACCAACCGAGTGGCGACGCACGGAGCGGCCGAGTGGTTATGAGGTGACCAACCGATGGCGACGCACGGAGCGGCCGGATGGTTATGAGGTGACCAACCGAGTGGCGACGCGTGGGGCGGCCGAGTGAAGTAGACGCATCTCGCGGAGTGACGTCGCGCAGGAAGTCTGAGTGGAGTAGACGTGACCCGCGGCATTGCGACGCGCGGGGAGTCCGAGTGGAGTAGACGCGTCCTGCGGCGTGGCGACGCGGGGCATCTGATTGAATAGACGCGTCCCGTGAAGTGGCGATGTGCGGGGCGTCTGAGTGGAGTAGACGCGGGATGAGGCGTGGCGACCGCGAAGAGTCCGAGTGGAGTAGACGTGTCCCGCGGCGCGGCGACGCACGGGGCATCTGATTGATGTAGACGCATCCCGAGGAGTGGCGACGCGCGGAGCATCTGAGTGAAGTAGACGCATCCCGCAGAGTGGCGACGCCTGGGGGCGTCCGACTGATGTAGACGCACCCCGTGGAGTGGAGACGCACGGGAAGTCCGAGCGGAGTAGACGCGTCCCGCGGCGTTGCGGCGCGCGGGAAGTCCGGGTGGTTTGGTGAAGTGGCGCTCAACCGAGTGACGAAGCGTGGACAGTCGAGTGTCGAGGATGTGTCCAACACACCGTGCGGGGCGGTCGAGCGGTATGTTGATGAACATGTGGCCAGACAGGCGGCTGATGCACGGGGCGGCCGAGTTGACCATGTTGTCGAGGAGGTGTTCGTCCGAGTGGGAACGCACTTATGATCAAGTGCCTGCACGTTAGTCGCCTGAAGGTTGCCCGAGTGTTGCATCTGTCCGAGTGTAGACTTGTGCTTGTCTGAGCGTACCAGAGTACCGACTCGGAGTAACGGAGCGGCTGGGCCGGCTTGAGGTCAATGCAAGCTGCGTTTGCGCTGGAAGCTGCGGAAAAAATGGAAGCTGCGGAAAAAATGGATCAACGTACCTTGTTTGAATGGCTAATTAATGAGGCAGCCAATCAATCCGGCGTTGAAGATCCCTTTAGGCTAGTCCCAATGGGGAGGAACTTAGTAGTAAGGCTGGCCATAGTGGGAGTAACATAGCTAGTAACATCACACATCCCAACACAGTTTTGCTTATGTGGCATGTAATTAATGAGGAGAGAAGTGCTTGTGGTAACTAGCTATGTTACTGTAACATCACACATACCAATGCAAATTGAGTCTATAGACTAATAAATGAACTCTTGCATGACACCACATCTATGTTTCTACCCACTATGAAGGTAGTAACATAGTCTAGTAATACGTGTATGTTACTAGTATAAGTTACTCCCCACTATGACTAGTCTAACATCGTTGCCATGTAGGACAAAAAGCTGACATGGCAAACATTTAATGAGGAAAGAGAGGGTAGTGGTAACATAGCTAGTTACCGGAACATCACATATTTCAAGACATTGTGAGTCTATAAACTAATAAATAGAGTTTTGCATGATGTTCCTACCCATTGTGATGGTGGTAACATAGCATAGAATAGCGTGTATGTTCTTGCTCTATGTTACTCCCCATTGTGACCAGTCTTACCACGTCCTTTCGTTTCCCTTTTTCCTACATGTTAATTGATCGAGGAAACAACTCACGTTATGCATGCACTTACGAGGCATTAATTCCTTCGATCCCGAGCGGCCATCATATGCGGGTCGAGGCTGTTTTGTAGTTTCCCGCTGCAGCGCGCCTCCGCCGCGGAGACTGTCGTCGACGACCGGCGCCGGAGGAAGGAGCGTTGTGCGCCTGCGCCGCGCCGGGCCTGCGCCTCCGCCACGGAGGCCGAGTACACGAGGCCGGAGTCGACGATGAGGCGAACGGCATCGACAACTGTGCATGTGAGCTGTCACGGACGAGGTACGTTGTGTCGAGGTCGGAGACGACGATGACGCGGATGGCTGCGCGTAGTCGGCTGTGCCGAGGTTGCAGACAACGGCGATTGACGCGGACGGCGGAAATGACCGCGCGCAGTCGTCTTTCGCGCCGATTCAGCTGGTCAACCCACGCTGATGGGAGGCCAACCAACCTGAAGAACGACGGTTCTCCTTGTATGTGTTTGCATGGATGCATGTTTTCCTTCTGTTTGCGATACTTTGCTCGTCGTGAAGATGAACGGTACAAATAATGTGTTAAAACGTGAAGATGAAATCAAATAGAGGGCACCAGCGGGAATTGATCTGCCGCCGGTGGTTGAAGAAATGACCATCTGCATCATGGCTCGATAGACGCCATGCCCCACGATGGGCGCCAACTGTCGTGGGAACGATTCCGACAATAATAAGGTATAGGGTAAAGGAGCATGATCTATCGAGATGCACATGGGTGACACGGTGGTTTTAGCGAGTTCGGGCCTCTCGCGGTGGAGATAACAGCCCTACGTCTCGTGCTCCGGAGAGGCTTTGTTTTATCTGAGTACGTATCCGGAGATTACAATACGTGAAAGAGAGAGGAACGGATCCTCATGCCTGAGCTAAGTCCTGAGACTAATGGCGAGAAACACAGAGAGGAAGAATGAGAGCCCCTGTCTAGTCTAGTGGTGGGGGGTGGCTTATATAGAGTGCGCCACCCCCTCACCTCCTATGTTACAAAGTGGGGCATTGAAGCCATAATGTCAGATGATGCTTTGACTGCCTTGTCGACTGTTGGTCTTTGCATATCCGAGTGAGTCAGTCGACCGAGTGGTCGACTGTCATCCGAGTGGGCGGTATGTTGCTTGTCCGACTGGATAGTACGTTGCTTGTCCGAGTGGATAGTATGTCTGTATGAAACTTATCTGGACCCACATGTTGTGTGTACCCATGCTTTATGATATTTCGAACCTTTTGTGGGCCTACCTGTTATGTGTATCCCCAACACTAGGAGCGTGCGCCATCTTTGAGAGCCATGGGGAACCAGTTCGCCATGATCTTCTCGGTGCCGTTGGATGCCTCGATGCTCAGCTCGTAGAGTTGGAGGAACTCCGTGGGGTCGGTGGTGCCGTCGTAGCGCGGAGGCACGTCCGGCTTGAACTTGCCGGGCCAGACGAGGCGCCGTAGCTCAGGAGCTAGGGCGCGACACCCAGGCACGCTCATGATCGCAGGCGCCCCCTGCACCTGCGGCGCTGGTTCTTGGGGTGCTGGCGCCACCACCTCATGTGGCACGCAGTCTGGGCGCTGCGGGCCAGGGGGCCTGTGAGCCCCTGCATGGGGATGCGGAATCACCTGGCAGCTCTCCTCGTCGTGCGCATGGGCTCTGCGGGGTTGCTCACGTCGAGGAGCCTCGCGCCGGACCTCCTGGCCGGCGCGGTGGAGTGGAGGCGGAGCCGGGACCCCGTGGCCTTCGTTCCTCGCCGGGAATGACGGAGGACGTGAGGAGTGCGTTGGTGCAGGTGCTTCTCCAGCGGCGTTGACGAGCTCGGTGATGCGGTGGAGCCACTCGTCGTAGAGGTCATCTGCCGGGCGGTAGCGCAAGAGCTCCCACGCCATCAGCAGCGCAGGCTGCTGGTAGACCGGCCCGCAGCGGACCAGCGAGGACGACGCTGCGACCGGCGAGGGTGAAGGCATTGCCGTGCGGCCATCTCGCCGCACGGACGGTGGTAGCGACGAGTCCTACTGCTCGTGGACGGTCGGGTCGGTGGCGGCGTTGACGACCGACGAGTTGGGGTGGAGCGGTGCACCGTTGCCCGCGGGCGCCGTCTGAGCGACGTTTGCGGCGCAGCGGGCGTCGCGAGCTCGGCGTGTGTCCACCATGGCTGTGGAGCGGAGTCGACGACGAGAACGCAACGAGGTCGTCGGAGAGGCGAGATTTTGACACGCCCCCTACCTGGCGCGCCAAATGTCGGATTTAGGGCTCCGCAAAACCCAAGAAGTTCGAACACAGGGGCATGAACGAAGATCTCTCCCACTCACGTCTACCTAGCGTCTCGCTCTCGTCTAGGTGAAGGGATTCAAGCAAACAACAGATAGAACACGCAAGAGTTTACCCAGGTTCGGGCCATCGTATGGTGTAAGACCCTACTTCCTACTTTGGTGGATTCGCCTCGGGAGGGCTGGAATATGAGCTAGTAAAGTGGTTCCTGAGCTCGGGAGGCAAGCTCAGGAGGGTCAAGAGGCAAGTGTTCTTGCTTCTTTGCGTGGTGGCAGAGCTTATGGGTCTGCTCTACTTAGCTAGACTTGGTTCGACCTGTCCCGACTTGTGGGGGTTCTAGCTACTTATATAGTCGGCCAGGGTCCTCTTCCCCCGAAATGTTTAGGCGGGAAGGGATCCCACAACGGTCATTTTTGAGCGGGAACACAAGGACGTTCCTATCCTGACAAAAGTTGTCTTCGCTTGCAAAAGGATCAGGCGGTGACACGGTGGTGGGCTCGACGGTGACATCCTCCTTGTCGTCCTTGCGGTCTTTGGTTTTGTTGCACCAAAGGGGAAATCTTTGCCCTGCTCCTTGGGAACCCGCGGCTGTGTTGTCCCCTTTGCGCCGAAATGGCAACTGCGTCGCTGGCGGACGCTGGCACCCGCTGGCACGGTGCGTCACTGCTGACATCACTGCCTCCTCCTGAGGCAGGCTCGGCCTTGGATTCTCCGCCCCTCCGGAGCATCTTGCTGAGGTCGCTCCTGAGGAGGTCTTGACGTCGTTCTCCTCGCGAGGCTTAGCTCCCTCGCGAGGGTCTTGGGCAGCTGGTTGATCGGCTGGGCCATACCAGGCCGCTTGTAGGAGCGTGTCGCGGCCCGCAGACAGGCAAGTCTGGGTACCCTGGTTCCCAGGACGCCGCCAGCTGGCAACGGGGATCTGCATGCGGAGCAGCAGGCCAGCCTGGATTCCCTTCGGTCGGAGTCGGCTACGGAGGCAAGACGCCGTAGCCAAAGGCGCAAGAGGACGCGGACGAGGCGGAGATGTTCGTCTACACGAATGAGGTCGAGCCAGCGTCCGTCACCGTCGTCGTGGACATCTCCGACAACAAAGAGGATCTAGGATAGTACATAGATGTAGTACGTTGGATTCTTTTGCATACTTTATATAAATCTAGGGATGAAATATGAGAAAGTCGAATTCAAAGGCAGTGCCCGCAAACATGCCCGGGCGTCCGCGGTGTTTGAGGAGTCAGATTTGCAAAGTTCAGGTGTACATGCTCTAACTCAAGTTTACTAGAGGGCGGGGAATTTCAGCAGAAGTATACACGGTTACACACACTCTTTCATGGTGCGGGGCTCGGCTCCGGCGGACGAGCAGATGAAGCGTAGCTAGACTGAGACCCGCCGCGATGCCACCAACGTCCACCTCGTCGGGGGACCTAGTGGCGCTCTCAGCCCGGTGCTCCACGAAGCGCGAACTCCGCCTCATCCACGGCGCTCTCCTCCGCCGCCGCCACCTCCTCCCCGCCGCGGACGCCGTCGCGGCGCTCGCCAAGCTGCTCCGGTTCGCCGCCGTCTCCCCCGCCGGCGACCTCCGCCAAGCAGCCGCGATGCTCTCCACCCACCTCCCGTTCATTTCGTCGGCCTCCACCCACCCCGCCTTCTTCTACAACACCCTCATGCGCGGCCTCGCCGCCTCCTCCTCGCCCGGCGACGCCATCGGGCTCTTCGCCGCGATGCGCCGCGCGGGCGCCGCGCCCGACGCCTTCACCTTCACCTTCGTCCTCAAGTCCTGCTCTCGCTGCCCTTCGGGCCGGCGGTTACCTTCCGACCTCCACGCCCAGGCGATCAGGCACGGCTGCCTCGGCGAGCTCAGTGCGCACACGCACGTGCACAATGCGCTGCTTCACGCCTACGCTTGCCGGGCGGCCGTCGACGACGCGTGCAGGGTGTTTGAAGAAATTCCGGTTCGGGACGTGATCTCATTCTCAGGGCTACTCACTGCGCACCTCAAAGCCAATGATTTGGATGCTGCCCGCCTTGTGTTCGACCAGATGCCTCACCGGGATGTCGTTTCTTGGACTGCGATGATTTCAGCATATGCCAAGGCATGCCGGCCACAGGAGGCATTGGCATTGTTTGATACGATGCCGATGCAACCTGACGAGGTGACCATGGTGAGTATTGTGTCCGCATGCACCACACTCGGGGATCTTGCAGCTGGGGAGCGCGTGCGGAGGCACATTGAATCCCTTGGTTTCGGATGGATGGTGTCACTTCGCAATGCACTTATGGACATGTATGCTAAGTGTGGGTGCCTCCCTGAAGCACGAGCTTTGTTTGATGGGATGACAGTGAGGAGCCTGGCTTCTTGGAACACGCTGATCTCGGCATATGCATCCCATGGTGATCTGGACAACACGATTGCTGTGTTCTATCAGATGCTAGCAGAAGGGAACACTGTGAGGCCGGATGGGGTGACACTTCTCGCAGTGCTTATGGCGTACGCATACAAAGGCTGTGTTGAGGAGGGGCGAGCCATGTTCAATGCGATGCAACGAGGCGACTTTGGCAAAGTGGAACTCACAGTCGAGCACTATGGGTGTGTGGTGGACATGCTTGGCCGGGCAGGGAAAATCGAGGAGGCATACCAAATGATTGAACAAATGCCAATTCCGAGCAATGCTGTGATCTGGGGCGCGCTACTTGGTGCTTGTCGGACTCATGGGGATATTGACATGGCAGAGCGGGCTGTGCAGGAGCTAAGGAACCTAAACCCAGAGGAGGGTGGGTACTACATTTTGCTCAGTGATATGTACACATCTGCTGGTCGGATAGCAGAGGCCACAGAGATTAGACATGCCATGAATGAGAGGGGGGTCCAGAAGACTACAGGCCGGAGCACTGCCTTTCTGCCTCAGCTGTAGTTTACCGTTATCTGGCTATCCTTAGATCACAATTCACAAGCATGTCATGCCAGCCAGATGGTACATACCAATCTATCCTCTCTTCACACCAGACAAGCCTATGGATTGGTCACGTTTGTCTCAGTCTTCTCGCCAAGGTGTGATGATTGATATCAATTGTGTAAGGCTACTGGCAACTAAGACTCAGGTAATCAAAGTACCTTTGTTGATAGACTAGTTGAGTTGAGTCAGGTGATGGTACATAGACAATGGCCACACCATTGCCAGTTTCAGTATGTATGCATGTTAAGTATAGCCCACTTTAGCTGTCACTTACATTATCATGTATTTATGTTACACACAAAAAGTGGCATTTGCGGTACTGTACCTGAAGGCCTGACCTTCTTTAAAACCAACCCCTTCAACATTTTAGTCTTGACTACCAGGTGCACACTGTCATTAGGATTGCCTCTGGCATGGGCAAGAAACAAGTGCATATTTCGAAGACCAGTATCTGCTTACCTCGAGCGGCTCACTAATAAATGTGGCTGCCAGAAGGCGATGAAATCACCTAATGAACTTCAAGTGATTATACCTTGTGGGCTCTAGCGATACTGCGATAGTTACTTTAACAAACTTCAAGTAAGTAGTGAGTAGTGTTTCCGGAAGTCCTTAAATTTGAACTCTTGCCTTGCTAGTTTTGGAGGGATTGTTAGCAATAATGTAAAACTTATTTTCGAAGAGCGTGTGTTACACTACAATCATTTTCTGTTGAACTGTTAGCAAGTGATAGGTTTTCTTGGAATTAATTTGGTGGTTGTTGAACCATAAATTGACAGTTTTTTTAGAATCCCATAAATTGACAGTTAAAGTCCACTAGAATGCCTTAAGATTTCCATTTTAACATTCTTCTGGGTATCCCTCACAGATTCCATGTTGATTAAATTTACGCATTCTCTATGTATGATTGGCAATTCCTTGGTCGAATATTTGTTATATGAGCTCATCATGTTGTGGGAAGGGAATTTCTTTTCACTCTGGGTGCTTAACATTTTGCAATATTTGATGGATGTTACTCCTGTTGTATAATATGGTAACCTGAATCTTCCGTACTAGACTACCAGTGGTGTAGGTTTTTCATATTGAGGTTCAGAAAATTAACTGTGGTTACCTACCGTATGGAGTTTTGTTTTTGGAGGAAGAGAAGAGAAAGATCGACAGATCACCGCACACAGCCTGCTAGGTGGCATAGCTGGGACAAACCTGACCATGAACCACACTATTTTTCTGAGTTGCAAGAGCGTTGTCTGTAAGGTATTCATCATTCGCTGCTTAATATATATTGCATATGTGATGTTGACACTTACTATTGTCATTTATGACAGGTGCTTGTCCTGGATCCAGCATGTTGAACTGAATGAATTGGTGCAAAGAATTGGCCAGTGACAGGTGCGCTTGTCCTGGATCCAGCATGATCAGATGGCTCATTTACAAGACGGGGACAAAAGGAACAGCTTCAGCTAGCATGCTATTATCAACCATATGAACTAATATGAAGAATGTAGGCCAAAATTGAGCGTGTGTAACATAAGGTGTCTGAGTGATGAATGTAGAATTTGTTGTTCTCCCTCTTCTAATAAAATGGTACTCCTATTGATATAGCTTGCAAAAACCTTTGTTTGTTCTCCATTTTATTTGGAGAGTTTGTTTATTTGAAATGACAGTGAAGAAATATTCTATGCTTGTCAGTGACGATTGTCTGGCTTAATAACATGCAGTGGAATATCAAGTGTGAATTGTATGCTCTGAATCATACATCAAGCCATTCACAGAGCAAACAACTTCCTACAGGCTACACTTCTACTCTTCACTAAATAGTCTGCTACTCTTCACTAGGATCTCATAATTTTGTTATCTGGGCAGGAACCCGTGCTGCGCGACCGGATCCTCGAAGGCCATCATCTTCTCCCCTCGAGCGAACCCGTTGCGGTCGTAGCACGAGACCTCGGAGATGTCCAGCTCCTTGCACGCCTTCACCAGCTCCTCCCCGACCCTCCGAGCGGCCTCCTGCTCGCCAACGAAAAAACCCCAAATTCAGGAGATGCACCTAGCAGTTGTGTTTCGGATGCAAATGCAATGCGGGTTGGACCGACGAGCAAGGAAGGAGGACGGTCTGGATTACCACGGTGCTGCATGGCGGGTCGCCGCGGATTTCCTCCTGCAGGGTGCTGGCGTAGAAGAGGATCTTCTTGCCGTGGTCGTCGACGAGCATGGCGTAGAGCTGCCTGTTGGAGCAGAAGACTGACAGCCTGGGCTTGGTCGCCGTGCCATTGTACTGCGGCCAAAGAGAATTCCCTTCAGATTGCTGGTGGCGGCTGGAGCTTGGAACCCACAAACCAACCCTGAGGTTACCAGCACCGTACCTTTCTCTGCAGCCGGCGGTTCCTGACCTTGGCGTTCTCCTTCCGCGCGCCGTGCCTCGCCGTGGCCTCGATCCTCAGGCACGCTCCGCGCCGGTGTGCCACAGTGCCTGCGCGCAGAAAGACACAGGAAGCAGCACATGACATCGGCAGCTAGGCCTGAGCCGGTGGAGAAAGGCACGGAGAGAAGTCCGCCGGTGGCGCTCACTCACCTGTGTGGCACGGACGAGGGAACAGGAAGCCAGTAGGCCTGAATGGCAGCGAGGTGGAGGTGGAGGGGCACGGCGATGGTGGCCGGCCGAGGGCGGCGCCTAGCAATGCCATTGCCACGGCACGAGGAGACCGGCTCGGGCAGGGCAATTTGTCGAACAGGTTGCGCGCGTGGGGCTACGGCCCAGTCCCCTTGGCCACAGGATTTCAATCACACCCTGTGGATTCAGAGTAGAAAAAACAGTTCAGTGCATGGCATTGGACCAATGATTCAAAGACCTTGATAATGAACAAAGCAAAATTACCAAGAGTGAGCATCCGTCACTCATCAGGCAGAGAAATAACCAATCATTACTAATCTGAATCGGTTACTCCGGTTTGCATTTCAGGTGTGAAGACTGGTGGGAAACAAATGCAGTAGCAGGACAGTTTACAGCCGCCAAATTGGACTGAAGGATAAGGATTCATACCCAACTCACAGCGGTCACTGTCGCTGCCTGCCGCCACACCGCGAAGACACCGAGCGCCGTCCGGCGGCCGCCGCGAGCCCCTTTCCTGCGGCGCTGTTCAGGAATCCTCCGGCGCGAGGCCACCGTCGCGAGGGCGAGGGCGTCTCGCCGTCGGCCACCGCGCCTAATTAACCCAATCCTCTCCAGGTCACGCGGCAAATACGAAGCAAGCAGACAACGCTTACGAGGCCCAAGGCGAGTAAGACTACGTGGGCTCCCAGGGCTTGCTTGGAGGGCCCATCAGGCCGTGGCTGCACGTCTCCTCGCACCGTCAAGCAAACGAGAGAATCGTTTCTTGTCTACCAAAAAAAAAAAAAACCGAGAGAAGCGTTGTGACCCTAAAAAAAAAAGAAAACGAGAGAAGCCGCTGATCACGCCACCTACCTGCGAAAACCACCAAAACCTTTTGCTTTCGAGGAGCGAAAAAAATCTAGCCACTTTCCTCCGTTCTTATCTCCAAATCCTTGGATTCATCTGCGCTCCCACTTCCATTTAATAATGTTTCATCACTCAGACCGCTACGAGCGATCGACACCTGTTATTTTCCTCCCGTCCCCAGCATCACTTTCGACCCACCTGCGTTGCGTCGGATTGAGCTGACCTCTCTCCACAGGCCACAGATGCTTGCAGCCCGGTGCTCCTTTCGTCCCTTTCCCCGCCCGTCCCTCTCCCGCTTTTCTTTTCTTTTCTTTTCCCCACGAGAGAGAGTGAGAGAAAGAGATGATAAAAAGGAGGAAAAAGGACGCAGAAAGGGCCGACCAATGGGCCATCTGACGTGACCTCGTGCCATCGCTTGGCCATGCAGTTTCTCTGCCAGGTGGGCCCGCCCGGAGCTCCGGTTGCACGTACGCACGCACGCAGATGGTTGAAAACTCTCACGTCCTCTCGTTCTTCCACCTGTGACCCTCGCAATCGCAAGAGGAAAACGCCAGTCGGATAATCTTTTGTAGCAGCGCTCCTACGACACATCCCTTCGTGCTCTCGAGATAATCTTTGTCTCACTTGAAATTCCGGATCAAGAACCGAAGGTGAAGGTGCCCGTCAACGTTTCAACATTACTACCTCCGTTTCAAAATATAAGGCGTTTTTGCAGGCTACTAAGTATATAATACGAGGAGTATGTGTTTTGCATCATTGCATGCGAATATGATGTACTCTAGTCTACACTACACTAGCAGCTAGATGTGGAATATACGCTCGTATTATTCTGTTTCGCCCACCAACAAGTTTGCAAAAGAAAAATAAACAAATCCCAAGGCAGCATGAGAATGGATTGAGCTTTCAAACATGCTGCAAATTGACAATATTATGGCTACCGGATTTTTGGACCGAACAATATGAGATAAACCAGATTGATAACATTTAATAAAGAGATGGCTTGCTTTAGACGAGCGCCACTAGGATATATGAGCACCCATGCGCCCACACGTGCGTGGGCCCGGCCCTCTATAGTATTCGGTATTTAGATTTGTTTGATATAGATAGATATGGCAGCAACTTTTCAACCACAAAGAAGATTCGCTAGAAAAAGAGGGCGTAAAGTAAACAAGAGAACATCACCTCACCACACAATATTGTGTAGTAGTGTGAGATGATAAAGACAGAGAGGGGATGGAGAACTTTCTAGAATAGAGAACTCAGTGACATGTACTCGTGTCTCTTGTTGGCTTTCACAAGATTTTGGACGAATATTCAGCACATAGGTTTTCATGTGAATTCTCTCTTATCTTATCTGAGCGTACTTCACCATGTCGGACAAATCTTTGCGCGAGATAGACTAGATTCTCTAGGGAGCCCGAAATGGGTACATACAATTCACCTGCAAAAAAACAAAAGAAATGGGTACATACAAGACATGCAGCAAAACTTTCCGGACATCTAATGTATGCCATGAATGATATAGTTACAAAAGTAATAGTCAAATAAGCATCTTAATCGTGATATAATTTGGAATGTAGAAGTAATTGTCTCTTATCTTATGTGATTGTACTTCATCATGTCGGACAAAGCTTTGTAGCTTCTTGCACGCTATGTAGGATGTGTGAAGATAATCCTCCAGTCCAGAATCTCCAAAGAGGCCGAAAGTAATATTATCCATGTATGTCATGATGATATCATAACGGTGTAATAGCAACTCCAGTAGAGTCACTATATCGATCCTATTGCTATAATAATCATTTGTATGCACTTTTTGGGGCAAAAAAGTTGGTCCATGAGATTTGATATCCTGCCCTCGATCACCTTATTTTTTGAGGGATTTCAAATCCAACCCACCTGCCTCCATATTTGGTGTCTAGAGAAGGCAATATAGGGTTCCCTTCATCCACCAAAATTGTAGAGATAGAGACATTTCATCTAGCACACCTCATTTCATGGTCGCCCACATCGACAAGCCATCGTCTTTTGCTACCACAACCCCTCTCTGGACCGTCACCATTCGGCATCGCTCGCCTCCGCTGACCCAGTCCTGACCCTACCACACATCGCCGCAGCTTGCGCTTGCTTCCTACCGTCCAACCGACCACCTTCTTGGCCGCACAAGGGAGCTCGATGCGGGCTTGTCTTTGCCACAATTCCTCCCTTCCCCAGCTCGCAGAGGAGGCCCATGTTATGAGATGACTATCTGTCGTCGTCAACTCCATCTCCGGTGTCACCCATGCCACATCTCGCCCACTAGAACTCAACGTGTTTGACGACTTGCCCCAAGGTATACTTCCAAAATTGTTTATGTTCACTATTGTAGCACCTCGTAGATTCGTGTAGATGGCATATGATTCATAGTTTGTATATATGTCATTGGTGGTTGAAGAATTTTTCGACGATTCATCGTCATTTTTTCGGATGAGTCGATTTGTTGGATGCCGAAGAGGAGCAGTTTTGTAATGGTTGCTCAATTGATGATGGGAAGAGGATCAGATTCATCAGATAAGGTTTGCAATAATATTGTTTGAATTGTTTGATGTTGATGCCAAACTGGACCGGTAGAGTTTACATGCAAATAGATAGAAGAAGAAAAATGGTGGTTGCCATTTTGGCGCCTATGTGTTAGCATGTCACCTTCGCAATCTCCAAAATTTATGAAGTGCACCCCAAAGAGTTTGAGAGGTTATGGGTATAGCCACTCTGCTACAGTTGCTCCAGTTTTTGAATGTTCTCAGTAATATAGTTTTAAAAAACACTCAAAGTTGCATCTTAAATGAGATATAGTTGTGTAAAATAAAAGTGAGATAGTTTGGAACAGAAGCAGTATACATGTCAATAGCAAGCATCATTTTCGAGGAGTAGGCAGCATCAATTTTGCATGGTAAGGAATGTATTTGCTGGACTGAAATAATAAATGAGGAATAGACAGTGGAACAATCAACTAAAGCACAAAAGGCTAAGAAAGCACAAAAGTCCACACTGATGCATGCAGATCGAGCAGGCTAAACAGTTGTGGGTTAGTACATGAATGAAAGGGAAATATTGGGAGCTCCGCAATCGGTTGGGCTAAAAATCAGTCGACTGATTTTTAAGGAAGTCTCAGTCGATGGACTTCCTTCAATCGTTTTAGGATCGCTGTTTCCTTGTCTGTATCGGCCTGTTTTAGTTGTGTCCCCGGCCCATTGCCTTGTTTCTTTTTTTCTTTTTTTTTCTTCTTGTTCTTTTTCTTCTTTTTTTCTTGTTCTTGCCTTCTCTTCTCTTCTTTGTGTTGGACAGAGATGCCCCATGGGCTGGCCATGCGGGGTGGTGTGGCTTTTCCTTTGTCTATTATTTGGGCTTTTTTCTAGGCTGAATTTTTTGTTAATGCTCGTGTTGCCTGGGATAGGAGCGATTAATAAGGCTATTCGCTTTGGTTTGTTCCCATTTTATTTTTTTTCTTTATTTTATATTTTATATTGCTATTATTATTTAAAAAATATTGTCACTTGTTTAACATACATCGATCGCACTCAATTGCATATACACTGAATCACATGATATTACATGTTTTATTGTCAGTGTACTTATACAACTTTTTTTTCTTTCCAAAAATATTATCGCCGACACACCCGTCAAGCACACACAGTTTCATGCACATAGGCACACACAGTTGTATGTATGTCATTGGCGTGTAATTTATTTTTTTCCATCTCAAAAATATTTGTCACCGGTCAACTAGAATTTGTTTCTGGTTTGAGTCCTTTTTTAACTTTGTTCGTGGTTCGAGTAGAGACCAGTAGGGCCAGTTGCATGTTCGACACTAGGAATGCAACTTCAATTGTGGCATCCGACGCAACTCCATGTCTTCTAGCCCGACCGCAACTGGACGTTTTTGTTCTGTCGATGGCTGCGCCGCTAGAGGGGGCGGGCCAGTTGCAAGCCCGACAACATCCCCACAACTGCAAGTGCCGCACCCGACCGCAACTACATGTCCCCTAACTTGGTTGCAACTGGACCTTTGTTTTGTCAGAGGGGGCACGGGTAGAGGGGACGAGCCAGTTGCAAGCCCGACAACATCCCTGCAACTACAAGTGCCGCACCCGACCGCAACTGCATGTCCCCCAACATGGTTGCAATTGGACGTTGGTTTTATCGAAGGGGGCGGCGGGAGAGGGGGCGGGCCAGTTGCATGTCCGACACTAGGAATGCAACTGCAAATGCCGCACCCGAC
>LR738715.1:87729591-87741016 GCA_902687465.1 Secale cereale | reverse complement strand
CACCCGACCGCAACTGCATGTCCCCCAACATGATTGCAATTGGACATTGGTTTTGTTGGAGGGGGCGGCGGGAGAGGGGGCGGTCCAGTTGCATGTCTGACACTAGGAATGCAAGTGCAAATGTCGCACCCGACCGCAACTACATGTCTTTGTAACCCGGCCGCAACTGGATTTTTTGTTCGTTCGGAGGGGGCAGGCTAGTTGCAAGCCCGACAACAGCCCAACAACTACAAGTGTCGCACCCGAGTGCAGCTGCATGTCTTGTGACCCGACCACAACTGGAATTTTTTGGTCTGTCGGAGGGGGTGGGAAAGTTGCAAGCCCGATAACATCCTTGCAACTTCAAGTGCCGCACCCGACCGCAACTACATGTCCCCCAACATGGTTGCAATTGGGCCTTTGTTTTATCGGAGGGGGCGGCAGGAGAGGGGCGGGCAAATTGCATGTCCGACACTAGGAATGCAACTACAAGTGTTGTACCGACCATGACTGCATGTCTTGTAACCCGACAATTTTTTGTTCTGTCGGAGGGGGCGGGCCAGTTGCAAGCCCGACAACAACCCTGCAACTGCAAGCGCCGCACCCGACCGCAATTGCATGCCCCCCAACATGGTTGCAATTGGACCTTTGTTCTGTCGGAGGGGACGCTGGGAGAGGGGGCAGGCCAGTTGCAATCCCAGCAACATCCCCGCAACTGCAAGCGTCGGACCCGATCGCAACTGCATATCCAAATGTAGTCATGAAAGTGCATGTCTTTCTAACTTGGTTGCAATCAGGCTTTTGTTTCGTCGGAGGGACCTCGAGGAAAAGGGGTCAGTTGCATGTCCCACAATAGTCATGCAACTACAAGTGTAGTCCCCCAACTGCAATTGCATGTCTTCCAACAGGGTTGCAACTGGGATTTGTTTTGTCGGAGGCAACAACGACGGGGTAGGAGTGGCGTAGATGCATGCCCGATAGTAGCCATGAGACTGCAAGCGTTACCCCCACCCCAACTACAAGTGTCTCCCTCAGCTGCAACTTCAACTCACTGGTGTTTGTCTAGGGGAGGGGTAGCAGTAGCATGTCCACATTAGGCAAACAACTACAAGAATTGACCCAACTTCAAGTGCATGTATTCAATGCAACTCCAACTTAGCAATGCTTTTAACTATAGGGGATAGTAGGCCGCAAATGCAAATGTCGCCCCTATCGCGGTTGCATGTCTACCACTATTTCAATTTTTTTTGCTTTTATTTCTACTTTTATTCTTGTAGGTCTTTGAGCTTTTCCTAATAGTGGTGTTTTTTCTTTCAAACGTGCCACCCAGCTGCACGGCGCTCCATGTGAAACCACATATGTTATAGTTTGCATGCAATTGCAAGGGGCACCGGCAGCCGGGCATAACTTGGGTGCGGCCGTGGCGGGGGCCTAGGAGCTTGGGCGTCCCAGTATGTGAATTTATTTTTAATTTTTATTTTTTTTAATTTCTATTTATTTTTGCGTTTTGGATTTGTGTTATTGTTTCTTTTCTAAATTAGTGATGTTTTGATATTTTTCTAAAAAATAATGCCACTCGATTTGCACACATGTGGGCCGCAAATAGTTTCTTAATTTATTTTCCTTCTTTTTTGTTCAAAAATGTGTGCTCATAGAAATACAAACACACTACACTTTCTTTTAGAACAACTACACTTTTTTGTATGTATTATGTTTGTTTGAGACACACTATAGTGCACATCGGCTGGGAGAGTTGACACAGACACCGATATATTTGACAGCCTAAATACAAGCAAAAAAAAAACCTGAAAGAAAACAATACAACAGAAACAATAGGAGGATTCCACGTACAAGCAAGAAACAAAAAAGGTCAACACGAGACAAGCAATTTGGGAGAAGAAAATAAAGGACAAAAGCAGCCCACCTAAGAAGACAAGCAAAAAAGAGGACAAAAGGCCTTGTACACATTAAACCGGCCCAAAGGAAAACAAACGAACGAGGGAATCGATCGGGGCATGCATCGGCGGATCGGCCAGGACGCTGACATCAGCCGACTGAGTCCTAGAGACCCCTCCGCAATATAAAATAGTAGGATATTTTTTTAGCAATTATAAAATAGTAGGATCTAATAATAAACACAAATAAAATATAGGCTCTGGAATCAGCTATTTTTTTTAAATAATATATTTTTAAATTAATTTTCAGAAATAATACACGGTTCTGATATTTTTCGAAAATAATATAGCCTCGTCTTCCTGAAGGACGACTGGACCTAATCGTCCTCCAGGAAGACGATTAGTTTCAGTCGTCCTCCACGAAGACGATTAGTTCCAGTCGTCCTTCAGGAAGACGATTAGTTCCAGTCGTCTTCCAGGAAGATGATTAGTTCCTGACCTAGTCCACAAAACTTTTCCATAATCGTGTTTCCGGGAATCCTTTGCCGCCAACTTCTTTCTCGCCCAACTTGCCTTTCCCGCCATCTTCTTTCCTGCCGTATTTCTCTTCTCGACTTATAAAACCCCCCTCCCATACAGAAAGGGTTGGTACGCAGTGCATTGTAGTCTCATCAAGATGTCCCATCCTCATTATACTTTCGATCGTAGTTTGCACCCGAGTATGTCGAAATGTCTTCTGAGGTTAGCCAGCAATTTCGAGGAGGAAGCTCAGACGTTACCGGGGGGCGGGCGAACGTTACGGGGAGGAAGCTCAGACCGTTCCTGGTCATACTGTGTTTCCTATGTGGAAGGTGGTGTCGGAGTTGAATACATGTCCATCCACTCGTTGTGCTGCGACAAGTAATCATCTTCCTGAAGGACGACTGGAGCTAATCATCTTCCTGGAGGACGACTGGAACTAATCATCTTCCTGGAGGATGACTGGAACTAATCATCTTCCTAGAGGACGATTAGGTCCAGTCGTCTTGCAGGAAGACGATTAGGTCCAGTCATCCTCCAGGAAGACGAGGCCGTATTATTTTCGAAAAATATCAAAACCGTGTATTATTTCTGAAAATTATTAATAAAAATGTATTATTTAAAAAAATTTAGCCTGGAATCAAACGTCTCTATTTTACTCCCTCCGTCCGGAAATACTTGTCATCAAAATGAATAAAAGGGGATGTATCTAGATGTATTTTAATTTTAGATACATCATTTTTTGTCCATTTTGATGACAAGTATTTTCGGACGGAGGGAGTACCTTATTTTGAGCACGCATGCGTCTCGAGGAGAAAATGTAAATCTGATCCAAAGCGGATCCCACCTTGGACTCCACCGCCTCTTGGCCTCACAGTCAGTCTACGAGTTAGCATAAAAAATACTACACCTGGGAAGGATCTAGAAGACTAGAACACAGCTGGGTCATTGGATGGATGGGCACGACGGAGCAGAGCACAGAGAGTGCCTAGCAACGACGCGGTCGACATGCACGCACGCACAGCCACGCGATGCTGTGAACTTTGTCCACCGGTGCAGGCAACCGTGCGGTGATGCGGACGAGCAGGACAAAGATGAACCACGTCCCTTTCTTTTTTTTCCGCTTGGCACACAGCAAAGCGCGGGAAAAGCCATGCATACAGTCACGCGCCACCGCCAGACAAAACGCCGGAAACGCCAGCGCACGCACGCCGAAATGCATCTCAGATCCGAATTCTGCTTCGTTATTTCCTTTTGAGCGAGTGATTATCTTTTGCTTTCTTGTGTTTTTCATCATTTCATGGGACGGCCGGAAAGCCAACGCCACCACACGCATGGCATACTGTTGTCTTTATGTTTTTAAAATAAGGGCTTCTCCATCTCTATAAAAAAAGGTTTCTTCGTTACGGCCCCTCAAACCACCCACAACCATCCGTATCAAGCGGCTTGGATGCAGTTTGCCATCCAACGTGATTATAGAAGTGCATGCTCTAGCCAATGCAATCAAAAGACCGATCCGATGGAAGCGACTAGACAATACATTTATATGTCAACACTCCCCCCCACGTGTGGCTTCCTCGGGCCTAAACGTGGATCGAAAGTGAGCTGCAATTTAATTCACCAGCCGGTTCTTGAAATCAAGACCTTTTGACTCCAATACCATGTAGAAGTGCATACTCTAACCAGTGTAACCAAAAGACCGATATGTGGGAGAGGCCGGACATTATATACATGCATGCAATCCTTTCTTTCCATCTAACATGGTATCGAAGCCAAGAGGTCTTGAGTTCAAGACCCGTCTGACGCAAGTAAATTGCAGCCCACTTTAGGTTCACCTTCAGGCCTGAGGGAGCCACACGCGAGGGAGAGTGTTGACGTGTAAATGTATTGCCGAGTCTCTTCCATCAGATCGATTTTTTAGTTGCATTGGCTAGAGCATGCACTTCTACAGCGATCCCATATTGGTCCGGTTGTCCCTTTTCCCGCAAACTGTAAGCAGACGAGGACGGGTCGAGGTGTCCGAGAAAGCGGCGGCTGGTGAGGAGCTGTCTGGGGGCAAAGTCAGCGCGGACGCTCGAACAATTGGTTTGGTAGGGCAAAAATATGGGTTTTTGCACGTTCTGCCGGACTGATACTTTTATGATTGGGCGCCTCAGCTCTTGGGTGTCAGGTCTGACTTTTTTTTTAGCATCAGTACAGACACAAGCGTTCATATACACGCGCATACACTCACCCCTATGAACGCACACACGCACATCCTACACCTATGAGCACCTTCGAGAGACTGAGCCGGCATATCATCTTGAGATTTACGAAGTCACCGTAGGCGCCTCGTCGTCGACGGGAACGTCTCCTCCCACTGAAAGCGCATCGCCTGAAATCCTGAAATAAATTCAGGAATAATGCGAGCACAGGTCTGACTTGGGAGCATACGTTCATGCCTGTCAATTTTTTTTGTAAATGTCATTTTAAAAAAATTAGATGTGTTCATTATAACACCGAAATGCAACATGAATATTTTTAGTGGAGAAGCTTAAGCATTTTGACATATGCGAAAAACAAATCGAATGCCAAATTTTACACTTAATTTTATTTTTTCATCTACAAAGCACTGCTATTCCGTTTTGCATAAAAATTGTCAAACACGCTTGTTAGACTGACATGAACATCCACAAAAACATTATAATTTTTGGAATTTATTTACTATTTGTTTTGAATTTACTGGTAACCGGGAGCATATGCTCCCAGAGGCAAAATGGCCCTCCCCGCATGTATAAACTATCAACATCCGGCATTTTTTGTTTGTGTTAGGCCCCTATGAAGACCACACTTTAATTTGAGTCATATAGCTATGCATTTGAAATGGGATTGTCACCTAAATTGGATTGGACGTTTAGGGAATGTGGTTCGATAGCGGGCTCTTGCATCAGTGTCCACGGATTGATCCGGACTAGACATGGGCAAATAGTGTGTCAGTTTTAGGGGTTTGCTTTGAAATGGCCTAACAATCCAATCATGGGTTCTCCCCCCTCTCTCTCTCAACATCGCATATGTATGGTGGATCACATGTGATCATGGACGGTATTAAAACATGGAGTGTAATTTATTCCGGGCGTGCACATTTGTGACATTATTTTCAATGGGAAACTTTTCTTATAGTTCATCTAAACGATACACCACATTAAGCTCTCAGCCATTACAACGAAGATGCACATCGTCAAAACCAAACAATTAGAGAAATCATGAGAACACACGTGTTGCATACACGGACCTCGTTGAGGCTGCTCGTAGTGGGTAGTATCATAAGTTTGTATCATGCATATGACACCAGTGTATGATACTACCTCCATAATGCATACTATCATCAATTAGTATCTTAGGTGATCTTTGTTTTTGCCATGCATGACATATAGTAAGGGCATCTCCGACGTCTATCCTCAAACCGTTTGAATATGTCGAGATTGTGCGGCCCGGACGTGTTGTGCCATCCAATGTGAGGCTGTATCGGTTCGCTCGACGGTGCAGACATAGTTTTTCCCGCAAAGCGGAAACAAAGTGTGAGGAGGGGGGGGGGTGCTTTGAGGGCGTCCGGACTGCTGCCATGCCTGCCCCTGACTATCCTGGCCCACAAAAAACCATCATCCCTTGACCGCACGCGTTCCCGCCCGACGCCTGCTGCCCGTATTCATGCCGATGTAGAGGGGCCACTCCACATTGACACCGGCCCAGAGCGAACGCGACCTCTCATTGGCGCCGGCCGAGAGCGCGGCCCGCTCCGCATCCCCGGTGTCGGTGCCTATTCAATGCCGGAGAGACGTTTACTGTACGGGATGTGTCGTGGAAATAACACGGCAGATGTCCGGTTTAGCGGACTTGATGATGGAACCATCGCACGGGTTAGCTTGAAAGGATTCATGGCACACAAAGGACACAAAGGATTTATACTAGTTCGGCCCCTTCGAGAAGGTAAAAGCCTACGTCTAGTTGGTTTGGTATTGCTTGGGCGTCGGTTTACAGGGAGCGGATTCGCTTTGCCTGTGTCTCGACGGGTTGATTGTTGCTTGTCCTTGAACCGTCGCCGGGTCGTCCCTTTATATAGAGGTGACGCCTGGTCCGGTTTACAGAGTCCCGAGGCCGGCTCATAATCGTGTCCGCCTCGGTCTCTGTCTTTTCTTTCCTATCTCTCAAGTTACATCTCTTGGCGGTTTACAAACCATACTTCTATACATGGGCCTTGAAATCTCATGGGCCGTAGTCTCTACTAAAATATTAAAACCAAGTATAATATAACTAAGCCGGTTTACAATATCCGGTTTATACCTACTAACCATATCCCTGACATTAGGCCCCAGAATGATTTGAACTTGTTCACATCAGTCTTCTTTGTCTTGTATAATTTTCTTCTTTATCTTCATCTTTTTGTAAACCGGCTCTGACGTCATCCTCCAAGATCATTAAAGTCTGACAATGACATCATCTCCGCATTTAACGCCGTGAGCTGTACTGTAGCGTATTTTAAGGGTTATTCCGAAGATCGAGGCGTCACGGGATCTTTATCCGATTTCTGTCTCCTCGATTCTCGCACTTGTCGTTTCAGATCTAACTCCTGGCTATAAATACTGCCACCCCCCATTCATTATCTCCTTCTCACTTCGTCCTCTTCCTGCGTCTTCTTCCTCCGTCGCCGCCCGAGCTCAAACCGCCGCCGACGACCGCCGGATCTCTAGTCCTCGCCCGGCCGCTGCATCAACCTGAGCTTCGACCAGATCAATCTCCGCCGTCGACTCTCGCTGTCCCAGGTATGTTCATCCTCCTTATTGTTGATCTGCATCTGCCAGCACTTCTCCTTGTTCTTCCGCCATTAGGGCTTCCAACAAAAGCTTCGCCTCTTCGTAGATATATTCCTCATAGAGTATTTGTGACCTTTAGGCCCTAGTCAACAGATCTTCTGCTTAGTATTAGCTTAGATCTCACCGTCTATACATAATACTGTAGATTTATCCGTTCCGCCATTAGAACTCTCAGCAAAGCTTCGTCTTGTTCGTTCTTTGAACCCGTGACTCGTAGTAATTTTGCTTTTCGATCTTCTCCATTTTTACTCCGCTGTAGATGCGTCGAATCTTCATTGCTCCTGTCTGGTATGTAAATCTATCTTTTTAGTATAAAGTCTGTGTAGCCTTTCTTGCATACTCTTATATTAGTTTCTTTTTCCTCAGTATACTCAGATCTTTCCCCCTTAGCAATCTTTTGGAAACCTGTTTTTCTCCTCGGTAGATTCGCTAAGTATGTTCCGGTTTAAGTTGATATGCCCTGCTCTTGAAAAACTCTGTAAACTGACGCAATGGTTGAACTGTTCCTCTTCAACTGCCATAAACCGGAAATGATATAACTTGTTTTATGATTGCCGGTTTAACCATGCCAACTAGTTCTCAGTTTAAACCATTGCATAATTTTCATAGATAGATCCCGGATCATTGTACTTTCATAATCCGTTTCCGTACTTTATCTTCTTCAGCACTTTTATTCAATGGCTAAGCAGTATGTCTCCTGCGACTGGGTCCGTTCCGTCGTTACTGAGGATGACTTAATCAAGCTGTCTAAGATCGGCACATTAGGCCCTCAGTCTGAGTTAAAATGGCGTGCTCCGGGTAATGAATGCCCTCCTACTCCTAGATCCGGGGAAGTCATCGTGTTTCTGGACCACATCTCTAGAGGCTTCTCTCCCCCCGGTTCAAGATTTTTCCGGGATGTTCTTGCCACCTTCCAGCTGCACCCACAGGATATCGGACCCAATTCCGTTTCAAACATTTGTGATTTCCAAGTATTTTCTGAAGTGTATCTGCAAGAGGAACCTTCAGTTGATTTATTCCGGGATTTCTTTCATGCAAACCGGCGCACTGAATTTACCAGCGGACCTCACCAAGAACTTGGCGGGATTAGTATTCAGAAGAGGAGGGACGTAGTCTTTCCTCACGCCGCTTTACATACTCATCCAAAGGATTGGAACAAGTCCTGGTTTTATTGTGTAGACACTTCTCCTGAAGGTGAAAATCCTTTGCCGGGTTATCGCGAAACTCGTATTCCGGCGAATCACCCCTTGCCACAACGGCTTAGTGCTGCTGAACGGACCCGGTTTTCATCACAGCTCTCCAAGCTGAGAGCTTTTATGGCAAATGGTCTGAATGGTACTGATTTCCTTCGCTGCTGGCTATCTTGGAGCATCCTTCCCTTAAGCCGGCGTCCTAAGCTAATGTGCAAATACTCTGGTAAACCGGATGATCCTCAGAGGTTTACCAAGGATAAGCTTTCTGAATCGGAGGTAGTGGAGTCAGCCAAGAAGATTGTCAATCCTTCCTTAATAGACTGCTCTAAAGTCGGCTTGGCCCCGTACTTTAAGAAGAATAAGCTACCTGAAGTAAGTTTTTCTTTGCCCTGTACTTTATAAACCGTCCTCTTTGATCCGTCTTTCAATTACCCTTGCTTTTTCAATTTAGGCTGATGACCCCTTCTGGAGGAGAAAGCCTCAGGAAAAAACCATAAAGCAGGCTCGCCGGAAAACCCCTGCAAACAAAAAGAGGAAAGCAGTCGTCGATGCCGGTTCTCCTTCTGAAGATGATGATCCGGACTCCGAGGTATGCTTTACTCCGGTTTAAATTCTCGCTTTCATGTACTTGTAATCATACCTAATGATACCTTTTCACAGGAACTGCCTGAAGGTGATAACCCAACTGAGATTGAGTTAACTCTTATTTCTTCTGATTCAGAACCCCTTCCTAAAAAAAGCCGTCGGACCGTCAGGAAATATCAATTTTCTCATCCTTATGCTAAGTTAGACCCTAACTTTACTTTGAAGAAGCAACAGCACGAAGCCTTTCGCCGGACCACTCGCCACAGTGGCCTGGTGGTGGAGTCATCTGGGATCTCCTTAAGTCCGGTTCGAAAGCGCCGCGCTGAGGTGATACTCTCTCCGACTCCTCTTCATCCCAAGGCCGGACTTATCCGAAAACCCCTTAAACCGTCTGATCCTGACTATCAGGAAACTCCGCTGTCCTCTTCCGGTGAATCAACCGCTACGCAGCTTCCTCCTTTGAAGACCGTCCCGGGGTAACTCTCTTCACCTTTTCCGGTTTATGATAACCCCCTTTTTTTATATTGCTAACTTATTTTGCATGTTTTCCAGCAAACCGAAACCCAGCAAAAAGCCCAAGGCGAATAAGCCTGTTGCTGACCCTTCTGCTGATGAACCGGTGATTGATCCGTCCACAGTTGTTCCTCCAGAAGGTACTCCTGCAGCTCCGGTTGAAGAACCTGCTCTTGAAACTCCTGTTACAGAAAACGTCCAAGATCCACCAAGTCCGGCTCGGGTTAATTCTCCTCAAGCTAACCCGGCATCTCCTGATCCGGCTCAAGTTGAAGTTATTCCTCCCAATGTACCCACTTCTCCTGATGTTGTGGTTACTGGTGCTGCTTATGTTGCTCCAGCTGAACCCGCCGTTTTAGCAAAACATACAGCTAAAGCGGAAAAGATAACTCAGGAAAAAGGGAAATGGAGTACTGATATATCCAGTCTTTCCAGTATGAGCGCTCAAGATATCTATTCCGGATATTTAAACCGGCTCCACAGCAGCCGGGATTATGAAGCCAGCCTGGTGAACCTGATGAGAGAAAAATATGAAGTAAGTTTCCTCTTCTGACTTTGCTTTTTTGACGCATCTTTATCTCATAGCAGCCCCCAAGTTCCGGTTTAGCTGCTTTACTGAAGGTGATCCGGAACTTTGTAGTTTGAACTGCTGATCCATACATTAGCCCCCAAGTATCAAGTAGATAACTTGGTTATGTAGTTGATACTTGTAATTTCAAATTGTCTTTGGTGCATTGCTTCAACTGCCATTAGCCCCCAAGTGTCAAGTAGACAACTTGGTTGTGTGCTTGAGACTTGTACTTTCAAATTGTCTTTGCTGTATTACTTCAACTGCCATTAGCCCCCAAGTGTCAAGTAGACAACTTGGTTGTGTGCTTGAGACTTGTAATTTCTAATCTTGCTTTTGAACTTTGTCTGCAGGCTGAGCTGAACAGGAATGCTCTGGAGATCAATGAACTTCGAAGCCGGCTTACGGAGACTGAGTCAGCCGCTTCAAAGGCTAAGACAGAACTTCAAGTGAGCTTAAAGACTGCCGAAGACTTGAAGAAGTACTTTGACGAGGAGCGGACTACTTTTGAAGTCCAGAAAAAAGATCTTGAGAAACGTGTTCAGGATGCCGAAGGAGCACTTAATCCGGTTACTGAAGAATTGACCGGGTTAAAGCGCCAAATTGACTTGATGACCTCTGCTATTTTTGGTAAGTATAATTTGAACTCCTGTCCTTATCTTTGTAACCTGTGACTTGCACCGGTTTAACTTTCATTGTTGTATGTAGGACGCCGTGTCTCCCATCTTGGGGATGACTTACGGAAGAAACTCAAGGCCTGCTATACCTTGGTCGAACAGTTGTACTCCGGAACGCAAAGGATTATCAACGCCACTTCATTTGGTAAACCGGCTCCTTCAACTATCCAAGATACTTTGAATAGCTTGTCCATTCTACCGGCTCGTCTTGAAGAAGTTAAGAAATCAGCCGCTCGAGGAGGTGCTCTTCTGGCTCTTACAAGGGCTAAAGCTTGGGTTCCGGACCTTGATCCGGCGGAGGTGTTAACCGGATTTCCTGATACCAAGGAGGACGGTTCAACCTTCAACGAAAAAGATCTTTATGCCCTGACAAAGGAGATGCGTCCCCTCGCCAGCAAGCTTGCAGTGGAATCTGACTTGTCGCGATATCATCCATCATACAACCTGCAGAACGAGCGGGTGGAGCGACCGGTTTACGATATTGTAAACTTAATCCCGCCGGTTCGTCCTCACACCTTTGCTCCTGATATTGATCCTGTTGAGCTTATCAACGATGAAGTATATTTCCGTGCCTTGGCAAAGATTGATTGGCGTGCACCGGACTTCCAACCGCTTCACGAGGATGAAGACGTTCCGGATCAAGACG
>LR738715.1:87696200-87729303 GCA_902687465.1 Secale cereale | reverse complement strand
CCTGGCCAATCACTGAACGTGAGCGTATCAACTGTTCAGAGGGCCGATAGAATCGTAAACAAAGCCAATCAATGGGACGTGGGCAAACCTGACTGTCCCAAGGGGCCTGGCCAATCACTGAACGTGAGCATATCAACTGTTCAGAGGGCCGATAGAATCTTAAACAAAGCCAATCAATGGGACGTGGGCAAACCTAACTGTCCCAAGGGGCTGAGCCATTCCTGAACGTGAGCGTATCAACTGTTCAGAGGGCCCAAGGAATCGTAAACACAAACCAAGCCAATCAATGGGACGTGGGCAAACCGACTGTCCCAAGGGGCCTCTAAGGTTCCTCCTGAATCTGTGGGTTTTGCTTTTTTATGGGGTTTTTCTCTTCTTGAACCGGATATAATCTCTTGTTCCCGAGAGTTCTACCGCTCCTTCACATACCCTGCAAAGATTAGTTTCTAAACCGGCCAACATTGAAATATGATATTTGATAACAAACTGATATGGTTATTTGTCACAAGATTTGTGTATATGGAGAAAGGGCTGAGCCCCCGGTTTACCGAGGGTGCCGGTTTATTCGTTATTCATAATATATACATAGGATACATTGGAGCACATAGCTCAAGTGTAGTATGGCCGTAAATGGGCGATGTTCCACGGCCTCTTCGTCTCCTCTTCTGATGTCCGTGAATCCTTGTGTTCTCGAATGTCCACCAAGTAATATGAACCGTTGTGTAAATTCTTGCTGACCACAAAGGGCCCTTCCCATGGCGGGGATAGCTTGTGCATATCTGTTTGATCTTGGATAAGTCGAAGTACCAAGTCACCCTCCTGGAATGTCCTGCTTCTAATCCGGCGGCTATGATATCTGCGCAGATCTTGCTAATAAATCGCCGACCGTGCTGCAGCTATATCACGCTCTTCATCCAACCGATCTAAACCGTCTTGTCTTGACTCCTCATTAACAGCTTCCACATAGGCCGCTACCCTCGGTGAATCATGGCGTATGTCACTTGGAAGAACTGCTTCTGCGCCGTAAACCATGAAGAAAGGTGTATAACCTGTAGACCGGTTTGGTGTAGTGTTAATACTCCAAAGGACAGATGGTAATTCTTCAACCCAACAACCTGGGGTTCTCTGCAAAGGTGTCATAAGCCGGGGTTTGATTCCTCGCAAAATCTCCTGATTTGCCCTTTCTGCCTGACCATTGGATTGGGGGTGAGCCACAGAAGATACGTCCAAACGAATATGCTCTCGTTGACAGAATTCTTCCATCTCACCCTGAGATAAATTGGTGCCATTATCTGTGATGATGCTGTGTGGAAAACCAAACCGGAATATTACTTTTTTGATGAATTTGACCGCTGTTGCCGCATCACACTTGCTTATAGGCTCCGCTTCAACCCACTTCGTAAACTTGTCTACTGCTATCAGTAGATGAGTTTTCTGATCTTGGGATCTCTTGAAAGGACCAACCATGTCAAGCCCCCAAGTTGCAAAAGGCCAAGTTATTGGTATCATCCGGAGTTCCTGTGCCGGAACAAGGGCACGTCTTGAGAACTTCTGACAAGCGTCACACTTTCGGACCAGGTCCGCCGCATCTGCATGCGCGGTTAACCAATAAAAGCCATGTCGGAATGCTTTAGCCACTAAAGATTTTGATCCGGCATGATGACCACAATCCCCTTCATGAATCTCTCTTAGAATCTCACAACCTTCCTCAGCTGAAACACATCGTTGAAATACTCCAAAAGTGCTACGATGGTGCAGCTCTCCGTTGGCAACTGTCATAGACTTGGAACGCCGGATTATCTGCCGTGCTTCGTCTTCGTCCTCCGGTAACTCTCCTCGGCTTAAGTATCCCAAATAGGGTAACATCCAATCCGGAATAATATGGAGTGCTGCAACTAATTGTGCCTCCGGGTCCGGAATAGCTATGTCGTTCTCCGAAGGTACTTGAACCGAAGGACTGTGCAATTCATCCAAAAAGGTGTTTGGTGGTACCGGTTTACGTTGCGACCCTAGCCGGCTTAACGCGTCGGCCGCTTCGTTCCTCCGCCGGTCTATGTGATCCACCTGGTACCCTTTGAAGTATCCTGCGATCGCTTCAACCTCTCGCCGATAAGCCGCCATGAGGGGATCTCTTGAATCCCATTTGCCCGAAACTTGCTATGCCACTAGGTCTGAATCGCCCAGGCACTTAACCCGGCTCAAATTCATCTCCTTTGCCAATCGCAAACCATGAAGCAATGCTTCATATTCTGCTGCATTATTAGTACAAGGAAATAATAACCGGAGGACATAACAAAATTTATCACCTCTGGGGGAAGTTAAGACAACTCCAGCCCCTGAACCCTCCAACTGCTTTGAACCGTCGAAGTGAATCGTCCAATAAGTCAGATCCGGCTTCTCCTCAGGAGTTTGCAATTCTGTCCAGTCATTGATGAAGTCGACCAATGCCTGAGATTTTATAGCAGTACGTGGTACATACTTCAACTCATGCGGACTGAGCTCAATGGCCCACTTGGCTACCCTGCCTGTAGCTTCCCTGTTCTGGATTATGTCTCCCAACGGAGCTGAACTAACCACAGTTATTGGATGCCCTTGGAAATAATGCTTCAGTTTCCGGTTGGCCATGAACACCCCATATACCAACTTCTGCCAATGAGGGTACCTTTGCTTAGACTCGATGAGTACTTCACTCACATAATAAACCGGGCGCTGAACCGGATGTTCCTTCCCTGCTTCCTTGCGCTCAACCACAATCGCAACGCTGACTGCCCGTGTATTCGCAGCAACATATAACAGCAAAGGCTCCTTATCAATGGGAGCAGCTAAAACCAGTGGTTTTGCTAGTTGCTGTTTCAGATTCTCAAACGCTGTATTTGCCTCATCACTCCAAATGAACCGGTCTGTTTTCTTCAACATTTGATAAAGTGGGATCGCCTTTTCTCCTAAGCGACTGATAAACTGGCTTAGCGCCGTGATCCGGCCAGCTATGCGCTGAACATCATTGATGCAAACCGGTTTTGTCAAAGATGTGATGGCCTTGATCTTCTCCGGGTTAGCTTCTATTCCCCTGTTCGAGACCAGGAATCCCAGAAGCTTACCAGCCGGAACACCAAAAGCACATTTCTCCGGATTAAGCATCATCCTGTAAGCCCGAAGATTATCAAAGGTTTCTCTGAGGTCTTCTATCATTGTTCTTTCCTCCTTTGATTTGACCACAATGTCATCCACATAAGCATGCACATTCCTTCCTATCTGCCCTTTCAAACAATTCTGAACGCAACGCTGATAAGTTGCCTGTGCACACTTGAGCCCAAAGGGCATAGACACATAGCAAAAAGCACCAAAGGGGGTTATGAAAGCTGTCTTCTCTTGATCTTCAACTGCCATCTTGATCTGGTGATAACCTGAATATGCATCCAGAAAACTCAGCCGCTCACACCCTGCTGTGGCATCAATAATCTGATCAATGCGAGGTAGAGCAAAAGGATCAGTCGGGCAAGCTTTATTGAGGTCTGTGTAGTCCACACACATCCTCCACTTCCCACTCTTCTTTAGAACCAGCACCGGATTAGCCAACCATTCCGGATGAAGAACTTCCACTATGAACCCTGCCGCCAAAAGTCTGGCCACTTCTTCTCCTATAGCCTTGCGCCTCTCTTCATTAAAGCGGCGCAGATACTGTTTTACCGGTTTAAACTTCGGATCAATATTCAACTTGTGCTCAGCGAGTTCCCTCGGTATACCTGGCATGTCAGAAGGTTTCCATGCAAAGATATCCCAGTTCTCACGGATGAACTCGATGAGCGCGCTTTCCTATTTGGGATCAAGGTTAGCACTGATGGTGAACTGCTTAGACGAGTCTCCAGGCACAAAATCAACCTGCTTAGTCTCTTCCGCTGACTTGAACTTCAAAGCCGGATCATGCTCGGTAGTTGGTTTCTTCAGCGGAGTCATATCTGCCGGATCAACATTATCTTTATAAAATTTTAACTCTTCCGTGGCACACACCGCTTCTGCATAAGCTGCATCACCTTCCTCGCATTCCACCGCTATCTTTCGACTGCCATGAACCGTGATCGTGCCCTTATGACCTGGCATCTTAAGCTGCAAATAAACATAACATGGCCTAGCCATAAATTTAGCATAGACCGTCCTTCCAAACAGAGCATGATACGGACTTTTAATTTTGACAACTTCAAAAGTGACCATCTCCGATCTGGAATCATACTCATCTCCAAAGGTGACTTCTAAGTCAATCTTACCAACTGGATAAGCTGACTTACCTGGGACCACCCCGTGAAACACTGTGTTTGATGTTCTTAACTTTTTATCTGTCAGACCCATACGACGGAAGGTCTCGTAATACAATATATTGATACTGCTACCCCCGTCCATGAGGACTTTAGTAAACTTGTATCCTCCCACCTGAGGTGCTACCACCAAGGCTAAATGTCCCGGATTATCTACCCGTAACGGGTGGTCCTCTCTGCTCCATACAATGGGCTGCTCTGACCATCGGAGAAATTGTGGCGTCGCCGGTTCTACTGCATTAACAGTCCGCCTTAAAACCTTCTGGTCTCTCTTACATAAACTCGTGGTGAAAACATGATACTGACCGCTGCTCAACTCCTTCGGATTACTCTGGTATCCGGATTGCTGCTGTTGTTGCGGACGCTGTTGCTGCTGGCTTCCTTGATTATTATAACTCCCTTGGCCCTGCTGCTGATTATACTGACTGTTGTAACCACCTTGATGATGCGATTGATTTCCCTGACCATTGTAACCACCTTGATGATGTGATTGATTTCCCTGACCATTGTAATTCCCTTGACTATTTTGGCCGCCTGGCCGGGGTTGATAACCGCCGTTATTGCCCCTATATCCTGATCCGGAGCTGTTCCCCTGATAACCCGAACCATAAAACCCGGGCCCTGAACCGCCGTTCGGGAGCCGGCCAGGAGGGTTAAAACGGCCATTCCCTGCTTTCATAAAGGGTATGCACTCTCTTATAGTATGCCTTGCAATCCTCCCTCTTCCGCTATGCTTTAGACAGGGTTGATCCAAATCCTGCTCCCAACCCGGGTTTACTCCGCCGGTTTGGAGAGTGGAACCCTGCGGATTAACCTGAAGACCGCCTTGAACCTGTGCATTAGCAACAAAATCGGAACTATTTTCTGCCTTCCGTTTACCCAAAAAGCTTGAAGTAACCGGATTAACCGGCGCCGGTTTACCAGACTTGCCGGCCTTCCCCGTTTTATCTCCTTCTGCTTCCGGATACTTGGTATTATCCGAGTCTCCGTATTTCACCAGGGCACTCATTAAAGTCCCCATGTCATTGCAGTCCCGTTTAAGCCGTCCGAGCTTTAACTTTAAAGATTCAAACCGGCAATTGTTTTCCAACGTCACTATTGCCGTACTAGGATTAATACCATTCGAAGAGTGTAAGATCTCTGCCACTCTGCGTACCCAAGCTGCTGTAGACTCCTGCTCTCCTTGCACACAGGCTGCTAAATCTATCACTGACATCGGTTGCTTGCATGTATCCTTGAAGTTTTTGATGAACTGACTGCGCAGCTCCCCCCATGACCCGATAGAATTCGGGGGTAGCGCCTTTAACCAGGTCCGGGCCGTGCCCTCAAGCATCATAGTGAAATATTTGGCACAAGCTGATTCATCCACGTCTAGCATCTCCATGGCCATCTCATAACTTTCCACCCAAGCTTCGGGCGGTAAATCAGCTGTGTAATTAGGTACCTTGCGAGGTCCTTTGAAATCCTTGGGCAACTTAACACTCCGTAGAGCGGGGACAAGGCATTGTATCCCGAAACCACTCGCTGTAGCTCCTGTCCCTGTAGCGGCTGTGTGAACCGGCGTTGATTGACGAACTTCCTCTCTGGCCTCCGATCTAGGCCGGTTTGGGGCTGGCATCTCCGCCCTTGCCGGATTATCCTGCCTGCGCTGATGTCTCCTGCGCTCACTGCTAGACACTTCTGGCTCCTCCCAATGTCTGGAATAACTTCGGTTGGGACGTGGTGTTGAATGTAACCTTTCCCTGCTATGAGAGTACGCTTGCTGCTGTATTAACGCAGTATTAAGTAGCTTCTGGGCCCTGCGCGCCTCTATCGCCACCGGAGATGTTTCTTCCACAGGTAAAGCGGCCAACCGTGCCGCCGCTGCAGCAATATTATCCAAAGGGTTTGAATAGTGTCCTGGAGGGACAGGAACATAAGGCGCCGAAATAATCCTACGCTCCTGTTCTGCGGCGGGCTGCTGAACCGGTTCATCCCGAGCCGGGGGTGTTCTCCGGTTTAAGGCCGGATTATTACTGGCCCGAGCCCCAGGTGTTCTGAACAAATTCGCGGATTCGTAACCCGGCGGTAGGCGGGACCGATACTTTCGCCCCCTTACTCCTTCCACAGAAGCCTGCTCCATCCTCAAATGAAAGGCTTGATCATCCAACTCTGCCTGTCTTATGGCTAACATTTCTCCTTCCGCCTTTAAATCCTCCTTTAACTGATCGATCCGACCTTTCAACTGAAGAAGCGTTGCATCATGTTGCGCCTTGTCTGCTGGAGCTACGACCTCCACCGCCTTAGCCGTGAACTCCTCGATCAAGGTGGATAGAACTTCAGTAAGGGAGGGATTTGAACCGCTTCCCCCTGCACCAGCCTCTGCTGTCGTTCCGTTCGTCGGGGGTTGTGAACCGGCCATGAAGACCGCCACCCGGTTTGGCGGGTCAAAGGGGTCCGGAATACTGTTTCCATCGGACTCGCCCTCAGACCGGCCGTCCCGCAACTGATACAGAGACTCAGTTTCCCCGGATGAAGATTCGTCATCTGAGTAGACGACGGTTGCACCATCAGATTCCGATCCGTCCTCGGCTCGGCCTCCGTGAATTGCTCCAACGAACACATGCTTCATGGCAGGCTGAATCCGGGCCGAGCTCGTACGCTGAGCCGGCTCGACGATGTTGGGGAGGGTGTCCGGCTCAGGTCCCGGTTCACCAATTTTGCTGATGAAGACTTGGATGCTGCCGAAGGGGACCCGGTACCCGTATTCGATCGAATCGGCCTCCAGTCCCCAGCCCGCGTCGTCGATGTAGATCCGGCCATGACGACTCTTGGTCATCCGGCCGACTGCGTAACCCTTTAACCCTTCGAAGCCGCCTTTCAAGAACTCGAAACCATCATGCGCAGGCCCCACGGTGGGCGCCAACTGTCGTGGAAATAACACGGCAGATGTCCGGTTTAGCGGACTTGATGATGGAACCATCGCACGGGTTAGCTTGAAAGGATTCATGGCACACAAAGGACACAAAGGATTTATACTAGTTCGGCCCCTTCGAGAAGGTAAAAGCCTACGTCTAGTTGGTTTGGTATTGCTTGGGCGTCGGTTTACAGGGAGCGGATTCGCTTTGCCTGTGTCTCGACGGGTTGATTGTTGCTTGTCCTTGAACCGTCGCCGGGTCGTCCCTTTATATAGAGGTGACGCCTGGTTCGGTTTACAGAGTCCCAAGGCCGGCTCATAATCGTGTCCGCCTCGGTCTCTGTCTTTTCTTTCCTATCTCTCAAGTTACATCTCTTGGCGGTTTACAAACCATACTTCTATACATGGGCCTTGAAATCTCATGGGCCGTAGTCTCTACTAAAATATTAAAACCAAGTATAATATAACTAAGCCGGTTTACAATATCCGGTTTATACCTACTAACCATATCCCTGATAGGATGTGATGTATATCTACCATGCTTATTCAATGCCTGTTCGTCTGTATGCTGCCATTAAGTAGGTTCGTCGGACGAGGAGCCAAATCTAGCGCCGCGAATTGACACACCGTATGCTTGGCCTCACTGGAATCTGCTATTTAAATGTGGCAACACCCAACTAAACTCCACACCACAACACAACCTCCTCGCTTAAACCACATCCACCATGACCGTGATCGGGAACGCTCTATGGGAGAGCCTATGGACATAGATGAAGCATGAGGTTGCCGCCCTTGCGTCCTCCTAGCAGAGCCGCCGTGCCAGGCGGATCAATGCCGACATGCTGGCAAGCTCCCCTGAGGTCTCCGATGACGACACCATAATGGAGACAGGGTCCGACGATGACACAACGCCGCACCCAGCGCCAGTGATGGCGGCTTCACCATGGAGCATGCGCATGCCCACTACATGCCGCCATGACGGTTGAGGAGCAGCCTACTCTGACTCCTATGTCGGCCTTCCGGCAGGCGCATGAGGAGCATAGGTATAACATGCTCCTCCTCGAGGAGCACCGACTGGCAGAGGGTCAAATCTACGACGGGCGCGTAAGGGAGGAGGTCGTGGCCGCAATGACTACGGCAAATCCATACTTCATTGTGGTGCATCAGGCACTCGATGAGGTCGTGAGTGCTCAATGCGCGGCTCGCGATGAAGTGTCGGCGCAACCGGACGTGGACGCGGCCACACATGCGTTGGCGGCGGAGGACGAGAACGCCACCAGCTGTGCATCCTAGGCAACGCGTCCAACTTTCGGGGGCGCATGTGGCAGGTGGACAGTGATGGACCGTCCACGTCCATCATCGACCTCACATCCACCGGCACGGGCGACGGACAGGTCGCGGATTCCTCCGAGGATGAGTAGGGCATGGGAGGCGGCAGAGCATGGTGTCCCAAGTGAGCCGGCCCGTCTCCCATGTCCTACTCTTCCTCGCCATAGACTGCACATTCACTTCACGGGTCTTGAACCTTGTCGCTGGTCATGGAGACGACAGATGGAGGACGTGGTGGCGATGCGGAATACAAAGGAAGTGGACAACCGTCGCTGTAAGATAGGTTTAGGGCCGGGTTTCTTTTTGTTGTCCTAAATGTTTGAAACGTAATGAAAATCCGCCTTGTTTGCATGAATCTCGTCTGGTTTATATGAAATTCCGCCGTGTTTGCATGAATTTCGTTCGGTTAGTTCAAAAAGTGGTTGAGATGTATGTGGGGGTGTTGGATGGCCGACTCCCACATCCATGTCTGCGGACTGATCGTCCTCTATATCATGATATGATACTCTATCATGATATGATACTTAACCTCCAGTGTAAGAGAAAGTAGAAACTCGTTGTCGTGACGATAATGGTTCATTTCTCAAGTCACCCGTCATGGAGCAAATAATCAAAGGCGTTTCTGCCAACCAGCTCACATGTTGGTCGTCAAAAAAGAAGAAAGAAAGCAGAGCCCTTTTCCTGCAGAAAAGAAGAAGAAAGAAAGCAGAGCTTTCACCCCCAAAAGGAGAGACAATTTCCCAAGTAGACGCGATGCAAAGCTGCAGAACTAACTTCCGAAATGTGGTTTACAAGTTACTAACGGATGCATCATGTGCAATGCATGAGCGGTTTCTTCCCTTCTCTCTCTTTTTGAGATTGATGGGCGGTTTCAGAATCAAACGAGTTGGCTCCATGTGGAAAATTTTAATCGGAGTAGATAATTTGAAACGATCCCTGAGGTAATCCAAAATATTTAATTTACACCACAGACCCAGCACAAAACCCTTCCCCCCTCCGTCTTTTTGTATCTCATCGGCCCTTCACCTTTATGTTTCCCGTCGGCCCCTGAGGCGACGCTCCACTCCTTCCATACACACTCCAAGAAGAAGTTTCATACCGCAGAACGATATCAAAAACCTACGCCCAACATCAAAATTTGTGGTGTTCTGCTCAAAGATAACATACTGCAAAACAACATCAGAAATTACGAATAGAAAAGCACCTCGTATTTTTTGGGGGCCAAAGTGAAGCTCAGATGTCACCCTCCTTTATTCACTATAGTCGTGGACCCAACCGCCGTTGCGACCGCCACCATCGCCGCCCATGGGCCATGCGCCCACGAGAAGGGGTTGGCAGCCAGCCGACGAGGACGCCGCGTCATGGCGCCGAGATGGCTGGGCACCGACCTCTCTTCTCCATGTTTGTTGGATTTAGACGAGAGTGGATTGGGGGGGAAGAACATAGGAGAGTGGCTACGGATTTGGCTGTTGTAAAGCGAACATAGGAGACGGGCTATAAGGGGATCTATTTTAGCATACAATGGGGGTTTCCTGTAAATTATCCTGGACGTGGGCTAACTGCCTCCGGGCGACGTGTCATCCGATGTGGCAAGTTTCGGACTAATTTGTATGGGTTTGTTCCCACAAAAGCAAGTTTAGGGAGCTAGTTGAGTTATTTTGTAAGTTTTTATATGAAATTATACCCGCGCTGCAAGTTTATGTATGAATAGTGTAATTAACTCTGCCATGATAGACAGAGTGTAACACCTGTCCATGCATCCCAAGTTCCCAACTTGTTTACCTCCGGCCTGTCCAGCTGCATGCATATCATATCATGGAGCCCATTATTTACGAGCGCGTTTGCGACAAACACGTGTTTATTAAGATAGCCGTGAACTGATCCCACACGTTTTCAACTTTAGCCAGACATGCAAGTTTCGTGGTGTTTCGACATCTGAGGAACTCGTACAAAAAATCAGCTCCGAATATTGTTCTTTTTAAAGTTTCTTACGCCTCTCGCGTCGCCCCCCTCGCGGGCGACACGGGAGGATCCAACCACCGCCGCCGCCAGCGAACAACTCCGCCCCCGCTCCTCTCTCCGCCCCCGCAGGTTGTCGGTGTCGGGCTAAGCCCGTGCGTGCGACGCGGCGGCGGAGGCCCTCTCCCCTCTCCCCTGGATCCTTGGGTGGCGCGGGCGCCCAGATCCACGGTGGTGCAGCCCCCCACTTCGGCCCATGGCGGCGGCGTCCTGGTGGCGACGATCGTGGTGTTGCTGGTGGGATTCGGCTGGATGCTCTGGGGGCGGCGGCGGCCGGGGTGGAGACCCCATGGCTGGGTGGTTTGTGCGCCCGTTGGTCCAATCGGCTCGGGCACATCCCGGATCCGGTTGACTGGCGGACGGCGCGGAGGGTGGCGGTGGCCCGGCGTGGTCATCGATCTGGACACGGTGGAGCCAGCGGTTCTTCGCTGGCCTGCCAGAGCTCCAGAGGTAACATCGTCTCCAACTCGATCTGCTCCGGTTCGTGCTAGATCCGACTCAGGGAGACCGCGGTCTTCTCCGTCCTCTTCTGGTGTTGGCTACATGGATGTGGTGGGTGGGCATGGATCCGGGGGAAACCCCAGACCGTTGCGGCACCAAAGTCGACGCCATGCGGTGCCGATCTCCTTCCTGAAGGCTTCGGTGTGGACCTTGTTCCTCTCACCTCCTCCATGAGCGCAGGCGAAAGCCTATGCTCCTGTACTATGGGCGACGACGGCACTAGGGTGTCGTGCTCCTTCCTGAAGGCGTCGACCGGGGACTGCTCATGGTGGTGGAGTTGCTGGTAGTGCGGAGTCGGCGTGGGATGGCTTGTAGGTGGTGCGGCGTGGCATCTACCGTATCAACGACGGTGGGTCTCGGCGGCATGGTGCAACGGAGACTCGACACCAGATTCGTCTGGATGGACGCGCGCATGGCGGTGGCGCTGGCCGACGTCCTGATGACGTCGACGGCAGTTGAGTCTGACAAGATCTATGCAGTGTTTCTTCCTGAAGATGGGACAGCGGAAGATGGAGGCGGCGGTTCCTACAGCGTGCGCAGGCGGTGCACGCTATGGGACGCCTGACCAGCTGGCCTTATGGCTACTGTAGTAGAGTGTCTCTGTTATGCGAACAGAGCTCATCTGTATTCTTGTAGGTTTAGCGACTTTGGTCGCGTAGAAAATGTGGCTTTGGATTGATCCTTGTATTCGTTTTGTAAGGCTTTGATGAATAATTAATAAAGATGGCTGTGTGCATCTTGACGATGCAGAGGCCGGGGATAATCCTCCCTTTTTGAAAAAAAACAGAAATTGCCCAGACAAGAGAGGGAAGAGATGAACCGAAGAAAGAAAAATCAAGTGACCAAACGAAACGAGAACACAAAAGCGCCCAGATTCACGCATCCGTTGGCAGAGAGCAACACCCGGTCCGGTCCAGAGAAGCTGAGAGCCACATGATAAAATACCAAAGTGCATGCGCTCCTATCGCCCTTTCGGAACCCATGCTTCCACCGTGGAATGGTAAAGCGTCTACCGTTGAAGAATGGATGGCTAATCACACCAACCATCCTCGGCCACGAAGAAACGGCCCGATCTGGCTAGTGACTAACCCTTTACCGTACTTAATTCTCCCGGGAGTCCACAGGGGAACTGGCCGGCCTACCCGAACAAATTTGTTAATTCGGGCATCGGCTGTTATTTCACATCTAGTGGCTGACTAGCTCGATGGTGACGTCTACCAGAAAAAACTCAAGGAGATAACAAACAAAAAAAGCTCGTCTTTGGCTTGACAAGAGCAACAGGCCGGGCTCAAATTTTGGAAGCCGTTTCAAACATGAGACATGGTTCTTGAGGCCTCCTTAAACCATTTCCGTTTCGAAGGGTGCTATACCCTTTTTTTTGCGATGGTAATAGGGTTTTATTCCATAATCATAGGGTTACAATCGAGAGGCAAGAGTTTCTCCACACACGGTGGTCCACGACCCAGCCATACAGCAGTAGTACGTTTCGTACCCTTTTCGGTATGGAAAATCGCGCATTGAAGCTGTCCAAATAGGGCACACCAACATGCAAGGCATTTTTCATGCAACAACAACAAGCACTCATGTAAGAGTATCTACGGTCGGACTTGGCAAATTCGGCCTCTCAAACGCCCACGGACACGACCGGCCGCGTCCGCGGACACTAACCGGGCACACCTCGTATTTTCTTCTCCACATACAACTCCCTCATATTCATTCCTTAAATCTATACAAAATCATGCAGGATATATAGCTACGTACTACGTTCTATACTACTCAAGTTTCGTCGTTATCGGAGATGGCCTGAGCCGCCTGCGCCGTCTCCATCTGTTGCTGACGGCGACGCCTGGCCTCCGTAGCCTACTCCGACCGGATGGAGTTAAGGATGGTGTGCTGCTCCGGCCACACATCCTCCTCCTCCCCCACATCCAGTGGCGGCGCCTCCTCCACCGGCTCCTGCTCCTCCTCCTCTGGATCGTGTAGTAGCGGTGGCGTGGGGGCATGGCTAACCGGCTCAAGTGGTGGCGGAGGGAGGGAAGAGGCGGATGTGCTAGGGCTGGGGCCGCCGGCCGGCGTAAATAGTCGGCTACGGCCTCGGGCGGGGACCCGGAGCGGCGACAGGCGGCGTTCACAACGCGTAGACGGTCGAGGCGGACGTCGGACCATCGGGTTTCCCAGCGAGTCCGTGTGGGGCCACGCCGCCAGGCCGACGTGGCGGGCGTGCCCTGTCTCCCCCATATCCGCCTCATATTTGGGCTAGATATGGGGGGTGCCGGTCAACCAGGGCATTTGAGGTTGATTTGAGAGGCCCGGCCGGTCGTAATTTTGTGACCGGTCAGTGACCGGGCGGCCTGCCCGACCGTTTGAGACGGGCTTGAGGGATCTGGTTGTAGATGCTCTAAGCCATGAGAGGAACCAAAAAGGGAAACAAATGTGAAATGTGCATGCCCACAACCAAGTATTTAGTTTCCCATGCAAGGTGTATTTGGGGGTGATGTAGGGGCCAAAGCACGATGGTGGTGCGAATAAAAATCCACGCCCTTAAGGGGACAAATCGAACTTGTGGCCATCGACCCTTCCCCGTCTCCACGCGAACCATGAAAACTACACCGTCTAATGGTTGGTGTTGATTGTCAGTCTCACCAGGTAGACCTCCAAGCGATCCTACACATGCACAATCTCTCGCAGGGCTAGCTTCCGGCTGCATGATGGCTCTTGGGTGCCAAATTTCAAGGCACACCAACGTCAATGCAGTGGAGAAGAGAACCGTTCATGATGACGTGCATATTCCCTCAGCTAGATATTACCTCCCAACCGCGAGAATTTTCCCTCAAAGTTATTCGTCGATCAAGCATCGAAAGCACGATGCCTCTGTGGTATCCTAGCAAATCGTGTCAACATTCAGTAGCATTTGGCCGTCCAGACAAAAATGCAACTGAAGGATGAGAGGTTGAGCAGTCTTTCGGCATGGAGAGAAATAATGCAGAGAGAGATGGAAGATGCAGCCCCTGGAATCATGTGTCTGGAAGGGCTGCCCTTCCCCTCTATTTATAGGCGACCGAGGGGTTGCAACTTGGGGAGGGGCAACCTCTATGGCCGGACACACCAAGGAGGAAAGGGATCCTAGGGGATCCCTCCCGTCCATGCGCACAAAGGAGGAGGATCCTCCCGGGATCCTTTCCTTCTCCATGCCCAAGTGCCTTGCCACCCAAGTGAAGGCGCGCACCATTATGGTACCATGTGGCCACTGCCCCTTGCTCCAGCATGGAAGGCAGCCCACTAGGACCACTTAGAACCTTTCATAAGGTTCTGGTAGTTTCTACAACCTTATCGGACCATCTAGGGTGCCTCCGGGACATTCCTTGTATCACCGAAACACTTCCAGGACCTTCAGAATATTTTTGGTTTCATTCTAAACATTCCCGGTGCATTTCTATCTTACTCCAAATACCTCCTAGTCCTCTACCAGACTGTTAATCGTTAAGCGTGCGGCCTGGAGGTTAGGTAATATGTGGACACGACCATAACGCCTTCTGGTCAATAATCAACACCAGAGTGTGTACACCAATAATGATTCCCATATACATGTGCGTGAGTTTTTTAGCCACCCCTCCTCCTCACCCCCTTCTCCCTTCCTCGCCGCCGCCTGAGGCAGCCGCCAGACAAGCTCGGGGCGCCAAGGATGGTGGCGGCGAGGCCTTGGTTGCCCTGCTTCTGCGTGGGGAACCCCGGATCTGGAGCGGTGACTCCATTGGCAAGGCACGGCCGGCTAGCAGCCGTGCGGGCGGTGGGGTCCGGTGGTCGTTAGCGGCCGGCGGCAGTCGGTGCACGCGATCTAGCGCCTCTCCTCCTCCCCTGTTCAGCGTGCGGGCGAGCCTGGTTGGGCCGCGTTTCCTCTTGGTCGCTGGTTCTGTACAGGAGATGCTACTGGTGGTGGAGATCTAGTTCGGGCGAAATCCCTGGCTGGCCATGACCGGCCGCGCCGACGACGACGCCTGAGGGTGTCGTTCCCCTTCTTGGAGGCGTCGGTATGGACTGATCTCCTCACTTCATCTTTCCTAGGTCTCCCGGGCAAAAGCCCTAACTTTGTTGGGCGACGGCGGCACTCATGACGCCGTTCCCTTCTTGAAGGCGCCGCTTTGGGAACCTTGGGGTTGGGTGGCGCTTGTGGATGGTGGGGCGACGGCGGTGGTGCGGCCCTATCCTAGCCTGGACTTACGTCTGTTGCTTGGAGATGGACTCGCATCGGTGGAGGTCGTCGGCTGGCGTCGTGGTGGCATCAATGGTGGAGGACCTGCCAAGCCTCGCGTAGGTGGAGGTCATCGTTTGGCGTCGTGGTGGCGTCGATGGCGGAGGACCTGCTAAGGTTGTCACCTCAATCTGCTCTGAAGATGGACCAGTGGAAGATGGCGGCGACGACACATGTGAGTGCGTCGGACCGGTTTGAGCCCCGGACCCGGCAGATGGTTCGCTCGGGGCCTCCACCTTTAGATGTTAGGCCTAGGTGAGAGGTCTTGGTATGTGGCCCAGCTTGCACCCCTTCATCATTTGGATATGAGTAGCGGTAGATATTGCCAAGATGGCGGATTCAGGCATATTGTTGTTCTACTTTGTAAGGTCCTCGAGAATAATCAATGAAATGGCCGCATGCATCTCACAGATGCAGAGGCCGGGGGTCATCCTCCTTTTCTTAAAAAACACAAAGATATCTATAATGGAAGATGACACGAGTGTTCCCAGGAGGACCGGTTTCGTCACCTCCATGACGATTAGCCCTCAGATTTTCCGGGAAGCCAATAGGTATACCATAATGTTTTTTAGAAGGTGGAGATTCTCTCCTAACCACATTAGTGGCATAAGTGGCCCCTCCTAATAAGTTATTAGTAGCAAGCAAATCCAGAATGGACTAAAGTAGCAAACAAAAATAAAAAATAGCAAGCACATTAAATGTTTCTCTTGCCAAATACCACTTATCTAGAGAGCTACACTTCCTAACTATGGCACCAGAATTGAGTGTTGATAACCTACAAGTGCATGAGATATAGTGTAGACTTTTCGATAAGTAAGAGTGTTGAACCCAATGGTGACCAGAAGGAATTAGTTGATGGAAACTAGCAAGAATTCACTGTAAAGCTACATTAAGTGTTTGATGGTTTGTTTGAAAATAGTAATAGTAATGCAAGAAATAAAGTAGTAACAAAAGTGCACTGGTGGAGAAAGTGGCTGTCGTGGAAATAGCACGGCAGATGTCCGGTTTAGCGGACTTGATGATGGAACCATCGCACGGGTTAGCTTGAAGGGGTTCATAGCACACAAAGGACACAGAGAGTTTATACTAGTTCGGCCCCTTCGATGAAGGTAAAAGCCTACGTCTAGTTGGTTTGGTATTGCTTGGGCTTCGGTTTACAGGGAGCGGATCGCTTGCCTGTAGTCTCGACGGGTTGATTCTTGCTTGTCCTCTGAACCGTCGCCGGGTCGTCCCTTTATATAGAGGTGACGCCTGGTCCGGTTTACAGAGTCCCGAGGCCGGCTCATACTTGTGTCCGCCTCGGTCTCTGTCTTTTCTTCCTTATCTCTCAAGTTACATCACTTGGCGATTTACAAACCACACTTCTATACATGGGCTCTAAGATCTCATGGGCCGTAGCCTTTACTAAATATTACAACCAAGTATAATATAACTAAGCCGGTTTACACTAGCCGGTTCATACCTGCTAGTCATATCCCTGACATTAGGCCCCAGAATGATTTGAACTTGTTCATATCAGTCTTCCTTGTCTTGTATAATTTTCTTCTTTGTCTTCACATTTTTGTAAACCGGCTCTGACGTCATCTTCGGGAATCACTAAATCTGACCGTGACATCATCTCCGCATTTAACGCTGCGAGATGTACTGTAGCTTTGTTTAATGGTTATCCGAAAATCAAGGCGTCAAAAAGGATCTTTATCCGATCTTTGCCCCCTCGAATCCCGCACCTGTCGCTTCACATCTGTCCTTCGCTTATAAATACCGCCGTCCCCCTTCATTCTTTCTTCTTCTCGCCTCTTCTTCCTCCGTCCGTCGCCCGAGCTCCAAGACGCCATTGACGCCCGAGCTTGAAGCGCCGCCGTTGCCTCGCCGAGTCAAGATCTCCCTGGCCGCTGCATCAACCTGATTCGACCAGAGAACTCTGCCGCTGTCCTCCATTGTTCAGGTACGTCCTTTCTTCCTCGTTATAGATCTGCATCCTCTAGGGTTCTTCCCTGTTCCTCCGCCATTAGGGCTTTTAATGAAAGCTTCATCCTGTTCCTCTTAAACGCTCACTTTGTAGAATTTTTTTGACCTTTATGCCTAGTTAATAGATCTTCCGCTGATATTTGCCTTAAGTCTCGCCGCTTGTACTTATCCTGTAGATTCACCTGCTCCGTATAAGACCTTTGTGTTTCTTCCCGTATTTTCTTGCACTTATTTTTCTTTTCTTTGTGCGCCCAGATCTGTTCCACTTTAGCCTTTTATAAAGAAACTGTTTCTTCTCCTTTGTAGATCCGTTAGGTATACTCCGGTTTATACTGTTATGCCCTGTTCCTGTAAAATTTTGGAATTTGAACGTAACGGTTTAGCTGTTCCTCTTTTGCTATCATGAACCGGTAATGACGTAGCTTCCTGTTGTTGCCGGTTTAACCATATCATTAGTCCTCTGTCTAAACCGTTGCGTAACTTTCATAGATATCTTCCGGTTTATACTGCTATACCCGCATAATCCATTTTTTGCACTTTATCTTTTTCAGCACTTGTCCTTCCATTGCTATGGCCAAGCAGTTTGTTTCTTGTGATTGGGTTCCTTCCATCATCACGGAAGAAGACTTGGTCAAAATTTCTGAAATTGGTACTTTAGGTCCTCAGTCTGTTTTGAAGTGGCGGGCTCCTGGGAATGAATGCCCTCCTACTCCCAAGCCCGGGGAGGTTATTGTTTTCTTTGACCACATATCTCGAGGCTTCTCTCCCCCCGGTTCAAAGTTTTTCCGGGACGTTCTTGCTGCCTTCCAACTCCACCCTCAGGATATTGGGCCCAACTCTATTTCAAATATCTGTGATTTCCAAGTGTTTTCGGAGGTGTATGTGCAAGAAGAACCGTCTGTCGATCTGTTCCGGGACTTCTTTCACCTGAACCGGCGCACAGAGTTCACCAGCGGACCGCATCAGGAGCTCGGCGGTGTCAGTATCCAGAAAAGGAGAGACGCTGTCTTTCCCCACGCCGCTTTACATACGCATCCAAAGGAGTGGAACAAATCATGGTTTTATTGTGTTGACACTTCTCCTGAAGGGGAGAACCCTTTGCCGGGTTATCGTGAGCATCGTATTCCGGAAGATCATCCTCTACCGCAACGACTCAGCTCTGTCGAGCGGACCCGGTTTTCATCACAGCTCTCCAGGTTAAAAGCTTTCATAGCCAATGGCTTGACTGGAACTGACTTTATGTGCTGCTGGTTGTCTTGGAGCATCCTTCCCTTGAGCCAGCGATCACAGCTGATGTGCCAGTATTCTGGTAAACCGGACGACCCTCAACGGTTTACCAAGGAGAAACTCTCTGAATCGGAGGTTATAGAATCAGCCAAGAAGATGCTCAACGTCTCCTTGGCCGACTGCAGCAAGGTCGGCTTAGCTCCATATTATAAGAAGAATAAGCTGCCTGCAGTAAGTTTTGCTTTGCCCTGTATTTGTAACCCGTTCCTTTAAATCGTCCTTCCAATTATCTTTCTTTCTTTTGAATAGGCTGATGACCCTTTCTGGAAGAGAAAACCTCAGGAGAAAACCGGCAAACAAGCACGTCGTAAGACCTTTGCTAACAAGAAAAGAAAAGCAGCTGTTGACGCCAGTTCTCCCGCTGAAGATGATGATCCGGATTCCGAGGTATGAATTAATCCGGTTTGAATTTTGCTTTTTGTACTCATATCTGTATCTAATGATAACTTTCTACAGGAATTGGCTGAAGGTGATAATCCGGCCGAAGTTGAGGTAACTATCCTTTCTTCTGATTCAGAACCTCTTCCACAAAAAAGTCGTCGGACCGTCCGGAAATACCAATTTTCTCACCCTTATGCTCAATTGGATCCTAATTTTATTTCGAAGAAGCAACAACATGAAGCTCTTCGCCGGACCACTCGCCATAGTGGCCTGGCAGTGGAATCATCCGGGATTTCTTTAACTCCGGCTCGGAAGCGCCGTGCTGAGGTGATACTTTCTCCGACTCCTCTTCATCCCAAGGCCAGGCTCCGAAAACCTCTTAAACCGTCTGACCCTGATTATCAGGAAACTCCGCTTTCTTCTTCTGGTGAATCAACTGCCACGCAGCTTCCTCCATTGAAAACTGTCCCAGGGTAAATCTTTTTTAACATTTCCGGTTTATGATTCCCTTCTTGTTTTACAATGTTAACACTTTTTTCAAACTTTTTTCAGCAAGCCAAAGCCTAGCAAGAAACCAAAGGCAAACAAACCCCCTGCTGAGACCTCTGCAGATAATCCGGCGATTGATCCGGCAACGACCGTTCCTCCAGAAGGCGAGCCCATAGCTCCTCTTGAAGATCCTGCGCCTACGGATCATATCTCCGTTCCCGAGAATCCTACTGCTGAAGATGCCCATAATCTGCCAAGTCCGGCCCGGGTCAACTCTCCTCAAATTAATCCGGCATCTCCCAATCCGGCTCATACTGCGACTCCTCCCACTGCACCTACTTCTCCAGAAGTTGTAGTGACTGGGGCTGCTTTCGTTGCTCCAGCTGAGCCCACCGTTTTAGCCAAGCATACGGCTAAAACGGAGAAGCTATATAAGGAGAAGGGTAAATGGAGTACTGAAATATCCAATCTGGCAGATATGAGCGCCCAAGAAATCTATTCCGGGTACCTAAACCGGCTCCACAGCAGCCGAGACTATGAAGCAAGTTTGGTTAACTTGATGAAGGAGAAATATGAGGTAAACCTTTCTTCTAACTTTGTGCTTGTGATATGCTCTTGTCCCATAACAGCCCCCAAGTTCCGGTTTAGCTGCATACTGAAGGTGAATCGGAACTTTATCGTTTGAACAATTGATCTTTACATTAGCCCCCAAGTATCAAGTAGATAACTTGTTTATGTATTTGATACTTGCAAAAAATTTCTGTTGATATTTCAATCATCCATTAGCCCCCAAGTGTCAAGTAGACAACTTGCTTGTGTGCTTGAGACTTGTAATTTTGAATTGCTGCTGTTTATTGCTTCAACTGCCATTAGCCCTCAAGTGTCAAGTAGACAACTTGTTTGTGTGCTTGAGACTTGTCTGATTTTTGCTTCTTGTCAATTGATTATGCTTTGCAGGCCGACTTAAACCGGAACGCTGATGAAATCAATGAACTTCGAAGCCGTCTTGCTGAGACAGAATCAGCCGCTTCAAAAGCTAAGAAAGATCTTCAGGTAAGTTTAAAGACCGCTGAAGATCTGAAGAAATTTTTTGAAGAAGAGCGGACCACTTTTGAGGTTCAAAAGAAAGATCTGGAGAAAAGGGTTCAGGACGCTGAAGGGGCGCTTAATCCGGTTACAGAAGAGTTAACCGGTTTAAAACAGCAGATTGAACTGATGACCTCTGCAATCTTTGGTAAGTATAATCTGAACTCCTGCTTTTATCCCTGTAATCTTCCATTTGTGCCGGTTTAACCATAATATCTATATGCAGGGCGCCGTGTCTCCCATCTTGGGGATGACCTACGGAAGAAGCTTAAAGCATGTTACACCTTGGTCGAGCAGCTGTATTCCGGCGCTCAGAGGATCATTAGTGCAACATCTTTCGGTAAACCGGCCCCTACGACTATCCAAGACACGTTGAAAAAATTGTCTGTTTTGCCGGTTCGTCTTGAAGAAGTCAAAAAATCTGCTGCCCGAGGTGGTGCTCTTCTGGCCCTTACCAGGGCTAAGGCCTGGGTCCCAGATCTTGATCCGGAGGAAGCTTTAACTGGATTTCCTGATACAAAGGACGACGGTTCTACTTTTACCGCAAAGGATCTCTACGCCTTGACGAAGGAGATGCGCCCCCTCGCCAGCAAGCTTGCCGCTGAATCTGATTTATCCAGGTATCATCCGGGATATGACTTGCAAAACAAGCGGGTGGAGCGGCCGGTTTATGACACCGTCAATTTAGTCCCGCCGGTTCGTCCTCATACCTTCGCTCCAGATATTGTACCTTCTGAACTTATCAACGAAGAGATGTATTTCCGGGCTTTGACGAAGATTGACTGGCGTGTACCGGACTTCCAACCACTTCAAGAAGACGAAGATATTCCGGATCAAGGTGATGGCCAGCCATCTCAGCAAGAAGGAGCATAATTCAGAATTTATTGTTGTAATCGCAGTCTCTGTTTTGCCAAACAATCTTTTCAATCCGCCAGGCTTGGTATGCCTTGTAATAGGATAGCTAAAACTTGATCTACTTTAATCCGGATATTCTGTCTTTCTTGTGTGAAATATTTGCCAATCTAAATGTTGTTTGATGTTTCTTATCTTGCATATCCTCTGCTCGTGCAGAAATAATACTGAAAATATGTCCTAGCGGTTTACCGCTGGACGGATTAAATTGTTCTCTCAAAACGTCAAATAAGTATATACTCATACCAGAAATAACGTTATACTTGAGATTATATATGCTCAATACTCTTAATCCGGTAGGATTTTTAAAAACTCTTGATGAAGACCTTCATGGATCCAATTAGAAACCCGGGTTTTGATGATAGACTCCAGTTCGAATTGTTCTGAAAAACTTTGTTCAGAAATTTGTGGCTTGTTGCCTGATAGATGATCCGGGTTATAATGAACACCGGTTTACTCATGCTGGTATTCATGACCCAGACTTTTCACTTTATAGATATGTGGTCAACTTCTGTAGCTGTTCCACTCCGGTTTAAAGGGTTATAAAACACAAACACAAAAAGATGCAAATTTTGCAAATAAGACCATGTAGTCGAGGCTTTTTAAGAGCTGCCAGGCTCAAAGCACGGTTCAGCCAATCAATGGGATGTGGATTATCCATCTTTCCCAGGGGGCCTAGCCAATCACTGAATGTGGATTATCCATCTTTTCAGAGGGCCGATAGAACCGCAAATAAAAACTGAGCCAATCAATGGGATGTGGATTATCCATCTTTCCCAGAGGGCCTAGCCAATCACTGAATGTGGATTATCCATCTTTTCAGAGGGCCTATAGAACCGTACATAAAAAATTGAGCCAATCACTGGTTGTGGATTATCCATCTTTCCAGAGGGCCGAGCCAATCACTGAATGTGGATTATCCATCTTTTCAGAGGGCCTCCATGGTTCCTCCTGAACCGGTGGGTAAATATAAACCAATCACTGAATGTGGATTATCCATCTTTTCAGAGGGTCTCCAGGGTTCCTCCTGAACCGGTGGGTAAATATAAACCAATCACTGAATGTGGATTATCCATCTTTTCAGAGGGTCTCCAGGGTTCCTCCTGAACCGGTGGGTAAATCATGAAGCGTCATGTCTTCGAACCGGATATGATCTCATGTTCTTTAGAGAGTTTTATTGCTCCTTTGTATATTCTGCAAAAAATCGACTTTTAAACCGGCCAATATATTGAAATATAATATCTGATAAAAAACTTGTATGGTTGTCCTCACAAGACATTTGTATATGGAAAAAGAGCTGAGCCCCCGGTTTACCGAGGGTGCCGGTTTATTCATTAATCATAATATATACATAGGATACATTGGAGCGCGTAGCTCAAGTATAGTATGGCCGTAAATGGGCGATGTTCCACGGCCTCTTCGTCTCCTCTTCTGACGTCCGTGAATCCTTGTGTTCTCGAACGTCCACCAAGTAATATGAACCGTTGTGTAGATTCTTACTGACCACAAAGGGCCCTTCCCAAGGTGGGGATAGCTTGTGCATATCTGTTTGATCTTGGATGAGCCAGAGTACCAAGTCGCCCTCCTGGAACGTCCTTGTTCTGATCCGGCGGCTATGATATCTACGTAAGTCTTGTTGATAAATTGCAGATCGTGCCGCAGCCATATCACGCTCTTCATCCAGCCGGTCTAAACTGTCCCGCCTTGCTCTCTCGTTGGCTGCTTCAATATAAGCCGTCACCCTTGGTGAATCATGACGTATATCGCTCGGAAGGACTGCTTCAGCACCATAGACCATGAAGAAAGGTGTGTAACCTGTAGACCGGTTTGGTGTAGTGGTGATACTCCAAAGAACAGATGGCAACTCCTCAACCCAACATCCTGGGGTTCTCTGCAAAGGTGTCATAAGCCGGGGTTTGATACCACGTAAAATCTCTTGATTTGCCCTTTCAGCCTGACCATTGGATTGGGGGTGGGCCACGGAAGATACGTCCAAGCGAATATGTTCTCGTTGATAGAATTCTTCCATCTCACCCTGAGATAAATTGGTTCCATTGTCTGTGATGATGCTGTGTGGAAAGCCAAACCGGAAAATTACTTTTTTGATGAATTTGACTGCCGTGGCCGCATCACACTTGCTTATAGGCTCCGCTTCAACCCACTTTGTAAACTTATCTACTGCCACTAGTAGATGAGTTTTCTGATCTTGGGATCGCTTGAAGGGTCCAACCATATCAAGCCCCCAAGTTGCAAACGGCCAAGTTATTGGTATCATCCGGAGCTCCTGCGCTGGAACTAGAGCACGCCTCAAAAATTTCTGACAAGCATCACACTTCCGGACCAGATCTGTCGCATCTGCATGAGCAGTTAACCCATAGAAGCCATGCCGGAATGCTTTAGCCACCAATGATTTTGAACCGGCATGATGACCACAATCCCCTTCATGAATCTCGCGAAGAATCTCACAACCTTCCTCAGCTGACACACACCGCTGAAATACTCCAGAAGTACTACGATGATGAAGCTCTCCGTTTGCAATCGTCATGGACTTAGAACGCCGGATTATCTGCCGTGCTTCTTCTTCATCGTCCGGTAACTCTCCTCGGCTCAGATATGCCAGATAAGGCAGCGTCCAATCTGGAATAACATGAAGCGCTGCAACTAACTGTGCCTCCGGATCAGGAACAGCTAGGTCTTCCTCCGACGGTATCTGAACCGAAGGACTGTGCAATTCATCCAAAAAAGTGTTTGGTGGCACCGGCTTACGTTGAGAACCCAGCCGGCTTAGAGCGTCAGCCGCTTCGTTCCTTCGCCGGTCTATATGATCCACCTGATATCCTTTGAAGTATCCTGCGACAGCTTCAACCTCTCGTCTATAAGCTGCCATTAGGGGATCTCTTGAATCCCACTTGCCTGAAACTTGCTGTGCCACCAGATCTGAGTCGCCAAAGCACTTAACTCGGCTCAAGTTCATCTCCTTTGCCAGCCGCAAACCATGAAGTAATGCTTCATATTCCGCTGCATTATTAGTACAAGGAAACAGTAGGCGGAGGACGTAACAAAATTTATCACCTCGGGGGGAAGTTAAGACAACTCCAGCCCCCGAGCCTTCCAATTGTCTTGAACCGTCGAAGTGAATCGTCCAGTAAGTAAGATCCGGCTTCTCCTAAGGGGTTTGCAACTCTGTCCAATCATTGATGAAATCCACCAATGCCTGAGATTTTATAGCGGTGCGTGGCACATACTTCAACTCATGTGGGCTGAGTTCTATGGCCCACTTTGCCACCCTACCTGTAGCCTCCCTGTTCTGGATTATGTCCCCCAACGGTGCTGAACTTACCATAGTTATTAGATGACCTTGGAAATAATGCTTCAACTTCCGGTTTGCCATGAATACACCATATACCAACTTCTGCCAATGAGGGTACCTCTGCTTGGACTCGATGAGTACTTCACTCACGTAGTAAACCGGGCGCTGAACCGGGTATTCCTTCCCTGCTTCCTTGCGCTCAACCACAATTGCAACGCTAACTGCCCGTGCATTGGCAGCGACGTATAACAGCAACGGCTCCTTGTCAATAGGAGCAGCTAAAACCGGCGGCTTTGCCAATTGCTGTTTCAAATCCTCAAACGCTGCGTTTGCCTCATCACTCCATATGAACCGGTCTGTTTTCCTCAGCATCTGGTAAAGTGGGATCGCCTTCTCTCCCAAACGGCTGATGAACCGGCTTAATGCTGTGATCCGGCCAGCTATACGCTGAACATCGTTGATGCAAACCGGTATAGTCAAAGATGTGATGGCCTTGATTTTCTCTGGGTTAGCTTCTATTCCTCTGTTTGAGACCAAGAATCCCAGTAGCTTTCCTGCCGGAACACCAAAAGCACACTTTTCCGGATTAAGCATCATCTTATAAGCTCGAAGATTATCAAAAGTTTCCTTAAGATCCTCTATCATTGTTTCTTCTTTCCTTGACTTGACCACAATGTCATCCACATAGGCATGAACATTCCTCCTATCTGCCCTTTGAGACAATTCTGAACGCAACGTTGATAAGTTGCTTGTGCGCTTTTAAGCCCAAAAGGCATAGATACATAGCAAAAAGCACCAAAAGGAGTTATGAAAGCTGTCTTCTCTTGGTCTTTAACTGCCATCTTGATCTGGTGATACCCTGAATATGCATCCAAAAAACTTAGCCGCTCACATCCCGCCGTAGCATCAATAATCTGATCGATGCGGGGGAGAGCAAAAGGATCAGTTGGGCAAGCCTTGTTGAGGTATGTGTAGTCCACACACATTCCCCACTTCCCATTCTTCTTTAACACCAGCACCGGATTAGCCAACCACTCCGGATGAAAAACTTCCACTATGAATCCTGCGGCCAAAAGCCTGGCCACTTCTTCTCCTATAGCCTTGCGCCTCTCTTCATTGAAGCGGCGCAAATACTGTTTAACCGGTTTATATTTCGGATCAATGTTAAGGCTGTGCTCAGCGAGTTCCCTCGGTATACCTGGCATGTCAGAAGGTTTCCATGCAAAGATATCCCGGTTCTCATGGATGAACTCGATGAGCGCGCTTTCCTATTTGGGATCAAGGTTAGCACTGATAGTGAACTGTTTAGACGAATCTCCAGGCACAAAATTAACTTGCTTGGTCTCCTCTGCTGATTTAAATTTCAACGCCGGATCATGCTCTGTAGTTGGCTTTTTCAGCGGAGTCATATCTGTCGAATCAACATTATCTTTATAAAATTTCAACTCTTCCGTGGCACATACTGCTTCTGCATAGGCTGCATCTCCCTCTTCACATTCCACTGCTATCTTGCGACTTCCATGAACCGTGATCGTGCCCTTATGACCCGGCATTTTAAGCTGCAAATAAACATAACATGGCCTAGCCATAAACTTAGCATAAACCGTCCTTCCAAATAGAGCGTGATAAGGGCTTTTGATTTTGACGACTTCGAAACTTATCATCTCCGACCTGGAATCATGCTCATTCCCAAAAGTAACTTCAATTCAATCTTTCTAACCGGATAAGTCGACTTACCTGGGACCACTCCATGAAACACTGTGTTTGATTGCCTTAACTTCTTATCCGTCAAACCCATACGACGAAAAGTCTCATAGTTCAAGATATTGATACTGCTACCACCGTCCATGAGAACCTTAGTGAACTTGTAACCTCCCACCTGGGGTGCCACCACCAAGGCTAAATGGCCCGGATTATCCACCCGCATCGGATGGTCTTCTCTACTCCACACAATGGGCTGCTCTGACCAGCGCAGAAACTGTGGTGTTGCCGGTTCAACTGCGTTAACAGCCCGCTTCAAAACCTTCTGATCTCACTTACACAGACTTGTGGTGAAGACATGATATTGCCCACTGCTCAATTCTTTGGATTACTTTGATATCCGGATTGCGGTTGCTGTTGCTGACGCTGCTGATTCCCCTGATTATTGTAATTCCCTTGGCTATGTTGCTGACTGCTTTGGTTATTATAACCACCTTGATGATGCGACTGATTGCCCTGGTTATTATAACTTCCTTGATTATTTTGATTACCGGCCCGGCTTTGATAACCATTGTTATTGCCCCTGATGACCCGGACCATAAAATCCAGGACCTGAACCGCCATTTGGAGGCCTGTCATGAGGATTAAAGCGGCCCGTCATTGCCTTCATAAGGGGCCTGCATTCTCTTATGGTGTGCTTTGCCGGTCGATTTTTCGCGCTATGCTTCGGACAGGGCTGATCTAACTCTTGATCCCAGCTAAGAGTTCCTCCGCCGGTTTGTGAAGATGGGTTTCCCAGGCTACGCTGAAATTCCCCTTGAACTTGAGCGTTGGCCACGAAGTCAGAGCCACCCTCTGCCTTCCGTTTGCCCAAAAAACTCGTAGTAGCCGGATTAACTTGCACCGGTTTACCAGACTTGCTAACCTTCCCCGTCTTGTCTCCTTCAGCTTCTGGATACTTGGTATTATCAGAGTCCCCATATTTTACCAAGGCACTCATGAGAGTTCCCATATCATTACAATCCCTTTTAAGCCGTCCGAGCTTTAACTTTAAAGATTCAAACCGGCAATTGTTTTCCAAAGTCACTATCGCCGTACTAGGATTGATACTATTCGAAGAGTGCAAGATCTCCGCTACTCTCCGCACCCAAGCGGCTATAGACTCCTGCTCTCCTTGTACACAAGCTGCTAGATCCACCACTGACATCGGCTGCTTGCATGTATCCTTGAAGTTTTTGATAAACTGGCTGCGCAGTTCCCCCCATGATCCGATAGAGTTCGGGGGTAAACCCTTCAACCAGGTCCGGGCTGTACCCTCAAGCATCATAGTAAAATACTTTGCACAAGCTGATTCATCTACATCCAGCATCTCCATGGCCATCTCATAACTTTCAACCCAAGCTTCCGGAGCTAAATCTGCCGTGTAATTAGGTACCTTGCGGGGCCCCTTAAAATCTTTAGGCAGCTTGACACTCCGTAATGCGGGGATAAGACATTCCACCCCAAAAGAACTCGTCTGTAACCCCTGTTTCTGCTGTGGCTATGTGAACCGGCGTTGTTTGACGAACCTCTTCCCGGGCTCCTGGTCTAACCCGGTTTACATCCGGAGCTGGTGCCGCTGCACCTGCCGGATTATCCTGTCTGCGCTGATGCCTCCTGCGTTCGCTGCTAGACACTTCTGGTTCTTCCCAATGCCTAGTATAACTCCTGCTAGGACGTGGTGTTGAATGTAGCCTTTCCCTGCTATGAGAATATGCTTGCTGCTGTATCAATGCCGTGTTAAGCAGTTCCTTGACCCGGCGTGCTTCCACTGCTACACGGGACGTCCCCTCATCGGGTAAAGCGGCCAATCGTGCTGCAGCTGCAACGATGTTATCCAACGGGTTTGAATAGTGACCTGATGGGTGAGGTGCAGCCGTGATCCGCCGGTCTTGCTCCGCAACGGGCTGTTGAACCGGCTCATCCCTGACTGGGGGTGCCCTTCGGTTTAAAGTGGGATTATTGCTGGTTCCTGCCCCCGGTGTTCTAAATAGATCCATCGCTTCGTAAACCGGCGGTATACGAGATTGATACTTCCGACTTATTACCCCCTGCGTAGAGGCTTGTTCCATCCTTAGGTGAAAAGCTTGATCATCCAACACTGTTTGCCTCCTTATTATCATTGCCTTCTCGGCTTCCAGATCCTCCTTTAACTGATCAATCCGGCCTTTCAACTGAAGGAGCTCTGTATCATGCTGCGCCTTGTTTGCCGGAGCTACTGTTTCCACCGCTTTAGGTGTGAACTCATCGATCAAGGTGGATAGAACGTCAGTAGGTGAGAGGGTCGTGCCGCTCCCCCCTACACCAGCTTCTGCTGTCGTCCCGTTCACTAGGGGTTGTGAACCGGCCATAAAGACCGCCACCCGGTTTGGCGGGTCGAAGGGGTCCGGAATACTGTTTCCATCGGACTCGCCCTCAGACCGGCCGTCCTGCAACTGATACATAGACTCAGTTTCTCCGGATGAAAATTCGTCGTCGGAGTAGACAACGGTTGCACCATCGGATTCCGATCCGTCCGCGGCTCGAACCCGTGAATTTCTCCAACGAACACGCGCTTCTTGGCGGGCTGAATCCGGGCCGATCTCGCACGCTGAGCCGGCTCGACGATGTTGGGGAAGATGTCCGGCTCAGGTCCCGGTTCGCCGATCTTGCCAATGAAGACTTGGATGCCATCGAAAGGAACCCGGTACCCGTATTCGATTGAATCGGCCTCCGGTCCCCAACCTGCGTCATCAATGTAGATCCGGCCGCGGCGACTCTTGGTCATCCGGCCGACCGCGTAACCCTTGAGCCCTTCGAAGCTGCCCTTCAAGAACTCGAAACCATCGTGCAGAGGCCCCACGGTGGGCGCCAACTGTCGTGGAAATAGCACGGCAGATGTTCGGTTTAGCGGACTTGATGATGGAACCATCGCACGGGTTAGCTTGAAGGGGTTCATAGCAGACAAAGGACACAGAGAGTTTATACTAGTTCGGCCCCTTCGATGAAGGTAAAAGCCTACGTCTAGTTGGTTTGGTATTGCTTGGGCGTCGGTTTACAGGGAGCGGATCACTTGCCTGTAGTCTCGACGGGTTGATTCTTGCTTGTCCTCTGAACTGTCGCCGGGTCGTCCCTTTATATAGAGGTGACGCCTGGTCCGGTTTACAGAGTCCCGAGGCCGGCTCATACTTGTGTCCGCCTCGGTCTTTGTCTTTTCTTCCTTATCTCTCAAGTTACATCGCTTGGCGATTTACAAACCACACTTCTATACATGGGCTCTAAGATCTCATGGGCCGTAGCCTTTACTAAATATTACAACCAAGTATAATATAACCAAGCCGGTTTACACTAGCCGGTTCATGCCTGCTAGTCATATCCCTGACAGTGGCCCAATCCTTAATTGTGCTAACGACGAGCTGATGGTTTCACTTATAGGGATAAAATCGTTCTTTAGGATACACGAGAGTTTCACCAAGTTGCTTTCATAAAGATTCTCTGAGTTACCATTCGTTGCTTTGATAGTTTGTTTTGTGGTGAAACCTATGATAATTTGTTGTTCGTACTTGAACAAACAACATACTTCTGATTATACCCTCCATCCAAGCAACCGAAAATACAAGAGAATAATTTAGATAACATCTATCCATAGCTATAAATTCTAGGGTTCCAACACCCCTCATGCAATAGTTCATAAAATTAGGGTACGGTAATATTTATCACTCCGTCCACCCATCCATGATGTCGTGGATTTGTCATGGCAGATTCCCTAGGATTAGGACTTAGGTGTGGAGCCATCGCAACTAGGTTAGCTTGAAGGGGTTAAACGGGACAAGAGACAAGGAGAGTTTTTTTATCCTGGTTCAGCCCCTCAATGAGGTAAAAGCTTAATCCAACTGGGGTTGTATTGCTCGAGTCTCAGTAACCAGGGAGCGAATACACTTGACCTAGCTCTTGAGCGATTGTTTCTTGCCTTAACTCGCCACCAGGTCACCCCTTTATATAAAGGTTGATGCCCGGCGGCTTACAGAGTCCCGGCCGGCTCATACACAATGTGTCCGGCTCGGTAACCAACTAAGCTTGCCTTACAAGTTTAAACATATGACGGTTCAAACCCATGGGCCTCAAATCATCCCCGAGTCTTGGGCCTTCAGTATGCTTGCTTTATGAACCACCATCTTCTCGTCATCTTGGGCTTCTTTATCTTAAACCGCTAGTGGCATGACCCGACCCCTCCTGGGCGGGTGATACCCAGTAGTTATATCCCCAACATTAGGCCCCTAGTTGATTTGAACTTGTTCACATCAATCTTCAACACTTGACCTGTTAGAATCTTCCATTGTCAATTCTTTACTATTTCCTTGTAACCCGCCGTGACGTCACATCTCAGACTTGTTGTTAACCTGCCATGACGTCATCTCAAATTAACTTCACACAAAGCAAATTAAGTGCATCTGAGCAGATCCTTTTTGATGGGTTTCCCAAAAATCAAGACGCCTCTGTTGCCATATAATTATTTTTTGGTCTCCTTGATTCCCGCGCATGCCATTTATCCACTGCCATATAAATAGGGACAGGGGGTCTTTCTTATCACTTTTATCCCTGCCTCTGCCTCTTCTTCTCCTTCCTCGTGACGACCGACGCCTCCAGAGCTCCGCCCCCTCCCCCCGTCGACTCCATCAACCTCGGCTGCTGCATTAACCTGACTTTGACCAGAAAAAGGCGACGTTCCTTCGCTGTTCATCAGCACCTCCTGGTACTTGCTTTGGCTCATCTCATATCTGTACTAGGGTTTTCTCAGTTCGTCGGAGTTCTTCCACCGTTCTTCGTCTGGTCTTCTTACCGCATAGTTAGATCTGAATCCAACGTCAAAATACACAACAGTAGTTTTAGTACTCATTTCCAATAGCAAAAGACATCGCCTCAGTTGAAGATATCATCTGAACACATGAACTCTTCTGCCACTGCCCCTTTAGGTTTAGAATTTATTTATATTTTCCGAATCGATGTAGATCCAAAATCATAGCATCAATCTGCAGAACTTGTTTGTCCTTCACTTAGGAAAATTTACTTTCCAATCTGTTGTACCGCAATCATACGGGCGGCTTATAGGATAACCGTAACCCGCCATATAGCATTAGTCCCCTTATTAAGCTGCCAGTGTTCACTCCCAATCCATCTGACCTGATACTGTCCTCCGGTTTAACCTTGTAGAGTTTTTGTAGTACTGATCATTGTCCGGCTTATCAACATAATCTTAAACCGGCAATTCGTTTCCTTCGTAGTCAGAAAATGTCTAAGGCCAAGATTGTTACCTCCCGTGTTACCGAGGAAATATTAAACGATTATGTCCAGGCATGCGTTTTAGCCAAAAAAAGATGATACTCATTGGCGGTTCCCAGTCACAGGGACCCGTCCTCAGCCCAAGGAAGGCGAGGTCATTGTTTTTACTGATCATATGCTCCGAGAGTTCTCCCCACCCGGCTCAAAGTTTTTCCGTGATGTGCTGCATTTTTTCTAGCTCCATCCTCAAGACATCGGGCCCAATTCCATCTCAAATATCTACAACTTCCAAGTCTTCTGTGAAGTATATCTTCAACAGGAGCCCACTGTAGAACTGTTCAGGGAATTCTACTACCTGAACCGCCAAACGTAGTTCACTGACGGGCCCAGCCTAGAGCTAGGGGGTATTTCTATTCAGAGGCGCAAAGAAGCCACTTTTCCTCCCGCCACACCCCCAGTCGTCCTAAGGAGTGGAATCAAACTTGGTTTTATTGCGAAGACACCTCTCCTGAAGGTGAGAATCCTCTGCCGGGTCATCGTGAAAACTGGCTTAGTAACATACATCCTTTGCCAGAACGGATCAGCACCAAAGAACGGGCCAAATATATGCCCATCTTTTCAAAGATTAGGGCCTTAATGGCCAATGGGCTTAATGGAGTCGACTTAGTCCGGTGCTGGGTCGCGTGGAGAATCTTGCCCTTAAGCTGCCGATCCGGCTTAATGTGTGAATATACCGGTAATGTTAAGGATCCCTTATGCCATTGTCAAATAGAGCTGACTGATGATGATATCAACAATATGACCAAGACACTGCTGAACGAGACCATGGAGACTTGCAGTAGAACCGGCTTGAGCCCTTTCTATACTCTCAATGAACCGCCAGCTATAAGTACTTTCACACAACTTGCATTAAGTCGTCATTTGTCAATCTACCTTCTCATTATTGTTTGATTTTTGCAGGTTGACTCCTCATTATGGAATAAGAAACTTCAAGAAAAAATGACCAAAAAGACCAGGACCAAGACCAAGGCTCCCAAAAAGTCTAAGAAGAAGTCAAATACTTCAAAGTTGTTTGACTTGGATGACAACGAGTCGGAGGTAGATCTGGACTTCCTTGTCTCTCCTTTTGTTCATCTTATTGACATGGATCATTACCAGGATGATGCGGAGGCCAGCCATGCAGATGGTGAAGAGGTAATTGTCCTTTCCTCCAGCTCAGAACCCTTGTAAGGACAGAAAAATCATCAAGTGTGCCGGAAAGTAAGGTTTTCCCAACCTTTACTTACTTGGATCCCAACTTTATTTTGAAGAAGCAACAGCATGTAGCTCGCCGCACAACCCGGAATAGTGGCGGGGGGGGGGGGGGG